>JBAIZL010000004.1:144932231-144994731 GCA_036971475.1 Prosapia bicincta | reverse complement strand
ATGTCATTTGGTTCAGAACCACTTGAAGTTGTGCAAACGACAAAGTATTTAGGCATGTCGCTGGATAAAAAGCTAAGCTGGAATCACCACATCGATAACGTAGCAGCCAAGACCTCTAACAGGCTATGCTTCCTTAAACATCCTGCAGAAGCGACGTGGGGATCGTGTCAAGATGACCTGACAGCTACATATAAGTCGTACATCAGACCTGTGTAGGAATACGCTGTGAGGTATACTAGCTTATGAGGCTTTTAAGAAGAAACTGGATACGTATCAGAATAGTGTCCTACGGATTGCGTGTGGTGCTCTTTTGTCAATTCTAATCGCAGCCGTGGAAGGTTACTCAGCTACCAAACCACTCCGCTCGTCGCGACAAGGCCACCTTGAAATATTTCTAAAGATGACACAAGGCTGGAAACTTCTAGGAAACGTATCGCACTGCCCCGCTTAGGACCTACGGGAGAGGTATCATATTAATCTTGGTGAGCGATGGTCCTTTTGTCCCTCACAAATCCCTCGGGAGACGCCTGATATTCCTGTGAACATGGCCCTGCCTGGCATCACCCACGCAAAACCTATATACCTCAATTTCACTTAAGGTCAATTGCTTTAGAAATGCTATCTAAAATCTACCCTGCCTCTGAATGAACCCACGTCTACTCCAACGGATCGTCCATGAAAGAGCACAGCAGAGTTGGATTCCTTCATAGAAGGGTAGCTCCCAGTTGGTTTACACAGGAATAACTTTAAATGTGAAGTGGCAGCCATTTTTCATACCCCTGAAAGGCTTTCATCTTGCACCGATACGAAAATGATCTTTCCTTTTAACTCAAACTCAGTGCTGCAGGCGTTTACCTTTGCATTACCACCAGAAAGCGATGTTATCGCAAAGTGCAAAGAAGCCCTATTACAACTTTTGACCAGAAAATACACTGTTTTATAATATGTTCCTGGATAATGGTGCCATGACTGGAACAAACGACCGTCCTATCGAGTTCGCTAAAACTGGTTGTGACCTTCATCAAGGGGATATCCCCTTAAGTTACCTCTGGCAGCCTTATAAAATGGACCATCAGCCAAATGCTGAATACAGGCTAGGAAATAGCAGCTCCTGCCAAAAGATGGGAGCTGATCGTAAGACCAAATTCCATCCTCAGTGCCCCGCCCAGGGACGTCATTGCTGCTACCTTTAGGATGGCGATCGGACATGACTATCTCCAGAGCCATCTGCATCGAATGGGCTTCTAGGTAGTTGAATCATGATAATATTTCAATGAAGGATTATATTCAATCGATAACCAAAAAATCTTTATATTTTTGAAAATATTTTTCTTTTATTATTCTAGTTCACTTTAAACCGTAATAAAAACAGCATTAAAGTCAGAGAAGAAGTGGAAACTCGTCATTCCAATCGGCATTGTCCTTCCATTTATTTCGCCACAATCGATTCGGCCATCTGCTTTTGTTTCAGTCGAGATATCGCGATAAGACAAACGGAAACGTTTTTAGAAAACAGCACTGCTCGTTGCAGAAGGGCGAGATTGGCCTGATAGATTACACGAGCTAGGTTTCCTGTATGGCTGTGAAAGAACGCACTCTCATAATAGGTTGGTTCACTAGAGCAGCTATGACTTCTATTATTTCTTTCTTTTATCGTTGATAAACTTTAGTGACGTGGGATTTTTTAAATTGCTTATAACAGTCACTTCGAATATTTAGTTCCTAATATTTAAAACAAGAAATATAAAGAAAATAATTTCAAGTAAATTACTACTGAGGTTAACAAAGAAAAATTCTATTTTAGTTACCCTAGAGCACTATATATTATATTGTGTGGTAACCATGGCAACAGTTTAAGGTTGTACAATGGAGGTTCGACGACAACCAAATAGGGGAAAAATTCATATACATTTTTGAGAAATATATTTATAGGTATTGAAAAGTTGGCGCAGCGCCAAGGAGCGTTAGACTTCAAACATGACGATTCTCAGTTCGAATCGGGCTGAGCCCCTCAAGTTTTATAATCTAATTATTGAATAAATATTTGAAAAAAACTGTATTAACATCAATTGTCATTCACTATATGTTTTTAAAAAAAATTATATAAAATTGATTGTATGAATATAAACTTATTTTATTAACGATTGAAAATTTGTACAAGACATGTATCTGGAAAGTGTGAGCTATTAGAAGGAATTTAACGAACGATTCAGTTTTTCAAAACTTAAAAATGTTTTTTTAACGTAGGTTGAAACTTACTTATCACAAAGTCTTTATCATTTATCAGTTTTAAAAATTATTTTCATAAAATTAATTCTCCAGATTTTGTTCAATAGGTTTGTTAAAATATCATTCGACGATTTAAACAGCTGTAGTACTAAATTTAGTAGTTTCATCGTAAAATATCGAAAATAAATCCTTACGTGAATGAAACTGTATAATAATTACAATATTGTTGCTATTAGTGGTTCCTTAAATGTGAGACCAATAGGAAAAATAGATATTCCAAAATAGATCCCTTAGCCATCTTTTTTGAATAAAATATTTTGTTATCAGATTTTCGATAACGTTTAACAATAAATGTATACTTAAAGTTAAATTTGACATTTAAAAAATCCTAAATGTTTTAAAATAAGAAATTATTATTGTCCTCGAAGGGGTTGTAAATTTGGCATTTCATTCTTGAAAAGCAATACGATAGCATCTTCAGTAATCGATCTTCCCCTGTGAATTCGCGATTAGATATTTAATCTGCCTCTAGATTGGCGGTCTAGTGTATACCTGGGATCGTGGGATCGCTCCTCCCTAGGCTAGGCTCTCTTATGATATATCGCTTTCCTGGGACACCTGCTTTCATATTGTCCTCAAAAACATATTTGTCACTTTCCACGTAAGTTCAAGGACAATCTTTATACCATCTCGAATAGTTAATCATCTGTTTAGAAGACTGATAAAAAATCGAAATGTAAAATGCATTATTGAAGTGACTACTTTCTGGGTTGGGTGTGACTATGCTTTGCATGGGAGTAAATCATCTCATACGTCACTAGATGCTTCATATTTCAATTTTAATAAGTGGTAACATGTGATTTTATACAACAGCTGATTTTATGTTATAGGTTATGTTGTAAAACAGCGGTAGGTTATGTTACTTTATCTAATTTATAGGCCTAAATCTTATTAAGTGTGTTAATTATATTGAAAAATATACACACTCTCCATATATATATCTTGCACAAATTTCCAATCGTTAATCAAATACTTGTTATTCGTCCAATCAAGTTCAAATACATTTTTTTAAAGCTATAATGTATGTCAGTTGAAATTAATACATTTTTTCTCATATATTTAGTCATTAAGTCAATTTAAAAACACTTATTGTCCCGGTCGTATTTGAACGTAGTACCTACATGTTTGAATACCAGTACTTTGGGACTGAGCCAACTGTTCCATAGCTAAAAATCTATTAGTTAAAGATGTATATGAAATTATAAGAGAAAAGTTCCTTGCAATTATAAAACATTACAAGAAGGCATAGAATAAAAAGTTACAGGCAACATCAGCTTCAAAGATTAGAAACGAACAAGAAAGAAAGAGAATAAATAGTAACAAACAAATATAATAGTCCAACACTATATACTATATAGAGAGGGAAATGGATATTTGCAAGGAAATTCGCTTTCTATTTTCCCACTTAATATTGTGATTCTGTCATATGTATATACATATTTATAAAATTAAACATAAAATTTATACACATAAAATTAAAAGTAACTTTAAAAAAATTATTTTCGACCTCAGTAGGAATCTACTTTATGGTCAATTAGGAATGTAATGATTTTATGTACAAGAGGCGAGCAAAAGGAAACTACCATGAGCTATTTGGATTTGGAGCTGTTTGGAAGAGTTGATATACTTTTGTTTCGTTGAGCGGTTTCATTTGGAGTACAGAAATACTATTCATCTAAAGTCACTTTGACTTTAGTCGAATTCAGAAAAATTCAATTTTATTGTTAATTTTGTGAGAAAACATTCCAAATTGACGTGTAAGGGAAACAAACATTGGTTCGACCTAAATATATAGCCCTACCCATAAGCTGTTACCAATGGGTGCAAAATGTAAATGTTGATGTTATGATACGTTGGCAACATCTTCATAAGAAACGTATATAACTTGGGAAAGTTCTTCAAGGAAAATAGGTCTCAGATTCCAAGGTATATCGCCAGCCAGGTATCTAAGTTTCTATTTGTTGTAGATATAAGCTAATCTGCCATTTTGACTGTTATCGCCTACAGTTTCAGCAGAGTTGAGTAAAGATAGCAAATAGAAGTTTGAAAATGAAAACGAGAAGAATGTTGGCGAGGAGTACCTGACTTCCGTCTCAACCTCCTCGCCGGAAGGCTCTACGTTTTTAGATCCTGTAGGAGGTTCTTCAGTATAGTTGATAAAACCTCTCCCCTCACCAATCCAACTTCAAACTCGTAACTAGCGTCCGGGTGACTAGCGTCAGGCCCGAGGCGGGCTTGGTGCCACGACCCATGGTACCAGTATGTAAGAGTCTTCCGACTCTACTATAAGGGCTTGACTGGTCACAGGCCCACCACTGGGATGAGACGAACTCCACCAGTGAAACCTGATTGACCGCTCTTGCAGAACTACTCGGGACCAGCAGAACCTTCCAAACGGCCAGGTTTCAATACCCCGTCTGATTAGTTCGGTCCAGGTATTGCAATCAAGGAATAGGATGGGAAATTATCATGAATATATGAAGGAATAATGCAGGGTTATAAAACCCCTGAAACAATACATAGGGAGATATAGCACGCGGGTTGTGCGCCACTTGCAGTATACTCTCTACGTGGGTTGCAAAGATATATGTATTCGTAACACCCGCTTGTTAGAAGAAGAAGAAGCATGGGTAAGTGGAAGTAGGTAGGAATACTGAAAGGGCATAATGATCAAGTCGCTCAATGGTTGCAAAGATATAAAAACCTAAGAACTGATTTAAGAACGGTTGTAAATGTGTCCCCTATTATTTCACACTCTCGCTATATATATATATATATATATATATATATATATATATATATATATATATATATATATATATATATATCTTGTTTAAATTTTCAATCGTTAGTAAAATACTTTTTATTCATCCAATCAAGTTCAAATACATTTTATTAAACTTCTAGTTGATGACACCTGATGTTAGTTAGATTTATTGAATTAATTTTAGTTTTATAGGAAAAACAAACTTTTCATAAAATAGCCAAAGTTAGTAGCAGAATGAACCACATCCAACAGGTTTAAATCAAAACCAACTACATCCGGATTTAAATTGTAATAATTCAAAAAAATAAACAAATATGATATCGTTATTATAATGCATTATGTGCATATCCCACTCAAAGCTAAAACAGAAAACACAAAACAAAATTAATAATAAATTCCAAAGCTATACAGTTTTTTGTGTTTTCCAAAAATATAGGTCCAAGTGTTGTAGACCTGTTTCACATTAAACGACTTAAATATATACAACTCACTATTATCAAACTTTAATTTCATATACGTTTCGATGACTTATACCATCATCATCAGTGATGCTACTACAAACATTTAGCTTTAACTACTATATTTAGCTTTAAGTATATTATGTATATTTTTTTTCATAAGAAGTTAAGTAATTTACTTAATAATATAGTATTTATAACACGGTAGCTCTTATAAATGAACGGGTTATTGTTTACATTAATTTCAATTGTCAAGTGACTAATGAAACCTTGATCTAATAGCGAACACAATTAGGGATTTATAAAATGTTTTCGACTGCTTGAATGAGTAAACCCTTTTAATCAAACACTCAAGTCGTGGGCGAGTTCATGATGGATAGTGGGCACTAAGTACTTCATTAAGTATGTCTCAAAAATGTGCCACTAGACTGCCCTAGAAGCCCGCCTAGCCCATTTATCTTCGACAACGGTAAAATAGGTTAGGTTATGTCGTCTAACTACTGTCTCCACTAACACTTCGTCATTAGTAACCTGTAATAAGATCTAACGAGCTAAAAGTAATGATAAAGAATGTTGCAATAATAAACATTGTTTGTAAAATATATTTTACATTTTCTCACTTCTCGAAAGCAAACCCGAATCAAAATAAATACGCTAACAACAAATGGTTTTGATTTGACCACGCCTTAAAGGTTTAAACTTCTACGTCGATTATCCAGAGTGTATCTGTGGATAATGTAATAATCTACGGTCATCGATAATATTTACCGGTCTACCCAGTCTATCTTCGTATCGGGTCGGCTTCGTCAATGAAATGATTGTTTCGAAAGCGTCAGCAGGTAAATATAAAAGTGCTCACTCAGTTACGCAATAATTACTTACAGTTTATAAAAGTCTTAAGTAGTTTAGTTTTCTTTGATATTCATTTTATTTTTCAGTGTCCGATAAAATATGGGTTAAACTCGTACATTTCATAAGTAACCGAACACAGTTATAAGAAATCGGGCAGGGTGGAAAATACGTAATATCTTTAAGAAGAAAATTTGTGTACTTGGTGTGGTCGTGTGAGGAGGGCCAATAGAAGCAATAGGCTATACAGAATTAGAGAATGGAACTGGAAATCGAAGGAGACGAAAATGGTAAAGCTATAGAAAAGAGGAAATAAAAGATGGAGAAAAGTGAAGAGAACAGACAAGATTAGAGGTTTAGTGGAAGGAAGCCGCATGAATTGTAGAGAGAGAAAGAGGGAGGGAGAGAGACATAGGGAGAGACTCGTGCGCACATTCATACAGCTACTTTTTTTCCGGAAGAACTTTTTTTATGAAGATTTAAAGTTACTAGTTGAAAAGCCAAGGAAATCAAGGCGAGTTAAAGAGGACCAATCGTTGGAAAAGAGGGAGTAAGAGATGGAGAAAAGAAGAGGGAACAAGTAGGCCTAAGATTAGAAGTTTAGTTAGGATTAGAAAGAGTATAAACTGTAAAGAGAAAGAGAGAGGGAGAGAGAGAGAGTCAGACAGACAGACAGAGAGAGAGAGGGGGGGGGGCTGGAATGGTGGAAAATGTTATGGAATTGCATGGGAAAGGACCCTATCCTTAGTTATACCTTCGCCGTTCTGAGGTCATGAAGAAGTAGGGCATTAACCCGGGCTAGAGAAATAAATGAGAAATGTCAGTTAAAACAATTTTAAAAAATCGTTAAACCACCTTTTAAAGAGTAAAATACAACTGAAGTACAAACGGTGTTTAATTGGTAGCACCAAATCTTTTAATAAAGATTATTGCATTTTGTAGATAAACAATAGCCTATACAAAAACCTCTATCCATAATTTTTTTATTCCAGTCTTATGTACATTTCGGTTACCAAGTAACCATGCTCAGAAACATGACATACAATACTGAGTAATCGAAATGTACACAAGACAGGAATAAAGTATTTGTGGTTAGAGGTTTCTTGTATGTATTATTTATTAATATTAAACTCCAGTAAATTATTCCAAGTATTTAGTGACAAAATCTTTTGTTTAATTTTGTACAATCTTTTCAAAATTTAAAAAAACTAAATTTTATTTCCTTTTTGAATATTAAATTTTTGTTAATTTTTGGTGTCTTAGTTCTCAAAAATATATTATATAACAGATATTTGCAGGTATAAATTTAGTGTTAATATTTTTATATGGCACAGTCTTAAGGTTTTTAAAAACATAATAATAGAGTGCCTTTAAAATTATAACTGTATAATATTATATTGCATTATTTAAAGAGCGGATTATACGTATTGTGTTATGGACCACTGGCGACCAGCTCACCGCATTTTGTGTTTTCAGAACGAAAGTTGCGCCCGAAGTGGAATGGAGTGCGTGTGCAGTGATGCAGTGGCGGCCATTTTGGATTAGGTGCAGTGAACGCATCTGACCCCAAAGCACGCATAATGCGTCGCTCTACGCAATACGTACTCTGTTGGGCCCGTACTTCGGAATGTTGTTCACAATAGCCGAGATATCTTTACAATTACCACGATAGAAGGCCAATTTTTGTCGCTGTACAATGTGTCAGATACGTACAGCGTATCAGATGGAGACAGAAATGTTTGTTGAATCAATACGGTCAGATAAAACGAATTTTGTAGATTAAAATAACAAAAGGAAATTATTTTAAGTTTGCTGAAATACATTCACGATCATTTCTTCAGTATTTATTTAAAATTATTTGTTAAGACATAATATTTCGCTTAAGAACGTACTTTTAACACCAAACAGTTACTTAAACACTAACTCCCATAACTTGCAATATTTATTGGAAATAACATCTTAAGAAACAACTTTTAATTTAAACAGCAAAAAACTCGATTTGCAAAATTTTTTAAGTGGATAGGCTACTCTTCTTTTGTCACGACTGAATAGAAAAATTCCAAGGGGATCTTCAAGTTGACGTAATGCTAAAATGGTCTCGCTCTAACACACCTATATAAGTATGTGATGTGTACATCTCTTTTATTTTAAACCAGCTGACCCGGCAAACTTAGTATCGCCTAAAATTCAAATAATGACGTGTTAAAATTAGGTAAACTTAGTTTACTATTTTATTAACATAATAATAGCTGAACCTATAGTAGTAAATCGAGAAAAGTGTGACAATTAAAGTTCTTGATTGAATGTTATTTATTGAAGTCCATTCGGATGAACAATATTTTTAAATTTGTTCTATTAGCTCACACTCTCCTGATATATATCTTGTACATATTTTCAATCGTTCATAAAATATGTTTTTATTCACCCAATCAAGTTCAAATACATTCTTTTAACCTATATTGGATGACGATTGATGGTAATAAAGTTTTTTCAAATATTTATTCAATAATTAAATTACAAAAATTTGGGTGACTATCAAGATTTGAACTATGAATTTTCATTTCAAAATATAGTTCATTTTTAGCTCCCTTTGGCACTGCGCCAACTTTCCAATACCAAGAGATTAATCTCTCAAAGACGTATATGAATTTTTTTTCTCCCATCTGGTTGTGTTCGAAACATCCATTGTACAACCTTAAACTGTTGCCATGGTTACCACAAAATATCATAAATAGCGCTGTAAGGTTAAAAATGAACGAAACGAATAAAATAAACAAACTAGAAATATGCAAACAATGATAACATTTTTGTTTCTTAACCTCATTAGGCATTCATTTAAAAAAAATATATATTACTTGTTTCTATACTGTTTGAAATGTGTTGGAAAATAATTTTAGATTGTTGAGTGTTGCCTATCAACCAAAATTTGGAATGAATTCAATGAAATGTCTCAAGATAAGATAGAAATTCATACACACATACATACATAGGTTCTTGAAATATCCAAAGCCTTTGGGGTGGAGTCCTGTGGATGGATCTGCACCTAACGTCACAGGAACCATCCTGGGAATATTTTGAACAATCCGTCTAAATTATATTAAACTTATGTTCAGCGGTTTATGCGTCCATAAGATATATATATATATATATATATATATATATATATATATATATACATACACATACATACATACATCGGATTTTGAACCATCTTAACCCTCTGTGGCGGAGCGCTGTGGATGGATCTACACCAAACTTCACACGAACCATTCTGGGAATATGTTAAACAATTCCTCCAAATTTCATTAACTTCCTATCAACGGTTTAGTTTTATAAGGTACATACATACAAACGTTCATTTTTATGTATATAGATTGCAATTAATTCCTTCTATATCTAATTATTTAATTTATTTTTTTTACTCCTGTTTTTATATTATTTTTATCTTTATTTACTTGATTAGTTTTTCCTTTTTTGGTTAATTTAATTGAATTTAATTTTGGTGTTTTATATTTTTTGTGTTGTACTAGACTTGGTGTTTATAGATTAATGGTTTCTGGTTGGTCTTCATGTTCTTTTATTCATTATTAGGGGTTTTTATTATAGGTAATAAACTATGATTTCATACAACAGCTGATTTTTAGTTACCATAACAGCTCGTATAAATTATATTGTATAACAACTGTTTTATAAAGTAAGTTATGTTACGTTGTTTAGTGTACAATATTAAGTTAAAATGTTCTGTTCAATATTTTTTGTCAGTCGAGAAATATAATTTATATTTTAATAAATTTTACAATTAATGCAATATAACAATTAGTTTTTACTCCAGTTTTGCTATATAAAAACTACCTTTGCAACACTTGACAATTTAACATTGGATTTTAATTAAATTTGTTAAATAAAATATCTATTCAGTAAAGTTTTTAACAATAATAAAGGTTTTCTATTAACTATATTCGGTACTTACGTATTATACGGACGATACTAATATAAGTACGTAGTAATGTTGTATAAAAATACCACCAAGACGCTAAAGTGTGGTTACGTTAGGTTTATTTATTTACATTTTAGTTTTTTGGGCGCGCAGTAGCAACAGGTCACTGTACTACGTCTAGACATGAATATACCTAAAAAGCATCCAATTAGGATAGATTTAGTTGTAATATTATACAACATTACTTTATACCTATATTAAAATATACCTATGAAGTATCTAGTCAGGATAGATTTGGTTGTAAGTTTATAGAACATTTCTACGTACCTATATTAGTGGCCTCCGTATAATACGGAAGTACCATATATTCTTTTATTATTAACTACATTAACTCAATTCTTTTACAATATTTACTAATATTTGCTATCTTCCAATACAGTATTCGCTTCTGTCTATCACTACCAATGGCTGCTACATTGTAGTTTTGTTTAATCGAAATTAACTGAGGGCTGATTCTGATTTTTAAAATAAATTGTTAAGCAAATCATCCAAAGATATTTCACCAGCAACCTGGTAGTCACAAGAAGCCATGGCAGTTGGCCAAAGTGGTTTCAAGGTTTTCCTTCTAGTTATATCTAGGCGGCCGCAAGACACTTGATTTGTATGTGATCAATCTTCGTGCTCACTATTCGTAAAGTAAATCCGTGAATCGTAAAATTTGTCGTGCACAGCTTTCGACGGAACTTTTATTTTTAAATTTGGTAACATTTCCATTTCCACGAACTTATATTTAAAATAAATTTTCAAGTTATTACACTTTTAATTACTTGCGACCAGACATTATGTTAACTATATTATGTATGCGGGAAACTGATGAGGTTGAAGAAGTCCTAAGACAAAAACGTTTCTTCCAAGTGTAAGTTAACAGTTTAACAACTTATAGTTAACCAAATGTCTAGTCGCAAGTAATTTCAAAGTGTAATAAGTGATTAACAACCAGCTCGTCATGAACAAGATTTCGAAATTTAAATTTTTAAATAACATTATTTCCGTACTCACTGCTAGAATGCTAGAAAGTATTTTTAATTCTATTGTCAGCCGTACCTAACCTCGTCGGATCTTCATTTTTTTTAACTCGGCTCTGGGGGTGCAAAATCAACCCCCGTGAAAGCTATCGTCTAGGGCAGTAGTTCTCAATCATTTATAAAGACTGTACCCCTTAATGAAAAATTAAAATTTTGCTTATCTCCTTGATGCTGGGAAGGGGGGCGGTCAAATTAAAAACACTTTCAACATAAAAAGCACAATATACTTAAAACGCGCTACAAAACATTAATGAGAAGGATGAGCTTTCTTCTTTTTACATAGTTCCTCAATGTTCGGCTCAAGTTTTGTTAAGTACAACCTTAAATCGTCCCCAACATTAAGCTTGTTTCTGTACTTACTTTTTAAATATGTTAAGCTAGAAAACCCTCTTTCACGTAAGTATGTAGCTGAAAACTCAATACGAATCTTTACTGCAGTATTTGAAAGATCTTGGTTTTCCTTTCCAATACAGGTCCAAAAATCTAACAATGTAGCACGGAAATATTTTTTTACGTCACATCACTTGATAGCTCAATCAGCTGTTCCTTCTGGAATGTTGTCAGGTTGCTCAAAGTTTCAATAGCATCAAACGAAAAGGGTTGCTTCAAAGTAACTCGACCACACAAGTATTCAATTAGATTCAATAAACCAAAAGTGATCTAATTTTTCAATAACCTGCCCCACGTACCCCCAAGGAGTACGTGTACCACAGTTTGCGAAGGCCTGCGTCTAGGGAGCTGCCTCCGTCTGATATGGGTACGTGGTTAGTATCCCTACCGCGAGCGAAGGACATGATTGCCCATGTACCAAGCTCATTAAGCTCTTTCTATGGAAAATCAGGAGATTGTGAAATGAAACATACGGTAAGTGTCACGCTAAGAGCGGGATGAAAAAACCTGGCAAGAAAGAAACCCTGCCAGGAAACACCCCGCGGTAGATCAAGCAGGAATCCTGGCTGCTAGATTATCTTTATGATGCTAAGGGATAAGGATGGTTATTACAGTATTTGACGCGTATCAGGGTCTTTCCATATACTTGCAGTATATTACATGAATCTATTAGTCTGTACTGTAAAAAACCTCAAGTACAGTGCGTGAGGTTTAACCTTGCCTCTGACCTTAAGATCGCTAGGGTGGACTAGACTTTAGTGCGGGATCAAAACCTAACACTTCAGAAAACATCAGTGTCGTCTTTAAAGTGTAAACAATTCTAATTAACTCAATGATAATACTGTAATAGTTTGATGTAGACATGATCTTTAAATGTGTTGATCTGCTTCTGCAAAGAAAGAAACGCGATTACGAAAGAGACGATAAACAGTATGTATTGCATACCGTTTTAAGTTAGGCTAGTAGTCAAATGCTAGAGAACGAGGGACACCGTTAAATCTCACATCTACAGATGGCACCACCGTGTCAAGGACGGTGGTGGCGAAGCTAAGGAGGCTGACAAAAGTAGGGGAAATTATAACTTTCTCATACAACATGTCTCATGAGACCCTGATGATGTTTGTGGTAGGAAACCTTTTGTCTCATTATGCTTTTATAAATTTGCTTGTATATTTATCTTGGAATATTGGTATACATATGAGTACATTCTAATGCCTTTCCTATCATTAAAACATTATTCTTCGTTGACGCGTTTCGGATTAACTCCATTATCAAAACTTTAAACTGTACATTTAAAACTTAAACTTTGAGTGAACAATACAGATTAACTTTGATATTAAACACTTTTGAAGTTTTGATAATAGAATTTGTCCGAAACGCGTCAACGAAGAATAATGTTTTTATGTCAGGAAAGGAAAAGAATGTACTCAACGTATGCATAAAATGTCAGTTAATTGTTATTAAATATAATGTAACATAATCATCATTATTTCTGTTACAAATATTAGTAATCATTTGAGTACATTCTTCTACTTTTCCTAACAAGAAAACATTGTTCTTCTTTAACTCTTTTCAGATTAAATCAATTATCTAAACTTTAAACTGTACTTTTTCACAATCAAAACTGTAAACAGTATTTTTCATAATCAAAACTTTAAACTGTAGGTTTCCTTTAATTATCAAAACTTTAAAGGCTGTACAGCTTTAAAACTTAAACTTTAAACGAACAATGAAGTTTAAAGTTTTCGTAATGAAACAGTACAGTTAAAAGTGTTGATAATGGTTTTAATCCAAAACGGGTCAACTAAGAAAAATGTTACGAAAGGAAGAATATTGTACTAAAATGTATTTATATATAAAAATATCTCACCTAATTGTTATTTAAAAACAATTAGATAACTTAGAAAATGTATTGAAATGTATTTCCTCCTCCTTTAATACAATAACACTCGTACTTTGTTTATTTATGATTGTTATATAAAAAAACCCGTACCTGTCTCGTATTGTCGGTTTCAGGAGAACGCGCAATGAGTTCTGGTTCCAGAACAGTGGATGCGAACCGAATCGAAGCCGAACCTGGCTGAGATTCAATGCAAAGTGCTATTCCTGGATTGCAACGCATCGACAGCTATTCCTGTAGGCTAAAGTAAACATCCCCGCACGCCCTGTCCTGGCACTAGGAGACCATTCGACACGCTCACTGGCGTTCCCTCCTCAGATATTTGACCTAGCCACTGCACGGTTATGAACAAGGCAGTAATGGCAACATAATTGGACGGAAACATAATTTTATTGACGACATAAAGCTCAGTTTACCAGCAAAGGTAATAATTAAATAAATAATTAATTATTACAAAAACCAAGCCACAATCAATAGTTTATTTTCTCCTAATTTAGTTAAATTAGTACAACAGATCTTCCTAATGATAGCGGTTTTATTATTGAAACAAATATGTAAACATAAATTATTGTAAGTCGGTGTTAGGTATTATGTAGTAGTAGTTGGATAATTGAATTAATTTTTATAATGTATTTGGTTGTAATGTTTCCTCTTAAAATTAAAATAAAAAAAATCCTCGTAGAAAATGGTGAAATTAAAACATTTTCAGCAGTTTTTACGGTAATAACACATAGCTAAATAATAATTATAATTATAATACGTACGTGAGTGACATGATAAATCATAAATATCATGATTATTTTTTTGTGTATTTTAAAAAAAGGCAACTTTTTGTAAAATTCAATAACGCCAATCAAATTATTTGAATCATATTGCTAGTACTCAAATAAGGCAATACGCTATGTAAATGGCTTGCGATTAATTTCAATTAGAGTGGTAATGCCTAGGGTGTCATTGTTCCTATTTTTCGGAAAAAATAGAAAGTTAGTACGTTTTCCAGAAGTTCTTTAATTTTTGTGCTAATGAATTGTAATAGTTCTATTTTTATTCGAGAAAACGCGTTTAAAAATATGCGTTTTTAGATGATAACTAAACATTTTCAACCGTGAATAGGTGAAAAAGTACAAACATTACAAAAAAAAAACTAATGACGATAAACAATAAAATAACCTTCTGTTGATGCAAATTGTGTTTGCGAAATGTACATAAAAGTTGTGTTACTATTTTGCATCAAGAGTTTTTAATTGTTTAATAATTATAATAGAATTATACCTATACTATTGTATGTATATACTACTGTAATATATAATTACAATACTGAGGTCATATTAATTTTCTCTTTCGTCTAATTTTTTAGGTAAATTATAATATCTAAATGTTTTGATTTCAATGGTTATTAATAGCAAACACTTATTTCCATTGTTGTTAAAAATGTTCTAATAGTTTTTATAAACTTATTTCCATTGTTGTTAAAAATGTTCTAATAATTTTTATAAACTTATTTCCATTGTTGTTAAAAATGTTCTAATAGTTTATATAAACGTCTTTCCATTGTTGTTAAAAATGTTATAGTTTATATAAATGTATTTCTAATGTTGTTAAAATGTTCTAATAGTTTATATAAACTTATTTCCTTTGTGGTAAAAAGGCTCTATTAGTCTTGGAAAAGAATTAGAAAATTGATAAAACTCGAATAAAACCTTAATCGATATTATCATAATTCTATATATAACTTCTCTTTAAATTGTTTTCACATTTTCTCCCTGGTAGGTTTCCCAAAAACTTGGTCATTAACTTTAAATTTAATTTTACTAAAAACAATAATCTGTATTTGTGTAAACGGGTGGGACTGGAAACAGTTTTCCAAATCAGTTACTTCCGTCAGAAAATCTCGATATTTTTTGTGAGAATTGTGAACAGAGATATTACTGAGAAACCGTAAATTTCCTGCGACTGTCGATACAACATTTGGAGATGCATTGTGGTTAGGTTCGCGGTCAGGAAGGATAATGATTGGTTCTTTTATCTTAAGGCCTGGGATTAGTGATGTAGCGAAGAACGAGTTTGGGGAGTAGGGAAACGCTGGTTTCGGAGTTACTGGCTGTTAGGAGCGACGCTTAAAGTAGAATCACGATTTCAATTGTATAGCGGTTTTAATCTTTATGATTTAATCAAGGGTGATGGAAAGTAAAAAAAATGTGACTTCCAGATGGAATGAGCGACAGAAGTGAACACATCATTGGGAGAATAGAAGTTTTAATAGAATCTAGTGGATAACTAAAGAATGTAGTTAATAGGGTTAAAACCCTTATTATTTGTCTGAACAAACCTTATTATTATTATTACCTTATTAAACCTTATTATTATTAAATCTTATTATTTGTCTTATTTATTTGACTGAACATAAATTTATAAAATTTAAAGATATGAAATCCTAAAATGTTTCAGATGGTTCTACGATAGTTTAAAAAGGTGGAATTATAATATATAACACGTTATAATTACATTGACTTAATTCAAGCAAGATTTATTAAAATATAATTATTATACTTATCAACTGATAAAAAAATATTGTACAAACTTCAGTACAACAAACAATATAAATAAACAAATTCCAGGACAACATACAATACAAATAAACAAATTCCAGCACAACATGCAATACAAATAAACAAACTCCAGTACCATATACAAAACAAATAAACGAGCTCCAGTACAACATACAATACAAATAAAAAACTCCAGTACAATTAAACAAATTCCAGGACAACATACAATACAAAAAAAACAAAGTTCAGTACACCATAATACAAATAAACAAACTCCAATACAAGATACAATGCAAATAAACAAACTTCAGTACAACATACAATACAAAAAAACAAACTCCAGGACAACATACAATACAAATAAACAAACTTCAGCACAACATATTATACAAATAACGACACTTCAGTACAACATACAATACAAATAAACAAACTACATCACAACATGAATACAAATAAACAAATTCCAGTACTACAAGCAATACAACACAAAAAACTCTAACAAAACACACTATTCAAATAAACAAACTACAACGTAACATACGTTACAACACAAGCAAAAAGGATAACTTCACACACCAAGTGTACAGAAACTGATCCTCACAAACTTAACATATTTTATATTGACAAAACAGTTGCAGTTTTTAACAAAGATTTAAAAAACTCCACTAAATATGACATCTATTCATCTTTTGCTAAGCACAGAATAGAAACAGGCCACAACTATTCGGACATCAACTACGACCTAGAAGGTCTCCACATCAACAAACAAGGACCACATATCGACACATTAGAGCAATATGAAATTTACAAATATACTAAGCAAAAACATAATAAATACAAAAACCCAATAAAAACCACCTACACATTATAAAATCATGTCTTAAATAAAAAGTTAATAATATCTTATATTAGTTTGATACGTTAACAAACTGTGCTAAATAGACATTAAAGAGGTACAAGGAAAGCGTTATTAAAACAAAACAAAAATATTTGTTTATATATTTAATAATTTGTTCATAAATTTTCCCCGTTGGTAATTTTCTTGATAAGTATTTCATTAATTAACTGTACATTATTTTTTTAATTCTCAAAGAAAAACCCCACCAACAAAATGTATTTAAAACACCATTACACGACTTACTCTTAAGTAGTTGCCAAAATGTCATACAATAATTCTAAATGGACACCACACGATCAGCAGGAAGTGGAAACCTAATCCTAATAAACCTACTCTGGACCTGAATCCTTATTACTAAATAAAAGAAGGATTATCAATGAGCTAACATTTAACAAAATAAACATTATGCCTCTTGAATTTTTCGATCGCTCCGTGGAGATCTTCATCGGTCTTCTGCTTGGAGTTATTAGGTTAAACGGTGGCGGTTCTAAAGGCAGGTTTTCGATAGTATCAAAGAATATGTATGATTTGTATTGGGTTGTTTCGTTTATTATGTTTGTATTTTGTGTTTTCGTGTGTTTGTAAATTTCATATTGTTCTAGTGTGTTGAAATGTGGTCTTTTTTTGTTGATGTGTAAGATTTCTAGGTTATGGTAAATGTCTGTGTATTTGTGTCCTGTTTTTTTATGTGATTGTAGAGTGCTGAGTAGGTGTTATGTTTGTGTTCTTCGACTCTTTGTTTGACGGTATGATTTGTTTGCCCAATGTAAAATTTGTTGCACTTGTTGCAGTTTAATTTGTATACGCCTGGTGCTTGAATTTTATCTTTGATATTGATGTGTTGTATTTTGTATTGTAAATTGCTATTAGTTTTGTATAGACAAACTATGAAAACAAACACTAAAATTAACACTACAGAGAGGGAAAACAAATACATCACAATACCATACATAGGCGATAGATGTACAAGCGGGGGAAGTAGCGGTTTTTAGAATATTGCTCCCAGACCTTCAAAATTCATCTTAGTTTACAATTGCGCTAAATATATATGAACTGCTATTTATAAATGGCCATAGCCAATGTATAAGTAGTAAATACTAATAGCCGAACAGAAAAATTTTACTGGAAAAAATCTTCAAGTTGGCGTCATGCTCGAACACTATCTAGCGGCCAACCTAGACACTGAAAACATTTAAAGTCTTGTATATATTCATTCGCAATATATTTTCGGCAAATCGGTAATTTCGTTATTAACAACAGATATGTTTAGTTTGAGATATAATTTTGGTTTAATATTTTTGCACAGATTTCACTCTGTATTCACAAGGGATTTTTATTCATTAATATCATGAATATTTCATGTATATTCATGAAATATGTATATATGAATGTGTACATTAATATCTATATTCATGTATTTCGAGTATACTTCATGGCATTTTATTAAAAGCAATTCACGTAAGAGTACTGTTCTAATATTTAATAATAAACAAGTAATATTTTTTTTAACTATCAGTTTTATATCTACATCAAGGTTTTTCTATATTTACACTTTTTAGTATTTAGTAACTTGGCAAAAAAACCATTTACTGGTTTTTTCAGCCGACGTGTTTCGCACTAGGTCAGCCCATTATTTAATGCTTTGAGTCACAGACAAGACTTTGCCAAATTAATACCAAAAAGTGATTTTATTTTAGCTTTTTATTCAATAATTTCAATTAATATAAAAAGAGCAACATAACCTAATAGTTAAAACAGCTGTTCTACCACATGTCCTATAACATAAAATCAGCTGTTTTATGAATTCATATGTTATCCCTTATTTTGAACCAAATGAAACGAAATAACTACATTGCATAGATTGCTCCTTTGGTGAAAGTTTTTTTCATATAAAACTAAATTGATTAATTTAATTTAATTAATGAATTAATATTTGAAAAAAACTGTATTAACATCAAGTGATATCCACTACAAGTTTTAAAAAATGTGTTTGATCTTGAGTGGATGAAAAAAACTATTTTATTAACGATTAAAAATTTGAAAACATCAAAAAAAAAAATATATATATATATATATATATATATATATATATATATATATATAGGGGGAGAGTGTGAACTAATAGAAGGAATTGAAAAGAGGTCATCGAGTTTGCAAAGGAATCAGTACTTCCCATTTCATAAATAATTTCAATGTTTTCTCCGGCAAAAGTTTGTTTTGGGGCAGAATAGAGGGTTTAAATAATTAACGAAGTTTTTGTTATTCTTTGCAAATGTCTCGCTATCCGTACTGTAGTTTTGAAGAAGTTTATTCAATATTTATTGCGTTCTGTTTTGTAGAGTCATATTGGTTTCTAATACGTTTGTCCAAGTGTTTATTGTTGAGTAAAATGGCAAGTAGCTACGACAGAATTTAGGCGTAAATGTGGTGTGGTGTGGAAGAAACCACCAATATCCCCCCAAATGGCGTTCACGATATGGAATTTTAAAAACCACGACCCGATGTGACACTTAACCGAACTAACGTAACGACTTGAAGAACTGTTATTGTACATAAAAAAATCTAACCAAAGCTTCATTTCACATCAGCAATTTAAAATGACCTGTTAATTAATTTGTTGAGCCTCACTATAAAAAAGTACCCTCTAGACAAAAACACACCTTTAATATCTACAGAAAACCAACAATGGCAGACACAGTCATCCACAGCACTTCAAATCATGCTCTCCAACTTAAACATAATGCCTTTAAATGCAGGCTCCATAGACTTGAGCAATCCAATGTCCACGGAAAACACCTACATAGAAATCAACCTATCTATTAAAAACAACAAAACAGTAACACAAATTGTCACACCTATATGCATAAATAAGATCTTAAATAAAAAAAGCTGCAAAATTCCTAAAAAACAAAGTACAAGATAGCACTTGAAACTATTAGAAAAACGCAACACAACATACAACACTACACATTAAAATATGTAGCTCCACGCAAAATACAAAATAAACTATACAATATAGAGGAGTCGGCAATCTTTTTGTACTTGATGTCCTCATGTTCAATCTAGTTTGGCTGTAAGGACCTTGAATGTAAAATAACCATGAGGTTTATTATATTTCCTAATTTTAGATCGGTAATGTAACTGATTTTAATACAGAACAGAAGGTGACTTTAACTAACGGCTAATAATGAATTTTAAAAGTAATTTTTATAAAATAGGCTACTTACATTCTGATAACAAATTTGACAATTTTCCAACTTAATTCAGACAAATTTTTTTATTAAAGTTTTGAAGGGCTGAAATAATTAAATAAAACAAGTTCATTAAAAAAATTAACAAAATTTTCCTAAAATAAAACAATTGTCTTAGGGGTGAACTTGCCTGCTCGCACATTGCAGACACTATTTTCCACTGATATCGCACCTGTAATTTATTATTATGCGTTTATTGTTATGGCTAGTGTAATGGTTCTAGCTATTCAGCAACCTATTTTTATTCTAAGCCTTAGGCGTAAGCTAAACGGACCGCTCAGAAATCGAAAAACCACAAGTGGAGAGGGCCGCACAAAACCATTTCACGGGTTACCGACCCCTGGTATAGAGACTGTAATTAATCCCACATTGGTCAAACAATTCGGCTAGTAGTTGATTTTTTTCATTAAAATTTAAAAAGGTATTTCGTAATCTAATCGAAAAAATTGGTCACCTTGCACAATCATTTGCACCGAATCAACCACAACCACCCCCACAAAAAAAACAGATTTTATGTAACATAGAAAGAAACAACACGAAATTGCCATGTATAAATTGGGTAATAAAATATGGAGTAAACTTTAAAATTGAAACGTTAACGGTACGTAAAACCTCTGGATAAACATGTATGTGTCTACGGGAAATTTAACCCTGTCGAAACTTTGAAACTTGAACTGGTTGTGTCTTCATTAAAAATAACTAAAAAACCATTTAAACTACAAAAACATTTTATTTGTGTCCTGATGTACAAGGTTGTGGCACTCGGGGGAGTGCCGACAAAAGTGAAAACTTTTATATCCACAAATGTTCTCAAACGCGACAATGTATTCATTTCAAAAATTGGATTAAAAATACATTAATTATTATTATCGTTATATTGAATTATTCGTATCGAGATTTATCAAAATTGAAGTAAATAATATATTTATTAACTATTCAAAGCTATTTAATAATAACCATTTTTCTTTAAAATGTTCAATAAATAATGTAACATAACTTATGTGTTAAAACAGCTGTTCTACAACATAACCTATAACACAAAATCAGCTGTTGCATGAAATCATACCTTATTTAATTCACTTTGATGCGACTCCTGAGATAGCGTAACCTGATGAAGTTATACTTGACGATATTATCGAAATTATACTGACGCGAAATTGAATGTTTACTATCCAATACGTTTTTGTAGGCATCTTTATAAAAGTTTTCACTTAAATAAAATGTTTTTGGGGTTTAAGAGGTTTTATTTATTTATAATAGAAATAAAATTACCACACTCGCTCCAATCTAAGATTCTGCCTTCATTGTAACGGAACGGATATCAGCAAATCTATAGATTTATATTATTCAACGGTGAATACAATGTTACTAAGAAAAGGGATTTAACGGTGAAAATAAAGCAGCCCTGAAGATGAATTCAAGAGAAACGTTCATTCAATACGAGGAGTTAGTATTGAGCTTGCAGAAAAAAATTTTGTTTGTTACTCTCCAACCAAATAATTTTATATTATTCTTCTTACTGTAAGGCAATATTTTTTTTTTCAAATTTGCCCAAGTTGAGATACCGATGTCTAATTTTCATACCAGTTTATTGGACGTCTTGCGGGAGGTCTGCCGGTGTTTCCTTCCTCATCTCTGAAACTAGATTGTTACCCATTCCATCTTTGTGGTCGCTAAATGATCTGGACCATTATAGAATATTTTTAATGATAAAAGTTCAAATTCTTTTGTTCATACGCTCGGTAAATTTTATTGAGTCAGTGAAATGTTACTTAACCTAACCTAACCTTAATAGTCGCGAACGTCCCTAGTAAGAATATTGAATAGGAAATACGCATTGTTTTACTACCAAAACGACATTTACCCACCGGCATTCGTAAAATCTAGCACTACCCAGACTCTAGAGGTAATCTAAAGCTCTAGAGTATTTATAAAACCTTTCCAGGCGCTAGTACTCCTAGCAAGAGTACATTGGGCAATGTACTCGTTACTCAGCAGAACCTGTTACAATTATTATACGAATGCTGTAAGTGCAGCGTAATTTTCGAATTTCCTTCGCTTAAAACAGTAACACCACGAAACAAATTAACATCCTAAATAAGAAAATATTGTTTAAAAAAATTATTAAACAAAATTTTTTAAACTCAATTATTACTCAAGTCATCAAAGAAAAATTTTATTTTAGCTACTTATTAAATGACTACAATTAATATCAATAAAGTAACATAACCTATCCTTTAAAACAGCTGCTTCACCACACAAACTATAACATAAAGTCAGGTGTTTTATGATATCTTATGTTATTGCTTATTTTCAGCCAAATGGACGATAAAACTACATTTCATACCTTGCCCATTTTGGGAAATGTTTTTCTCACATATTAAACTAAAGTTAATAATTAATAAATTTAATTAATGAATTAATATTTGAAAAAAACTCTATTAACATCAAGTGGCAACTACTGCAAGTTAACAAATAACTATTTGAACTTGAGTGAAGGAATAAAAAGAATTTTATTAACGATTGAAAATTGGTACAAAATATATGTAAAAGCAGAGCGTAAACTAATAGAAGGAATTGAATAAAAATTAATACAAGGAAC
Source organism: Prosapia bicincta (assembly GCA_036971475.1). Classification (NCBI taxonomy): domain Eukaryota; kingdom Metazoa; phylum Arthropoda; class Insecta; order Hemiptera; family Cercopidae; genus Prosapia; species Prosapia bicincta. The sequence continues at coordinate 144,971,753 of JBAIZL010000004.1, read as the reverse complement.
TTCAGTCAAATTTGTCACTTTCGGCTACACGTAGAAAGTTCTTATTTAAAACAGTGCACCTTAGGAGATTAAATTACCTGTTTACTTTGTAGAGATTTAATTTAGTGGCCACTTTGCATGTCCTTAATGAATCTAATTGGCCATTTTGCTAATACGACGGCGGTGGGAATTGACTGCTAGATCTATCGCCTTGGCATAGTTTTCTCATTATTAGCATTCAGCCTTGAAGACCAAGTAGCTACTTGGATGAATAGGTTGCTATAAAATGTCTGTTAGTATAATAGGTAAATCTTAGTATTTTCCAGCTCAAGTTGAAAAGTGTAAGGTTTGTAAATAAGAGATGAGTTCTCCAGCTTTAGGAGAAACGAAGTTTCTCTAAGTAAATGTCGGGTTTTAGAATAAAGTAATGAGCATTTCTTAATAATTTAATGTGCTTCCAACGAATGAGTTTATTAAGGTTAGGTTAAGTTAGCTAACCTTGAGGATAATCTATAAGTGCGACTAGAAAATCTGTGATGAAAAAGAAACTATTCCGGATAAGAAATCTTTTCTGAAAGGTAAATAGCTTGTAGATACTGTATAACGAGAGCGGGACCTGTAAAGATCGCTCAACCCTTATTTTGTTTTTTTTTTTAATATTTGAAGGAGTTGCAGTTCTATTGATATTATTAAAATATAAAAATCACTTTTGACCAATAACATAAAAATCGTGTATTTTGTTATATATATATATATATATATATATATATATATATATGTGTGTGTGTGTGTGTGTGTGTGTGTGTGTGTGTGTGTGTGTGTGTGTGTGTGTGTGTGTGTGTGTGTGTGTGTGTGTGTGTGTGTGTGTGTGTGTGTGTGTGCGTGTGTGTGTGTTAACTTTTTTTTTTAAACTAATAGTTTCTAACAAAACATTTATCACTTTTAACATTTACCTGTCCAAAGACGTATCTGGAAATATTTAGTCAACCTCCTATTTTCGCATTGCTGAAACATAATGACATTGTTAACTTAATGATTACACATCACTGAATATGTTGATTCATCTCTCAAGCGGGAGTTACGGGCTTTAAACAACTACCAACGTTTCAACATAGTACCGGTAATATATTCTGTTCCATTGCGTAAATACAATTCGTCATTATATTTCTACCACAATTCATTATTACTTAAAACTATAAACGAATTGTAATCGTTCGTCTCTGATGACGTCACGCTTGGACAATTGTTTTGCTTGATTTCACTTTCAGGGTTGGCTTCTCCTTATTTCTCAAGTCTGTTGTATCTAAAGCTTTTGCTTCGACGACTATAAAAGTCGTTGTACTTGCAGTTGTTTGTAATAGTTCTACACAGATCCGATCACAAGGTCACATAACATGAGAAGCCAAATGAATAAATTTTAATTCCTTATTACACACACACACACACACACACACACACACACACACACACACACACACACTTATACGCACGCACAGACACACACATACACACAAACACACTCACTAACACACACACACACACACACACACACACACACACACACACACACACACACACACACACACACACACACACACACACTTATACGCACGCACAGATACACACATACACACAAACACACTCACTAACACACACACACACACATACACACACACACACACACACACACACACACTTATACGCACGCACAGCCACACACATACACACAAACACACTCACTAACACACACACACACACACACACACACACTAACACATACACACATACACACTTTGTTCAAATTTTCAAGCCTTAATAAAATACTTTTTATTCATGCACTCAAGTTTAAGTCCATTTTTTTAAACTTGTAGTGGATGATACTCGACGATAATACAGTTTTAAAAAAATATTATTTCATTAGTTAATTAAATTTAATGAAATAATTTTAGTTTTATATGTGGGAAAACCCTTTTACAAAATGGGCAAGGTATGCAATGTAGTTATTTGTGATAACATGATTTCTTAAAACAGATGATTTTATATTATAGGTTATGCGATATAACAGCTGTTTTAACGCATAAGTTACGTTACTTTATTTATATAATTGTAATTATTTAATAAAAAGTATCTAAAATATAATTTGTCTTTGTTGACCCAAGTAGGAATTGACTTTAAAAATGTTTCGTTTATATTACTTGCTTTATAATTGTATTTTGTATTCTTAATTTAAGTGAAAATTCGATCAATCTTTTCAGAGCGCTTTTTTCATTTTACTGAAAATATCTTAATGTCGGACACGTTTCTACCCGCACCAATCAAATGTCAAGGAAATGCTTAAAATCTGCTGAAAATATAAATGTAATTAGAATTTCGGACATTCAAGTCCATTTTTTCCATTCAAGACGCCCTCGGGAGAACCAACAATTCTTGGTGAGATGGAAAACTGTCCCAATCCCTAATTTGATAGTTTACGATAAGGAAATAAGTGTTTGGCCTACAAGGCAAGTGTGAGCTGATAGTACTTGGAGTTCTAAAGGTTTTTCACGGATCACACAACGCTGATCACAGATTATTAAAAAGATTTAACACGTAACTCTACTGATTTGGATAATGGTAAATAAAGAAAGCCTATCAAAAATACTAATTTCTCTTACCTAAATAATGTTAATAGATAATTATGAAAAATACAGTTGATAAATGAGTCAATAATAGTTTGTTTCTATAAAACATCCACTCGACGAATCGCCAGATAACTAATTCAGACATTCTAACCATATGTTTACGCGATCACTACAGATTGTTGTTCCTGTTACTATGGCAACAGCGTACAGACCGACTGGCGATGAAATATTTGCTGTTTCTACCTGAGAAGACAACAAATCAGCCATCGTAACGTCGTCGTTTGATTGAAAGAATTTTGGTTCATATGTCACTTTTTTTCTTGATATTAAAACTTGTTAGTGTGTACACAAAAATAAAATCATTTTAATTTTGAAACAGTAGGCCTAAATAGATTTTTAATGTGGTTGAGTACCTTGGCGGGTATAGGATTCATTTGGGTTAAATCCTCGGTTGCTTTCAAGAATTTCTGCATTTTTTGCCTGCATTCCTTGGTTACTCAATCTCAAAAGTAGCTAAACCTTATCTCTCTAAGCCATCTTTAATGCTGTAACTGAGTCATAGTTTGTAATTGGTTGAAAATATTCAGTAACATTAAAAATAAAACAATTTGCCGGTAGGTTTGTTATAAAGATCATAAACGGAAAAAAGGTCATTGCAAAATAAATGCATGAAGCCGAGAAATGAAGTTCTGTAGGTTTCGGCTGGAGGTAGATTCCGGTCAGGTTTGTGAGGACGGAATATCCTCATCATTTCAGAAGAAATACATGAAAACTTAGAGGATTAAAGAAAGACGTTTCTGGTCTTGAAAAAGTAGTTCAGCTTGACAGCTTAGAGGTAAAGAAGGAGAGAAAGACGAAGAAGAAACTTAACAGGAGTGGATAGAGATATGAGACACAGAGAGAAAGAGAGTGTTGATGAAGATATGAAGTCGAAATAGAAATTATGGCAAACAATATTCATTTAAGCTAATCTTCTCTGTGTTGTTGCAATTCTAGTAAATGCATCTTCAAGGCAAGCACCATAGGCGTCAAAAGAAACAGTACTGAAACTGATTTAGCTGTAGTTGCCTTCTCTCAGATATAGATTCATTCTTGGTTGTTTTATAGGAGACCTCATGAGATTTTGTTGTGCCCGATGGCTCCAGCAAGATGGACCAACCAGCCACACTGCCTTAGACAATATTGCTTTCCTTCAAAAAACTTTTGGCAACCACCTAATCTCCCTTAGAGCAAACTTTCCTTACCCAGAGCACTTACCCGATCTTACACCATACGTCTAGGGAATAATAAAGATTTTCCGTGATGTTCCACCAATCAACATCGTCCAACTACAAGATGAAATAACCATGTGGATAACGAGCAAGAATCAACCCCTCTTTACAAAAATTATGTAAAACCTTCAAGAACGAGTGTTGCCTCAAATTTAATGAAGGTTGTATAGAACAAGTTTATACCCGAGTCTAACCACTTTAGCTTTTTTTGTATCTGTCTGTAAAACTATGAGAATAAAATAAAATGTTACAACTATTTCAGTACGGTTTATTTATTATGATACATGATTCATTGAAGCCAGGTATCTAAAAACGACTGTAGGACCGATATGAGAAAGAGAGAAAGAGAGAGAGAGAGAGAGAGAGAGAGAGAGAGAGAGAGAGAGAGGTATTTAAATGATAAACTACCGGAATTTCGGTTTACTTTGAACTTTATCACAGGTTTATGATAACCATAGCTACCTAAAACCTACAGTGAACTCGTAAACTAAACCTGGCCATTTAACCTTCATTTGGTTGTCCGATCGTTGCGATTCGACTCTAAAAAATCGATTTTCCCAACGAAACATAGTTTACATCCAAACATAATAAAGCGACAAACACATGCCCCTACTTGTCCAAAAATAAAGGAACACGTGCGAAGTGCAACGGAACATGTGCTGCTTGGCACGCAAGACGCGGGATGCAAGGAACGTCAATTTTCAACCGTTTGTCATGATATTAATTTTGTTCATTATTTTCAAAAGGGTTTCCGGTTTTCGTTATATTTCAAACTGAGAACTTGAATTTCTATATAAAAAAAATTATCGAAATCAATTCCTACTTAGGTCAACAAAGAAAAACCTTATTTTAGTTACTGTTTATTACATAGTTACAATTAATACAAATATAGTATATACATATGACAGAATGACAATATTGAGTGGCAAAATAGAAAGCAAAATTAATTTTTAAAATTAATTAATGAATTATTATTTGAAAAAACTGTTAAAATCAAGTGGCACCCACTACAAGTTTAAAAAAATAAAGCCAGAGACTAAAAGGTATTGCAAAAAGAAAAGTAATAAAGCGTTTCAATAGGGCCTATAATAATTTAACAAGCAATGTACCTGCAAGAGGAAGCCAAAGACTAAAAGGTATTGCAAAAAGAAAAGTAGTTATGTGTTTAAATGTAATAATTCAACAATCAATGTACCTGCAAGAAAAACTTTGCAAGAGCAAGCCAAAGACTAAAAGGTATTGCAAAGAAAAGTAGTTATGTCTTTAAGTGTAATAATTTAACAACCAATCTTCCAATAATTTAACAAATCAATATAATAATTTGAACTTGAGTGGGTGAATAAAAAGTATTTTTATAACAATTGAAATTTAGAATAAGATATATAAATAAATATACATAGGGAGAATGTGAACTAACTGCAGAATATGAAAAATTACACCATAGTTGCAACTACAAAAAAATATAGGTTAGGGGTGGATTTTATTACTACAATTAGAAATGGGTTCTTGAAAGTAAATCGAGGCACCTGAACTGGGAATCCTGGTCCGTTGTATTTATCAGAATATCGATATTTCTTGAGCTATTGGTCACATGGAGAGTTAGAAACATGGTTGTTTATTCCTATGTTATACACCCTTTCCTACATGAAACTTATAATCATGCTCAACTGCGCAGGCCTGTACGAAAAGTAATCGAGTCTCAACAATGAATATCGATCTCAAGTTACGATCGAGGTTTGTAAATCACTGGTTGTTGTTCCATCTACGGTAGTTAAATGAGCAGCTGGATGGATAAGGCTTGACCGCCAGTGGTTTTTTTATTCAACCCTTTGTGTTTGCTTTTATGTTACTCCTTAATTGTGTCATCTGCTGCAGGTGAAAAGACCTATTATAATAATGCCTCAAGGAGGGTAAGAGTGACGAGCTCGTCCGACGAGATTTTATGAGCTTTCAACATGGAACTTAGAGTTTGTACTAATCTACATGCTTTCTTGAAGTTTGTTGCAAAAAAGTTTATAAATTTAGATTTCCCTCAGAGTTTATATTCCTTCTCGAAGAGGCGACCGCGTACAGTTCTGGACAGTGGGGAAGAACTAGATAGTAAAGTGACATCAGCTTTGACTCATACCTAATTCGGAAGATTAGAAATTTCACAAGAAATGATAAACGGCAAGACCAGACTTCCTGTTCCGGAACCTTCACTCAGATATTCACCCCGTTTTATCTTAAAGTGGAGGTTTTGTAGTGACAAAATCTTGTTTTTATTGTAGATACAATAAAATGTTTTTACATTATAATTAGAGAGGTAATTTTTTTTTCAAATCTTTCTATTAGTCCACACTCTCCTTATAATATCTTGTTCAAATTTTCAATCCTTAATAAAATACTTTTTATTTATCAACTTAAGTTCGAATACGTTTTTTAAAACTTGTATTAGATGACACTTATGTTAATATAGTTTTCCATAACTTAATTGTTTAATTAAATTTAATAATAACTTTTTTTAATTTTTATATGAGAGGAAAACGTTTTACAAAAGGGGCAAGGTAAGCAACACAGTTGTTTCGTCCCATTTGGCTTAAAATAAGTGATAACATATGATTTGATAAAACAACTGATTTTATGTTATAGGTTATGTGGTAGAACAGCTGTTTTAACACAAAGGTAATGTTACTATTATTTATATTGACTGTAATTATTTAATGAAAAGTAACTCGAAATTTTTCTTTCTTGGCCCAAGTAGGAATTGACTTTAAAAATATGTTTGTTTATATTACTTGTTAGATTTAATGTGGCTATCGACAATGAGAAGAACGAGGCCATTGCATTGTACATAAGGGTGTCTATGTAGGCCTAACTTTGTTAAGCAGTTTCCTATTTGAATAGTACTGTTGTATAGGGTTGATTGTTATTCGTAATGTTGCGAATTTGATCGTTGAATTTTATTAAAAATTTTAATGTATCAACTATAATGAATTTTTAATTTAAGAATATTTATATTATTTTCCATGTTGTAAATTAGGTTTCCATAATTATGTAGGCCTAGGTTTAACGTAAAACATATGAGAAAATTTTATAATTTCATTAGTAAAATATCCTTTTAAATTAAATTAAACACCCAATAAAAATATTTTAAATCAAAATAATTTGTGTACCATGTTTCTTTTAATTTCTTATACAATTTACGTTAAAATATAACAATAAATTTAAGTATCGTTTAAAAATGTTACTTGTTAATTTTAACAATAAATTTAACGCAATTGATTAGCCTATTTTAGATACTCATGCGCATAAAAAACGGGGATACAAATTATAGTATTATTTATAGTTTTAAACTATTTTCAAATTGATAAATTAGGTATAATTGTTGTTGTCATAATCCTAAAACTTCCATTTTTTATGGCTTTATCGGATGATGAAAAGATAAACTAAAGACTAAACCTTTGTATTTTCGTAAACGTATTTTCAAACACCTGGTACTTAAAGTTACAAAGTAAAGCCTCGATTATCCGAACCTGGACTAACCGAGTTCCGGATTAACCGAGGTAATGAAAATTTTTTTTTTTACGTATAAACGTTTTGTCGTCGACATGCTCTTAGTACCACATAGTAAAAACACTTATTTAATTCCCAGATTCAAAAGCATCTGCATATCTTTGAAGTGTTGGGAAAAGATAGAAGGTAAATTTGTCTTTCATTTTGTATTTTTATTTTATTTACATTTATACATTATTTAGTAATACAACAGATGTAATTTGTCACAGCTTTGAACGCGTTTTCAGTAATTTCACCAGCTTATCGTACGTTTCTCTCTCAATTGTTGACACAATTCGTTTTATCCGATTTTTCGATTATCCGAAGTACTCTCGGTCTACATCACTTCGGAAAGTCGTCTTTGTAGTTGAATCCTCAAGGGAGTTTCACAGTTTTGTCAAGAAATATAACTTACGTAGCCTAACAAATCAAAACGCAATTTACTTTATTAGTAAAGATGTGTTCCCCGTAATTTTCCTACAACTGCACTAAAACAGTGATTAGTTTCGCTGGATTGTTTCCAAATAGCTAATTTTGCTAAGGTTTTGTCCGTCACGGGCTACTCTCTCCCGGGACCACGTAGCGTGGCGAATTAGTGCTCTTCGTATTGCAACTAGAAGCGGCTATGTAATTACTCACGGTAAACCTCATAACAATTCAGAAATTTGGCCCTTTACATAGATAATATTAACATATGCCACCATTAATGGGCTCTTAATTGGAAGGCGTTTTTTGTAAGCTAGAGAGCTTTGCTCTGAAATTTCTATTTCGTATTAAAAACAAGTTCTAAACTTATTATCATTGGATTAGCAGTTAAAATTTACAAATGCTTTTAAACAAGTAATGTAAACAAAAAAATATCAAACCCTTTCTACCTTGGTAAACAAAGATAAATTTTATTTTAGTTACTATTTATTAAACAATTACAATTAATATAAATAAAGTAACATAAACAATGGATTAAAACAGATGTTCTACCACATAACCTAAACCATGAAATCAGCTGATTTATGAAACCATATGTTTTACTTGTTTTAAGCGAAATGGGACGAAATAACTATATTGCATATCTTGCCCCTTTTGCGAAAACATTCCCTTCCATATTACACTAAAATTAATTCATTAAATTTAATTAATGAATTAATATTTGAAAAAACTCTATTAATATCAAGTGTCATCCACTACAAGTTTGAAAAAAATGTATTTGAACTTGAGTGGATGAATAAAAATGGATAAATAAAAATTATTTTAATAACGACTGAAAATTTGAACAAGATATATATAATGAGAGTGTGCACTAATAGTAGGAATTGAAAAACGTATGTAAACAATTGTCTTATATACTTTTTGTTTCCCAAATTGAATAAAGCTAAATCTAGAGTCATCGGTGCTTCCCATTGGTACTAGCAAGGCGTTATCCGAACCATACAGGAATGGAACAAAACCGAGTGCTGATAAAGAATTAGAGATTCACCGACGTACGGATCTCCTAGCTGGAGCCCGCAAGGACCTGAAAGGGGCAGTACGTAAACTAGTAGAAACAAACTAGTGGGGAACATTGCTCGGCACTGAATTTTGGCAATACAAAATATATAAACTTCCAAGAAAACACATAATTTGAAGGGTATTTATATACGTGCGAAATTTATTGAACGAGTTAATGTACAACTATCCGAGTATAATTATAGGTGAAATTAATATTTCATATTTTCTTCTACTCTATTTTTTTTATGATTTGCATCCATTCTTTCTACTACCATTTCTTTCGTGATTTTCATTCATAACCAAAACATCTTCCGCATTGCATGGTTTTCATGATTTTCATTCATAACAAGAACTTCCTACTCTCATTGTTTTAATTTCCCCTACTTCAATTTAGGCCTCATTTTTTTAATGACAGTACTTTTATTCTACTCCATTTTTTCATGATTTTGATTCGTAACTAGAACTTTCTCCTGCTCGATTTTTCATAAATTTTATTCAAAAACAACCATTCCCTTATACTCTCATTTTTTTGAATGACTTATTCATAACAAGAACTACTTCTCCTTTAAGACTTTTAATGTTTTGATTCATAACCTAAACCTATGTCTAGTTTCATTTTTTCAATTACTTCTATTACTTCACACTTTCCTTATATATCTTGTTCAAATTTTCAATCGTTAGTAAAATACATTTTATTCATCCACTCAATTTCAAATACATTTTTAAAACTTATAGTGGATGACATTTGATGTTAATACAGTTTTTTCAAATATTAATTCATTACCTAAATTTAAAGAACTAATTTAAATTAAATGGGGGAGAAAAACATTTCACAAAATGGGCAAGGTATGCAATATAGTTATTTCTTCCCATTTGGTTTAAAATAAGTGATAACATATTATCTCATAAAACAGCTGATTTTATGTTATAGGTTATGTGGTAAAACAGCTGTTTTAGGAAAAGTTACGTTACATTATTTATATTAATTATAATTATTTAAAAAGTAACTAAAACATTTTTTTTCTTTGTCGACCTGACTAAGAATTAGCTTTATAAATTGTTTGTTTATATTACTTGTTTTTATTTCAGATTCATTGACATAACTTTCACTATAAATTTTTTCCATGACTTTGATCCACAAACTCTAGATATTTAAAAACATTGGTGCCAATTTAGTTGTTGTGTGGTTTCACTTCAAGGATTTATTAATCTTTACCGTGTGTGCTTCCAAATCCAACAAAGTGGCAAACATGTATTTACTGACTGCGAAACACAACGTATCTGGGTACAAGTTATTGTACTAGTCGTAGCGAAACGTCTGCGCGAGATTTCCGCAACCTTTATGAAAGTCTTTCTGATCGCTCATGTTGTTTTTTACTTCAGCAAAGAATATTTTTCTTGTTGAGACATGGTATAACCATTCGGGCGTTGAACTCTTCAAGCCTCTTGACTTGGACACTTGTGTTGTTAGTGTCTAGCAGACCGATGGAACAGGCGTTACACAAATTATAACTACATTATCTACATCTACTCGTCTAGCCACCGTTAAAATCTCGCATATTTTCTTATTCTTCAAATTTACGTAGTGAAAATTCTAAATAAACTGGTAAATAGATGGGGCTATGAAAAAAATTATTTCTTTAATTGAAAAAAGTATATAAATTTCAATAAAAAAAGATACAGTTTAAGAACAAAAATAAGAAAGAAAACTGAGACACAAGAAAAACTTTACGTATTCTTAATAAAAAAATTGCACTCAAAATCTCATTAATCACTAATTTAGCTTGCCAGATTAAATTCGACGATCATGTATCGCTTTCGTCAGAGATAGGATTAGGCTAAACATGGTCACCGAAACTAGTCTGGTTAAATAAACTAGTGATTAGTGACTTTTTTAGTACAGTGATTCTGCATTTGGATTATCTTTAGTGAAAAATTATTTTAATGATTCCGCAGGTTATAATAGTAGTGCTGGCCACTTTTAGAGAATAATAAAAATATTTGAAACTCATAAACTGGTATTAATAAGAGTTATACATGGTGTTCCAAAATAAAATGCTGGGGTTTTGAATGGAAGTTACTGAAATACCATAATTTTATTTTGGTATTATGTTTGATGAAGTGTTCCTTAAATTCACTAAAGCTTTTTTGTACAAGAATCCAAATGTGGCTGTACAACACATGTTACGAATTCCGAGATGTTTTCAGAAAAACAAATAGAATAAACTATCAATCGCTTTTGATTTCCACAATTTCAGCTTAGCCTGTGAGCTAAGGTAATTACATAATATAGAACACCGATTCCCATTTATTAATTTAATAACGTCAGTAAGTATATCTATACTTAATCTAAACCTCAATTATTTTGAACCTGTTTAATTGCACCCAGTCATTGATGATGAATTTATCGTCGAAACGCGTATGCGAAAATAAATGTTGATTGATAGTTGGTGCTCATTATTATGCACTTAATACCTATCTTTATTCATAATCTAGAAAGGAAATATTTTAGAATTTGTTGTTTTTAGTCACTGACGATGACTTTATCGTCGAAACGCGTATGTCAAAATAAATGTTGATTGAGAATTTAAAACCATTATTATTCACTTAAAACCATTATTCATAAGATAAACACAAAATATTTTAGAATTTGTTACTTATAGTGACTGATGATGACTTGATCGTCGAAACGCGTTTGAGAAAATTAATGTTGATTGAGAATTGGCGTTCACTATTATTTACCTTTATTTATTTACAAGCTAATTCAAAATATTTTAGAATTTGTAACTTATAGTCACTGATGATGACTTTATCGTTGAAACGCGTATGAAAAAATTAATAGTGATATTTGAATTGGTGTTAGTTTTAATTTAGTTATTTGCCTTAGACCTAATCTCAAATTTTGTTAAAATAGTTTTCAAAGACAAAATAATAGTGAAAATCATAAAATTAAATTTAAAGGTTAAATGAACAAAACTATTACTATTTAGAATATTGAGTTTGGTAATATTTGTAGGACACTCCCTGCGACATCTAAGGGCAGTATTTCTTTTACGAATCTCTTCAGCCGAGTCAACTTTCACGCCATCTGAAACAATTACATTTATTGCATGGACACTAGGGAGCCAGTCTAAAAAAGCCGTGTTTCCGAGTTTATGGTCGTCACGAATTGCCCAAAGAGAAAGCAAAACCAAAAGAAAAGGGTATCTGGCAATAAATCTAAAATTTGGCAGCTTAAATGGTGTCAATAAAAGTACGAAAAGGGTTTCCAACAGTTGCCCAACTCGTCGCAAAAATGACGCCTCTCCGACCCCAATAAAACCCTTTTCTTCCTTGTACTTTTACAAAAATTCTTTTCGTTTATGAAGCAAAAAACGACTCTAATGGCGGTAAGTCGATCTCCTTTAGGGGTCTTTGTGTTTTCCCGACAAAAGGGCCTAAATGATCTTTTCGGAAAAGAGTTGACCTCTTGGGTTTGCAGCGCATCATCTTCATTCCATGGAGCTAAATAAAAGGCTTTACAAGACTTTGCCATACATCTATAGTCGATGTATTTTTGTAAATCGATGTTACTTCACTATCGATGTTTATTCTGTATTGATTGTATGTAATCTCATGTAGCTTTAGGACTCAAATCGTTTTGTATTTGTTTATGATGCTAGTACATTTTTAACTTCCATTCAAGTTCCTGGGTAATTTATTATTTTGTTATTAGTTTTAATAGAAATTTCAGTCAATCTCCTGATTAATATATTGTTTTGTCATCAGTCTTAATCCAAATTCACCTAAGATCCTGACTACTATATTATTTTGTCAACAGTCTTAATCAAAATTTCATTCAAGATGCTGAGTAATATATTATTTCGTTATAGGCCTTAATCAAAAATTTTTTGAAGATCCTGACGAATACATTATTTTGTCAACAGTCTTAATCAAAATTTCATTCAAGATGCTGAGTAATATATATTTCGTTATAGTCCTTAATCAAGATTTTTTTGAAGATCCTGATTAATATATTATTATGCCATCAGTCTTAATCAACAATTTCATTCAAGATCTTGATTAATATATTATGAATTTTGTGACTTGTAGTTGCAATGTGTTTTTTATGTAAGGTAGCACCTCATTGCCCTATTTGCAAAACACCGTTTATTTTATATGTTTTGTGTGTTTGAAAATGAAAAAGTATCTTTCTTAAAAATATAATAATATATTTTGAGTTTCAATTTTTTAAAAATTGTTTACTTTTGAGCCAGAAACGTTCTTTCTTTGTATTAAATTTGATGAGAAGAGCGTGTAAAGGCTAATTGCACATTGGTCTAGCGTCACTCTCTTGGTCCCAAGGCACTCTCCTTGGTGCCTAATTAACGCAGCCTTGGTCCCAGGTAAAATGAGTTATGCATTTCAACAGCCCATAGAAATGTCCCTAAACAAAAACAAAAGCCAGACTTTGAATAATGTCCCACTAGTCCACCTGCAGCGTTGCAGTCTGAATTCCTGCAGTCCTACCCCCTCCCGTTCCCGCCCCTAGAAACCTGTCCGCGCAAACTAATAAAAATACGAACAACCCTTTTTTACGACCTACTTCTTTTCAGACGACTATATTTTTTCCTCCAGCCGAGAGAGTTTGGCGGGAGTGTCTCCCACTGTTTGCCCCGCTCTCCAGGCTGTCGGCCCTTATTAGCTACAAACCTACCCTGGCCCCATTGTCTCAGCCACTCTTCGATACTCATGTTTCTATTCAACAAAACCTTTCTTGGCCGGAAATGTAAACATACTTGAAACAATCAAAGCTCGTGAACAAAATTTACGGTTAATATTGACAGAGCCCGCGGTTACGAAATCAAAACGGTTGTTAAGTTTAAAACTTCTGGAAAGGAATAAAAATAGCTGAAATGAAAAAAGGGTAGATAGAATCGTTATTAACAAAAACCTTCACAACTTGAAGCAACTGTGCTGTAAACAGTTTCATTTTAAATAAACCTCCGAACCACAAAGCTTTTCGTATTAACCCTTATGGAAATTCTTCTGAAGATGATTGGTCTGTAATTAATTGCATTGCACATAAGGGTATTAAATAAATAGTTAGCGACAATATATATTGTATTTAACTCATTCACGCTGAGAGAATAAAGCTGAAGTTTTATTTATGGTTTTATATATTTATATAACAGTTTTATATATTAAAAATGACAAAAATCTTATTTTGGAAATTGTGGGTGTACGTGTTTGCGTGTTCACGCTCTCTCTCTCTTTCTCTCTCTCTCTCTCTCTCTCTCTCTCTCTCTCTCTCTCTCTCTCTCTCTATCTATCTATCTATCTATCTATCTATCTATCTATTTATCTATCTATCTATATCTTTCCGCTCAGTCTATTCCACTATCTCAATCCCCCTTCATATTATACTCGAACCCGTATAATATTTTATATTTCTAAATAAAGAATACTTTCATAATATGATACGAAATACGTCAGAGATTAATACTGGGAGATTTGGTAACTAGGGAGGGTTGTTCATTTCGCGGGGAGGGGGGTTCTGTGAACGAAAAAACACGCTCAAAGCAAAATTTTAAAGATTAAATTTCACTTAAATAATTCTATACTACTCTAATCTACAATATTATACATTAGTTGGTGTGATGAGTAAAAAAATTGTTCTTAATTTAAATACATTCCAAATTCAAAACTTTCTCCTGAAGTCGCTTGCCTGAAGCAGACCGGATATCATCTGGAATGAAGGGAAATGTTTACCCGCTAACCGGAACATTCTTTCTTACTCTGGAATTAAATGCACCCCAAAAAATAAAAAGTATAATCAGGTACTACTAAAATGCTCCATAAAATTAATAAAATAAACACAAGTTCTATTAGTATCAATATTTTCAACTATACTAATACTTTATTAGAGGAATCCATACAGTTATTGTACATTCACCCTTGTGTACTCTTTCAATCTACATAGGCTATGTTTATTATGTCTCTCAGGATAAATTACATTGCACGTAGCATTCACTATGGTGACAGACTCCATGCCTCACAACAAGGGATGATTAGCCCGGTAAAGGGTTGTCTGCAATAATAGCTGCCCCAGCCTCTATAATCGTGTTTCGACGGAGTTTTTTTTGTCGACTACGCTTTTTTTATCCTTTAGTTCCGCATGTAGACTAAACCCTCCGGCCAGAAAACCAGACGGATAAAAAAATTCAGATTGCTTCTGAGCGTGGAAGGGGCTGGGGTCACTTCCCCTCGTTCTCAGCCACCCTTGACCGACGCAGGTACGCGAGTCCGAAACCTTGACGAAATTGTGTTTTTCATTTTTTTTATTCCTCCTTTTCTCTATTGTTGAAGTTGAATCCGATTGTGAGTTTAGAATGACCCTAATAAGGTTTCACGCAGAGTTAGTCATCTTTAAAACCCCCCTTTTAAAATTTGTGTAAATCCGACGAAGTTCAACTTTTAACTATTATTTTATGTTTAATAATAATAAGCATCTAGCATTATAAAAAATATATTTAAAATATTAAATAAATAATAAATGATTTTATACGTAATTATTATATAAAAATGAAATCCAATTTATCGTCAACCTGACCATCAAATCAAGTAGTAGACTATACCTAATGCTCCTAATGAGACCCTTTGAGGGCTTTGTTTGTTCAATAATTGTTTACGTTTTAAAATTATTTTTAACGAAACATGTTCATAATTTTCTTATTTCAACTAGACCTACAATAACGGGAAAAGTTTTAAAATTGCCCCTAATAAGGTTCCAGACAAAGATAGTATACTTTATAAACCACTTTTAAATTATTGTAAATCCGACAAAGTTCTTTCAATTATTGGATTGTATTCAATAATAAAGAACATTTTAGCACTATAAAATTCTATTGTAAAAAATAGATATTAAATTATTTCACAAGTAAATACACCACCAAGAATTCTGTTTTATTGTTTATATTACTGGACAAAAACAAGAAATAAAAAAAGTCAATTCCTACTTAGACCGACAAAGAAAAAAATTATTTTAATTACTTTTTATTAAATAGTTAAAATTAATAAATGTATGACAGAATCACAATATTAAGTGACAAAATAGAAAGAGAAATTAATTATTAAAATTTTTGAAATTATTTAAATTTAATTATTTAATTAATATTTGAAGAAACTATATTACATCAAGTTTCATCCATTACAAGTTTTAAAAAATCTGTTAAAACTTTACTTGATGAATAAAAAACATTTTATAAATGAGTGGAAATTTGAACAAGATATACGTAGATAAGAAGAGTGTGAACTAATAGAAGGAACTGGAAAACTGATATTTTTAGCCGACGGGATTTGCACTTCCGTAGTTCTTTAGGGACCAGATAATTATTCCATTAATTATTAGACACGCTCAAGTACACTAGCGAGTTATCTCTATTGTTACTCTTATGATGAGCCTAGTTAGGCCTAGATAGAGACAATCTATATCTATTTCTATCTACACACAGGTTTGTACTAGTTCTACTCTCAGTTCTACCCTTCTTCTACTCTTACTAAGCAATTTTTAGGTTAAAAGTAACCAGATGTTATTCTTCACCGTTATGTTGCTTCTTTTGTCTCTAGTTCTTTCTTCACAACGCGTTACAAAGACTCGTATTCGTACTAAATATTTACAACCATCATTTACTTTTTATTCTAATTTAAAATTATTTATTTTCAACATCCATATTTCATTTGACATTTCTTCTTAAAATGACCAGACGTGGTCGTCATAGTTCAATACTGCTAGTCACGGACAAGACTGATTCTTGGAAATGAGTTTTGTTCGTAACTCGCACAATTGAACAATGGATTTACCAAATGCATCCGCTGCAAAATATCACTAATTACTGTTTAGCAAAATAAATCATTAAAAAACTTTACAAAAAATATTGGCAAAACGCACAATTCCATAAAAGTAATAAAAAATATTTATTATCACAAGTTACCTAAAAATAAAAACTTACATACATTTCGATGAACATATCGTCATCATCATCACAGGGTCATGTTACAAAATCACAACCTAGAATACAATAAGTTAAAGTGTTTAATACTAGGTAACTTGTAATACTGTGGTAATGGGGTTTTCGCCAATATTTTTATTGTTATATGCTGTACCACTGGCTTCTAAAGTAAAACACTGTTTATTTAAAAATACCTCAAGATGTGGAATCCGACAATGATAAGTTATAAGAAACTGGTTTTATAACACAATTAATTTTCTTTCTACCCAAGATTTATTGAAAAATATGCAATTACAATTCTGCGAACTGTACCTGCTTTTTCAAGTGAAAACCCATAAAGACCGACTTCTATTGCTTCTGAATTTCGTCCAAAACATTCAAGTCCTAACTGCAACCCGAGCTAAATCTTTTACTAGCCGTGAGTCGCTAACGAACAATTTCCGGGCCTGTGTTTATGAGCTTTTTTCTTAGTTTTAACATTAGATTCTGCTCCCACAGCTTTTCTATATCTCCGTAGATCAGCCGTATAAAAAGCTGCATAAATAATACAGAATGCTGGGATCGTTTAAAAAGACTGGAGATCGTTTCTAAATAATCATCTAAATTTAAAAAAAGACTTTGTTATAAAAATAGTTATTGGTTTCCCATCTCTCTGTTAGCCTTCTATGAAGCAATCACACTTAGAAAGGTTTTGGGTGTGATATCTGATATAAATATCTTATATAAAATTCCGTATATAAAATTTTACTAAAAGTTGGTACAGTAACCTCCGAATCCATGGAGCAGCGCTTATAACTATTTTGTATTAAAACTTGTTGTAACTTTACATTCTTCGACACATTTAAAAATTGATTTTATTTTAAAGTTATAAAGATAATAACCATTTATAATTGTTTTTTAATAATATCTCATATAAAACATGCCATACTTATCCACTTATCATTATCCTATAATAATATCTTATATAAAATATCTTACATTTTCCCACTCATATTATATTATATAAAATATCTTATACTTATCCACTTATCATTAATCTATAATAATATCTTATATAAAATATCTTACATTTTCCCACTTATATTTATATTATATAAAATATCTTATACTTATCCACTTATCATTATCCAATAGTAAGATCTTAAATAAAATATCTTACATTTTTCCACTTATACTTATCTTTTAATATTACCTTATATAAAATATCTTACCATTAATCCACTTATTTTTTAATAGTATCTTATATTAATGCACATAAAGATTTCTTATATTAAATTGTTATATAAAATATTTAATACTTATCTTATAATTCACACACACACACACACACACACACACACACACACACAGGCGCGCGCACACACGCACACACACACACACACACACACAAAGATAGTTATCTTTTAATATTACCTTCTATAAAACAGCTTACACTAATTCACTTATACTTATTATTTAATAATATCTTATACAAAATACCTTATACTAATCCTCTTGTACATATATATATATATATATATATATATATATATATACATATAAAGAACAAAAGTCAAAATACAAATACAAGAATTATATTTGAATTTACAATTTACAAATAATTCTTGTATTTGTATTTTGACTTTTGTTCTTTATTAATACACAAGAAAACATATTGCGATATTTATATATATATATATATATAAATGAATTTTTGTAGACATGTATGTATGTATGAGCCTTATGCGTTACTAAACCACTGATCCGATCGCCATGAAACTTTGTTTCTTTTAAATTGTCAAGTACATTCTTGGAAACATTTAGGCGACATAACAATTTTTACCAACGTGTAATTTTTAAGTGCCAAATTATCATAAAATATGACTCTCTATCTTATCTTATTTTAAGGCATTTCATTGAATTCATTCCAAATTTTGGTTGCTAAGCAACAATCAACAATCTAAAATTATTTTCCAACACATTTAAAACAATAAACAAAAATATTATGTATCCGAATGCACTTCAATAAATAACATTCAGTCAAGACGTTTTATTACTAAGAACAGCAATTATAATGTTAATAAAATACTAAATTAGGCTTAGCTAATGTAACATTCATTGACTTTTAGGTGGTACGAAGTTCGCCGGGTCAGCTAGTCTTATATAAAATATCTGATACTTATTTACTTATACTGATCTTTTAATATCTGATATAAAATAACTAATATTTATCCACATAAATCCTAATATAGTTATGTTATGTAAACTATCTAATACTCATCCACTTATTTTATAACAATATCTCACTGTCATCCACTTATAACACCCATATTTTAAAAACATTTAGACTTTTAAATGATGAATATCTATAGGGAAAAAATTTTAGTTATATTTGACCTTAAAAAAGTTTTGCTATTCTGTAAATAAAACAAATGAAGTAGACGTAGGAGGTACAATAGGCATTTAATAAAAACGTTCACATGATTTGATTTATATTGTCAGACTATTTCATTGCAAATTCACGTATTCCGTATCTTTATTTTTGTAAAGAGCCCTTACAATTACACCTTTAAAATTATTTAGATTTTCAAAGGTTGCACTATGTGAGAGAAATAAAATAATTGGTAGTAAAAACTGAACGAGTTTAATTTACATATAAAAATACCCAATATAAATAAATGTTTAAATTTGTACAGAACCTAATTTTTGTACAATACACACTAAAAACGTTTTATTCTCCTTTAGTTCAATATTTTAAACTTTCACGCAAAATATTAAAAATAACAAAAGTTTAAACATTTACAGGTTAATCTTCAGCATTTATGAATTTACTTCGAATATCCAGACATTTATTTACTTTAAATTAAAAAAGTTAATGTTTATTTTTACATTTTACCTCCATAGGGAGAGATATTTCTTTTGTGTCGTTTAACATCTTTTTCACTAAAAAACAATTTTTACAACTTTTTCAAAAAAAATCTGTAAATTTAACAATTTTCCACTTCAATATATGGCAAAGATTTCGTCTTCCGTAACGAACGATCGTACGAAATCAAAGCTTGGTAGTTGTAATTAAAAGTAACCCCATATCAGGTGTTGGGGTAGTACCGAGTGCAGATACAATCTCCCACCCCTTCCTTGCAACCCCATTCCTAAACTCATTTCCGCTTCCTTTATATTTTAATTGCCCTTTCTAACCTCTGGGAATTAGGAACACAATACTACGGTAAAAAAAATATTGCACGTTTTCTTTTATTTCTAATTTTGTGTATGATGTTTTAATTTATGTTTTTGTCTTGCACTAACGACTATTTATATTCGATATAATCGTTTGTATATACATACTATTTGACTTGTTATTCTCAACGCTTTTCCAAACACGTGCCAGTTGTTTTATTATTATATTAAATTTATTGTTTTATAGTACGCGATAAACACAGGAAACAATAAAAATATTGTTGTTTGTAAATTTAATTAATATATAATTTATAAAGATATGGGTTCAAAATATTTTGTATTTGCCTATTGTCTTTACGTCGAAAGATAGATACGTATTTTAAATAAAGCATGTTTTAACTCTCACAGATGCGACAAATATATAATATAAGTCCTACATACAAGTCATGCTGTATTCAAATGCGACTTTTTATCTAAAATTTAAAAAAAAATGGTAAAGAACTATTGGACATTACTGATTTTTGATAGAAACATTTTCATTTTATTTATATAGTTTGTGTGTGTGTGTGTGTGTGCGTGCGTCTTCGCGCGCGCGTGTGTTTGTGTGTGTGTGTGTGTGTGTGTGTGTGAGTCAAAAATGTTCCAACAGAACAACGCAGACGTAGGTGGTATAGTATTTTAAAGATGAAGGCAAACGGAGAACATTTCATGGAAACGAAGTCTGGGAATTGTGCATAGGTGAATAGATGTGAGAGATAAAAAAAAACTATTATAATGAGAGGGTGAAAGGGGTGTGTTTGTCGGCGAAATAGGCAAGATGAGGGGGCGCGTCTACCCTTCAGAGTGAAGGTCGTCCTCCGGTATTGTTCCTTCTTTTACAATGAAAATTTCTCAATGCTTATCATATTTACGCGGATAGATGTTATCTGCCGTAAGGCGGGGTTTTACGGAGGCATTCCGCATGGTTAAACTAAAAAACCTTGATTCAAAGAATCAGATTGTCACTTGATATATCAAAGTATCGATTCTTTCAGTTTGTGATTAATGGAAAGTGTTGTGGTAATTCTGTAGGAAGAATACCACTGTTTTATACGCAACCTATGATGGGCATTCCCTTGGTTCACCTTAAAACACGCAACTATACTTTAATGAAAACAATTCAGAAAGTAATAAAATCAGTAAAGATGGTGCTCAACTACGTACGTTGAAGTGCAATGTACTTCTGTTTTGTGTGAAATGGAAAGCTAGACGTTGAAGGTGGATCATATGAGGTATGGTGAGTTCTGGGTTTATAGAAGCTATAAATGTCCTGGTTGCAAATTTGTTGAACAGAATAGAAAAAGCCATTGAGGTTGGAAAGTATAAAGATATTAGAAATTTTAAATATCTCGGTTTTGTTACGAGACATGATGACTATGAAACTGATAACTGAAGGTAAAATCTTAAGAAAGGTAGGGGATCTAGGTGAGGAACTAAGAGACCGGAAAGAAACAACATCTACTAAGCTTTTCACGTACAGACTCCCATGATGAAGTTGACTATTATAATCATCAACCTTCTGGAGTTCTGCAGACAAAGAAATAGAATCAGATAAAATAAGATCAATAAGCATTGTTTCAAAACTAACTACAAAGCTTTCGGTAATTGCAAGTAAGTGATAAATATTAAGAGCACGATATCTTTTACAGATTGGTACCATGGGTTTACAGTGACGTCTGGTTTAATAGGGTCCGTATTAACAAAGTTCTGTTGTATATTTATTCACATAAATCCAACAATATTTCGTCAAGACAGTTTATTGTACTAGTTCGATTTGGTTTACGTTAACTGAGACGAGGTTAGTTCCATCGCTTCATTGCTACGCGATTTCACGGTTTTTTACATTCTAACGAAACCAACTTTCTCAGGTAAAATATGGTAAAAATAAAATATTCTCAACATAATAACGGTCGTTTCACTCCTAATATAGTTTGAAAATCTAAGTTCATTTTGACGGTAATTTCAAAATAATTTAAAGCTATTTAAGAATAACTTAATCTATTGTCAATTACAAATTATCTTCATTTTACCTAGTTCTAGTCGAACGCAGTTCTAAGTTTCTTTATATACAACTGTCCACTCTATTGTCGAATGCGAGAAGTCAAGAAGAGTGAATGTCCCGCACACATTGCAAACGTTTTATGTTCAGAGCGTCAGAGATTTATTTCAGTGCGTCAAGTACATTAAGAAAAAAGGCATTGTGTTATTTCTATATATAAACTTATTATAAAGAATTACAGATTGTGGAAAAGGTGAAAAATGCTGATAATGTAAGTTGTGGTCACAAAGCCTAGAGCTGCATTTGGATCCGTTAAAGTGAGAGGGACATTTGTAACTTTTAATAATCTTCACAAGATTACTATCATAAATAATATGTTATATGTGCGGTAACATTATCGTGTGTGAGTGTGTGTTTGTGTGTGTGTGTGTGTGTGTGTGTGTGTGTGTGTGTGTGTGTGTGTGTGTGTGTGTGTGTGTGTGTGTGTGTGTGTGTGTGTGTGTGTGTGTGTTTGTTTGTGTGTGTGTGTGTGTGTGTGTGTGTGTAAGCGTGAGCGTGCACTGCGTGTGCGTATGTAATATACAATGTAACATTATTAAGGGTGCTAAAACAGATTGGAAATTATATGAAGTTATGATTTTTCATACAAATTTCAACACCACAAATTTTCTTCATGAGCATACATTTTGCGCTTCCATTGCAAAACAGTTACGTTTAAATTTGTATCGTACTCACACGCTGTAAGCAAAATGACATCAATGATTGATTTTACTTGTTGAATTCGCTATTAATATACCAAATTTGCATAATTTTGTTGCCTACAACTGGTAAAGTTACTTCAAGAAATTAGGTTTATAGAATACAGCAGTTCAACTGATGTATTCGTTCTACCATATTTTCCTATAGTTAATCTTGTAAAATGTTGATATTTTTTAAATATTTAAAGCACTATTGTTGTTAATTATTTGTTTCCGTTTCCTTACATCGTGTTGACGCATAGTGCTGTACGCCTATCCACTACTGCTAAGTTCAAGTGAAGATGTACCAACATTCCGCTCTTGTTTGTATGCTTTCATTTACTTACATTTATTTTTTTTAACGTAAAACAATTACGCGCGTTAGTAAGTGACATAAAGTCGTACAAACATTGCGAATTAATTACGTATGGATAATTATAAAGCTTACGAGGAGAATAAACTGTTTTATTATTGATATAAAACTACTATACACAACGTTATAATTAAAAACACATACAGTACTATATATTTATACATAACGTTATACAATATTAAGCAATTGTACTATACCTTCACAAAACGTTATACAATATTAAACTGTTGTACTATATTGTCACAATACGTTATACAATATTAAACTATTGTACTGTATTTACACAAAACTGTAAATAACACAAAACTTGTACTGTATTTAAAGAAAACTGTATATAATAAATACAAATATACTACATCTATACAGTAACTAGCAATAGTCAGTTACTTAAAGATGTATATGAAATTATAAAAGAAAGGTTTCTTGCAATAATAAAGTATTATAAGAAATGGATAGAATAAGAAATTATAAACTATAATCAGCTTCATAAATTATAAACTACAAAAAAGAAAGAGAATAAATTACTATAATTGCTATATAAATTACTTCCAACACCATATATTGTATAAAGAGGAAAATTGCATGGAAATTCACTTTCTATTTTGCCCCCTAATATTGTGATTTTGTCATATGTATATAAATATTCATATCATTTTTAATAGTACTTAATAAAAAGTAACTAAAATTAAATTTGTCTTTGTTGACCTTATTGGGAATTGCCTTTAAAAAATATTTTTATATCACTCGTTTTAATGAGTAACTTGGCATTACTATTTCATATCTAGCAAAGCAAAATCAGTTTTAATGAGTGACTTGGCATTACTATTTCATATCTAGCAAAGCAAAATCAGTTTTAATGAGTGACTTGGCATTACTATTTCATATCTAGCAAAGCAAAATCAGTTTTAATGAGTGACTTGGCATTACTATTTCATATCTAGCAAAGCAAAATCAGTTTTAATGAGTGACTTGGCATTACTATTTCATATCTAGCAAAGCAAAATCAGTTTTAATGAGTGACTTGGCATTACTATTTCATATCTAGCAAAGCAAAATCAGTTTTAATGAGTGACTTGGCATTACTATTTCATATCTAGCAAAGCAAAATCAGTTTAAAAAAATTAGAAAAATTATTTATATTTTCCGTTTTCTTTTCTAATGTGTTTATCTTATCAAGAAAAACTTATTTACTGCTATATTAACTACCCTCCCCATGGACATTAGGAATGCGCTCACCCTCTTGCACTTTGCACGTAAGGTCAGACTACACGCTGGACCATTGTGATGCAGACGCGGGGTTGCACAATCACTGTCTGGCAACCCCTAAACGATTCAATTAATCGTGACCATGGCCTAGGCTCATCCCTGAGGGCTTGGGGCAGCACACCCGCATCCTACCCCCATAGTTAGTACATTGATGGATCGCAGGGCCTCTTGCTGAGCGGCAAAATTAATTTCTAAAACGTTAATTTTGCGTGTCCGGGACCTACTGGTAGTCACATGTTTGCATTGTTCGACACCCTTAAAATAGGGGTGTGTTATTATAGATTACGTGATGGATATTCCGTGAAGAGCCGCGAACTGCGATAATATTCCGTGGAGAGATTATCAATTTCCACCCAGATTCTACCCTTTTGAGACGATTGTTTCTTGTCTGCCTGACGCGAAAGGGTTCGGATTTTTGTTAAGGCGACGCTCTGTTTTGGACAGAGCATTTTTCACATAGTTTCCTCAACATGTTGTCAGTAAGAAATAAAACTCTATAACAGGTAGCACCTGTGCTTTTTAAAAGGGTGGATGAGGGGACTGTTAACATTTGCGTCGACTTGTTTCGGTATAAAAACAAGTAAGAGACAATCATTTGTAAACCCGTCTACCTTTATGAAGGTACTAAACACTATAAAATTAAATAGGTTTAAAAACCTTGAACCAATATAAATACTTCTTAAGTATTAATGATTCTGCTATGCTTAATATAATTCTTTTTATCGTGTATTTCCATGTATACATTTTTCAATGCCTGAAGTTTTCTCTCATTTATAAACGCGTTATCTCTGATACTTTTTTCTCCTTATGTTCTTCATTTCTTTGTCTTACATTTTTCGGTAGTTATTTCCTTTCTACTCGTAATCGATATTGGCAAAAACATTATACCTGTTTATGAAGAAAAACCATTATCAGTTATTATTGAAAAAAATTATAGAAATTAGTGGCGAAAACCCTAAGGTTTAAATTTACGAAAAAATTTTAACAAATAGTGTTAAAACACTCACAAACAAACTTTATAAAGTCAATGAAGTTGGCAAACTTTATAAAGTTGTTTTTTTTGTAAAACAGAACAACTGTAGGGAGCATTGGTTTTAACTCTTCAGTGGTTACACGCCCCATTGAACACATTTTGGTTCACGGTGTTAAAGTTAGAGCACTATATAAGGAATATAAGAACCAATGTTATTGTCCAGGATATTGATGTAACTTCAACATTTTTAAAACTAATTAACTTTGCTTTATAAAATAATTAAAGCTAATTTACTGAAGCAAAATGTTACCAATTGCACAATACAGTCTTCATCTGTCCAGTTTTTTATTAATTATTCTTAAATTATAAGATTATCAAGTTGATATTTAGATCAATAAAAATATTTATATTATTTTATAGTTATAGGTTATTTATTTTATTTCTTTTTTTTTATTGCTTAATGTTCGTTTTTAAAAAATTATTGTTATGTATAAAAAATAATTAAATATTTACTACACTTAACTACATTATACTATAGCTATTAAACATACGATACGGATAGATTTGGGTATACTAAAGTTTACTAATGCACGAGGTAAACCATTGAAAGGTTAAAAATGAAACACGGCTTCCTTGTTTTTAGGCGATGCAAAAACGTTTAGCTAAATGGAGGCCACTTCACATGTTAACCAGTTGACATAATTTCAGCAATAGTTGTTTTTTTTATAACCTCTATAAATCTATCCTAACTAGATAATTTAAAACAATAATATTTTAATGTAGTATAACAAAATGCTCTGAAAACACGATAACACTTAGTGGTGGTGACGCAAAATTTTAAAATTTCCATAAAGCAAAAGTTACTTTACTTCATAATACACAAACATCTTTTTTTATTAATACGTTTTTTTATAAAACAACATTTGCGTATACATTAGCTCTAAGGAATCCGGTCAGGTTAGATTTTGGTTATAAGAAACCCATAATAAAATCTGTTCAAAGGCCACCTAATTGTCTAGTGAAGTGTCCGCTTTATTATACAAAACAGCGCACTACTTGAAACAAAACATTTTCTCCTTTGTCACACTACAATAGAAAATAGCTGTAAAATACCCAGTTAAGATAGACTTGGTTATAAATCAAGTAATATAAACACAAATTGATTAAAGTCACTTCTTACTAAGGTAAAAAAAGAAACATTTTATTTTAGTCAAGTGGTATTAAATAACTAGCTGACCCGTCGAACTTAGTATCGCCTAAAAGTCAATGAATGGCATGTTAACATTAGCTAAACTTAATTTAGTATTTTATTAACATAATAACAGCTGAACTTATATAGTAATCAATCAAGAAAAGTGCAACAATAAAAGTTCTTGATTGCATGTTATTTATTGAAGTGCATTCTTATACTTCTTATACTTCTTATTACGAGCTTCCAAGGTTGGCCTCGATGGCTCGATGTCTCCTATACACACACTCTGCCAATGGCCAGAAACAACTTTCTTTCAAGATTCTGTCCAGGGTACATTCCCGTCCTAGTTGCTTTATCAAGGGACTCCTTGTTGCTGCTGTTACAGGACACTTCAAAAGTATGTGCTCTAATGTTTCCTCTTCTTGCTTGCACACTCCACAGATAGAGTCGTTAGTAATATGAAACCTTTTCAAATATGTATTGGTGACAATGTGTCCCATACGAGCTCGTGCCGCAAAAGATGCCACTGAACGTGATAATGACTTGAAGATCTTTGGATCATTAGGTTTTTTTTGTAATGAATAATATTCGCGCCCAGTATTGCATTCTCTCCATTTCTTTCTCCAACAGATGTGAGATTCTTTATCAACTGCCTCTTTGCAATTAGTTAAGGAGTAACAACTTTCAGGAGATGGAAACAAGTTGCAAGACGCCTTGGCAGATCTGTCAGCTTCCTCATTCCCAGGAACACCACAATGACTGGGGATCCATTGAAATACAATATTTTTCTGTTCTAAGTTTTTTAACAATTTAGTTATTTCAGATGTTCGAAAATGGTAGTCTGTAGTGTGCTGTACTTGAAGGGCTTGAAGGGCCGACCTGGAATCGGTGAGAATGCAGATGTTCTGTGCATCCATAGTATTGCTAAAAACCAAAGCAGCATTTAAGGCCATCAATTCAGCATTCATACTTGAAGAGGAATCGCAGGGCACATAGTAATCCTCGTTTAATTCTGGACAATGAAAAGCTGCACCTCCCCTATGGTTCTCTTTATCAACGGAACCATCTGTGTAGTGCATTCGGATATACAATATTTTTTGTATATTGTTTGAAAAGTGTTGGACAATAATTTTATAGTGTTGAGTGTTGTATGTCGCCAGAAACCTTTCCAGGAATATCCGCAACAATTTCCCAAAGTTTCAAGGCAATCGGATTAATGGTTTAGTAATGCATAAGGCTCACACATACATATATACATTTATACATATATATATATATATATATATATATATATATATATATATATATATATATATATATATATATATATATATAGAATATTACAATTAATATAAATAAAGTGGTATACCACATAACCTATAGCCTATAATCAGCTGTTTTGTGAAATCATATATTATCACTGTTTTTAAGCCTCATGAGACGAATTAACTATATTCCATACCTTGCCCCTTTTGTGATGTTTTCTCCCATATAAAACCAAAATTAATTAATTTTAAATCTGTATTAACATTAAGTGCCATCCACTACATGTTTTAAAAAATGTATTTGAACTGGAGTGAATGAATAAAATACTTTTAACGTGGATAATAAAATGAAGTATTTTATTAACGTTTGAAATTTTGAGAAGATATACTGTATATATAAGGAGAGCGTAAACTAATAGAATAAATTGAAAAACGTGGTTTTATCCAGCGAATATTTTGAAGCGAAGTTATTTTTGCTTTTTGGTATATTTTAAATTCTTCGCGTGTTACTATTAAGTTTTTCATGATTTTTTCTATGTTCTTGAAGACTTTCTACATCGCTAGGCAAATTTTTGCCAATATCCATTTCATACAAAATAAAAATAATGACCCATTTTTCTATCTAATTGATTTCTTGGCCTAGCCACCGACTACTGTTTAGATATACGTCGACACCGACATGTTTGAGCCGAATGTCCCATTGCGCAATAAAACTGACTGCAAGTTGTCAACAACTTTGACTGCGGTGTAGAATTACAACACGTAGGCAGTCTCTGATAAGAAAAACCTTCTTAAGATAGCATCAGACACGTAACAATACTATAGGCTATATATAGTGACCTTCAAGTGACCAGCTACCAGTTGGGACAGCTAGAACGTGACATGCGTGTGCCAGACTAGGGGATAGGGCAATACACTTCCAAACCACATGCAACAGCATTATATGTAGAGCTAAATCGTAATTATTAATTAAAGTTAAAAAAGTATTAAAAATATATCTCCATTATAAAAGTGATTGTTTTCATTTGAGATTTATTAATATTTCAACAAAATTTAGAAATATTCCATAATAATATTAGAATTTGAGAAACCTAATTTGTTAAAATTATTATCTCGTTTTCAAATAACTGTTATGAAAAATATCCGCTTTAAATGCGCTATAATTTAGGTCTCTTGCTTTGATACTTGTAGCAACACTTTATTATTGTTTATTAATTATAACTAAACACACACACACAAACACACACACACACGCGCACGCACTTTCTCTCTCGCTCTCTTTCTCTCATATACACACACACAAGCGCGCGCACACGCTCTCTCGCTCTTTTTCTCATACACACACACACACACAGTCTCTCTCTCACTCTCTCTCTCTCTCTTTCACACACACACACACATACACACACACACACACACACACACACACACACACACACACACACACACACACACACACACACACACACAGTCTCTCTCTCCCTCTCCACTCTCTCTCGCTCTCTCTCTCTCTCTCTATCACTCTCTTGCTCTCTCTCTTTCTCACACACACACACATACACGCTCTCTCTTTCTCTCATACACACACACACGCGCGCGCGCGCGCACTATCTCTCGCTCTTTCTCTCTCTCTCACACACACAGAGTCTCTCTCTCTCTCTCGATCTCTCTTTTTCACACACACACACACACACACACACACACACACACATTATCCACATTCTATATTTTTTTGTAATGTTTATCTAGCTTCCTACAACCCTCAATATAATACAAACAGAATTGACATTTTGGGCATTTTAAAGTACAACTTAACAATAAAATTTTAAATTTTCCCTATAAACCCAAAACCTTATGAAAGCGATAACAGATAAGAAAAGATCGACTTGACACTATCGTAGGTGTCCCCGGTTAATAATCAGGACTAATTCTAAAGCAATTTCATCGACATCGGACGTCCGCCGGCCTCATTCCAGGCTCATTGTGAGACCGATCACTGTGTGTGACGTAAATATATCATCTCTCGCGTGTCATAAGGCTCCAAAGCTTTGTCATATGTCATTAGCTGGGTATTGTTTACCACGATGTAGTTGGGTCAACGTCCTGCAGAGAGCTCTGGTAAAGCCTTAACAATATGTTTTGCAACCGACACCATGTGATTACCAAACGAAACCCCACGTTACCCCCGCTGTTCCTGCGGAAAACACAATTACTGTAATGAAGGGCCGAATGATTACAATTTTTGTTTTAATCGACTTTCTTAATAATGAAGTGAAAGATGTGTTTTCCCATAAAACCTCAGACTACTCGTCACACTAGCTATTTATTTTATGGCAAATACGCAAGTAAAATTTGTCCGCAACTTTTTATAAAATAAATAATACGATTGGCGAAGAAATCAAAATTTTCGACAAATACAAATACCTAGGAGTGGAACAACAAAGGATGGTAAAGGAAAAGAAGATAAACATAGAGTAGACAGGGAAGAAAGAGCAGTAAAAAGACTGAACGGAATATGGTGAAACAAAGAAATACCAAGAGGACGGAAAAACGAATATATAACACCATATTAAAGAGTATCTTGACGTACGGGGCAGAAGCGAGGGTGACGTCGCAAGCAGACAAGAGCAAGATTAACTCAGTAGAAATGAACGCTCTTAGAAGGTCATGTAATATTTCGAATGTAGGATAAATGAAGCATTAGAGGCATGATAGAGAAGAAGGAAACAGTCGTGGAGGAGATAGAGGATATGGTTCGGTCACGTAAAGAGGATGTCGGAGGGAAGATTACCGAGAGTTGCTTTGGAATGGACGCCACTGGAGAGAAGAAGAAAGGGAAGACCCAGACTAACATTGGGAGAATCCATAAGGGAATGAAACTTATTGGTGGATCACTGCTGCAATAGGAAAGCATGGAAACAATGTTTAGAAATCGGACAGCGACGGCAGACGCTATAAAGCCGGCATTATATTATATATTTAGGCATATATATATATATATATATATATATATATATATATATATATATAGGCTATATATATACATATATGTATATATATGAAGTTAATTATTATTATTAACTTCATAAAGTCAGTGCAACGGAAAAACAATGGACAACGTAATATATATATATATATATATATATATAATTATATCATATATATATATATATATATATATATATATATCAGTATTTAAAATAGTAAATACTTAAAAGTGATTAAAAAAATATGTTAAAGTTAAACAATCAAAAGTTAGTTTCTATTCCTGGATTCTCGGTAGGTTATGACTTTATTTTATGTCGTTTTACAAATAGCGTAAGCAACTTGTGCTCAATAGTTTTTTCATCCTGCCAAAACGACGGAACAAGCAAATTGCAGCACAGCCTTAGCAGCGTCAATGACTGGACCAGACAGTGGCACATAAAGCTAAATGAAAAGAAGTCAGCTCATGGTGTATTTACTAATAAGGCAGAGACCAAAACTGACATAATAAATGGTCAAGTTGTCCTTTATAGTATATAGGTGAAATACGTAAGCTAACGTTAAACGCTACCCATGGGGAAGAAAGAAAGAGTTAAACTGAGAAATAAGGATGAGAGGTAACCAATAAATAAATAAAAACTAAAACAATAAATTATAAATAAATGCCAAATTAAAAAAACGAAACAAAAAGAGTTTATAAATAACTTAAAAATAAAGATATAATAAGTTAATGGGGTGCAATGAAAACACATGTAGTATAGTAATCCCTCACTATTTGCGGGGGTTACGTTCCCCGAACTTAACGCGAATACTGAAACCAACTGTATTTAGAAAGGGGAGGGTTACGTTCCACAACAAAAATGTTAACAATAGTTACAGCTACACGGTACACTTATATACAGTGTGGTATATTTACGTACTACATATTTATATACATATTTGTTATTGTTTATTTACGTTTTCCTTCAATCCAAATTAAACAATTCCACAAGTAGACGCGATATTACCAAAACTAGCAGACACGACAATCGAATACACATTTTTAGTAACTGACGGGGAAAGTTTCGAGTTAGTTGCAGCCACCGGATACGATTATTGATGTTTGGATTTTGAAAACTATTAAATTAACAGTAAGTAAGCAGAAGTATGGAGTTGGATGCGGACGTAGGATTGACTAATAGTTATTTGTCAGTAACGATAACGCCACTTGTTATAAATAAGGAAAGCCTATTTTTTTAGTACCTAGTAGTGTACAGTATAACGGTGGTTGGAGAATATTCACGTTTCTTTGTGATAAATAACTATAGTAGGAGTACTGTACAAAATAAATAAGACGAGAACACATCCTACAACCTGCGCAATGACTATACTGTTTTTTTTTTTTTTTGTAATACGATACGTAATAGAGGGATTTCCTGTAATTTTGCTAATCGCGAAAAGCGAAACCGGGAATACCGAACCCGCAAATAGCGAAGGCCTACTGTACTTTAAATACGTTCTTAAAATGGGCAACACTCTCACAACTACTTTCACTAGAAGTATTTTCCATGATCCTAATTAAAAGTAATAAATTGTTCTAGCAACTTACTAACGGTAATGGCAATTAAACTAAATAAATTATAACGCTAAATGAATGCATAGAGAACGACTACTGTATTTTGATGTCACACTTTTTTGTAAATGACCTTAATGTTTGTAGGTTTATAATAAAATATCATCTAACGATATACTTCGGTGCAAAACAGGTTATTCAAGATAATATAATCCCAACATTTAAAGTTCAAGGCCAAGTCTACCACTTACGCGGGAGTTTGATACCAGATCGTGAAGTAAATGCATAACTATTGTAAATATAGTTTTTAGGTGAAGAGAGAGAGAGAGAGAAGCGCAGTTTAGATGCCACGGAAGAAACCGCGACGGGGAGCTAGCCTACTTATTCATTTATCAACATTATAAAACAATGAGAACTGTAAAGGGTTAACGTCATTTTACGTCATTTACACGTCATTCAGAAAGTTGAACGGGTGGTAGAACTGACATCTATTTATACATTCACAAACACGCACAAGGCGCCTTGTGTTTCCATTATTTCCACGTTATGGGTTGTTGAACTAAAAGCAACCCTTTTTCAGCATCTGCGCGACCATCCCACGGCCAGGCTATCCAGGAAATCTACTTCTTATTCTTAATGCGACCTCTAATGAGAAGGGATGAAGAAACACCTGTTATATGCAACCCTTCCATAGATACTATGCTCGATAATAATATAGACCTCCGGCTTACACACAAAACAGAAGTATGTTGAGAGGTTTAGGAAAGGAGATTATTAAAAATATTAAGAAATTAATATTGTTTTTCGTTATTCTTCAGAAGTAATAAAATAGGCCGTAAAGTGAGAATATATGTTCTTGATATTTTTGTTTGGAATAGTTTTTGCGCTTCATAGGCTTAAAAAAAACTTTTCATGTTAACAGAGTTTATAAGCTCATTTAATTTTTATTAAAATATTAATATCTTTTTTAATAAACTGTTATGTGTTCAATCATTTTTACCAATTAAAAGCTGGTTTAACAAATTCAAAAAACTGCTCTGTATCCTGCCTCGTCTCTTTATCAATTCCTTCTATTGTTCACACTCTCCTTATATATATATCTTGTTCAAATTTCGTTAATAATATACTTTTTTTAAAACTTGTAGTGGAAGACACTTGATGTTAATACAATTTTTCAAATATTAGTTCATTAGTTAAATTTAAATAATTATTTTTAATAATTAATTTCGGTTTCTATTTTGCCACTTATTTTTGTGATTCTCTCATATGTATATACATTTTTATATTAATTGTAATTATTTAGTAAAAAGAAACTAAAATAATTTTTTTCTTTGGTAATAAAAGTAGGAGTTGACTATATTTTTTTTATACAGTATTACTTTTTAGATCAAACTTTAATAATTTTAAATATTAGCGGGTTTTAACAGGGCAAATCCTTTTATTTCTTGAAGGAATTAATTATTTTATATTGAATTAATGATTAAATTAATTTCAGTTTATGTAGGGGCCTACTAATAAAATTAATATTACTAATATATAAAATTAAATTATTTATGCATAGTATTAACATGCTATATAATATGCCTGAGAATATAAAGTTCTTACATTCATATAAACAATGAAAATATTGGAAAGAACCCCAATACCACAAAACTAATCAAAAATGACAAATAAAACAAGTTACTTAACATCACTCTATTTTGTATATTCTTCTGTGTTAGATTGTAATTTTGTAATAAGACCCTTTGATGATGATGACAAGGTCATCGAAATGTACATAAGGATTTAATCTTAAGTAACTTGTTTTATCTGTTATTTTTGATTATTTTTGGGGTATTGTGGTTCTTTCCAATATTTTCATTGTAATATATTGTACCACTGTGCTCTTGGTATTGTGTTTCATATATACAGTTAAACCTCGATTATTGAAAGTAATGCAGGCCGAGGGTATCTCGGATAATCGAAAACTCGGTTAACACGGACT
Organism: Prosapia bicincta; assembly: GCA_036971475.1. Taxonomy (NCBI): domain Eukaryota; kingdom Metazoa; phylum Arthropoda; class Insecta; order Hemiptera; family Cercopidae; genus Prosapia; species Prosapia bicincta. Next base: position 144,937,351 of record JBAIZL010000004.1, on the reverse strand, counting down.
CTGTTAACAATCGAGTAGGAACTGATGAAATTAATAAAAGCGTGTATAAATATGTGAAACATGGCCTCTACTGTATCAAATGAAAAAGACTTCAATATTTAAATACAAAATAAAAAAGATAAATGTAAAAAGGATGTTCCAGTTAAAACGTTGTTTCTTGAAGAAGCCCGTAGTAAGTGTTTAAGGTTTATCGGACTGGTTTTTGCTCTCGTTACACGCAATTATCGTAGCAGGAATAGGTACGTTGAAGTTATTTCACACTGTTCTTCTAGTAGCTCCATGGCCTTCTCTATCGCTGTACATTTTTGTTGAAACCGTTTCCTATCCTTTACAAATATGCAGATGCTCTTGGGGCTTAAAACTTGAAATCAAATTTTTACGTCGTTGCTCTAAGAGTATGCCGAGAGCGAAAACTTATACGTACGTATCTCGGTTAACCCGAAACTCGATAAATCGGGGCTCGAATAATCGAGACGTTATAGTACTTTATATAAATATGAATATAGATACACAATAACAAACTATGTTTAACAAAAATAAGCTGATTATTCCTAAGCACAACTTGTTTTCAGTAAATTAAATCTAAATATAACATATGGTGCAATATAATACAAATCAATATAGAATGCAATATAATCCTAGAAACTAAAACCGTCAAATGTAACTTTACAGCTGAAATCTCAACACTTTTAAAAAGTTACGACTCCATAATACTTTTATATATATAAAATTACGAATAAAACATAGTATTGAAACGCTCAAAGATTGTATCATTTTCGGACCGCAGACTTGAAAACTCAAAGAGGCCTCTGGTATGCGGATAAAGTGACTGTGAAAGAGATGATGTAGATACATTCTAGAGAAATCACAAACATTCTGAAACATTCCAAAAAAAGGTTCAAGTGTTTAGTGAAAATTGCGGGGGGGGGGGTTAATTCATTCATTTTGTTGATGAAAATCCTAGCGATGCAAGCGAAGAGCACGAAGAAAGAATTCGTGGAAACGTACACAGAAGACGAAACGGACGATGATGGAACAGTTTTATGTTGATACGCGTAGTACAAGAAAAGCAACTAAAGAAGTTTTAAATCAAAACAAGTAACTTACACTGCCAAAAACTTATAATCTACATAAATGATGCAAAACGTGAAAACTTTACTCTAAATATCAATTTGTTGAGGAACAAAGCTATTCTGTTTTCCTCTTATGTATAATATATATATATTCCAAGTATATATATATATATACTGTAAATTTAGGGAATATAGACCTTCCAGGCATCGGCATGGCTATTTTTGCAGATGATGTCACTATCTGGGCCACTGATAAGGACCCAACTGCTTCTACTCACCAACTGGAAAAGGCACTTAACAAAATCTCTGAGTGGTCTGAAAAATGGGGACTAACCATTTCAATATCAAAAACTGAAGTATGCCTCTTCTCCAGGCGATACTTGCACACAAACTATAAACCAGTTATAAACTTAAATGGAAACATACTGCGGCATAACCCAAATCCTGTACTTCTGGGTATTAAACTGGATCCAAAACTACTGTGGAAAGAACATGCCCATTTCATAGCGGACAAATGTGCAAATAGAATAAAAGCGTTGAAAGTTATAGCCAGCAGGGCATGGGGAGCAGATACATATATATTAAGGAATTTTTATTTGTCGTTTGTAAGATCAAAAATCATGTATTGTTGTGAAGTTTGGGGTGGAACAGCTGAAACTCATATTCGAAAATTACAAATATTACAGAACTCATCTCTGAGGATTTGTTTGGGTTGTCCAAAAACCACAAGTATACAGTCTATGGAAATTGAACTGTCAGTCATGCCCTTTGACTTATATATAAAAATCAGAATGTGGAAGAAACATTTTCAGATGAAAGCAATTTCGCTTAACACTCTTTCTAACATTGCATTGGTAACTAACATCCGACAGTCACTGTTCTACCATCATAACAAACACTGCGAATCATTAAACACAATGGAATCAGGAAAAATTCCAGTTGTTTTGGAACAACAAACCTGGCTTCGAATCCCAATAAAAACCAATCTTGAAATTCCTGGTTCACTCACAAAAGAAGATTCACCTCACCTACTAAAATCTGTCGCTATGGAATTGATAAACACCACATATAACAACTTTGTAAAAATCTACACAGATGGTTCCGTTGATAAAGAGAACCATAGGGGAGGTGCAGCTTTTCATTGTCCAGAATTAAACGAGGATTACTATGTGCCCTGCGATTCCTCTTCAAGCATGAATGCTGAATTGATGGCCTTAAATGCTGCTTTGGTTTTTAGCAATACTATGGATGCACAGAACATCTGCATTCTCACCGATTCCAGGTCGGCCCTTCAAGCCCTTCAAGTACAGCACACTACAGACTACCATTTTCGAACATCTGAAATACTGTAACTAAATTGTTAAAAAACTTAGAACAGAAAAATATTGTATTTCAATGGATCCCCAGTCATTGTGGTGTTCCTGGGAATGAGGAAGCTGACAGATCTGCCAAGGAGTCTTGCAACTTGTTTCCATCTCCTGAAAGTTGTTACTCTTTAACTAATTGCAAAGAGGCAGTTGATAAAGAATCTCACATCTGTTGGAGAAAGAAATGGAGAGAATGCAATACTGGGCGCGAATATTATTCATTACAAAAACAACCTAATGACCCAAAGATCTTCAAGTCATTATCACGTTCAGTGGAATTTTTTGCGGCACGATCTCGTATGGGACACATTGTCACCAATACATATTTGAAAAGGTTTCATATTACTAACGACTCTATCTGTGGAGTGTGCAAGCAAGAAGAGGAAACATTAGAGCACATACTTTTGAAGTGTCCTGTAACAGCAGCAACAAGGAGTCCCTTGATAAAACACCTAGGACGGGAATGTACCCTGGACAGAATTTTGAAAGAAAGTTGTTTCTGGCCATTGGCAGAGTGTGTGTATAGGAGACATCGAGCCATCGAGGCCAACCTTGGAAGCTCGTAATAAGAAGTAAGAAGTAAGTGTAATATATATATATATATATATATATATATATATATATATATATATATATATATATATATATATGCTGATACGTATTCCTTCACGGATGGAAAAATATTATGAATAGTTACTATCTGGAGTACATCCGTTCATTCTGCAGTCCATAAATTTGCAGTTGACTCGCTCTTCTACTGTTGTTGGGTTCATCTCGTCAATGCTGGATGAGATTCAAGCGAAACGTAGGAAATGCAAATTTATGGACTGCAGAATGAACGGATGTACTCCAGATAGTATTCACTTATCTCTTACACTTTCTTGTACTTAAACAAGAATATTTCTTGGAATATTTGCGAGTCGGATTTTGAAAGGTTATCAATTACCGAGCTCTCATTTTCGAGCTTGTAGAATATTCTACACGAAGCTCAAAAATGAGAGCACGGTAATTGATTCCCTTTCAAAAGTCAACTCACAAATATATCAAGTAAGATTCTTGTTTAAGTACATTAAGGTGTAAGTGATATGTTTATTTTGAACAACTGTATGAAATATTAACTCTTTTATTTGTTTTTTATTTTTGTTTAATCCTAGTATATATACAGTATTTAAGTATTGGGGGAAACGTTTCCTCCAAGTGTAAGTTAACAATTTAACAACCTTTAGTTAATAAAAAGTCTGGTCGCAAGTAATATCAAAGTGTAATAAGTAATTAACAAACAGATCGTCTTGAACAGCAAGTTTCGAATTTTAAAATAGTTTAAATAGCCTTTTAAATAAAGACCTTAAAAGAGTTCGTTATTACATTTATATACCTCGCACTGAAAATAATTCATAAATATATTTTATTTTTTCATAAACAAAATTGAAAACGTTTTAAAACGTTTAAGATTTTTCTGTGTATACAATTATTTTCTGTGTTGTTTTTCATAGTGTTGTCAGTTGATATCAATGATTCGTTATCGAGCCTTTATATATAACAGTATTTTTATATTATAGATTCAAAACAATGGGATAAAACAGTTAACACATTACCTATTTTACAAAAAATCACAATTGATTTTTCCTTAAACAAATTTAAACAATGAATTATTCAATTTAAACACTAATTAAGGTTAAATTATATAATACTGATTTTTGCATTATGAAAAAAAAACTATGTTTATGTAAGTGGCAATATAAATTATGTTAGAATTTCAGGTGTAAAAACGTACACAAATATAAAACGTGACGTAAATAATTTTAGTAAAAATTATTATTAAAAAAAAATCATAAAGCCGCCGAAAGCTTTTAGAAAGTTAGTTTTCATTTTCTATTTACCTGTCACCAAAGACAAATTATAACTGTTAACAAAAGGGTCTGTTGAACGTAGTAAACCTATTAAAGCCCTTTTTTTTAAAATAATAAAGAAATCCCAAAACCTGGGAAAGGGGTTGAGTTCCGCAACCCCTCACAGTTATAAATTGCAGTAATTTTAGCTAATATTGCCTAACGGTTCCAAAGGGTTGTGTGGGTCCAAAGAGAAATCGAGACAAAAGGGTTTTCAAGTAAAAAAAAAAGGTAACTTGAGGAGAAATTAGCTGAAAGAAGGTCACGGCGGGGTGTGGTACCCGAACCGATTCCCCGCAACGGGTTCTGATTGGTTCATGTTTCTAAAACACACAATGTTTACTTTCGAGAGTAACAAAATTATTTTAGTTTTAAAAAATAAAACTACCTTCAGACGTGTTATTGTATTTGACATTAATTTTTTGGCATTTTTTAAACAAAAATAATTTAAGAGTAACAATTGACTTTTGAGTAAACTCACAATAACAGTGATTTTAGAATGAGAATTTTGACGATAAATACATAACTAAATCAGTTAAGATTGCCTCTGAAACCAATTTGTTAATATTGGACAAATTATTTTTTTTATACGTTACTTTTCTTGTATTATTATTATTTCTTTAGCGCGACAGAATAGAAACCTTGTACGGGGAAAATTTCAAATTGGAAATTGATTCCAGTCAATAAAGTCTGTGCCCAACAAAATCATTAACTTGATATGATCAGCAATATCATAAACATGAAAATATATTGCATTATGTTTATTATTACTTCTTTTGGCGCCCCTGAAC
>JBAIZL010000004.1:144724731-144927231 GCA_036971475.1 Prosapia bicincta | reverse complement strand
TGTTTATTTATGCACTCACACGAACGTTTTGTATAAAGGATAATTACTCGGAAGATAAGCAAATCAAGTAAACTTGTTAATTACAAGGATGACGTTTCGACACCTGGTTTGTCCTTATCAAGTCTGTTTTGCTATAAAACACCTATTCCTTACATATAACATTAAGATGGCTAATAGGAGAAGGAAACTATCACTCCTTCTGAACATAACTAAAAAATCACTTGATCTAGTCACCTTGTTTAAAGTGATTAGTTACGTGTAGGCCTCTAAGGATATTTTGCCTTCACAAGTCATCTCTACGTTAAATTTAAGGACTAGCTTTTTATAGCAAAACAGACTTGATAAGGTCAAGAAACCAGTTGTCGAACCGTCGTCTTTGTGATAAACATGTTTACTTGCTTTGCTTATCAACAGATTAATTCTTCTTTAAAAAAATTACATAATTTGTTTTAATTAAAATAAACACTCTTAATATAGTTTTTATGTTGTTTGTGAATAATTTATATTGTTGAGGTTTTAATTCAGAAACAATTGCCTCATCAGATTATTTCACCAGTAAACCTATACCACCAAACTAATATAATACAAACTTTTTTTTAATTTTCTCTCCTTTGAAAATTGTTTTAATGTATTTTCAATTTTCATTTATTTAGATTCTTCCACTGCTGTTATGATATCGGCATCGAAAATTAATAATTGCGTTAGTTCCATTAAGTTAGCTTAAAAAACTTAATCCATCGCTACTACAGCCTAAGTAACAGAACACGAGGTAAAAATTCCCTTTTCTCTGTGTAATAATACTTTTTGTTAGTATCTGTGATTTGCCTCTTGATAATTTTGCATATATACTGTATACAACACAACAAAAAAATGTTTAATTGTGTCTTCTTACTTTATTAATACGTTCAGAAGACCCGTAGAGGGAAGGCACAGTACAACCACTGCCATTTGGATTACTACAACCCGACTCAAGTTAGCCTATATTCCTCGGCATTGTTGCGCGGCTCCAGCTTTGTACGCAGCTAGCGGATAATTTTTCATTCGATAACGAAGCTCTTGGAACCGGTTCCTGCTTCTTTATTTTACCCTTTCAAGATTGGGACACTTGTAAATTATTTTATTTTATCGGAGAAATCTTTACATAACATTACTCGGTGAAACTTTCGGAAAGTAAATCATTCTAAAGTCTATAATGAATTGATCTCGGAAACATGTTTTGTATTCAAACAAGACATTTTAAAAAAATATCAGCTGTATTAAATTATTGTGAACGTTGTTAAGCGAAGAACTTTAAAATTCTAAAGTCATAACAGTTTCATGACAAAATACACTAGACCTTCGATTACGCAAGACAGGTGGAGCGAGAGAACGTCGGATAATCGAGTCACGGATAACCCGGAATCTGCCAAAAATCGAGAGAGAACGAATGGTAAACTGATGAAATGAATGAGAATGAGATCAAGGATGTGGAAAAGGTACCTGTTGTATCATCAAATAATAAAATCATCTATAAATTTTAAAAAAATTAAATACAAAATGAAGCTAATTACTTGAAATAATTTACTGTGGTTTATTATTATTATATAACACACACAAATCTTTAATCACAAATATTTTTTTCTAGTCTTATGTACGTTTCTGCGACGAGGGCCAAGAGGAAAGTCCAATCTACGGGATCTGTGAGTGCCCTGCTTTGGGAGCTGCAAGGAGAAAGTGTTTTGGCTGGCAAGTACGTACACCAAAGGATATCAGAAGATGTAGAATCAGGTGGGTACTTGGATTCTGCAAAGAGCTAGGTATCCAGTAAGCTATTCCTGTCGTAGGGATGGGAAGAGAGTACAAAGGCTGTAGCTAAGTGCTCTACTCCGATAAGGTCCCTCCGAGTTTTAATAATAATAAATATGTACGTTTTGGTCACCAAGTAACCATCTTCAGAGACATGACACAACTTATGGTTAACTCTACACAGTTCGCTTAGTTCTGTGTGGCGGCAAGAAATTTGAATGATCATGGGTAAGGAAACTTGTGTCATATCTCTGAGGATGGTTACTTGCTAAGCGAAATGTACATAATAGTACAATAAAAAAAATTGTGGCTAGAGATTTCTGAGTGTTATTTATTTACAAAATGACAGACACACTTTCCTTCTAAGTTAAGAGGTAAAAACGTATTTTTACATCATTGCTGAGCATCCTGACAGCCAAAATGTACATATGCACTGTATATTTCTTTTATTACCTCTGATGGCTCGGGACTCAGTAAGTATGGATTTGGATAGTTAGGGTTTTTCCGTACATATTTATAATTTGAAAATTTAACCACTTGATACACCTGCAACATTACGTTTTGAAAACGTAAGCGCCCTTTTATTTATTATTAAAGTAATTATTAGCGTTTTTATTATTATAACTCTTTTAAAAATGTTGCGCTTGGACACCTCGCACCGGTTATGTCAGGTCAGTGACGTCATATTTTCCCCTAATAACAAGACCAGGTAATCATCTCATACCTAAACCCATCTATTATTTCCCTTGCAAGGGGCGTAACGGGTAGACACCCTTTATGAGCCCGGTAGAGAGTAGGTCTGCTTCAGTTACGCCCCCTGCCCACGTGGTTCCATCTTCTCACTAAATCTACCAAACCTAATATCCTTATTTAACCTTAATCTACATCCTCTTCGTGTCTGTCAGAAGTTCAGACCGTTACTCGTTTAAACAAAATGTAGTGCCTAATATTGGCAAGTGTTTACACATTAATTTATACAAGATTTTAATTCTTCAATACATAAAACAAATATCTCTAATTTAAATAGTAAATAGCCTGTTCATTGTTATAAAATTTAACCAGTCACTAATCTTATCGCTAGTAAAGGTTGAACAGCAGCTTTAGAGTTGTTGTCCAACACTTTCCAGTAATTTGTGTTTTCCCATCACAGCAAGCAACAATGCTTTGGATTAATGCGACGCAAACGTTTGTTAGAACTTATACAAACATCCGGAATACAATTGCTTTTCATGAAGCATGTTTTTAGTTTGTATTCATAGGATGTTTTATTGAGTTTTTATTCTTGGTGTTTAAATGTTTTTCCTATAAGTTACAGTAACAATAGTATTAGCTGCTAACATTGGTTTAAGGGTTAAAACTATATTTGGTTTTAAATAAACCAGAAACAGTATCTCAACTCTAGAAAATTAAAAATGTTCAGCCATAAGACCATAAGTACATTTTTATTTATCAAACATTTTGAAATAGTAAAATTATAGAATTGCCAAAGTCAAGGTATAATTACAAATTAGTAGCTACGAGCCAAAGGGCCAAGTTTATAAATTATTTGAAAATAAACTGACAGATGGAAAATCACACCATGAAATATTTTTTCCAAAATTAAGGTGCAAAAAAGGTTTTAATTGGGGTTTTGTTCACTACGAAAGAGGTTTGTGTTACATAAAAATACAAAAAGAACTTTTAATTAAAATATATTTAATTTTTACAAAAAACATAATTTTTAAAAAAATTAATAAAAAGAAAACATTTGATCTGGGCACAGAAATGTTATTATAAATATAATATTTTAACATAGTTTAACTTAAATTAAAATATTGTTGAATTAGAATTGATTCAGATAAATTGTGGAGAAATAGATTTAAACAATATAAAAACACGATTTTTCATACTAAATACACCCTTAAAAATATTTCATCCAATATAGATAAGTTTGATTTGTTTCATTACTATAAACTGTGCCATTAATTCAATCCCTTTTATTAGTTCAGACTCACCTTATATACCTTTTCAAAATTTCAATCGTAAAATACCTTTTATTCATCCAGTCAAGTTCAAATACAATTTTTTAACTTGTGATGGATGACACTTGATGTTATTACAGTTTTTTCAAATATTAATTCATTAATTAAATTTAACTAATCAAATTAATTTTAATAACTAATTTCACTTTCTATTTTGCCACTTAATATTGTGATTCTCATATATACATATTTATATTAATTATAATTATTTAATAAGAGGTAACTAAACAATTTTCTTTGCTGACCTAAATAGAAATGGACTTTAAATTTTATTTTATATGTTATTTGTTTTACACAAATAACACATTTCTTTATGTAGGTATTTTTTGTACCAAATTAAGCCATTCTACAAAGTACTATAAATACGCCGCTGTACTGTTTTAAATCATTTTTTTTCCATCGAGGTAAACAGGAAAGAGTAAAAACACAATCTAACGCCATTGCATTGTGATGCGCAGTGCACGCGAGAAATGAAGATGGCGGCCAACAAGAAACAACTTGCGGCCCCTCCAAGAAGGTCGTTGACCCGTCTGGGCGGGGGTTGAAAAGAAACAGACTCTGTTCAGAGTCTCAGCGTCAAGTCTGCTCTCCGGCAAAACTGGACGGTTTGGATTAATGGAACCTGTGCATGTGTTGATAGTCAAGGAACAGTAATGGTTGTACGCTACGCTTAAGTATAATCGTAATAATACTTATGTCAATCTCAATTTGCCATAAATATACTTTAATTAGACGACACAATTGGCAATCGTTTCGGTGTAGCGAACTCTTGGCTTTTGCTCAAACGCGTCTGTTAGTTTTCTTTATATCAACTCCTTAAACGAATATTCGGATTAACTTGACACTTTTTTATGCTCATCAAAATCACTATTGCCCATTAATTCCTTCCTTATTTATTTTTAATAAATAATTACAATTAGTATAAAGTAACATAACCTAGGCGTTGAAACAGATATTTTACCATATAACCTATAACATAAAATCTGTTGTCTTATGATATCATATGTTATCACTTATTTTAAACCAAATGGTACGAAATAACTATATATCATACCATGACCATTTTGGGAAATCTTTGTCTCCGATATAAAACTAAAAATTAATTATTTCAATTTAATTAATGAATTAATATTTGAAAAAGCTGTATTAACATCAAGTGTCATCCACTACAAGTTTTAAAAAAATCATTTGAACTTGACTGGATAAATAATAAGTATTTTATTAACAATTGAAAATTTGAGGTAGTATATGGACCTGAAAAATGGGTACAATATAACACCGTAAATATTTTTCAAAATGGAATTTAAAGCAAATATTTTGTGATAAATAATTTTTAAATTAACTGTTTTCGAAATAAAAAAATTGTTTAAGGCTTAGAGCGAAATTGAAAACAGATATGATTCTATATTCAAAGATAATATTCAGTTTAGTTCAAAACAAGCTTTCAATTTCTTAAAATTCTTTTTGTTGTTAAGACGAAATCAAATTTTATTTGATGGCAAAATAATAAGTTGAAGTGAGAAAGAATTTTTTTTCTATAGTCTTTATTTTCAAGTCAAAGTTTCAATCCCTAGAATCATCTTTTTTTTAAAATATACATCATAGTGAAGTAAAAAATCATTTGTTCAAATAAACATGAATAAATATCACAAAAACAATAAAAGGCCAACACTTTGTGAAATACAAGAAAATACAAACCATGCAATACAGAATTAAACAAACTGTACTGTATTTGCTGGATAATAATTACTAACCGTTCTCAACTCACAAATTCCCACGAGTAAAGAACCACGGGCGACGTTTTATTACAAGCTTCCTACCCGATTCATTTCTACCTTGACTTTGCGTAGACTGCCTTCATGGGATTGTTTTCTTACAAGCTTACACTCATGGATGGTTTCAATTGTTGCGGGAATTTGAATATTCCCGATATTTCTTGCTAAGAATTTCTTCAGCACCCTTTCTCAAAATAATTACAGTGATCCCTCGTTATTCGCGGAGGTTACGCACACTTACCGCGAATACTGAAACCGACTGTAAATTGAAAGGGAGGGTTACGTTCCACACCAAAAATGTTAACATTACTTACAGCTGTGCACTTATAGCACATTATGGTATATTTTGCCTTTAAGTTTTTTTTGCCTTTTTTTGTCCCTATTAAAGTTTGATGACATTAAACTTAAGTTTGACACTAAAGAAAACAATTTCAGTAAACAATTCCACAAGTAGACGCGACGTTTCCAAAACTAACAGACACGACAAGCGAATGCGACACCTGTTTTACGGCCGCCGGATTCGATTATCGATGTTTGTACTTCGAAAACTATTAAATTTGCAGAAAGTAAACAGAAGTGATGCTAAACTTGTGTATAGAGTTGGATGCAAGCGCTCGGTTTGACTCATCGTTGTTTGTCAGTGACGATATCGCCGTTTGTTATAAATAAGGAAACCCTATCTTTTGAGTAGTAGGCCTAGTAGTGTACAGTATAACCGCTGCTTGGAGAATAATCAATTTCTTCGTGATAAGTAACTACAGGACTGTACGAAATAAATAAGACGAGAACACATCCTACAACCTGTACAGTAACTATACTGTCTTTCTTGTCTTTTTTTTAAAATACGACACATATTAGCGGGATATCCTGTAATTTTACCAAACGTGATGCGAATACCGAACCCGCGAATAGCGAGGGCCTACTATATATATATATATATATATATATATATATATATATATATATATATATATAGAGAGAGAGAGAGAGAGAGAGAGAGAGAGAGAGAGAGATGTCAACGTCGACAGTAAGGCAAAGTCATTTTCATTTCCTTCTACTAGATCACACTCTCCTGATATATATCTTGTACAAATCTTTAATCGTTAATAAAATTCGTTCTTATTCATCCAATCAAGTTCAAATAAATTTTTTTAAACCTATAGTGGACGACAATTGGTGTTGATATAGTTTTTGAAATATCTATTCAATAAATAAATTATAAAAATTTTATCCGAGGCTTGAGGTCGGATTCGTACTGAGTATCTTCATGTTCGAAGTCTAATGCTTTGGCATTGAGCCAACGTTCCTACAGCTAGCAAACTATTTCTCAATGAAGTATATGAATTTTGTTTTGCCCCATCTAGTTGTCATCAAACCTCCCATTGTACAACTTTAAATTGTTGCCATGGTTACAACACAATATTAGAAAATGGTCTAGGATTAAAAATGAAACAAAGAATAACATTAACAAACAAACTGGATTTTCGATAACGTTATCGAACCTTGCTTCACATATGGACAATGCGAAAGAGAAACGAAAAGAAACTACAACACAATTCAAACGACGAAAAATATGAAAGCGTATAAATAGTATCAAACAAAAATAATAGTCAAACCATACTTAGAAAGGAAAATGGAAAATTGCAAGGAAATTCGCTTCCCATTTTGCCACTTGTTATTCTGACATATGTATTTACATATTTATATTATTTGTAAGTATAAAATAAAAATAAACTAAGATAAAATATTTTTTGTTGATTCAATTAGGAATTTACTTTAAAAAAGTTTTTTTATATTACTTATTTTAAACCAAACCTAATCCAACGTGGCCATTTTTATACAGCTACAAAGTACCAGGTTAGGATAGCTATACAGCTATATGGTATGGTAGCTTATATATTCTAATGCTCTATGTTACTTTAAAAAACATAACATTTATACAGTTGTGTGTGTATTTGCAAAGTGAGGTTATGTTTGTATTTTCTCCACATTTTAAGGACTACATATGATTTGTCTCAGTTGAAATTTGTTGTTGTTGTTGTACAATGTGTATCATATGTAAAAAAGAAGAAAATTCGAAATATCCTATAAGATTTGTAACGTGTTTTAAAATACTACAAAAAAAAATTAAATAAAAAACACATGATTTAAGGCTTTATTATCATATTGTTGCCAGTCGTCTTACTTCATAAACAACAATTAAATAAGTTTCCCCCGAAGCAAGTGTTGATTGTTGTACTTACACCTCCAGAGGCGACTGCTACTCGTTAACTTGACGACTTGTTAAGTCTATGTTCGAGTTAGCACCTGTTTGCCTTCCGAGTTCAGTGATCTATGACTACCACAAATCTGGGGTTGGATACAGTGGGCCGTGGCTTAACGGTTTGGTTTGAAACTTCAACAAGTGGAATATTTCAGCAATTACACCAGTCGATTCTTTATGTTTGCCAACGAAGGGTATCTGATGTCTTGTATGAACTAATACCACTAGACCTTATTCTGTGTGTTATTTACTTCATATTTTTGCAGCTGAAGTTTCGACTATTGTACTTGCTTATGGCCTTTCTCAAAGCTAAACTCACAACAATAAATCTATTTTGTCTACTTTAGTAAATTTAGACTGCATGATGTCTGTAAATGACCGATACACCGAAACACTTAGAATTAAATTACACAGCAAGTTATATAAAGTATTGAGCAATGCGTCAGATGGACGACTTTAAATATTAATGCTGATGCTGGACATTTAGTACCGTACTTGAAAAGTGCAATAAAATAAAGATGTATTCTAAGTAATCATTTATTGTATTCACTTAGTGCTTTTGTAAACGAAATTTTTATATTTTATACGAGTTTCATTTTTATCTTTAACCGGTATTATGTATATATATATATATATATATATATATATATATATATATATATATATTGTGTGTGTGTGTGTGTGTGTGAGTTTAATATTTAATTTTGAAATTAAAAATATATTTAGGTAGCCCATATGTCCTCCGGGCTACTGAGCAGAAAGAATTGAATTTCTATTATACAATAATACAGTACAAAATGTTTGATTTTTAAAAATAATAAGCCAATGAAAAACAAGACAATTTTAAAGTGCGATGAAACTAAAGAAGAACCCTCTTGAAATGTCCATTTATTAGTCCCAAAACTATCGCAGTAACCCCCCGCTAAAACAGTTTTTCCGCTGTAACTGAAGAAGAACCACCAAGTTGCCATTATTAATGACCAACATAACCTAGTTACAATTTATGCTATCATAAAATAAAATCTATAAATAAAACTTCCTGAGGTAAAGAACAATACAATTTGTATTATTAATGTCTTAATACGACATTAAAAAAATTCATTGTTATGACAGTGTAAGTATGGGCCACGTAACACGGACTTCGCCTTGAGAGATCGCAGTAGACGAAACGGGAGGTAGAGTGTCAGTATTAAGTACTATCCTACAAACTTGGTAAGGGCTGTCAAAACACTGACTTACATGAGACGGTCGATATTAGATAAATTAGCTTTGGTATGAAATAACAAACATTCTTAAAATATGTGTAGACAATTTGGATGCAGAAGTCGTTTGCGGAACGCGCGCCACTAAAATTTGCTTTCGAAAGTGAAATATTATCTATTCCATAAAGAAAGGCGTAAGTGAACACATTCTGTTCATATGTACATTGTACAACCAATACTGACGTGGTTATGGAAACATTTAATCTTAATGTACTCTAAGTGTATGAGTAACCGAGAACATTATCACTTGCTGAGATTGTAAGACGTTCTGTGACAGATATTTTCTCGATGATATCGTAGTGAATTCGAAGATTTAATTTATTATGCTCATATTCGGTGGCTGAGTGCTGGCAAAGTTTTAAGAGTGTTTAGTCTTCGTGAATAATTTGATATTTTTCTTTCTGATGGTGATATTACGGTATTCTAATCTAAAAACAGAGACTGGTTATGTGACTTCGCATTTTATGTCGATATTATGCATCAAATGAACGAATTGAATACCAAACTTTAAGGCAAAGACAATTTAATTCACTCGTCAGTGAGTCTTATAAGCGCGTTTGAAAAGACGTTGTCTATGTGGGGCGCCCAAATGGGAAATGGAGTTCTGGTTAACTTCGCTTCGCTTACGGAGATGAATTCAACAGATGCTGATAATACCTTGGACTTCTCGAAATATAGCAATAAATTACAATGTTTGAAGGGAGATTTTGAAAACAGATTTCATGATCTTAATAAATTTTACAGGTTATTTGAAATCTTTGCATCACCGTTCAGTGTTGATTGTATGAATGCACCAAACAATATTCAAATGAAGCTTATTGATCTGCAGCACATGATTCAGTTGAAGTCAAAATTCTGTAAGTTCCATTATTTGATTTCTTCCGAAATTGCTTGCCTGTAGAAATGGCTAATCTGTTTTAATCTAATCTGTGTTTGTTCGGTAATACTTTCATTTGTGAACATACATTTTCGTAAATGAAATCTATTCTGAATTCATTTTATATTTTTTAACTTTAAAAAATGCTTTATGTTTTGAATCCTGGTGTAGTATGATTAATAAGTGTTGTAAATTTAAAATACTTGCTGCAAGAATCAACGTTATAGTATTAACAAGATAGAGAATTTGATATCTGGATACGTTCTTACAGGTATGTAGGGTATCATAAGTTATAAAGTGGCTGTGTATGTATGAGATGTATGCTTACATTAATATTTAAAATGTAGCCTATATTATTTGCAAGTTAACCACAACTAGATAAGACGTATTCCAATTGCTAACTCGAGAAATTTTAATTCTGCGGCCCGGCTCGAGAAAAATGAACTCTTAATTGGCCCACCGTTCCAAAAAGGTTGAGCACCCCTGCGCATAGCAAGTACACGGTTACGTGGCCAGCATTATACTCTATTTGTTGTTCTACCATATTTGTTACTGAGCCATACTTGTTACTGTGAAATTTTGGTAAGTCTCAAGATTTTTCAGTAAAAATAAGACTTACTAACTCTTAACGGTAAAAGCCCAAATTCTTCTGTAATCGTCATTTCGAACTTTTACCATCACACATTCATCATATCTTAGGCTCTACCTCAGAAACAAGGCACTTCATTTATATTTATAACCTGATGATGATGATGCTAACTCTGTTAGCGATATCTACATCAAGGCTGTTTAAATATTTGTAGCAAGAGTTATTTTTGTTTAATGAATAAACAGTATCACGCTACTGTGGTCTGTATAGATGTTTATAATAATATTGTGGCACTTAGGTCTTTGCCCACCTGTTAGGATACGTTTGTTAGAAATAAACGTCACTAAGTATGTTTCAGCTGTTTTAAGTTGTTCGTATTTATGTTGATGGAACTATTACTCTAAATCTGGGAAGGGACTAACCTATATAGTGCCAACATATATAGTATTTTGCAGTTCTTGTAATAGTTGCTAAAACACCATTAGATACAGAAAATAAAGCAAAGTAATTATAAATTCCGCATAACATCTGAAGTTTCTTGAAAAAAAATACACTATGATAACATATATTCTTTACATTAAAAAAAGTATTAAAAATAACAAATAAATTAGAACTTTCGTTTTCTAGTTGTAGGAAATTGGAAAAAAATATATATTTAACTTTACTAAAAGTTAGTTAATCAAATTAACAAAATATACATTATGTATATAGAATTAAATCTAGATTCATAACATGTATAGTTTTATATGAAAAAAGTTTATTTATAAATTCGTACAAAATAAATTTAAATGCTCTCTTGACAAGCAACTTTATGATATGGAAAATAAAAGTATTTTTTTAAACATTTTTTTATGGTATTAAAGACTTTTAAATACATGTTTTGTACATAAAAATAAATGTTTCCTACCTTGGCTTTACATTGGTGTATAGTTAGCTCTATTAAACAAATTAAATTGTATAGTATTTTTTATCTAAAGGTGATAACGTTGGAAAACATTAAAATATGCCCTGGCTACTGTATAACGGATTTTCGAATCGATAAAGTATCGATTGGCCAGATATAGGGTTAAACCTATAAATCTATTTTCTAAATATTTTCGACTAGTAAATTATATGTATTTAGCAGTTTGTGGCTATACTTTAAGGGCTTTTGAATAGTTCGTATTACATTGAAGTTTTTTTTTAGTTAACATTTTTATAATTTCCCCTTAAATCCTATCAGATGTAGTTTTGAGAAATATTTCTAGTTATATTTTCTCAATTGGATTTTAAAATCTTTATAGGGTTTTCAGATTATTGGCAAATTTTAGGAACGAGATAAGAAATATTTTGTCGTTCCTTTTGGAATATTTTGACGTATTCCGACGTGAATATGTAAGTAAAAACGGACGATTCAAAGTTATAAAAGCAATTTTTTGTTGGATATTTCGTACCAGCGAGAGAGATTTGTCAGCATGTCTGTGGATCGTACCAGACCAAGGTCAAGCCATGGATGGGAGGGTTGCATGGAATGCCGTGACTTTTCGGCAGGGGCAGGGGAAAGGTTCAATGCACTGTGTCAGGGTCACTGGATGCTGTGGTAGGGCGACGCTAACCTAACCCTATCGCCACCGCCAAACTAAGTACAACCGATACTTACACCTTTTGTAACGTGTAAATGTAAGCAAATATACATAACATTTGCACTGCTATTTTTCTGCACATTTTACGAAAAAGTTATAAAAAAACAATTGAGCAAAAACTATGTAGTATATTTTTAAAATATTTAATTACTTTAATGCATGCAGTTATTATTTATGCGAATTATCAACATAAAAATCATGCTAAAATACGTTTTCGTAAATTGTAATGTAGGCTAATGTAGAGTTATTATTAGTAAAAAAACTTGAATCATAAAGTTTTTTGTTTAGTTTTGTGTTTGTAAATTGAGGTTATGTTTGTTAATTTTCTCGCATTGCTGAGGACTGTTTACATAATCAGGAAAATATATATTGCTTACGATGTCGGATACATAAGTGTAACAGATAAAAACAAAAAAATTTATATTCTTATCACTTAATGAAGCAGATACAGATTAAACTTTAAGGCCTAGATTATGGAAACCTACTTTTAGCAAAGCGCCCCTTACCACGCGAGCTATATACTACCTGTGACAAGGGAGTGTACCATATGACTACTTTAATCTAATCCTTCCTCTAATCCCTATTTATTTTAGGCTGTGATGGACTATGTGTACTTGTCCCTGTGAAACACGTAACAAAATTTTTACCCTCTTTTTAGTTTTACGAAACTAAATTTTTGGAAATATTTTTGTAGTAAACATTTACAAAATTTTGTCTAACGATTATGGCTTGAAGCCTTTTGGTATGCTTGTTGGATTTGTTTTCATACAACCAAACTGAAAATTATAACAAAATGTAAACAGAAGTGATCTTGTAAAATCAGATGGACTTGGTGTAAGGTAAGACAAAGGTCGGAACATGGTTATGGAGTAATTTTCATATTGTTCTTACATATAAATTTGTCAGCTGGGCATATTTTTGTAATAAAAAGCATTTTTTTCGATTCCTTCTATTATTTAACACACTCCTTGAATATGTATATTTTGTTCAAATTTTCAATCGTTAATAAAATTCTTTTTTATTCATCCACTCAAGTTCAAATACTTATTTTAAAGGTTGTAGTGAATGACACTTGATGTTAATACAGGTTTTTTTAATATTAGTTTTAAATTTAAAATGAATTAATTTAAGTTTTATTTGGGAGGAAACGTTTCACAAAAGGAGAAAGGTATGCAATATAGTTATTTCGTACCATTTGGCGTAAAATAAGTGGTGATAACATATGTTTTCATAAAACAGTTGATATAATGTTATAGGTTAAGCACTGTGGTAGATTAGCTGTTTTAACATATAGGTTATGTTACTTTATTTATATTAATTGTAATTATTTTATAAAACGTAACTAAAGTTGAAATATTTTCCTTTAACCGAAGTAGGAATTTACTTTAATTTTTTTCTTTACATTACTTGTTTAGGCAGAGTATTAGAACTACTAATATCAGCTCTAATAACAATCGAAAAATCATTTCCGGTCGCCTCTCGGTTTGCCTACATAACACAGATGAATATACTGCATCTGGACTGTAACAATGACTTGGCCAAACTACATGCAAGAAAGCTAGCCTTATTGGGAAAGGCGTGGGAGTGGGCCAGGCTAGGCGCCCACTCGTACAGACAAGGTGGCCGACGCGACGCAGATTCCTAGGTAAGAAATCTGTCTGTATTGATGGGAAACTGCATTTAATTCCAATAAGACAGACATATGATTTAATTAAACTATCAGATGTAAAAAAAACTATCAGATAATAGACAAACTACGGCAATATACAAAATCACTAAAATTAACACTACATGGAGGGGAAACAAATACAACACAATACCATATATAAACAGAACATCAAATAAAATACCCTACAAATTTTTAAAAAAACAGGATACAAAATAGCATACAAAACTAATAATAACTATAAAACAAAATACAACACGACACCAGCAACAAAGATAAACTACAAGCACCAGGCGTATACAAATTAAACTGTACAAACTGGAACAAATACTACATTGGGAAAACAGGTTGCAGTTTCCAACAAAGAGTCGATGAACATACAAAATCTCCCAAACAGAACACCAACTTACCGTTCTCCAATCACCTAAAAGAAACAAGACAAGAAAAAGAAAAAAATCACAAATACACAGACATTTACCATAACCTAGAAATCTTAACACATCAACAAAAAAGGCCACACTCAACACACTAGAACAATATGAAATTTACAAACACACAAAAACACAAAATACAAACATACAAACGAACAAACCCAATACAAATCACGCATACTCTATGATACTCTCGGAAACCTGTCTTTAAAACAGTCACCGTTTAACCTAACAACTCCAAGCGAAAAATGTAGACACTGATGAAGATCGCCACGTAGCGATCGAAAACGTTCTGTCTCAGTCAGTTTTTACAAATTTACAAAATAAATTAACGTTCCGATAGTCATAAACTAATGTAAAAGTGAAAAATATTTTAAAATCAATTCCTACTTTGGTCAACAATGTAAAATTGTATAGTTACTTTTTGAAATTTTATACAGAGCACAGTAGCGTAATTATGATAAATAAATAACAATAACCCTTGCTAGAAATATTTAAACACCGTTGATGTACATTTCGCCAACACAGTTAGCATCATCAGAAGGTTACAAACATACTAAGAGTATGTTCTGATGATAATAACTGTGTTGATGAAATTTACAACAAGGGTGTTTAAATATTTATAGCAAGGGTTATTGTTATTTATTTATTAGTTACTTTTTATCAAATAATTACAATTAATATAAATAAAGTAACTTTACCTATACGTTAAAACGTTTGTTCTACTACAAAACCTACAACATAAAACAAGCTATTTTATGAAATCATAAATTATTACTTATTTTAAGCGAAATGGGACGAAATAATTATATTATATCCTTTCCCCTTTTGTGAAACATTTTTCTTACGTATAAAATCAAAATTAAATCTTTAAACTTAATTAATGAATTAATATTTGAAAAACTGTATTAACAAAAATTGCCATCCACTACAAGTTTAAAACAAAAGCATTTGAACATGTTTGGATGAATAAATAGTATTTTATTAACATTAAAAATTTGAACAAGATATACTTAAGGAGAGTGTGCACTAATAGAATTGAATATTTGTAACTATTTGTTAAACTAAATTGTTGATAAAATATTAAGAGATTGCACACTTTTAAAATAATTAAGAACTATTTAATTAATTTACTTAATTAAATGCTTTTATATTATTGACTATTGTTTTCATAAACAATATTAGTTTATGCATTATTCACTACAATTATTGTATTTATTTAAATATAACAAGGACAGTTGTACTAATTTATATTAAAATATATTGTTTTGTATGCAACACACATATTAATTAATGTATAAAATACATACAAGATATATACACACACACACACATATATATATATATATATATATATATATATATATATATATATATATATATATATATATATATATGATTTGTAGATTAAGGTTTTCATGTTAAATATATATTCACATATGCACATGCATTTCATATGCAAGTATATTTATAATAATATTTTCTCGAGGCTTTTCATCATTTTAACATATTGATATTATCAGGAGCTTCGTACACTAGCATCTGCTAAATATCAATATGACAGCAATATAATATATTTATGAGAAGTCGCGAGCAAATGATTTTTTTAGATAGTCTTGTATCCTAAATGAAATGTATATGCATTGATATATATGTATTTATCAATGCACATACATTTCACACACACACACACACACACACACACACACACACACACACACACACACACACACACACACACACACACAGATGCATTACAGCCGCATTGGCGCCATACGTTTACATTAATTCACCAATATACCCCCGACCTCTATGATATGGGTTGAACCCCTTCACTTCCTGTGTTTATACCCAACTATTAAAGCTTTTCTTTAAATTAAAGCCAAGCCCTTCACACATTTACAATTAATGTCTTTACCGAATTTAATTAAATCCGCCTACACATGTACTGGAAGATGGAATACATAATACATTATGTTACGGTAGGTTAGAACACGTAGGCCTGTTGCCTAGAATGCATTAAATGACGCAATGTTTTTGTTGAGTTTATTTGCTGACAAATGTCACGATACATTGCTAAATAATTTATAATACACTCCATCACACAAGAAAGTTTATACATTAAAGTTTAGGTTAACATCCGTTTACTCTACATATTTAGAACTGAAGAACTACAAAACTAGAACTAGAGAACTATTTATCTAAAACTAGAGAATTACATAGCTAAATCTGGAGAACTACATATCTAGAACTGGAGAATTACATAGCTAAATCTGGAGAACTATTTATCTAGAACTGGAGAATTACATAGCTAAATCTGGAGAACTACATATCTAGAACTGGAGAATTAACATAGTTAAATTTGGAGAACTATATATTTGGAACTGGAGAACTACATGTCTACAACTGGCGAACTACATATCTAGAACTGGAGAACTACATATTTAGATATACATATCTATAACGGGAGAACTACAAATTGGAACTGGAGAACTGCATATCTAGAACTGGAGAACTACATATCTAGAGCGGGAGAACTACATATTTAGATATGAAAAACTACATATCTAGAATGAGAAAACTACAACACTGGAACTGGAGAGCTACATATCTAGAACTTGAGAACTACATATCTAGAAAGGAGAACTACATATCTAGTGCTGGAAAACTACATATTTAGACATGAAAAACTACATATATAGAACGGGAAAACTGCAAAATTGGAACGGGTGAACTACATATCTAAAACGGGAGAACTACATATCTAGAACTGGAGAACTACATATCTAGAACTGGAGAACTACATATCTAGAACTGGAGAACTATATAACTCGTACTGAAAAACTACAATATCTAGAACTGGAAAACTACATATCTAAAACTGGAGAACTACCTATCTAAAACAGGAGAACTACAAAATTGAAACTGGAGAACTATAAATCTAGAATTGGAGAACTACATGTGTAGTACTGGAGAACAATATATCTAGTACTGGAAAACTACAATATCTAGAACTGGAAAACTACATATCTAGAATTGAAGAACTAAATATCTAGAAGGGAGAACTACAAAATTGGAACTGGGGAACTATATATCTAGAATAGGAGAACTACATGTCTAGAACTGGAGAACTATATATCTAGTACTGGAAAACTACAATATCTAGAACGGGAAAACTACAAATTTAGAACTGGAAAACTACCTTTTCTAGAACGGGAGAATTACAAATTGGAACTGGAGAACTACAAATATAGAACTGGAGAACTACATATCTAGTTGCAATCCTCTAAAACGTACGTAATTGTCCTCATACAAATATAACCTCACTTTACAAAGACACTTCTATATCGAGTTATTCTCCAGGAATGTATACACTATATATATATATATATATATATATATATATATATATATATATATATATATATATATATATAGTATTATCTTTCGGGTCCACCTGTCTTCTGTCCTCTGTACGTGTCAAAGTTATGCTAATTGTCGTCTTTCTATCTCCTTCCTTATATTTGTATCTATTTTTATTTCGTCACGTCCTTTTCTGACCCTTTCAAAGTTCGATTTACTGCAGCTACGTCGTAAATAGTCAATTTCATCGTCATTTCTCATTAGCTATTATACTAGATTATTAATAACACCTTGAAGCAACTGTGTCGTAAATGTTTATATTATATAAAAATAACCTCTTACCACAAATTCAACAATTTTTATTGTTGAGAAGATGATTAGTCTACTTTGTAATCCAAATGTAAATAAGATTAAATAAAAATTGTTGAATTTGTGGTAAGGTAAACTTAATTTATTTCTTTTTTTGTTCTTAATAGGCCTACCTTAAACAGATCCTTTGTGGTTGTTTTGTAATAAAGTATGTAATGTAGTAAAGATATAATATTATGCATAATATAATTTTTAAAAATGTTATTCGTATAGTTAGGTAGATTTAATGTAGGTGAACTACTGTTATTAGTGGTCTGTTTCATATTGGTTTTGCAACGGTAGCCTGTAACTTGGCTGTTTAAAAACTTTGTCGCGTCGTTACATTTTCTTGTGGTTTTTGAATTGTAGATCTTGAGGTTTTTCTATAATTACACTTTTGGTAATAATTTGGCAAAGACACAACCCAAATCAAATTTCTACATACACATACAAAACACAGTACCCTCACAGACTAACATAGGCGCCAATATAAAAATCCTACACTACATCTAAAAGAGCAACAAACTGAGCACAATAGTAAACTACTCTATGAACAATAACACACCACAGAGCACCAATACGAGTACACCAACACAACACACCTGAGCAACAATCTTGTCTGTGACTCACAGCATTGAACAATGCTCTAACCTAGTACGAAACGCATCAGCTAGAAAATACCAGTAACTAGTGGTTTTTCCAAGTTGATTCCAAAAGTGTAGTTATTAAATTCCTTCTATTAACTCACACTCTCTTGATATATATCTTGCTCAAATTTTCAATCGTTAATAAAATACGTTTTTATTCATCCAATCAAGTTCAAATAATTTTTTTTTAAACTTATCGTGGATGACAATTGATGTTGATACAGTTTTTTAAAAGTATTATTTCAATAATTAAATTATAAAATTTGTGAGGTCCAGCCGGATTCGAACTAAGAATCTTCATGTTCGAAGTCTAGCGCGCCTTGGCACTGCGCCGCGCCAACTTTCCAATACCTAGAAATGTGTTTCTCAAAGATGTACATGAATTTTTCCCTTATCTGGTTGTCGTTGAAATCTCCATTGTACAACCTCAAACTGTGTTGTCATGGTTACCACACGATATCATACATAGTGCTCTAGGGTAACTAAAATAAAACTTTTCTTTGTTACCACAGTAGGAATTTACTTGAATTTTTTTTATATTACTTATTTCTTCGTTAAATTAGCGTAACTATCCACCTGTTTGTAGACAATCAAATCCCTTCCGTAAAATAAATAAATAAACAGCTTTATTTGACGTTTTTATATATTATTCGTTCAAAAAGCATTACCTTAATGTTTTAATATGTAAATTATGTATGTGTGTATGTGTGTATGTGTGTGTGTGTGTGTGTGTGTGTGTGTGTGTGTGTGTGTGTGTGTGTGTGTGTGTGTGTGTGTGTGTATGTGTGTGTGTGTGTGTGTATGTGTGTGTGTGTGTGTGTGTGTGTGTGTGTGTGTGTGTGTGTGTGTGTGTGTGTGTGTGTGTGTGTGTGTGTGTGTGTGTGTGTATGTATGTGTGTGTGTGTGTGTGTGTGTGTGTGTGTGTGTGTGTGTGTGTGTGTGTGAGAGAGAGAGAGAGAGAGAGAGAGAGAGAGAGCCTACGTATGCGTGTGAGTGATGTATATGTGCACTCGCTTTGTGTCTGGGTGCATGTGCGTGCTGTTTTATTAAATTTTTCCGTTTACAAAAGACCCACAACTAAAATATAAGTAACCTATATCACACAGTAACTAAATATTATTAGTAACCAATATTACTAAATATATAGATTATCTCACATAAATAAAACCTGCGAAATAAATTAATAGTTTGACTCCCTTTAATATCAAGATAGTCTGATGTACTCTGTAAGTGCAGCCGCATGTAAACTTGGCAACTCCGCAATAGGGAACAGCTGTCAGAGGATGTTAATCATTACAAGAGATAAAACTGTAGCTTAGCGTAGTGTCATTATTTGATTGTGAGTTGTTAGCCATTATTTGCTATCCACCCTCATTCACCCCTATATCCGACAACTGAATAATTGTTCGTTTTATTACCCCTACCGCCCCTTACTAACTGAAACGTGACATTCCTCGTTTGGATCGATTAAATACGCTTGTTTTGACTTTAAAGTCGCCATCATAATAAATATGCTGTTATATCTGTAAGTACATGCAAGTACATCCTTGAAACCAATAAAGGTAAATCATCTCAAAGGGAGATCAGTATATGAGAAATAAAAAAAAAACCTATGAAGTGTCTTCATTTGGTCATTAAAACATGGATTTGATCTTATACTGCATTTGCCCAACCCCCGACTAACCTATTTTCAGGCCAGGTCTACACATGGTAAGCGATCCTGCCAATTCGATGCCACGATTTCCCTTATTCCACGTACTCAGCGATCATTTCATCTTTATCTTAGTCCCACTCAATTCCATTTATGTGACCTATAGAGAGTAGGTCTACCCCAGTTCAACGGCGACACTACTGCTATGTCATAATCGCCTCATGTTCTCAGTGCCAGGAATACTTTAAGATCTTTCCTTAGACCCACTCAACTTCATCTAACCTTCTTTGTCCTTTTTCCTTACAAGGGAGTCACGTAATTATAACCCCAGAAGAGAGAATTGCTACCCCAGCTGAGCGACCCCTCCAACGCGATGTCATAACTCCCCCATGTCCTCGGTGCCAGGAAGACTCTACGTTCTTTCTTTAGTCCTATTTAGTTCATCTAACCTTCTTTGTCCTTTTTCCTTACAAGGGAGTCACGTAATTATAACCCCAGAAGAGAGAATTGCTACCCCAGCTGAGCGACCCCTCCAACGCGATGTCATAACTGCCCCAAGTCCTCGGTGCCAGGAAGACTCTACGTTCTTTCCTTAGTCCTATTTAAGTTCATCTAACCTTCTTTGTCCTTTTTCCTTACAAGAGAATCACGTAATTATGTCCCCGGAATAGAGAAAATCTACCCCAGCTGAGTGACCCCTCCAACGCGAAGTCATAACTCCCCCATATCCTCGGTGCCAGGGAGACTCTACGTTCTTTCCTTAGACCTACTCAACTTCATCTAACCTTCTTTTCCTTTTTCCTTACAAATGAGTCACGTAATTATGTCTCCGGAAGAAAGAGATTCTACCCCAGCTAGGCTACCCCTCCAACGCGATGTCATAACTGCCCCATTTCCTCTGTGCCAGGAAGACTTTACTTTCTTTCCTTAGTCCTGATCAACTTCATCTACCCTCCTTTGTTTTGTCCAAGAGATCTAAGTTTTTTCTTGCTTTGTTTTCTGTAATGTTCTTATTATGCTAAATGTGTTAGCAGCTTGTTTAAATATTTGTAGCAAGCGTTTATAGTTGTTTCTTAATTAGAAATCCTCTCGTTACTTAATATTTAAAAGTAATGTAAATGTAATGGTCAAGATTCACTTTAGATTATAAGCTTGCACACTCGTGAAGAGCTATAGTAATGCTGAAGGAAAGTTAGAAGAGCTGTAGCTCAAAGTTTTTGGTGAATAGTGTAGGTTTGATATTTTGCCTCCTCACATTACTCATTTGAACTCTAAATGTAAGGACTTTGTTTTTCATACTACAACAGCCTTAATAAGGCAACGAACTAGTTGCTGAGACGTTGCATTATTAAAATAAATATCTCTGACTCCCTATTTATTTAATACTTATTTCGAGTGCTCAAATAAACATGTAAAAGTAGTGTAGCTTAGCAGTAAAATAAATAGACGATATTTTATTCTTTTAAACCTTTACTGATAAAATTGTCAACTACTTTTACGCAAAACATCCGGCAAAATGTTTTCACCAAATTTGTTATTCTGAAGCAAAAACCAGTCAAGAGTCAGCATGCCAACTTTGTAATTTTTCAACGAACTCCCTCAAACAGTTTGCTTGCCGTTGTATTGTATTCATCGATCAGACAACAAACACGCCTCAACAACCACCGCTGCACTTTGTCATTGCCCCCCGCCATGTAAACACGAGGTAATAAGTCATTTCTTGGAAAGTCTTTGAATATTTGCCGTCCACATATTTTTAGAAACTTGTTTAACTCTGGGCGCATTACGCTTTGTTTGCATTTTAGGAAGTACTTTTTCAATTCAATGTATTTATATACACGCGCGGAAGCGCACACATACATACACACACACACACACACACACACACACACACAATCACACACACACACACACACACACACACACACACACACACACACACACACACACACACACACACAATCACACACACACACACACACACACACACACACACACACACACACACACACACACACACACACACACACACACACACACACACACACACACACACACACACACACACACACACACACACACACACACACACACACACACACACACACACACACACACACACACACACACACACACACACACACACACACACACACACACACACACACACACACACACACACACATACACACACACACACACACACACACACACACACACACACACACACACACACACACACACACATACACACACACACACACACACACACACACACACACACACACACACACACACACACACACACACACTCTCTCTCTCTCTCTCTCTCTCTCTCTCTCAAGTTCAAACACATTTTGTTTAACTAGTAGTGGACGATGCTTGATGTTGATGCAGTATTTTCAAATAATATTTCATTAATTAAATTTAAAATGAAATTAATTTTAGTTTTATATGGGATAAAACTTTTCACAAAAGAAGTAGGGTAAGGTATGGAATATAGTTATTTCGTCCCAATTGGTTTAAAATCAGAGACAACATATGATTTCATAAAACAGCTGATTTTATGTTATAGATTTTGTGAAACTAAAATAAAATTTTATTTTGTAGACCTAAGTAGGAATTTACTTTAAAAAAATGTTGTTTGTATTACTTGTGCATAACTCTTTAGCTAACCGTTTCCACACACAGCGTAATATAGTATCTTTAACCGTTGTGTAAAACGTGGCCAGATGCTATAAACTGGCCATCGCCATATAGAAGTAGGCTATAAGGGACATAATTCAAAATAAACTGATTTCCATCATGCTTTCGACTTGTTTCATGACATAAGTAAATTTTCGTAATTTAGGCGTATTTAAAATCAGGCTATAAGAATTGTCAATTTCAATTACTTTGTGGAATTTCAATAGTTTTAAAATACTATTAATCGTCACCTCAAGTATCAGTCCACTTACCCAAGCGGTTGAAGGTGGTGCGATATTGATTTTAAACAATCGGTCTTACTACAACAGGATATTTAAATTGGGTGCTATTTATACAGATTTTTTTTAAGTAAAAAAAATCTTATTGATTCAACATAAAATATCAAGGTTTAAATAGTTTTAAATTTCAATCCAATCCCGGTAATCCCAAATTAGAAATGTACGACAATTTCGGATTACCGGAATGTACGTGTACTACGTATATCTACAACGTAAATACGGCTAAATATACGCCTTGTGGTATTATAAAGTACGTATATGCTAATGTAAAGAGTAGAGTTACTTAAGTACAGTACAGTAATAACTGAAAGAAAACACTTACCAATTGAAACAAGTATTTTTTAATCGAAACAGCTTTTTGTCATGTAAATTTTTTTAATGAACAGTACAACTTGAACAACATACTTAACAAAATGCAAATAAACTTATTACTGAATATAAACACTTTACTTTTTTATGGAACTTCACTTCTTACTTTAAAAAACCCCGAAATTTTCGTTTGCTTCAGTTTGTTGATTGTTTTTCAACAAGGGACTGAAAAGAAGCGAAACACTGAGGTAATTGCAAAGTAAACAAAACAATGTTGCTATATACTTCTTATTAACTTTTTGTTTAAAACTTCTTATAGCTATTTATTTATTTCTCGTTCCGATATTTTCGAAAATAGCTTAGGATTAGTGGGAGTTTCGGACTACCGGAATACGGACCACTGAATTTTCCATATTCTGCTTAGGAATAAACTATTTTATTTTTATATGGCCAAACCTATTCTAAAAGGAGATATTTCGTAGGTTACAAAGAGCTACAAAACATCTAGTTAGGTTAGAGTTTATTAGGAAAACAATTAGTTCGTAACTAATACAAGCGATAGTCAGGCGCATGTGCCAAAGAAAATATTGTACGGCAAATCAAAACGTGTTCACTTTAATTCTTATAACAAAAGAGGGTAACGTGTTAAAGTATTCTATAAAATAAAAGATCAAGATTCTAATAGGTTAATTTAATAATTTTGCGTAAGCAGGAATTAATTGACAGTGGCAAATTTTCCACACGGCAAACTAACCTCTAACATCGATCATCACCGAATAGCGTGTATTTTAGTCCTAGTACACTTTTCTCATAGGAACTCTAATGATAATTTTTATTGATAAAAGAATAATTCTCTTTGGAAGGTCCTACGCACGTATAAGATCACATAAAGGCAAAAATTAATGTACTTCGCTGAACACGCCATATCCACTAACCACAACTAGCATAGATCTACACCAAACAACAACAAATCTGCAGATTCTAAACAAACTAAATAACAAGTAATATAAACAAAAAAATTTTATAAAGTAAATTCCTAAGGTTAACGAACACAAATTTTATTTTAGTTACTTTTTATTAAATAATCGCAATTATTATAAACAGAGTAACATAACCTAAGCGTTAAAAACAGCTGTTCTACCACATAACCTATAATCAACAGTTTTATAAATCACGTGTTATCAGTTATTTTAAGTCGAATTGAACGAAATAACTATATTGTATCTCTTTCCCCGTTTGTAAAAAATTTTATCCAACATAAAACGTAAATGATTTCATTAAATTTAATCAATGAATTAATATTTGAAAAAATTGTATTAACATCAAGTGACATCCACTACAAGTTAAAAAAAAAAAATTATTTGAACGAGTGGATGAATAGAAAGTATTTTATTAACGATTCTGATTAAAAATTTTAACAAGATATATATATATATATATAAGGATAGTGTGAACTAATAGAAGGAATTGAAACAGACTTTTATGAGTCTAAACGTTCTTAGTTTGGCATTTTAAACTTTACATGAGAACATAGATTACTCATAGATATTTTTGCTAACATAGGCTAAATATTGCTTCAAATATTACTATTGTACTTAGCAGTTTTAAACCGCGCAAAACTTTTAGCAGTTTAAAAGGTTGAGCAGTAGGCCTATAGGTTATAATACCTATATGACTTAATTAATTTCCATGTTATATAGGCTTTCAAATGTAAGTTATTGTTGGACTTAGTATCGAAGTTTTAAAAACATTAGAGAGAGCGAGAGACGTCTACGGTACTTTAAAACATGCGTGTAAACAAAATGTACAGAGATAAAAGATTTAATGCGTAAGTAATAAAAGCCGTCTGCCTTGGTCAACCGACTTCTGCTTGCAGTTGCATCGTGTATTGTTACACTACGTTCCCGAGGCCCGCAGCATTTTTTAGTTTAGTCATGCCAACGTGGCCAATCAAAACTTTCCAATCTAACGAATATAAAAAAGTCAGAGTAATAAAAAAATCTACATCCAATGCGCATGCGCACAGTCTAGGACAACATTCAATGACCCTATCCGCAGAGGACATATGAAGGACATAGACAGCGGTGCCTGGCGGAGAAAAGTAGAAACGCAAAGCGTGCATGGTTTTGATAACAGTGCAGTCATCTCTCTCGGCTGCAGTTGAAATATTTTGCTCCCCCCACCATCTGCTTATCACGCGGCTACATCCTCAATAGACTCCCTCCATTTACTGTTAGCTTTGGTAAACTACCCAATTAAAACAAATTACCCACAATGATGTGATGTATGAATCGACCCTTCCTGGTCTGTAACATATTTGTTTCTACATAGACTGTGCTACAATAAATTGCCTGCATTATTTATTTTCTATTATTATTGCATTATTTTTTAAATTATTATTTACTATATATTTTCTCCATCCCAAATAAAAAAATGCAATATTAAAACAATCTGCACAAAAACTGCTAATATGAAATATAATAACATATCAAGTTACCTGGAACATCACAAAAATGTCATTAAAATAGTCAGTACTATTTAAATCTATGTGAAACCACATTTTTCTTATAAATATTTGGTCAATTATAATTAGCTCATGTATCCATCATTCAAAAGTTAATCCTGTATTTCATGTGTATAGGAGGATAAGTAATTACTTAAATCTTATATTTTCCTATTATTAAGTATTCACATATCTTATAATTAATTAACATTGAAATAATAAATATAAATAATTATTTTTTAGTCCTTGCAATTATTGTTTTTGCTAATTACCACTGTGATTACATTTTTTTAATTGTAATATTTCATAGATATACGTGTTTTATTTAAAATAGTAATATATCACTTATAATTTAATCAGTGAATTCAAGATAATTACAAGAAACTCTTGTATAAAGTTCTTTCATGAATGTGAGAAAAATTGCTCCTTTCCATTCATAAAGGGTTGATACTTTTTTTTACTGTTATAATTTTAACTTTAACATTTTGTATCAACTACGGTGTATTCGCATTAGATAGCTTTAAAAATCAACTGTTAAAATTAAGAATTTTTTCCTAATGTTTTATATTGACAAAATAAATTTGAAAGCTGGTTAAACACACAAAAAAAACTGGACCAAAATAGTGCAAAAGTGAAGGTGAAAATACCGAAGATCATAAACCTTTCTAGTTATGTACCTATCCTAACCTCCTTTTTGGTAAACATATAGATAATGTAGTTTACAATTCGATTGCTATCATTAATATGCAAGTTATTAATATTATAGCCTAATAATGTATGAATTATTTATAAATTACTCAAAGGTGTTTATATTATACTCTCATAGGTTACTGCAAGTACCTTCAAATAATTATCTTGCTTTTTTACTTTAACTGCTTCCGCATGTAAAAATAATTTACTTAACGCTTTAATAATACTTATAGACACAGGCTCCCTAATTCAAATTGATTTTGTAATAATAAAGATCATATTGGCATTAAATATTTGTTTAGGCTTGTTACTCCTTACCAAGGTAAGTACATATGGTACTCCTTACCACATGTAGGGAGAAGGATTAAAGAGGGGCATTTGGATTAAAGGTAAAACCCCGGTAGGGACATAATGCTTGTTTGTAGCTCCAATTTGATCAAACAATAGAACATTATTGCGTAGGAATAATATAGAAGTAGAAAAATATTTTAAATATATAGGCAAGGTTAAGTGTAGAACATAAAACACTCCTGACAGAGGATATAGAGGAGATTTTATGACATCACGTCTCTTGCTAGAAGTAGATAGACCTCCTTATTAACGTATTCATGTATTAACATATCTTACCTGACCTTGCTATAACTTGACACTCCACCTTCTATTTCTGCAGTCAAGTAGAGATGTTTACCTGCTTGGGGACATAATGCTCCTTTGGTCTTGGAAGTTTTACCATAACCAGGGTCGCTTACTTAAACCAGATAGATCTTTTCCCTCCTGGAGAGTAGTAAAAATGTCTACTCAATACAAAACATTCTATGAAAATATTGGTGACGAGTGCTGTGTTGTTCTTTGTGGTACTTCATGGGTCACTAAATTCCTATTGATTGTCGCTACGCCGTCTCCCTCGAAGACGAAGTAAAAGCTGATGATACAATACTTAAAGCTTATTTCGGTATATTCAGTTAATACAGTACTACGACTGATTCTTTTAACAAGCCTTAAATAAGTGAATACGAAAGGGCCTACTTGCTGACGCATTTAGAAACAATTGTTACTTTTACGAAGCAAACCCTCTACTCCAATTGTTTCGAAATGCTTCAGCAAATAAACCCTTATGTATTCACATAGTTAAGTATCATTTCATTATAGTTTAATCAATGAATTCAAGATGATTACAACAAGCAACTTATGAATAGTTTATAAGATTGTACATTGCCTCCATGGTTTAACATCTACAACTGGTAAAGTTTTAAAGGGTTTTAGATGACACTGACATCAAAGGGAAAGTTGATGGTAAATGTTCAAAGAAGATACTCTACAGTGATGAACATTACCATTTGTAGATATGCTTAAAGGGCTATAGGCATTAAAAGTTACATCATAACTAGTGAAAATATGCAACACTAGGTATAAAATCAACACTATTAAATATTATTAAACTTTAGCTATTACTTGTGACCAGACTTTTTGTTAACTAAAAGTTGTTAAACTGTTAACTTACACTTGGAGGAAACGTTTTCGAACAGCAACAAGTTTTCGATACTATTAAATACCTACCACACAGAAAATACAATAACAGAATAATGTATAAACTTTTGCACAAAATACAAAAGATAAACAAAAACAAGACAACAGGGAAATACAAAATTTATCACACTGATATGCATTCATAAAACCTCAAATGAAATAGCTAAAAAATTCCAAAAATACAGGATATAGGATACAGGATATAGGATACAGGATAGCATTTAAAACCAACAATGCAAAAAAATTAAACTGTAAGCACCAAGTAAATAAAACCTAAACCTAGTATGTATATTTTAATAAGATGTAAAAAGGAAGGCTGTAGGTAACCATTTGGTCAAGAACTATTGAGGAATTTATGGATAAGCCAATCTTAATAACCACAATGTGATCCTATTAGGAAGCAGTTGATTTGGTTTGAATTACAGTATTATGTTGATCAAAATCATGTGCAATGAATAAGCACAGAAAAGCTACATAGTTTGGTGTCTATCCATAATCCAAGTAGTTACTAAAAGGGTAGATCTGTACAGTTGTACATTTTAATTAATGAAGATTCTTTAATGGTCAGTCCTGTCATTTAAGTTTATTAGAATCGAATTCCCATGCTGTTTATAAATTAGATATATGAAACTACTTTAAATTATCTTCAAAATATAGACAGGCTAATTATGTTGTGTTATTTTATTCCTGAAATTTTCAAATTTAATAAAATATAGTTTTAATTATTATTTCAAACATTTTAAAGTTCTTAATTGGGTTTGTTTAATTTGAAATAAATTATAATTGTATTTTGTAATACTAAACGCAATAGTACACTATTTTTTTGCAGACACTACATACAGCTTAGGAACAAATACAACTTCATGTTCTTTTATAGCGTACAGTGCACTCTAGTATGTGATTTGCTTACTGATTGAAGGTGGACAAAACATAGAGAACTATTATTAGAATGAAGACATTGATGTCCCTTCACTATCAAACTGGTGTATATACTAAAGTTAGGAGAGATATAATCATTTCACAATAACGGCTTAAATTGTTTTTACAAGCCTTTGCAATATTACAGGCTTATAATTTCAATACCATTTCACTTAAGCAACATTTTCAAAGTAATTAATTTTGAATTTTAATAATATAGTGTTGCCAAGAAATTTTAGTTAAAAAATGCCAAAATCATAGTAATTAAAGTGGTAGTTCTAAACTCATAGTAAAAATATAAACTATCACTGAAAACTAGTTTCAGAAAATATCACATTTCACAATGATAACAAGTAATATAAACTTTTTTTAAAAGTAAATTCCTACTTAAATTAACAAAGAAAATTTTATTTTAGTTTTTTTTAGTTTTCTAATTGCAATTAATATAAATATGTATCTACATATCTCGGAAAAAAATCAAGCGGCAAAATAGCAAGCGAATTCCCATGCAATTATTCTCTCTATTCAGTATATGGTGTTGGAGTATTATTTTTATTTATTAGTTTTCTTTTTTTTAGATAGCGAATTTCTTTGCAATTTTCCCCTTTCCTTTCTATGTATAGTGTTAGACTATTATTTTTGTTTGTTACTAATAATACAATTTTTTCTTTGTCCCTTGCATTGTGTTGTAGTTTTTTTCCGCTATCCATTCGCATTGTCCGTTTGTGAAGCAAGGTTCTCTAACAATAATCCAGTTTGTTTGTTTATTTTATTCCTTTCATTCATTTTTAATCCTAGAGCATTATTTATATTGTGTGGTAACCATGGCAACTATTTAAGTTTATATAATAAAGACTTTTTCATATATATCTTTGAGAAGTTCATTTCTAGCTATGGAAAGTTGGCTCAGTGCCAAAAAAACGCTAGACTTCGAACATGAAGATACCTAGTTCGAATCCGATCCAAATTCTTAAAATAAATTATAGAATAAATATTTTAAAAAACTGTATTCACATCAATTGTCATCTTCTATAGGTTGCAAGAAATGTATTTGAATTTGATTGGATAAATGAAAACGTATTTTATTATAAAATTGTATACACTTTGAAGCCAACAGCCTTTTCTATTATATGACACAAAACCCAAACAACCCCCCTATTCCACAGTCATAAATCCATTCCCGTTATAGACTTTACACACAACCGATGCCGCCAGTAGAGGGGTAGCTTCGTAAAATGAACGAATGTTTTGAAACGCGTCAGCAAGTAAGCAACTATGTATTCACTTAGTTAAGTATTTTATTTAAAATTAGTTTAATAGAAGGAATTTGAAAAGGTTTCTACATCCTGATTAGTGTGCCTACTATATATTTTACCAAGTAAATTTGTTAATATATTACCTAAAACAATCTAATTCTGAGTTTTAAAAATTCAATGAAACTTTCAGGTCTAATAAAAGCTAGAGCTTAATTAAAAATGCTACATTTTAAAACGTAGATAAATAAAATTCCTAAAGATTCATAGAATTCCCATATTTTAAAGTGTATGTGAAATTTTTACTTTAAAGCAAGATAATACCGACTATGTAAGACCTGATTTCTGCCACAATTATGATGTAAGTTTATATAAGTTGATAAATATAGAACTAAAAAAGAAAAGTTCTATAAACTTTCGTTTTTAAAAAGAAAAGTAAAAACTGGGGCATGAACTGCAAGTTAGTTTGTAAACTCCAGTGGTGTTGTAAATGTCGTTGATTTTGCTGTTGGGTTTAAATTGTTTGTTGAGAGTGTTGTGTGTAGAGTAAGCTATTTTGTAGTTGTATTTTCGTAATGCGTTGGTTAGATTGTGGATTTTTGATGATCTGTATGGTATTGATAAGTATTTTATGGGATTGTCATCTTGTGTGTTTGTATTTGGGTTATTATGTTACATAGGCCAGACAGGGAGGTCATTCTACACACGTTACCAAGAACATATAAAAGCACTAAAAAACAATAACTACCAATCAAACTTCGCCGATCATCTCAACTCCACAAAACATGACTACATAGACATAACATCTAACCTACAAATTCTTCATAAACAACACAGAAATAACCAACGCTACACAATCGAACAATACGAAATATATAGGCACTTCAAACTACACCCTACATACATACTCAATACACAATTACATTATAACTCACACGCACTATTTGACATCATAACTCCTAATACACACAAAATACACCCACACCACCAAAATATCCCACCCCCACCCTAACCTACGTAAACCTTGAGATCAGTTACAGTCTGAGTTGACAAAGGGACACATCTCCCGAAATGGCCGTCCTCAACAAGCAAAGTAAGTGCTACTATAGGCAAGTTTAAAACATTTTAAAAGTGTAAGTGATTACTAGTAGCTCACGCGAAGATGGAATCAACAAATGTGAATATTCTCCTAGTGTTATTTTGCTTTTGTCTGATGACACCTACTTCCCATTACTATGTAGCCAAAAACCCCTTCGTCATCAATATCTCATTCACACCTCTCACAGTCCAGTAGTTGCATCTAATGAAATCAATGTTACTAATGCAGTCTGGTCTTTTGTCTCCCCACCCAGCTTTCAGTTTCTCTTTAGTACCTTTCTGGAACTGTTTGTAAAATTGCTCATCTCTAATAATCAACTGTTGCTTGGAATATAACCATTTGGTATATAGTTAATGCCACAAACAACTACCCCTATGATTTAAACAAATAAATAACTGCACACAAACTCACAATACATTTTGGTTATAAATCAGCATTTTGAATAAACATTTGTTTTATTTTAGCTTTATAAAATCAGCCTAATTAAAAACAAATTTTTGTTTCTAAAAGAAATATGACAGCGTATGGGAAAAAGCTGTGACAATTACTGTGAACCAATGAAAGACCCTGTTTTGCATGTTTAAGGGTAGGGGTTCTGTTACTTAGCATGAGAAACCTTGTGCTTTTAGTCAGTCGGTTTTTCCTCAGCTATGGTAGATGAAAGATCGATTTGGGCTCCAATCATTGAGTTTTTTGTGTTAGAGGCTTAATTAAAACTTTTAATAAACTACTTTTCAAAATTTAATAAATTACTTTAACATTTTTTTATGACTATCCAAACTTTAAATTTTGTAAATTTGTGAAAACTTACTGAGACAGAACGTTTTCGATCGCTATGTGATGATCTCATCAGTGACACTGATGAAGATCGCCACATAGCGATCAAAAACGTTTTGTCTCAATAAGTTTACACAAATTTACAGAGTTTAAAGTTCAGATAGTCATAAACTAAAGTTAAAGTGATTAATTAAGATTCACCAAATGTAATGGACTACAAAATTCAAAATTCAATAACAAAGTAAAAATGTTTTTAGTAATTTTGAATAAGTAGCTCTGTTTCATTTCCTTTATATTTTTCAAAATTTAAATGTGTTAAAAGAGTAGAGCCCTGTAATGTTTTAGATGGGTAAACATAGCAAGTAAGTTCAAGTGATTGCCAAGGTATGTTCAAAATTTAATTTCTCAATATGTTTCGATAGAACCAAATCAGTGAATATACAAAAAAGAGTATGCATTTGACTTAATATTATCTCACCGTTTGTAAGAGATGTTAACCTTTATATTTCAATTAATATTGTTAGATATTTATTAAGTAAATTTAAAAGTGTAATATTTTAAAATATTTTTAAAATTAAATCTTTTTTTTGAAAATGCAAACGAGAACTTTAATGTAACCTATCTTTCTTCAGAACGATTTGAATTGACAGCGAGTCTGCCTAAGTCAAATCTTTAGATGCAGTTGGTAAACAAATAGAAAACAATTGACCTGGTGAGTCTTTTCAAAGTATAAAGAATAATTAATATGTGAATAAAGTTATTGTTTTAAAAAAACTAAAGGACACATAACAAATAATGGTGAGGTGGTTACACCTTGTTAGATACTTCCATATGCAATATGATTGTTATCCAAGAAATAAGTTAGAGAGATTTTGAAACATACAGAGGTACATGTAAGGGAACATTCTTCAGAATATTTGAACATTCTTCAGAATATTCTCCTAGTGTTATTTTGCTTTTGTCTGATGACACCTACTTATCAGATGCAGTAAAAACAAAAATTCCCTTTAATATGCAACCCAAGACCCTTCTTCATCAATAACAAATTCACAGCTCTTACGGTGCAGTAGTTGCATATAAAGAAATCAATGTTACTTTTGTAATCTTGTATTATATCTCCCTTCCCAGCTTCCAGTTTCCCTTTATGCACCTTTCTGGAATTGTGTGATAGATCATTCATCTCTAATAATCAACTGTTGCTTGGAATATAAGCATTTGGTACATAATTAATGCCACATAACAACTACCACTAATAAATATCTGCACACAAACTCACATTATACTTTATTGTCATAATGACATGTCATCATCATAAGTGACACCATTACAACTAAAATAAAACCAGTTTTAGAATACCGAAAATTTATGGATAATGATGGATCTCAAGGAGACATGACATGTTTTGTCTCTAAAAAGATACAGATTTGTATTACAAGGTAGATAATTTAGATACTAAGAGTGAAAGAAAGAAGACTAACTAATAAAATAGCACCTATAACACATGTTTTCAATAAATAATTTCCAAGTCTGCTATAGCATAGGAGATTATGGCGCTACATGAAAAGTTGAAAATGTTTTGTTGTCTATGTTCTTTCAAATAAAATATTCCTAGTAAACCAAGGAAATATTATATAAAAGTATTCTGCTTGGCTGGTCTTAAATTTACTACATTGTCAATTAGGACATATATGCAGAAAAACAGCCAGATGAATCATATAATGTAGATAACAGCCCTAAGAACAATATTTTGTAACTTATTGCAACTTACTGATTGTGTAACTCATTCTGAAAGAAATATAACTATAGGCAATTGGTTTATGAGCTACAAACCTCCCAAATAACTGTTGGAAATAAAACAACTATTGTTGGTGTGATTTGTTAAAATAAAACAAATCCATCTCACTTTGTAGCATACAAATCAATGCTTTTTAGATGTGTAAATTCGGGGTCATTGAATCAATCACTCTAGTACAAGTCAAAATTGAATAAAAATCTCATTTTATTATCAACACTAAATAACAATGACAGTATTGCTTCAGATGATAATAAAAACCCAAAATTGAACCGTTTTATAATTCAACTAAAACGACATAGTTATAGCTCTCAACATCAAAGCACAGTACTACTGAACAACAAACTCAAGATGCCCAATAGTGATTTATTATGACTAGCTAAATATTACAGTTATAAAAAGAAAAATATACAATTCAAATAGCATCAATACAGCACTTTAAAAAAAGTGCTGACAATTTCTACTATAGTCAGCTTTGTCTATCTTTCACAGATGACTATGTGGTAATAAAAACAATAAATTGAGTAATATAAAATGAAAAGCTATAGATTTGGAATAAATAATTATAATTAATCACTTAAACAATAGTTTATGACTATCCGATTTTTAAATATTGTAAATTTGTTAAAACTTACTGAGACAGAACGTTTTCGATCGCTATGTGGCGATCTTCATCAGTGTCTTCTGCTTGGAGTTGTTGGGTCATCTCATTTTGTGTTTCTTTTATTTGTTTTGCTTATATTAATAATGACTTAAAGCTTACTGTCCCCTTGCACCCATGCACATTCTCCAGCAGCAATACTGATTGTTACCACTTCTTTTTTCTGATAAATAAAATTGCATCCGTTTGGAAGTGTTTGTAAATATTGAATTCGTTTCCATAAATATTCTAGACATTCTTTTCTTTAAAGAGTCGTCGTAAATTTGTAAGTAGCCCTTCAAAATATGTGGACCAACTTTGGATTCTTTAAGCATATAAACCTTGTATTAGGTGGAAATTTTGCAATGTAACTAAAGCCTCAAACAGAATCGATTTCCTTTTTATATTTATGCGATTGGATTTTGCAGTAAGTTTACTGGACAATATGAAATAAGTTTATTCAGATAATATCTGTAAGTAATATTAATGTTTACCTGATCATAAGAATGTATGGGTGATAATGTAAGCTAAGAGAACTTCTTTTAATATTGGAAATTTTTTATTGGTTGAAAAATTATCTTAACCAAATACTTTGAAGCTCCAATACTTTAAATATGTATTTTAATGTAGTGCTCGTAATTACGAATTCGATATCAGTTTGATTGTAATTACGGTAGTTTGGTTAGTTCGATTTCAATTTTCTAAATTTTAATTTCTAATTTTCTAAATAATTACGTTTCTAAAATAAGGTATTACAAGATTAAGTTGTTATAATTTAAAAATAAGGTATTATTTATTAAATACATCCCTTGAAAAAGAATTATATACCTATGCCTACAGCGGAAAATACGAGTGCATTATTATATTTTTAAAATTGTTTAGAGCTTGGTTATATTTTGTCATTTGTTGATTTCATCTCACGTGAGCTACTAGTAATCACTAAACACTTTTAAATGTTTTAAAAACTTGCCTATAGTAGCACTTACTTTGCTTGTTGAGGACGGCAGTTTCGGGAAATGTATCACATTGTCAACTCAGACCGTAACTCAAGGAGTTATACGTAAGTTTTTCAAACATTTGAAAGTGTTTAGTTGTATTTTCTATTGACAGATTTGGAATGCTTCATATTTTGAAATCTTTTTCAAACGGTTTAAACTCTTTTACACAAATTTCACATTTAAAATTTTTTACACACACACACACATATATATATATATATATATATATATATATATATATATATATATTTTAAAACAACATAGGTTATTCAAATACAAGAATATTTATTAATTTATATTCAAAGCTTTTCGTTGGTAAACAGTACCAACATCATCATGATGATGTTGGTACTGTTTACCAACGAAAAGCTTTGAATAAAAATTCATAAATATTCTTGTATTTGAATAACCTATGTTGTTTTAAATTATTAAACAAGAAAACGTATTTTATATTTATATATATATATATATATATATATATATATATATATATATATATATATATATATTTACATTTTTAGATTTTGTAATACTATATGAGAATTCTGCCAACAGCTGTTATTAAATTGTAGAAGGCATTGGCTCTGGCTAGAAACAAATCCTTTTCCGGAAAGTGTATTTTAGTTTAGGAGTTGGTAAGTTTTTGTTAAAGAATTTTTATCTATTAAATTACATGTTTAGTTTTTACCATCTTTAAATATAGTTGAAAATTTCATGTGGTTTAAAATACTATTTACGTACTTTAACAATTAAGAAGACAC
Source organism: Prosapia bicincta (assembly GCA_036971475.1). Lineage (NCBI taxonomy): Eukaryota > Metazoa > Arthropoda > Insecta > Hemiptera > Cercopidae > Prosapia > Prosapia bicincta. The sequence continues at coordinate 144,890,680 of JBAIZL010000004.1, read as the reverse complement.
TTTGAATCAAATGTAACACGAAATTTTGAATGTTTACACATTTATAGGTTAATTGCAAACAGGTGCTGTTTTATAATTATTGTTTCACAATTTTAACATTTTATTAAATTTCGTTTTTAGATTGAAATGGCGAAACCTAAAGGAGATAAGAAGAATAAATCTGCGATTAACGAGATCGTTACTCGAGAATATACTATTAATCTTCATAAAAGGTTGCATGGTGTTGGGTTTAAGAAACGAGCTCCCAGAGCAATTAAAGAGATAAGAAAATTCGCAGTTAAACAAATGGGCACCCCTGATGTGAGGGTCGATACACACTTGAACAAACAAGTGTGGTCTAAAGGCATAAGGTAAGGTTAGGTACTATTGTTTACTTTATCAATTATGAAAATTTTGGTTTATTGTGCATTAGCTCGGCACCAATTACGGTTAAAATGCAGAAGCGTGGCCACCTACAATATTTTGGGAAATTGTTTAACACCACCAAATAGGACGATACCCACAAGCATTTGTGGTAATTGTTTATTGCTAAACCTGGCCTATATTTTCATGAAACATTCAGAAACATGTAAAAAGGCTGTTTTCATTGAAATTATTTTGCTCTGTACCTAGAAACATTATTTTTTCTTAAATTAAAGTTGGGTAAAATTTTCAGCGCGGATGTAGAAGTTGTGAATGGGCGGGGAGTGATACAAATGGTTTTTTTACGTCACAGTGCTGTGCATAAGGTTGTACGCATCGGCCCTGGTGCGTCACGCAACCTTATGTGTGTAGATATTTGAGAAACGTTTTGGCTTAATTTTTTTACATATATTTAAATATACTTATAAAGTCTCCAGTTAGGATAGATTTGGATTTAAATTTATACATTACGGTATACCTATATTAAAATATACCTAAAAAGTGTCCAGTCAGGTTAGATTTGGTTTTAATTTTATACATTACCTAAATGGTTACATTTATACAATTAGAACCAAATCTATCCTGACTGGATACTTCATATTTTATACTTTTATTTTGTTAAATTCATTTAAATTATGCCAAAAGGTAATGCTACACATTATCCAAGTGTAACGGTTCGTACATTTGTGATGTGTATCCCTCCGCGAGGCAGGCAGCCTATTCACAACTGCTGAAAATTTTACCCAACCTTAATTTAAGAAAAAATAATGTTTCTAGGCACAGAAAAAAATAATTTCAATGAAAATAGCCTTTTTACATGTTTCTGAATGTTTCATGAAAATATAGGCTTGGCTTAAAAACAATTACCGAATTTGTTTTTTTTATTGATCTAGGAAAGTTACTTTTGTTCAGTTTAAAGTAGGGTAAAAAATTTAGAGCGGAGGTAGAGGTTGTGAATAGGCGCGGAATGATATTAATGTTTCGTGTATTTAGAAATCTATACTTTATGTAACAAAAATATGTCCTGAAGCTATATTGATAACTATTATTTTTGGTATTGCCAAGGAATGTGAATTTTATATACCTATATTGAAATATACCTATTTAGTATCCAGTCAGGATAGATTTGGTTGTAATTGTATAAATGTAACCATTTAGGTAATGTATAAAATTAAAACCAAATCTAACCTGACTAGATACTTTTTAGGTATATTTTAATATAGGTATATAGTAATGTATAAATTTAAAACCAAATATATCCTAACCGGAGACTTTATTAGTATATTTAAATGTGTGTATAAAAATTAAGCCAAAACGTTTTTCATGTATCTATACACATTAGGTTGCGTACCGCGGCCGATCTATAACGTCGCGAAACATTTGTATCACTCCTCGCCAATTCACAGCTTATACCTCCGCTCTGAATTTTTTACCCTACTTTGAATTGAAAAAATATAACTTTCCTAGGTCAATAAAAAAAAATTCTTGTGGATATCGTTCTATTTGGTGATTTTGAACAATTTTCCTAAATATCGTACGTGGCAGCGCTTATGCACTTTAATCGTAATTTTATACATTACATTACCTAATAGATGTGTTCTTCCACTGAGTAGTACTTTCTGCAAGGTGACGTCAAGTGATGTGTATTCTAACCAAATCTATCCTGACAGGATACTTCATAGGCATATAAAATTAACCTTCCGTGGCAATAACAAACAATAATTACCAATATAGCTTGAGAACACATTTTTGATTCGTTTTATAAGCATTGTAATGAAGTTGGGCAATGTGCATTTTTACTAGCACTATTAGCACCAAGTATGGGGAATTACACTTTTTCCAAATTAATAATTTTTGGGGCGTGAGCGAGAGTTGTAATAATTTTTTTCATATCCCTGATGACTTTCTGTGTTGGTCGTTATAATTTTTTTTGCTAAAAAAATCACGTGATCATAGTAAATTAATACCAAATAACCTGACCTGACTTTGGTGCTTACTAACACTCTGATTGGTAAACATTTTAATTTTTTGATAGATTTTACCTTGCTGAACACAAATCTGAAGTTGTTTTTAACGCAAACACATATTAAACTAAGAAAACCAGGTCAGGTTATTATTTTTTTTATGTGTTTGCAGTAAAAAAAACTTCGGATTCGTGTTCAGCAAGGTCAAATTGATCAGGGAAAAAAATTCACCGATCGGAGCAGTTGCGCTGATCTTAATAATTACCAAAAATTATTCAAAACCACCAAATAGGACAATATGCACAAGACTTTTTTTTTTGTCCTAGGAAAGTTATTTTTCATCAATTTCTAGTTGTGTAAAAAATTTACTACGGAACATTAAGTTGTGCATCAGCCGCGGAGTGATACAGTGACGTTACATATACCTTATGTGAGTAGATATTCCAGAAAGAACGTTTTGGCTTAGTTTTTATGATTTTTGCATACATATATATAAATATACTTATATAAAGCCTCCAGTTAGGATAGATTTGGTTTTAAATCTATACATTACTATATACCTATAATAAAATATACCTAAAAAGTATCCAGTCAGGATAGATTTGGTTTTAATTTTATGCATTACCTAAATGGTTAAATGTGTAAAATTAGAACCAAATCTATCCTGACTGGATACTTCATAGGAATATTCAATATAGATACATAAAATTCACCTTCCCTGGCAATAACAAAAGTAATAGTTATCAATATAGCATCAGGACATGTTTTTGATTCATAAAGTTTAGATTACTAAAACATAACCACAGTTTTGACGTTGCTGTATCACTCCACGACCGATACACAACTTATTCCTCCGTACTGAATTTTTTACTCTACTTTAAATTGGAAAAAAATAATTTTCCGAGGACAGTAAAATAAATTTCTTGTGCATATCGACCTATTTGGTGGTTTTGAACAATTTTCAAAAATATCGTAGGTGACCGCTAATTCCCACAATTATTGCTTCTTTGATATAATTTAACTATGTACTTGGAATGGCAATTTATGTGGTACTAATATGTCTATCTTAAATTCCAGACAAGTCTTTGTGTGCTGTCATTAATAATTGTTTTATCAAATTTGATAAACTGCTAAAAATATAGCCTTAATGACATTGGATTTTAAAATTTTTTTTGTTTTTAAGTTATTTATTTTAATATGTAGAACACGAATATCAACTATTTTTCCACGGAAAATACAGAAAGTTACTTTTTTCACATTTTAAATGTTAGTTTGTAAACACATGTATACCTATAGCGTGAACCGGGCGCGTAGTAGCTACAGCACACTGCACTATGTCTAGATTTGTAACTAGAATTGTAAACAGAATTACTATATACCTATATTAAAATATAGCTACGAAGTATCCCGTCAAGATAGATTTGGTTATAATTTGATTCAATATTGCTGTCTACCTATATTAAAATATACCTACAAAGTATCCAGTCAGAATAGATTTGGTTGTAATTTTGGTAAATATGTAGACTTATTGCCAAAGCAGAAAATTACAACCAAATCTATCGTGACTGGATACTTCATACGTATATTTTAATACAGGTAGATAGTAATGTTGTATAAAATTATAACCAAATCTATCCTTACTGGATACTTCATAGGTATATTTTAATATAGGTAGATAGTAATGTTAAGTAAAGTTATTACCAAATCTATTGTGACTTGATACTTCATAGATATATTTTAATGTAGGTATGTAGTAATGTTGTATAAAACTATAATCAAGTCTGTCCTCACTGAATACTTCATAGGTATATTTTAATGTAGGTATATAGTAATGATGTATAAAATTATAACAAAAAATTTAATAGTTAGATTTTAGGTTTAGTATTAAAATAAACTGACTTTGACGTAGTGTAGTGCGCTGTAGCTACTGCGCGGCCGGTTCATGCTATACATACTACTTGCTTACAGACTAACATAAAAAATATGCAAATAAAATAAATTTTTGTATTTTCTGCGGAAAAAAGTTTATATTTGTGTTCTACTTATTAAAACAAGTAATTTAAAAACAAACAAAAAAAATTTTAAACCAACGTCATTAAGACAATATTTTTATCGACAAACTACTAACTAACTCCAATTATTTTCTCATTAACTTGCAACTCTGAATGAAATACTATGTAAAAAAAGGAGGTAATAATTTACATGAGGGAACTGATTAGACATGTGTATAAAAATATCCCTAAACATGGTAAAGCTATATTGATTTTTTTTTTATTGCGTCAAAAGGTTAATTTTTTGTCACAACTTCGTTGGGACTACTGTTTTTTGGGCATGTAGTATCAACGATGTGCCGTAATATCTCTGCTTTTCAGTAAATGTTTACATTCTTAAAACAGTTAGATATTTTATGGAACATTTATGGACTTTTGTTTTCAAATAATATCACACAACCACCTACAAAATTGAAAACCTAGTTACTTTCTTAAGTATAACAAAGGTCGGGTATATATATATATATATATATATATATATATATATATATATATATATATATATATATATATATATATGTATATGTATATGTATATGTATATGTATGTATGAAGTTATTATTAATTGTAAACAATTTTTTCCAGCACTAAGTGCAATAATTTTACCTCATGTGATGAGGCATCTTTCGGTCACTTGACCATTGTCGAATCACTTGACATATATATATATATATATATATATATATATATATATATATATATATATATATATATATATATATATTTTTTTTTTTTTTTTTTTTTTTAAACAACATAGGTTATTCAAATACAAGAATATTTATTAATTTATATTCAAAGCTTTTCGTTGGTAAACAGTACCAACATCATCAGAAATGAAAATTACAATAATGCATATGTATTAAATAAAATAGTTTATTAAATAAAATTAATAAAAATAGGCATTATTGTAATTTTTATTCCTGATGGTGTTGGTACTGTTTACCAACGAAAAGCTTTGAATATAAATTAATAAATATTCTTCTATTTGAATAACCTATGTTGTTTTAAATTATTAAACAAGAAAACGTATTATATATATTATAAGTTTGGGGCTTCAGAAAGTTAAATTTCACCAACTTATAGGTGAAACTACTTTCCTGTGCTTCCTACTATGTTTGCTTCTGCAGAGTAACATCTAAAGTGCCTTTAGATTAAAAAAAAAAATATACTCAGTATGTAGGTTTTAACATTTGAAATTAGTTGTGAAATACTAATTAAAGTCTGTCTAATTTCCTTTCCAGCTGCTATTGTGCATTAATTACATCGTGTATTTAATAAATTGACGTATTTTTTAAGAGTAATATTAATTGGAGATAAAATTCCGTCTGTTTTGTAAATGTTGACATAATTATAAGTGTAACAGTACAACCAGTATTCAGTGCCTGGCTACTTGATTTTGTAGATAGTAATATAATATTAATTGCAGATAAGCGTTATTGAATATACATAACAATACATAATAGTTGCCTTTTTAAAAGGCTATAAAGTTTAGTTGATTATAATGTACATTATGGGAATAAAATATAAGTAGTAATGTTTTACTGTTAGAAAGTTTGGCTACACTACTCTTAAGTTTGCATTAAGTCTCATCTTTTTATGGGAAAAGTAGGAATGAAATGTCTGTACGTTCAATGCAATATTTTCTATTTTGTGTGAAGAATAGTGATTTTGTTGTTATTGTGATTAATTTTGAGACTTACCATCGCAAAACAAATAATATGTGTGCACGAGTTAAATAATTTTAAAAGGTATGTATGTGGTGGTTTATAGTGCTTAGTTAGGTACAAATTTACTCATAAAATAGTTACACATTAGTATGGAACGTTCCTAAACATGTCTTAATACTATATTGATATTGATATTAAGGCTTTCTTCATATTTTTTTCGAGGGAGAAATTCATTAAAATTGTGTCAATACGTAATGCTACATAGTATGTAAGCGTAGAGGTGTTACGTGACGTCAGCGTATCATTCAGCGAGGCAGGCAGCCTATCCACAACTGCTACTCCCCACTGATTTTTATACCCAACTTTAAATTGATACAAAATAATGATACAACAAAAAAACAAAAAAAATGTCAATGAAAATAGCCGAGGCATTTTGCTAGTTTCAAGGTAAAACATAGATTTTGTAAGGTTTTAGGTGACCATAGAAAGGGTAGGGGTCAAATATTGTTTTTCCAAAATTGTTATAATTTGGGACATCAGCGAAAGTGTTTTTATTTTTTGTGTGTTCGCTATGAGTTTCTGCATCAGCCAGTAAAATTTTTTGGTTAAAATCGCTTACAAGGCTAAAGTAAACAATTACCGTATTTTGTCCCTATACTTACAATCACAGAGCACTGAGTATTATACTGTACATTATAATCAATTCAACCTTCAACCTGCAATTAATATTATATTATTACCTAAAATATGAGAAGATTTTTATTGTATATCTACAAAAATGAGAAGACAGACACTGAATACTTTTTGAATTGTTTTACTTATAATTATACATCTAATTATGCCAATAATTACAAATAGACAGACATTAATATATGTTTGTGTAGAACTAGTAACTCAACTTAAAGATGGTATAAAGTAATACTATTGGTTGTTTTATTGAAAAAAATTGAAAATTTTATTCCAACACGGTAAAAAAATATATATATATATGTGACTTTACGACACGTTTAGGAATGTTTTCATTCATATGTCTAATCAGTTCCCTTATATAAATTTTAACTAAAAAGAATAATGTTAATTCCAAACCATAAATAGAAGTTAGAGCTTGGTTTTTAAACAGCCAAATTTAAAATATATCCCTTCACTATGTTGCATTGTAATGTTTTGTGAAATAGTAATACAGTAAACTCCCTATTATCCGTGGAATAGGGTGGCCCGGCAACGCCGGATAACGAATTCCCCGTATAATCCGCTACGAATAAAGAATACGCAAAACGATTGATAATCAATTATTATACCATAAGTTACACGAATAATGACCCCGGTTAATGCAATTCACATATATAATCTTCAGAGAACAAAATAAATACAGAAATAATTTAAAATCTCGATGTATTTGACAGATTATAACATTTACATTTATATATCTAACTATTTACAATACGTACATAAGTATATGTCAAAAGTAAGTATGTATGTACATATGTAATTTCCTTTACACATAATACTTTCACTTTTTAACAAAAAAATTTGTCACTTTTGTATGTTTTTTTTGGTGAGCATTGATTTAGTTTTAATGTGCGATCTAAGTTTCTTGAGAACCATTTTGCCGCACAGTGTCTACTTGTGTCACAAAACCATAAAGATCGATAATGTATATGACAGACATGGGTAATGCATATGTCATGTCCTAGACTATTTATAGCCGAGATTAGCTGACATTTGTTTACGATCTTATGATACACATTAGGTTTTCAGGCGTCCAAGCATTTTGTCATTGTCTCTTATATACAGTAGTCTGTTCGCCCCTCTTATTTCGCTGGCCCGCGTCGGGATGCTTCCCTTTCAATGTAAAAATTAGTACGTACATATTTACATATCTATTCCCTTCATCTTAACTTCTATTAAGCCTTATATGTATTTACATCGTAATTCACCGTTTGGAAATTTAAACAAATGGATTTGATTAGAATAAAAATTGGATATTTGTAAAACAATGGCAGACCCCGGATAATCCGCAAACCGGTTAATCCGCCCACGGATAATCGGGAGTTTACTGTAATTGCGTAATGTGCTCTGTTTTAAATGAAACAATCATTTTATAAAGTTTTGTAAGTGTTGGTTTATTTAGGTTGTTTAATTTTTTAATTTCTAACTATCATGTATTTTTTAATAACAAGAGAAAATAAAAAATTGAAAGTATATCCACATTTGGTGTAGTATTATATTCATGTTTTGAAACACACACATACATATAACTACATGACTGAGAAAACATTGCAGCCAAAAAGACTAATTAATACTGGCACCACAGCAGCAGTAGTTCACATATTTTCCATGTGTAATGCTTACTCAAAATGGTAGTAGTGTTACTAGTAGCTTTCCTTTGGGTGCAATGTTTACTTTATCTGGTAGTAGTTCACATATTTTTCATGCATAGTGTTTACTTTCTTTTGTGTGTGTGTGTGTGTGTGTGTGTGTGTGTGTGTGTGTATATGTGTGTGTGTGTGTGTGTGTGTGTGTGTGTGTGTGTGTGTGTGTGTGTGTGTGTGTGTGTGTGTGTGTGTGTGTGTGTGTGTGTGTGTGTGTGTGTGTGTGTGTGTGTGTGTGTGTGTGTGTGTGTGTGTGTGTGTGTGTGTGTGTGTGTGTGTGTGTGTGTGTGTGTGTGTGTGTGTGTGTGTGTGTGTGTGTGTGTGTGTGTGTGTGTGTGTGTGTGTGTGTGTGTGTGTGTGTGTGTGTGTGTGTGTGTGTGTGTGTGTGTGTGTGTGTGTGTGTGTGTGTGTGTGTGTGTGTGTGTGTGTGTGTGTGTGTGTGTGTGTGTGTGTGTGTGTGTGTGTGTGTGTGTGTGTGTGTGTGTGTGTGTGTGTGTGTGTGTGTGTGTGTGTGTGTGTGTGTGTGTGTGTGTGTGTGTGTGTGTGTGTGTGTGTGTGTGTGTGTGTGTGTGTGTGTGTGTGTGTGTGTGTGTGTGTGTGTGTGTGTGTGTGTGTGTGTGTGTATTTTTACAAAGTATTCATGAAACCAAAAATATTGTGAGCATGTAAATATTAAACTGCAAGCAGGCAAATGCAAAGAAATTTTCACTTTGTATGGTTTATTTCAATTAGTGCCTCTGACATGGTTTCATACAATTATTTTCACTTGATTTCGTTTTCCTCAAGGCTTGACTAATAACGTATGTTTTATCACCTAATTATAATATGCATTAGATGATTTCATGTCAAATCTACCAATTATACAACATTAATTTGAACTTGTAGTTTTTGGTTATAGCATTTCCACTGCCCTTTTTGTATGTAAAATTTTATAATGCCCCCTTTATATAATTATGTATACCTTATATAACAAAAACAGTTTAAATATTAATACTGTTCAGATAAGATATTTTATCCTTAAAACTGATCATAGAATCAAAGCTCTAATTACATCATTTTTAAAGATTTCTTCTCAGAATTAAGAAAGTAATTCTTTAGATATCATCAAAGGTATCAGACTTTTTACTGTGAACAGTTGAAGCAAAATTAGTAGATAATACAAAAATTAATGGGATGGTTGAGGCTGGTGCAGTGTTTTCAGTTTATCAGTGTTTGATTCTCATTTTGCCAACAAGAGTTGGAAGTTGCCACTTTCAGTGATGTTTGATCAGTTTCTTTATTTAGAAGTCCGTTACTGCATGGATCCCATTCTCAGTCAAATACGATAATGGAAATGAAATTAAAAATGTTTGTAATACTTTTCGCACTCTTGGATGTAGGCAAGTAGTGATTTTTGAAACCAGAGCTTTGAGTAGCCATTTCTTAATTTTTGTTTTAATTCTTCATTAGCTGTTAGTTCAACTAGGTCTTTCGAGGTTGATGCTTCTGCGGTAGCAATATATGAAAAAGGGTTAAACTCGTTACATTCATGTTTAGAATATCCTGGAATCGCCCGGCACGAAGAGTGGCCAAGTGTCAACAGTAAACAATTGAGTCTGAATCCTGTTTGAATGAGAAAAGTTTCCCCAAAAAAACAGCTGATATTTTTTGTTGTAATCAAATTCAACTCATCACTTTGAAGTTATAGATTTATTTCATTAAATATTTTAAATAGGCAGTGTCATTTTTGTATGTATCAGATTGGTGCAGAGTTCTATGACTACTTTCTAGCAACTCTGTTGCAGGTTGAAACAAGTTGTAATAATTGTTCAGACAAGTTCATCAAACTTCTTTGTAGATTTGTAATCGATTAAAATCATTTTCACTACAAAGGTGACCAAATAAACTCTCATTTAATGAATTCCCTCTAGTTCTATTCACAGATTTAACAACATGATGCAGTGACTTATGCAAGCATTCATTCTAGTTCTTGGCAACCAAGTGCTACAATGAATATCACAATCCACAGTAAGTACATTTGGTACCTGCTGGTTTCAAATGGGATATGAGGCCTTGCCATAACTGGAGCACCAATTGCCACTAACAAAATTTTTGCTAACAGGAATCTCTTTCCATTGAAAAAGTTATGTGTGCCAAATATAGATTCTCCCTTTGTCTCAGTTGGCAAATACAGCTCCTGACAAACCTTTTCTTATTTTAGGAATTGAGCACTGATTCATTATTTGGGGAATTAATTCAAGTTGGATGGAATAGTGGCAAGTTATTACACAATGATATTTAAGTGTCTCTAGCCACTTTAACAATTCTTTGCATAGAATTATTGTACAAATCAATACCTCGCCAATAATTTGAGGTTTCCCTTTTTTTTGGAATTAACTTGAGTTATATGAAGCTCAAAGTCCATCATTATTATCTTTTTTTAGTGGATGATTGAGCAAGATTTGATATTGTTAGATGCTCAAAATTTTTTTTTATACCTTGAAAATAGAACATACAGGTATCTATGCTTTTCATCAGCAACATTTTTATTTAGTGCTCTTGTAGCTTTAATGGTTCATGGCTTCGTCTACCAAGCTACACAGCTATTCTATTTACATGCTACATTTATGTCGTTAAATGCAGTTTTCTATAATTGTTTTAATTGGATGCATTTTTTACTGTTTTTTTAAAAATTTTATGCATATTGTAAATAATTTATTAGTAAGTAGTGGTTTGATTCGTAAATTGTGTTGAAAAAGCTTGCTAATTGAGTAAAAACAAAAATTAGGCAAGTGGAAAATTAATTTGTGAAAAAATACAAATGTAAATATTTTATTTATATGCGCAATACACTAACCAAGTGCATAAAGTATGTGCTGAAAAATATCACTGAGTCTGTTTAGCCAAAGGAAATTAATAAATAAGTTGTGTTCAGTACAATTGCAAATTTTAATACAGATCGGCAATAATAATATAATCAATGAGTAGTGACGGACAAAGCTCAGAATATTCATAACCTCACTTTGTATCAACCACAAAAACTACATGAAAAGGGTGAATTTTTTTTAAAGAGAGATACTTAATCTTTCTACATATACAAAAAACTTGAACAGAAGTAAGTACAACGGTAGATAAAAAAATAGTTTTTATGCAGCAACTATTGTCGCACTGAAAGGGTTAAGTACTATGAAAAGGGTCTAAAAGTGGTGCCCTGAACTTGGTAGTTTGGTTAAGTGGATGTGCGTATTTATAAATATAGATTAACTTTTATATATAAATCCATTCTAAGATTTATAAGGATAGTTAATCATGTTTAACAACAGCCTAGTTAGTACCTTCCTCTTCTTCCACCATAAAAATTCAATTGCAGCCAATTTATAAATAGCAACCTCCCTTCCATATGTCCAATACATGTCTGGATTTGTTGCAGCCATTGTGGTATTTTCAAGTTCAAATAAAATTCAGTCTGTTGTTTGCATTGTTGTCTGATGTTCAAAATTGTTAAATACCTCCTTTGTACTTTTTAAAAATATTGTATCTGCTTTAAATTAATTTGCCAATATGTTTACAAAATTTGGAAATCTTGTTCCAGAAATGTACCTTTCCGCATCCGAGTTAGATTAGCAAGAAGGCGCAATGACGATGAAGATTCGCCACACAAACTGTACACCCTTGTAACTTATGTTCCAGTTGCCACCTTTAAGAAACTCCAGACAGAAAATGTTGATGCTAGCCAAGAGTAGCATGTATAACGTATTTGATAAATAAAAATTTAAATTTTTTTGAGCTTTTAAATCTTAATAAAGCCTGTACATACTATCCACTGAATATTGTATTGCAGATTACTATGGACACATGTAGAAGAAGGGTCATGTTATATGAACAAATTTTAAAAAAATATATTTTTTGTTCTGTACTGACTAAAGCAGAAAAGGTTATGGCACTTGAAGAGCAAAATTTTTTAAAATTGATAGTAGGTCATCTAGCAAGCTTATATAGTAAAATAGTACTTCAATATAAATTACCTGCAATTATAACTTGAGTTTTTGTCATACACAGCATTTTATAAAACCATATAGATGAAAATTATATACACATGTAAAATACTTCCATATAAATTAAGTTATAGAATAATACATGTTGACAGCTTAATTATATTCATCATTATGTGTGTGTGAGATTTGCAATGTTTTTTTAAATTTTAAATATTATTTAAGTTTATAACATATTATGGAACAAAAGCAATGAAATATAATTCATCAAATATTCTCATTTAAGAAACTTAAAGTTAGTAAATGTAGTGAAATTCTCTTTCTGATTAACCCTTTTGATGATCCACAAGTTTAAAACATATTATAATGTGTCATTTCATGTTACAAATGTCTGATTTTCCATTAAAGCATCTCCAGTTAATTATATACATAACAATAATTTAAAAATTAACTATAATTTTACTATTCTGTTTTAATTTTATAATGGAATATAATTTGTTTATATTGGGTATGTATATAAATTTTATCCTAGGAGTTGCATCCTGTATTATTAAGCCAAATTTTTTATTTCCTGTTCAGTAGTATGAATAACCCAAAACCATTGTCAGTCCACATCAAATCAAATGTGCCTATCATATCTCAATTAACCATTTTCTACAATTTTTAATATGTACACATCTATAGACACCAAATTATTTGTGAAGAAATTCCAAGTGGTATGGTAGTTACAGAATCAAAGACCTACAATTTACAGAACTTTTATAATTTGGTCGAGTTCAGCAACTTTTTTTGTAAGGTGGGTTGTTATATTAATTTTATTGTACTGCTTTTTTTTACCCAGGTCTGGGCCCTCAAAACCCGCCCAGCCCTTATGCCAGCTAACCTCTAGTGAGCTACCTCTCTTACATGCGCATGTGGTTGGTATCCCTACCGCTAGTGAAAGAAACTAGATTGATTGTCCATGTACCAAGCTCTTTCCATGAAGAATCAGTAGGTAGTGAAATGGAACAGTACACTAAGTGCTGGATGCAAAACCCTGCTACAAAAAATCCCTCGACAGATCATGCAGGAACCCTTGGGCCTTGGATAACCTTATGCTAAGGAATAAGCAGGGGTATTACCTTACAAATATCTTGTAGTGAGTCTATGGCATGCACCTCTTCGTCTGCTGCCTACTCGAAACTGAAAAAGCATGCAATCAAATTAGTCCTTCCGTTGGGGCTAAGCTACGGCCCTGGAGGTTGCCTCTGCGTCACCTGGAACATAACTGTGAAGCAGGTAAATAATTGTTTTTTTTTTCTTTCAACATAGGTTGCCCCCAAAACCCGTCAGCCCTTGTGCTAGCCAACCTCTAGTGAGCTACCTCTGTCTTACATGTGCATGTGGTTTGTATGCCTACCTCGAATGAAGGAAATGAGATCAATTACCCATGTACCAAGCTCTTTTCATGGAGAATCAGGTGAGAGTGAAATGAAACAGCGGTATGAAAAAACCTGGCAAGAAAGAAACCCTGCCAGGAACAATCCCACATCATGAAGAAACCCTGGGGGCTTGGATCTCCTTATGCTAAAAGATGAGGGGTATTACCTTACAAATACTTTGTGAGTGAGTCTTTGGCAGGAATGACATGCACCTCTTCTGCTCCCTACTCGAAATTGAAAAGGCATGCAATCAAAATTAGTACTTATGTTGGGGCTAAGCTGTGACCAGTAGGATGTACATCTGTGTCACCTGGATCATGACTATGAAGCAGAATCTATTGGTATGTATATATTTTATTTTTTGCATTATGGTTAGAGCAGGAGATCAGTCGGTTTAACAGCCGTATGTGTGTAAAGAGATTTGGCCTTTTTAAAAAAGCTTTGCAACCTGGAAATGTAGTCAGACAGTTTTTATCACTTTGAAAGCTTATAAATTCTGAACTGTTGAAGATATCCACCTTACATTTTTACAACTTGTTTCTCTAAAAATTTGTCAACCTACATAAATGCATTAAAATTTTTTTTTTTCAAATAAATAGGTTTTTATACACATTAGAAGATGAAAAACCCTTGTATAATGCAACAAGGTGCCAACAGTTTTTCAAAATTCTGCCTAATTCATTAGTTATTGGCGTTTTTGTGTATGGTTATTATTGGTTTTTAAAGTCCAGGTTTGGGCCCCCAAAACCCGCCCAGCCCTTGTGGTAGCCAACCTCTAGCAAGCTACCGTCTCACATGCGCATGTGGTTAGTATCCCTACTGCGAGTAAAGGAAACAAGGTTGATTGCCCATGTACCAAGCTCATAAGCTCTTTCCTTGGAGAATCAGGAGATAGTGAAATAAAACAATACAGTAAGAGCGGCAAGAAAGAAACCCTGCCACAAAAAATCACTAAGGAACCCAGGGCCTTGATCACCTTATGCTAAGGAATAAGCAGGGGTATTACCTTACAAATACCTTGGTGAGTCTATGGCATGAATGACTGCACCTCTTCTGCTGCCTACTCGAAACAAAAGGCATGCAATCAAATTAGTACTTCCGTTGGGGCTAAGCTGTGACCCAACGGTCTAGTAAGATATTTTTTATACAAAACGAAAGAAGAAAATCTATATTTTCATCCAATGCTCTCTGTTTTATATTACCTTCAACGGTCTTTGAGTAATTGGCCCGATAAAACTATTAGTTTTCGACTTTTACGAAGTAAAAAGGAGATCTTTCAATGTTTCATAATTTTCGATGAAAAATCTGAGTTTTAGTTATATGAATAGGTAGTTGCAGAATGTAACATAGAGTAAACGTGTTGCCAACAGATTTTCAAAATTCTGTCTGTTTCTTTACTTACTGTTATTTTTTGTGTACGTAAATTATTGCTGCAACGTACCGTCAGGTGCTGCTATCATGCGGTTTTATGCTGAACTATTTGATACAAAAATGCTTTATGCAGTACAAAATCGATTATTAGTCATTTTCTCGAACAAATTACTAAAAAACTGTATGATACATTTACAATTTAAAGTGGGAAAATATAAATAAATATAGGCTTTCTTCTTTCATTTCATATAAGAAAATTCTTATTTTCATAAATATTTGAAGAAATATGACTGTTTTAAAAAAGCCTTGCATCTTGTAACCAGACTGTTTTTAATCATATTAAACAGGTGTAATTCCAGTACTATAGATCCTCTTTAGTCACTACAAGATAATGTTAGTTTAAATAATTTGGTTGCAATAGTTTTAAAAATATATGGTTTTCTTCAGCAATAATGACTGCTAACCAAAAGAACTTTTATTTATTTCAAATGAAAATTAAACTACTTGAAATTGTTTTTGAGCAGACACTAGGAACCATAAAACATAATACTTCAATCTTGTAGTGATATACTTATACTTAACTCAAGCCTCATCCAATATTTATAATCATATTTTCTTTCTTTTTCTTCTTGCTGCGGACGTCCAGGGTCATGTGACTCTGATGGTCCGATGTCCATAATAAGTTACTGCAGCCAAGGTCCAAAACTTTTTATTGATCAATATTGTTTTGATGTTTCCCTGGCTTCCCAGCGCAGACAGCAGAGCTGCTCTTGGGGAAATTGGTGAGGAGCATCGAAGGAGGATATGGTCTAGTCTCCTCCTCTTTTCTACAGTTAGGGCAGAGTGGAGATTCACTCAGATTAAATCTGAAGAGATAGGTCTCAGTCACAATGTGTCCGATTCTTGCTCGTGCTGCAAAGACGGCTGTAAATCTGGGAACCCCTTGATACATTTCCAAATCATTTGGTTCTTTTTGAATGTCATAGAGGTTTCTACCTTTGGTTTCTTCTCTCCAACGTTGGATCCATTTTCTTCTGACTGATATTTTCACAGCACTCAGGCATTTTTTAGAGAGTACTGTGGTAAGAAGACTGAGCCCATTTCCGCTACTTGTTTGGCGATTGTATCTGCTTTTTCATTGCCGTCGATGCTGCAGTGTGAGGGGATCCACTGGAGCTGTATTTGTTTCTCATCTTTGCTGAGAGTGTTGAGTAAATTTGTTATTTCTTCTAGTCTGAATGAGTAGCTTCCTGGTTTCTGGTTCTCTATCATGTGCAAGGCGCTCTTGGAGTCAGTGAATATACAGAACTTCTCTGCTCGTAGTTGAAGGCAGTTTACCAAGGCTGCATTTGCTGGTATGTAATATTCTTCTTTGGTGAAGTGGTTATAGTAGCCTGCTCCTGACTTATCTTGGACTAGATCTACTGACCCATCGGTGTAGATTTGAACAGAGTCTGGGTACAGATTCTGAATCATTTTCAGTGACTCTCGCCGAAGTGCCTCCTGGGGGTCTTCTTTAGTTAGGCAAGAGGGTAGGTTTAGAGTTACCATTATTTCATTCTGCTTCTAAGGGGGTTCGTAGTTGCAGACTGGGATTTCCTCTGGAGTCTCGAAAGGCATTTCAGCAGCGAGCAAATTGATACTGTGAGTGTATGATTGTCTTGTAGTCATTTCTTTTAAAGAGTGTAGTGGATGGGTTATGTGTAGTGAGATGGTTTTTAGATGTTTACTCCATGTTTGTTCTTCTAGCAGTAAATCTATGGGTTCTATTGATAATTCTATTTCCATTGCTGCAATGGGAGTGGTTTTGGGACAGCCTAGGCAAATTCTTAAGGCAGCCGATTGAACCACTTGAAGTTTTTAATGTGCGTTACTGCAGCTGCTCCCCAGACATCACTGCAATAAGTCAGTTTTGATCTTACAAAGGATAGGTAATATATTCTCAAACATATGGTGTCAGCGCCCCATTGTCGGCTGGTGACTACTTTGATTGAATTGAGATGTTTGCTACAAGCTTGAACAGTTTTTTCAATATGATTTTTCCATCTCAGCTTTTTATCAAGCAGTACTCCTAGCAGCTTAGGGCAGTGGTTATATTGAAGATTTATGTTATTCAGTTTTAGTTTGGGTTTGTAGTCAGCTAGAGTATTCCTTCTTGTAAATATTGCACATTCTGACTTTTCTGCAAAGATTTTCACTGACCACTTTTTGCACCAATTCGAGACTCGGTCCAGGGCCATCTGCATTGCCTGGTTAGCTCTATCCGGATCTCTATGTGAGAGGAAAAGCGTTACATCATCAGCATAGGAGACGCACTCGACTCCCGGAGGTAGGTTGGATGCAATGTCATGTATTGCAATATTAAACAGTGTTGCACTTACAACTGCTCCTTGAGGGGTTCCGTTTTCTATCTCAGCACTTGTTGATTCTCGGCCATTGACCAATGTTTTGATTTTTCGCTCAAGAAATTCGTTAGATACTTCAGCATGTTTCCCATTATGCCAAGCTTCATGCATTTTAACAAGATAATGGTGTGGGGTGTCCTGTCAAAAGCAGCTTCAAAGTCTAGGAGGACAACTATGGTTGGTTCTTTTTTCTCAAAGCCAGCATAGATGTTGTTTGTTAAGTTATTATGGCATCGTTAGCGCATCTCTGTTTTCTGTAACCATATTGTGATTGGTCTAGTAGGTTGTACTTTTCTAGTCTCCACGTTAGTCGATTGTTCACAATGCGTTCGAGCAATTTGCCAAGACAAGATGTAAGAGCAATTGGGCGATATGACTTCATTTGGGACTTGTCTTTAGATGGTTTAAGGATTGGTACAATTACTGCTGTTTTCCATTTTTCTGGGATATTTCCCGTGTGCCAAATTTCATTGAATACGTTTAGTATATTAGTAAGCATCTCTTCTGAGCTATGTTGGAGCATTCTGTTATGGATTCCATCTAGTCCGGGAGTCGAGTCCTTCAATCTGGATACTTCATTTCTCAATATTTATAATCATAAAATTGTTAAAAATGCTTATCACATCTACAACATAGTCAAAATTAGTTTTACCTATACTCCAGAGATGTTTCGGTTGTACAATTGCATACCAAAAATATTTTATCCATACTTTGTAAAAACTTGTAGTTAGCACCAAATAGTAAATGTTTTCTCTCTGGAACCTTTTGGCTTCAGAAAAACAAGTTTAAAGATATAATCTACATAGTCGTCTAGTGTCTAGGGCTGCAGGGATAGGGGAGTGGGTTTGCAGATAAAATTACAAATATGTATTACCAGATGAAATAAATCGCTAAGTTTATTTATGTGAGTAAATCACTGTTAAATGTTATTGTTACAGATTCATTTATAGATTCACTTAAATAATAATTATCAACTTTTAAGAAAGAGAAGACAAAAGCTAACTATTCAATTACCCTCACACTTTAGGTTTGGATTTCTGTATAAAACATATAATAGAAAAAGATAGAGTATGAAATATAATCTTAAAAAAGTAGAAAAAATAATACTATTACTTAAAGAAGACAAAAATAACCAGAGGAGCTAAATAGTTAATGTATTTCAAAGGTTTGTAAAGGCACTTGCACTATATGATAATTTTCGAATTTCCTGAAAAAGTTCTTGAAATTAATTTCTGAAAAACATCTTCCTTATTTCTCAAAGCAACGTTTCTGTGTATAATAAGAAAAGTCTTTTAATGTTCTGAAAAGGTCCAACAATTGTTGAGAAACTTTTCAACATAAAGACAGATTTTCAAATTTAGCCTGCTTAGCTTCACACACTGCACATATTCATAAATTAATTTATTTTGAAAACATGTCTAATTTAAAGGTAAATCAATTCAATTGATTAGAGATTTAGACAAGAAATTTGACTAAAGAGTTAATATATAACTAAAGAGTACAGATGGGAAAATAAAATATGAATCATACGCCACGTTGTTTTACAACCCCTCGAAGTCGGACTTGTGGTCACTATCCGACACAAACCTTCCGAAATGGTGCAACATAACTCCACAATGTTGGCTCTAAGTTACACTGCATTTTTTTGGCTTCTTATGCTACACCTTTTTTTCAATAGACCACTGTAAAAAGAAGTCACATGGGTTAATGTTTGGACTGTCATATTTATCTTTCATGTACAAAATGAAGCACAATTTCGGCAGTATATTGACTTTCTCCATCCTACATGAACTTTATCTAAAATGGAAGACCTGTTACTAATGTAGAAGGAAAAACTGGTTGGAAAAAAATAGCGTTGTAAGAGTATAACATTTAACAATGGATCAATAATTCCATGATTTTACATTGTCACCCACATGAATACCTTTGTATACCAACATAACACTATATGGTGTGTAATATTGCCTTTTGCTCTACGTGACGTTTGTGTGTATTATTCACAGATGCACAGTTGCTCTGAATTGAATGTTCTGTTTGCTCACAGCAGCAATCATAGAAAATAAGCTTTAACATAACACTATGTGGTGTGTAATATTGCCTTTTGCTCTACGTGTCGTTTGTGTGTATTATTCACAGATGTACACTTGCTCTGAATTGAATGTTCTGTTTGCTCACAGCAGAAATCATAGAAAATAAGCTTTAACATAACACTATTTTGTTGTATAATATTGCCTTTTGCTCAACTGCCCGATTTGCAAACTGTAGCATCTGCTCCTTCTTCCTAGCATTAGATTTATGCATTACAGTCATCTTGTATGGACACAAATGAAGAATTCTTTGTAAAGGTTAGCATGAAATAACCAGCTTGGGACGGGTTCTTTTTGTTAGTTAACTCAGATGAGAGTCAAGCCACTAACTTTAATGTTTTGCGCCAAACGTTCAGTAGGTGCACGTGATTAATGATATTCCAATGACAAACATTTATCAATGTAAAATTTGTTTAGTAATCTGCATTCTGTTTGTGAGCAGAAATTCCACCATGTACCAAAATAAGCACAAAACTGCTCTATGTCACAGTAATTGTGTTTGTTTCTCTGTTTGTAACACAAACTGTCTACCACACACTATATACTGAAATGTTAGAATCATAATGGAAATGATGAACTAATAACAATATCTGTGGTAATTTCTAAGAATTGTATGCAATATGAAAGCTATTGCTCCAAAAGTATGCTAGTAGGAATAAAATTGAATTGAATGACTTATCGTATGCATTTTACATACTGACTGTAGCTAAGTGTTCAATTCCTAAATTGTACCTTAAGTTGCGTCAGGGCTTTAACATAAGTTTTATTTATCAACATTAATGTCTGTTCTATAGTGTATATATGTAGCTTGATGTTTTCTGTAACACATTACTAGCACACCAGGGACGGTGTCGACTTTGAAGGTCATCCACAATTTGTAAGTATTGAACAAAGATAAAAATTTTAACTTAGAAAAGGTTGGTAAAATTTATATAATCAGGCAAAAAGATTTATGAAGTAAAAACTTCTGAAAAAACTTAATGTCCAGCAAACAATAAAAATCCTTAGAAGACACAAGTAATTGTGGTTCTCTAAAATAAGAATCAATTTCAAACTGAATAGATTTGTTCTAAAGCTGTTTTTGACAGGCATCAAAACTAAATAAGCACTTCCAGATTTAGACAAGGAATTATTGAGTTAAAAATCTAAGAAGAAAAACTTTCCTTAGACTTATTGATTTGAATTGTTTTAAAGACAATATTATAAAAGAAACACATGAATAAGGTTATATACACTGGTAACTACTTCACCACGTGTTTTTTACAATGCTTAACCAATCACGTAGTAAATTCCCCCCTCTGCAACTAGGTCCAATCTCTCAACTTCCATGATGAAGAGTTACCGTTACACATATTTCAATTTTACCAAAATAAAAGTATGGTTTTATATCTTTACAAAATAAGACTACAACTATCTCCTAATTAATGAATATAATCCAGAGATTGGGATAGGCTCTTTATCACAATTTAATAAATTATTTTTGTCATATTCAAAAATGATATTAAATTGTGATAAAAAGCCTATCCCAATCTCTCAATTATATTCATTAAATAGGAGATATGGAAATAGTTGTAGTCTTATTTTGTAAAATAATAAAAACATATTTATATTTTAGTAAACTAGAAATAAATGTTGAGAGACGACCTAGTTGCAGAGTGGGGAATTTACTGCAAAGTGATGGGTTGGATAATGCAAAAGGGTGACGAAGTAGTTACCGGTGTATATATTTGATGAAAAATGTTTTAATGTAGTTGTTTTGTAAATTACCTCTGAGGATGATTGCTATGCAACTTAAATGTACACAAGATTTTAAATAAAATAAAAAGTTATTTGTGGTGTAGAGGTTTCATTTATTTAAAATTTTGAAAGTACTTTTCCTGTAATTACAAAAGATAATCATTCAACTACATCGATGATTTTATTTATTTGCTTCACTTCTATTAAGAGTGAATTAATTAAAAACGATTAATTAAAAAATCAGCTCTAATGTCGGTTGGAATTAATATTCTTATTATTTTTATATACAATAGTAACGTCATATTTTATGACTGTCAAGAAAACTCAATTGTTAAAGTATAATGTAATAAATTAATAGTTTAATTTTAGTAGAAATAACGATATTGAAAAGATTAAAAAAATATTTTAAAAACAATTATTGAATAACAAAGGTATTAAAGTAAAAAATGAAAATTGTTTTGCAATTAAAAGAAGTTGTTTAAATTAGGTTGACTTATTTTTACCCGTCTCAGAAAAGTGTCCTCAGGTTCACTTTCTATGTTTGAATTGAATTATCAAAAAAAAAGATCAAAAGTCGCTATTACCATACTTACAGAATATTCTTCCAGGAATTACTTCTAGAGTTTCAGTTAAAATTTCAGAGATAGAGGTTAGAATCTCATTTGCAACTGATATAATTGTGGATACTCTATACGAGATCCATTTACTTTAAAATTATTATGTTATTGAATGGCTTTCCTACAAATTAATATCACAAAAATTCATAATTACATTATGTTAGTAATATAAGATAATTGATAGTACTGATTTTAAGCTAATTTCTTTTTATTTTACATATTCTTGAAATCACCAGTTCCTTCTAACATAAGAATATTTGGGTTCTCTTTCTCAAAGTCTGTGGGTTCCCGCTCGCGTTCTTCTTGTCCCCACTCTCCTAAAGCTTTCATCACATCTGGTTGTTTCTTTTTCTCCTCCTCTTCTTTCTATTAACATATTTCAACATTTTTAGATTTTCTGAATTAAAACAATATAATTTGTATAAATATTACACTAACTATTTCTAGTCATTTTGTAAAATTCTCCATACAAATAAAATAACGTAAAAAGAGCTATAACAGAGAAAAGAGCTCTTTCTTGTGATTGATGATATCCATGAATAGTACTCGAATGTTTATTATTTCCTACAAATAATGGTGAACAGTAAAATAAAACAATAATAGGCTGTAAACATAGATAAATAAATAACTGCACACGAACTTACAAAAAAATAAACTTTTTGAAATTTTGTTGTCGTTTTTGATGAGCTGGTTGTTAATCACTTATAACACTTTGAGATTTCTTGCGACCAGACATTCTAATAATATAAGTTGTTAATTGTTAACTTACACTTGGAGGAAACATTTTCTTCTTACAAACTCTTCAGCTTCACATTTCTGCCGCTAGGATTGGTGCAGTTGTGCTTTTCAGTTCCAATTTTTGAAAGTTAGAAGTGATGTGATCGAAAAGTATGTGTAATCTGTGTCGTGTCTGTTCATTTATACAAACATGTTCATGCAAATATACAAATATATCAACACACATAAAAATTGTACACTCTTTTCTTAGTATGACTCTTGTTACCTTTTACTAACAAGGCTGTAATGTTGCATTTAGTAGTTAAATTAATATGTAACCTGTTTTTCACAAAATGTTGATTTTGTTTTACTCAGTGAATCAAGCCGTTCTCACTTCATTTCTTTTATTTTGTCCACAACATTCATTATTTTTATGTACATTCATAGTCATAAATTAACCAGTTACCAGAGTCTTTTCTTACGTTCAGTTGTGATTGATTTATACTAGAGTGAAAAACTCTTGTCTTGAAATAAATATAAAGTGAGGCTACTTTATAGGTGGTATAGATTTTATATATTAGATTAGTATATATCTAATAAATTGAACAATTAAAGATTTTTATAATGTTATATGTTCTTACCAACTTCTTACACACATGATATAACTTTTTATAAATTAAATTGTTTAAAGTCATTTGTGTTGGCAGTTTCAGAACTCAATTTTGCCCTTGCGTTAGCTATTGTTTTTAAAACTAATTCTTATCAACTCATTAGATTCAAACTAAATTTTGAAAAACGTATATGAAATAAATAAAAAACAGAATAGCAACGAGTAAAATTGAATAGTTATCCAAGATGTCAGGTTAAGAAGTGTTATCATTTATGGGGGAAGCATTGCAAGCATTTTATTTATAGCACAAAATACCTTATTTTTGGAATGATCAATATATGAAGTATTTTTTCATTTTAGATTTCTTGGATGGGCTGTCTCTTAACAAATGGAATCCAATATTTTTTTATGAAACCTTATGGGCCGTCCCAAAATCACGTAACGCTAAAATGGATGATTTTTTACCCACCCTCACCCATAATGAACCGGTAACGACAGTACCCCCATAATTATGTAACGTTTGTCTTGTCCTCCTTCTTTACTAAGGTAATTGTTTTGAATGCCAAATTTGTAGGCCAATAAAAACATACATCAAATGTGCCAATAAATATTATGGTAATAATATAATGAAAATTAGGATTTTTTTTTAATAAAATAAAACAGTAATAACAAACAATTTTTTTAAATATGTGACCTCACGTGTAGGCTACTGGAAAACAAACAGAAATTATAAAATCAAAATAAACTTTAGGTTACGTATAAAGTCAAGACAATATTAATTTCAACATAAATTGAAAATACTATTTTGTTTTATTAAAATGTGACTTGAATGAATTTAAACACAGAGTGATTAACCCATTTTTAACACTGTCTATAGTCTATTCATCTTCTCACGGAGTAGTCATGAATGCTGTGACAAACAACACTGGTGCTGCGAACTTCAGAAAAAGATATGTTTACATAATAAGCCTAATTTTAAAATAGATCAAACTCCACACATTGTTTACAAATACTACAAACTTCAAAAATTTAGTTTTATATTGTGTTTGGCCCAGGGAACTCAGAAGTCCATCAAACTCCATCATGTTCAGTATGGCGCAATACAAATTTTTACCTCTCATGACCGAGTTTCTGTGTACTTCTATGTTCATTGGTTCGGCCTGAAAAGATGTTGCCATTGAATTGAAAAAATATTTCTGTTTGAAAACTGTTAATGATAAGTAACAATTGGCGCTTTAGCTGAAACATGGATACCGAAGTACATGTATGTACAGGCCGCTTGATCGTCGTACTATGTACTGTGACGATACCAGGCACGATGTTACATTTCCCACATTTCTTCTCCAATAATACTCATAAATAGGATATTTACTAGAGTATTTAAAATACATGTTTTTTGTAAATAGATTTTATTTGAGTTCCATTATTAGGTAAATTTTACTTACTCTAAAGTTTAAATGGGGCTGATTTATTTATTAAATGAAAAGAAATTTTAATATAGTCAAAACTAAAATTTCAAGTTATGTAACGCTACTGTATACCCCTCCTCCTTCCGTAACGATGCATAATGGTAGACATAACCCCTCCTTCCCCTTGCGCCGTTACGTAATTTAGGAATGGCTTCTTATATGTTGAAGTTTTTTTATTATTGATTAGGGCATTAGAATAATGTGAAACACTATATTTAAAAATATGGTAGGAAACAATTTTCTAATTTGGTATTTTTTTAAAAACAATAAAATGCATCAAAATTCACATTATAAATATTTAAATAATTATCTCCATTGAACTTTTTAAGGAATAAAATATTTAATTTACTAAATAATTTAGTGTTAAACAAACTACTTTCACTCTGTTAGGCAAACCATGTTTCTTACTACGTCAACCTTTTACCTTCTCGTTAGGTTCTCCTTCACCATTATTATTTTGAATACTATTTATTGTGTCAGAATTACTTTCTTCGCCTGCATCATCCTCAAGTTTAATATTTTTTGCCTTTATTTCAGCTTCTAATTTCTCTTTCCTTTCTTTTGTCTGCCTTATAAATTCCCTATATTCTTGTAATCGTTTTTCTTTTTCATCAACTTTATCTTCCTCTTCTTTTTCTTCCATCTTTTCAACCTCAACTGTTTTACCATCCCACCAACCGAAACGCCAATCTTTTTCCTGAGATAAAATTAACATTATTAAACAAATAACACACTATGTTACTGTGAGTACAAATCTTTTATATTAATTGGAACACCTTGTCTTTTAATTATGTGAGTTATTGATCCTACTATAATGTTCTAATACAGTAAGTTATATGTGATATTCAAGTTATATAATGTTGAATTATTAAAGAAAATACTATATAATTTTGTTTATGTTTACAAAATTCGAATTATTTTTAAAAAATATATACTATTTGTATATAAAGAAACCTAGTTACACTTTTCATTCTATTAAAATTTTAGTGCTCTACAAGTGTGTAGAAATTAGGAAATAACTCCTAATTATTTCCAACTATTTCTAAGTTGCAAAAATGAAAATAATATTGAGTAACATATAATATTTATTACATGTTAATTTTATTTTTAACTTTCCATCGGGCGCATCATGGAGGTTACCTCCAAGTAACAAGTTTTTCTAAGAAAAAGTTGTTTACATACGGTCTGCAGTGTCATTGGTTTGTGTCCATCACGAGCCTCATTTGTCATATACCCTACTTCTATAGCATTATCTGTTTTAATGTCAGCTAAATCTTTTCAATTAGCTGGAGATAGCCTCTGTGTGCGATTTCCCGAATTATTGTTTTCCCGGACCTTACTTCCGTGTGCGCCCGACTGTGTTTCTTAAAATCTGGAACTGTCTTCTGTGTAAGATTTATTTTGTGAATTGATACATTACACCAAATAATTAGTATTTTACTTAGTAGCTTTTACACAGGGTTTAGCCACTTTTCGTTATTTTTACAGTAGTGTTTTTAAGTTTTAATTGTGAATAATATAATCTATATTTTTGTAATAGATGTATTTGAGGAAGTTAAACTACAAAGATTTTTCCAGAGTGTGGAAAGAGAAGAGTTCTCATGTTGCAGAAGAAAGACCTACTGGGTTATTTAAAAGGTCGTCTATACTTCAGAACTAGAAGTTTATACAAGTAGACAGCCAGAAGGTCCATTCAAAATTGACAATTTGGGAAAAAGTGTAGTTGAGGTTTTTGGTTGAAAGCATTACTGGTTCTGGACAAAAGGTAACAGTAGACAACTACTTTGTATCAATTCCACTTTGTGTTGATATTTCGAAGAAATATCATTCAACTATGGTTGGAACGTTGAGAAAAAATAAGAAGGAAATTCCCAGCTTGTTCTTGAACACCAAAGATCAGAAAAGGAAGCTCCATTTTTGTTTTCAAAATCGAACATACTTTGGTGTCTTACGTCTAAAACAAAAAGAAAAATATAATACTGCTATCATCGATGCATGATGAGAGCCTTGATCAGAACCCTGATTCACCAACTTTCCAGAAGCCTGAAATAATACTCTTCTATAACCATAGCAGAGGGTGGAATAGAGACAGTTGATAAGTTTAAGTTGTCTTATGTCTTACTGCTAGGATATTCAAAAGATGGCCAATGAAACTATTTTACACGATTTGGATGCTGGAGCATTAAACAACTTTATTATCTTGAAGCAAAACTGCCAAGATCCGAATATGAAGAGAAGAAATTTTTTAAAGCAGTTAGCTAAAGATTTGTGCAAGGATCTCATGTAGTTGAGGCTTCAATCAAAAGTACACCTACAATTGTCAAGGAAAGCGTGGAAAAGCAATAGAAATCATGGAAATATCACCCCCGTGACGAATACTTTCTAAAACAAGATGCTGCAATTGTAAATTTTTCATGTGCCGAGAACATACAGCCTATCCAAAATGTGTCCAGTGTCAAAAATAATACAGAAACGGAGGATGAGAATGATGATGTATAATGAACCTACAAAGAAGATATTTACGTATTAAACAAACATTATTATTTTTGAGCTAAAAATATTAATAATTCTATTAAGTATCCTTTGCCATCTTTTTCAACAATACTTCTTTCTAAATGTCATCTTTTTTAAATACACAATAAAATATTGTAAAATAGTACTTTGAAACCTGTAGGTTACCTCGGGGTGCACCCTCAAGGTGCATTGGTATCAATTTACAAGAAGTAAAATCTCATTACCACACTTAAACCTTTGATTAGCATTCACGTATCAGTACATGAGATCACGCTAGAGTCAGCGGGAGCATTCCCGTATATGTATGTTCTATAATTTCTCTTAGATTACCATTGTTATATGTTTACGATTTGGTTTTCTGTGTATTGTACTGCACTCTAGGTTCAATATTTGTTATTATCTGGACAATAAATGCATGTCACAATACACAGTCACTTATCTTTTGTTTGCACGTATTGATCGTTGTATGATTTTAATACAAATAAAATCTAGCATTTCTAAAAATTTATTTTCCCATTGGAACCTAAAGGATTAGACTTTTTCAAAATATTTTTTGATAGAGATTTGGTCAGCAAAATTGTTACAAAAACCAAAGAATATTACGACTCTGTGTGCGAGTCAGACCGTTCAAAACTAGAAATCTTGATTGCTACTAATGTTAACAAAATTTATACATTCTTAAATATTTCATAACAAACATTAAAAATAGTACAATAACTAAAAAAATTAGAGATAAATAA
Organism: Prosapia bicincta; assembly: GCA_036971475.1. Taxonomy (NCBI): domain Eukaryota; kingdom Metazoa; phylum Arthropoda; class Insecta; order Hemiptera; family Cercopidae; genus Prosapia; species Prosapia bicincta. The sequence goes on along the minus strand of JBAIZL010000004.1, from coordinate 144,862,565 downwards.
AGAAAAAACTAGACAAAATAAAAAATTCAAAATTCTTTCAAAAATTTGTTGCTCTCACGGGACTTATCAGGGCAAGCATATTTTTTAATCAAAGGGTTAGTAATTAATTGTTCTATTTATTCATTTACAATAAAAAAGTTACTACCTTAAAAAAATATCAGCAACGTATTGACCAATATTTTATATTTTTTTCTAAGCCACTAAATTATTCCATGGAGTAATTAAACCATGACATTCTCCCTTCCACTTGGACATCTAAAAGGACTATGATCAGAAATGAAATAGTAAATTTAAAGTATTTATAATTTGGACAGTGAAAAAAAAGTATTCATGTTATTCAATGAATAAAGAATAAAATCCCACTGTTTCAGATAGTTTGTTACAGATCATCAGGTTCAGCCTGACTCATGACCTTGAGGGGCGCAAAAGCGCGGTAGTGGTGGTAACCACTGGCACAGTCACCTTTTGAAATTTGTGGATTGTTCAAGGGACTGGCCACTTCCCCTCCCACAATTTATACATTTATTTGTTTTCCCCTCCGTGCATTTCATCGGCCACACTATACCTGAAGACCTGTATGTGACAGCATAAAAATCAAGGAAGAACTTGATAATTAAAACAAAATGAAAAAAAGCATTTGATTTCCGAGTCAAGTATATATTTTTTATATTATTGGCGACATTTTGGAAATTGGTTTATTTCTATCCGGAGGTCAATTTTACTATACAGATCTATTTGTTTGTAGTTTTTATCAGTAACAATATGTAGAGTGAGTACTCTATTTCTCCTAAAATCTACTACGATTTACATACAGATATCAACCTGTTATGTTTTTGTTGTAGATCGATGCAATTTTTCATATTATTCCAACAATATTATTACATATGCACTTGTAATGTATTCGAAAAAACTTGAATAAGCACCTTAATAGTCAAACTTGAATATATGGCAAGTGTATAAGGACTCAGTTGCTGCAATAATATGAAAAATTAAGTCATTATACAAAGAAAATATAACAAGGTGATACTTTTCCTTCTCCAAGAAAACTGACATTTTGTTACAGTTTACTATTTTATGACATTTCATTTGACATATCACCCTTCTGACCCCTGATTATTCTAACATTTGCTAACTCACCAAAGAAACAAAACTAGGATCTCTAGCAGGAATGAAGGTGGCTTGTTATCGATACTAGGAATTCGTAAAAATAGATGACCAAAAATAAACAATAGAAAGTAAAACTGGTGGTATAGACACAGGTATCCAAGTGTCTTTGGTTATGATTAATAAGTATTTAATGCTAGAATAGGAAAATAATTTTTATGAATTATTAGTAGTTAACACAGGAATAGTCACAGCATTGGGGGAAACTTGTAAATGGGTCAAACTACAAACAGTTTTGTTTTTAAACTAACATATTATTTCCATAGAAACCTTATCAACCAGTCAATTTGGTTTAACCCCAAATAAAAAACAAATTTTTAATTTTTGTAAAATGAACATGTTTAATACCCAGTACTTCATTTGAACAAGGTATTCAAGATCACTATTATCACTTACCATCGTTTCTGAATCAAATTCAAAATTAAAATTACTGTCAAAAACTTCTTCTCTGTTTCCTCGTGAATTATAAATCATAAATATGGTGTATAGTATATAGAACAATACATTATATATTCTGTAAAAATATACTTGTTTCTAAAACTATAATCACAAATTTTACAATGTTACAAATCATACACACAAATATGTTATGACATTTTGTCCCTACAAACCAATAATTTCCTTTCTCAACAGTTAAAATAGTAAACAACAATGACTAGCAACTTCTTACAGTTCTGAGCAGTCTGCTTGAGTGCTGGACAGTTAGTCAACTGGATCTAGTTGGCCCGCAGTGAGTATGTTAATAAAGGTTTTGTTTGATTGATTTCTGTCTTCCAATCTATACCTTTTAGAAACGACAGATGTAATTCTTACATTTAGTGCAGTAATCCCCATTTACAATTAGTGCAAGTTCTTCAACCCCATCCTTTGATTCCTGTCCATAGCCGATCATGAATGGCTCTCTTATCATAAAATGTGGTATTACATTGATTTCTGGTAATGTAATGTAGAGTACAATGTATGGATAGGTAATATATAGTACAATGTATGGATAGGTAATGTATAGTACAATGTATGGATAGGTAATGTATAGTACAATGTATGGATAGGTAATGTATAGTGCAATGTATGGATACGTAATGTATAGTACAATGCATGGATAGGTAATGTATAGTACAATGTATGGATAGGTAATGTATAGTACAATGTATGAATAGGTAATGTATAGTGCAATGTAGGGATAGGTATTGTATAGTGCAATGTATGGATAGGTAATGTATAGTACAATGTATGGATAGGTAATGTATAGTACAATGTATGGATAGGTAATGTATAGTACAATGTATGGATAGGTAATGTATAGTACAATGTATGGATAGGTAATGTATAGTACAATGTATGGATAGGTAATGTATAGTACAATGTATGGATAGGTAATGTATAGTACAATGTATGGATAGGTAATGTATAGGATAGGGGACTACATCACAGATTACGATAAACAAGGGATATACAATATTTACATCAATTTTAGGTAATTTTAGTTTATTATTAGGTAATGTATAGTACAATGTATGGATAGGTAATGTATAGTACAATGTATGCACAGGTAATGTATAGTGCAATGTATGGATAGATAATGTATAGTACAATGTATGGATAGGTAATGTATAGTACAATGTATGGATAGGTAATATATAGTACAATGTATGGATAGGTGATGTATAGTACAGTGTATGGATAGGTAAATGTATAGTACAATGTATGGATAGGTAATGTATAGTACAATGTATGGATACTTAATGCATAGTACAATGTATGGATATGTAATGTATAGTACAATGTATGGATAGGTAATGTATAGTACAATGTATGGATAGGTAATGTATAGTACAATGTATGGATAGGTAATGTATAGTACAATGTATGGATACTTAATGCATAGTACAATGAATGGATATGTAATGTATAGTACAATGTATGGATAGGTAATGTATAGTACAATGTATGGATAGGTAATGTATAGTACAATGTATGGATAGGTAATGTATAGTACAATGTATGGATAGGTAATGTATAGTACAATGTATGGATAGGTAATGTATAGTACAATGTATGGATAGGTAATGTATAGTACAATTTATGGATAGGTAATGTATGGATAGGTAATGTATAGTACAATGTATGGATAGGTAATGTATAGTACAATGTATGGATAGGTAATGTAGAGTACAATGTATGGATAGGTAATGTATATTACAATGTATGGATAGGTAATGTATAGGGTAGGTAAGGACTACATCGCAGATTACGATAAACAAGGGATATACAATATTTACATCATATTTTGTTAAAAAATGTGAACTTACTTTGGAATAAACATTTAAAATTCAAATTATTCTCATGTAAATTATGTAAGCGTCATAAAATCCCAATTGTAAAAAAATTCTGATTGTTGTCTAGTACTATAATTATATAAAGTCTACATTTCTAGTTTCAAATTTATATAGATTTACACATCCTTCTTTTTAATATTTTAAGTTGAGGATTGGACATACAGATTTTTTGTTGACCACTCAAGATATGTATAAATTGCATTATAAAGCCTAAAAGTACTACAGGTCTTTTTTAAATAAAAAATGTTAATTACTTACATAAAATACTTGTTCTAAAAAAAAATGTTGGAAATTTAAATTTTAACTAAAAGGAAATTGTAATTATTCTAATTTAAAAAAATTAGGATCTGTGTATTATTCATTAAGAATTACACATCATTCTTAACTGTGACATTGATAGTTTTGAGAAAACTAATAGAAATTGCACTCTAATCACTTATTTAGTGTTATGACAACTCAAGTGAAATGGTGATAAAAAAATTAAAATTTTTTATATTACAGTACAATCTTGCTAATTCGGCTCTATTGGCTCACAGCTAGGTAGAATCGGATTACTGGATGTAAGGGTAAAAACGTATGAAACATAAAAAGGCATGTTAAAATTTAATAAAACCTGTTTAGTATAGTTGTATAATACTACAGTACATTTTAAAATTATGAAAGACACTAAAATAGAAAATTTGTGTTTATTTTTTGGTTATAAACATCATCGGGTATGGTATATTAATATACAGTTCAATAAACAGGGTTATGATAAAATACCATATAGTACATAAATACAAAATGGTTTTATTTATTGGTGGGAGAAAAGACATGTGTAATGGTTTTCTCCTTGTTGGTATTAAAAGAATGACTTAACACTTTATCTTGAAGCTCTTTTAGTGTACGAATTTCAAATGCCTCCACCTAGGCAGTGATATAAAAACCTAAAGCGCCAAACTGCCGACCGACTGTCGCCCATGTAGTTCCAGACAGTTGTTACTGGACATGCCATATTGGTCCACAGTCGGATTATAAAAACTGTACTATATTTATTTAATTCTGATAAAATTAATACAAAAATTGTAAACCAATATAGAATATAATTTTAAGAAATATAAATTTAATGTAAAATACAATATATGGATGCTTATGTTTAAAGCATATGTTAATCCGGCCACCATCCTGATGAATACAGCTTTTGGAATGTTAAATCAATGTTTTTTCTACTTTCCATAATATCTCAGAACTGTTTTCAAAAATTATCTACAAGTTCTTAATGATAAGATTTTGTAGTTCTTTTCAAGTAGCTATGACATAGAATACCAATCTCTTCAACAAACCCTAAACTTTACAGAAAGTATATATACCGGATTCTAAAACAAAATGTGTACATCAGCGGTGTTCATCGATTTCGAAGCAGCCTTTGATAAGGTCTCACGCAAATCTATTATTTCGCAGTGTATGGAAATCGGTTTAAAAGGGAGGATATTGAAATACATTGTAGACTTCCTTAAGGATAGGAAAATTAAAACTAAGATCAATGATACCTACTCTGAAGAAGAATGTACTCTAAACGGAACACCACAGGGGTCAGTCATTAGTCCTACTCTTTTTAACATAATGATGCAAAATTTAGGGAATATAGACCTTCCAGGCATCGGCATGGCTATTTTTGCAGATGATGTCACTATCTGGGCCACTGATAAAGACCCAACTGCTTCTACTCACCAACTGGAAAAGGCACTTAACAAAATCTCTGAGTGGTCTGAAAAATGGGGACTAACCATTTCAATATCAAAAACTGAAGTATGCTTCTTGTCCAGGCGATACTTGCACAGAAACTATAAACCAGTTATAAACTTAAATGGAAACGTACTGCGGCATAACCCAAATCCTGTACTTCTGGGTATTAAACTGGATCCAAAACTACTGTGGAAAGAACATGTCCATTTCATAGCGGACAAATGTGCAAATAGAATAAAAGCGTTGAAAGTTATAGCCAGCAGGGCATGGGGAGCAGATACATATATATTAAGGAATTTTTATTTGTCCTTTGTAAGATCAAAAATCATGTATTGTTGTGAAGTTTGGGGTGGAACAGCTGAAACTCATATTCGAAAATTACAAATATTACAGAACTCATCTCTGAGGATTTGTTTGGGTTGTCCAAAAACCACAAGTATACAGTCTATGGAAATTGAACTGTCAGTCATGCCCTTTGACTTATATATAAAAAACAGAATGTGGAAGAAACATTTTCAGATGAAAGCAATTTCGCTTAACACTCTTTCTAGCATTGCATTGGTAACTAACATCCGACAGTCACTGTTCTACCATCATAACAAACCCTGCGAATCATTAAACACAATGGAATCAGGAAAAATTCCAGTTGTTTTGGTACAACAACCCTGGCTTCGAATCCCAATAAAAACCAATCTTGAAATTCCTGGTTCACTCACAAAAGAAGATTCACCTCACCTATAAAATCTGTCGCTATGGACTTGATAAACACCACATATAACAACTTTGTAAAAATCTACACAGATGGTTCCGTTGATAAAGAGAACCATAAGGGAGGTGCAGCTTTTCATTGTCCAGAATTAAACGAGGATTACTATGTGCCCTGCGATTCCTCTTCAAGCATGAATGCTGAATTGATGGCCTTAAATGCTGCTTTGGTTTTTAGCAATACTATGGATGCACAGAACATCTGCATTCTCACCGATTCCAGGTCGGCCCTTCAAGCCCTTCAGGTACAGCACACTACAGACTACCATTTTTGAACATCTGAAATAACTAAATTGTTAAAAAACTTAGAACAGAAAAATATTGTATTTCAATGGATCCCCAGTCATTGTGGTGTTCCTGGGAATGAGGAAGCAGACAGATCTGCCAAGGAGTCTTGCAACTTGTTTCCATCTCCTGAAAGTTGTTACTCCTTAACTAATTGCAAAGAGGCAGTTGATAAAGAATCTCACATCTGTTGGAGAAAGAAATGGAGAGAAAGTTGTTTCTGGCCATTGGCAGAGTGTGTGTATAGGAGACATCGAGCCATCGAGGCCAACCTTGGAAGCTCGTAATAAGAAGTAAGAAGTAAGTTCAACAAACCCTAAAGGAAAAAGTCTAATGGCATATGATTGGAAAATCGTTGAGGTCATTTTATGGAGCCTCCCCTTCCCTATCCCTATACTATTTACAACTACTCAGGGGTCTAACAGTTTTTATACAGAAAATTCTAACTTCATAAAATGAATCATTAGATTAGTTTTAGTGCAAATACAGTTCTTCATCAACCATAAAGGAGTTTCTAACAATCACAGTGCATATGTGTAACAGTAATATTTACTCATCTATGAAGGATATTGTCTTTCAGAAATATTTATTTAAAAATAGGATTGTACAAAATAACTTGAAAGATTTAGATGCAACCAAAATCTTCTCTTTCACTTTGTATTTTCTAATAACCCCAAAACTTTTGCTGTGCACATGAATCATAATCTTCTAGTATAATTAATAACTTGGAACGACTGTGATGTAATTTCTTTACTATAAATAAATAAAACCTCTTAACCATAACAACTTTTTACTTAAATCCTAATGTACCCATCGATTGCAAAGCAATAATTTTCAAAGGAAATTACTACAAGACTTTATTACTTGTTTATCATAAGAATGCTTGAGATAGTTCGTGAAACAGGTAGCTGTAGACAGGGAAGAAGGTTGACAAGTAGTAGCCAATAAGAAAAAATTATGTATACACACGGCTTTATACACTTTGCACTTGATGGACTGCTTCACTAAATGAAATAACTTAAGAAAATCTGTTTTTTTAGCAGCTGTGTACAAATGACATTTTTATTCTCTTTAATACACTGATTTTTTTAAAGATAGATGTAAGAAAATCACAGTTGTTAAACTTATGGTATTCAAGAACTATGAACTTTCCAGAATTCTCACAACACTAAAAAGGTCCACTGAACAACACTTGTTCAGTGTAAGTAGTATATTTCCATGAACATATTTCTTTTTCTTGCAATTTTTCATTCTTCTAAATACTCGGGACACTTGAAGTGATAATGTCTTAAAATAATTATCAACTTAAGTATTCTCTATAAGCTATTATCTGATTTAAAATTGATCCTGTTTTTTAATGAAATTTATTTTTCCAAGAAATTTCTAACATATTAATTAAAAACAAATTTATTGATTGTATCATGTTCAAAGTTAATTTTTAGAGTAAAATACAAATGCATAATACTAGTAATAAAATTAAATTCTGAGATGAAATGAGTTGTAGAAAAAATTTACTTATGTTCTCAAATTCAATATGAATTTAGTTATACTATACTAGTCAAGTGATTTCAATACTTGTACGTAGGTTGTCTCAAAAATAAGATATGCTACCTTTTTTTATTAATAAAATTTTTTATTTAAACATGTATTTTGAAAAGTAAATTAAAAAAACCTATTTTCCCACATAATCACCTTTTTTCGATTCACTTTTGGTACTGTGGTAAACGCTTTTTCAATTCAGGGTCATACCAGTCTGCCGCCATACTATTTAGCAAACATAGTTTTAATTTAGCAGAGATTTAATTAGCATACTGATTCGCCCTTGTTCAAATCGCTCTTGCTTCAAATCACCCTTGTTTTCCAAAGCGTTTCCCTCCTATATGTTGCTTCAGCTGCGGAAACTAGAGGAAAACACTTAGTGCAAGGTCAAGGGAGTAAGATGGATGTCCGTAAACATCCAATCGAAACTCCTCAAGCACGTCTTAAGTCTGAGGAACAGTGTGTATGCAAGCGTTGTTGTGGTACAAAAAAATGTTTTTGTCAGTTTTGGACGCAGATCGTCAGAAGGGCATGCACGGCGTATTTCCATATTCGGAGACAGTTGAGAAAAGATTTCATTAAGCATTAGCCGCTGATAGGTGTCATTGATAAGAATCAGAACGCAGGAAGTGACGGGGAGGTCACTTCGTTGTTCATCGTGTATGTTTTTCTCCTTTCAATTCAAGAAACCATTGGCTTTGACATGACTTCACTACAAACACTACACAACTCGCAATGAATTTCAGTCACATTTTTATTTTTTTGCCATTTGAAAACAAAAAAACACCATGAACTTTGCAATCGGCGGCAAGAACAAATATAATGTCCATACTGGCTGGAGCCGTACTGCCCTGATCGATAACGCATGTCTATATTAATTTTACAATGTTGCCACTACACCCAGATGCAAATTCTCCAGGACTCCTATATGTTTCCCGCCTACCTCACAGATTAAAAAAAAATAGTGTAACTTACTTATGAGACCTCTCTAGTACTAACTTGTTAAAAAAATTAAAATGTATATTTCTACAGAGCACAATTAGAAGATAACAACACTCTCCCAAAACATGCTGGTTATCTACTTTGAAGCAATGTTAATTGTAAAGCTTTTTCCTTCAAAGGGTTATCAAAGAAGTAAGCAAAGGTTCATTTACTAAAAAATAACAAACGTTTATAAAGTGAAAAAGAAGATTTATTAGGAAAAAAGCTATGCAACTAAACAATGGATTTCAATTTGAAATAACACACAATTTAAAAATTATTAGCTCACTTCTCGATCCTTCTGGGCAAACTTTTCAAACATATTGGCATAAATTTTCTTCTCTTTAACTTTTTGTTCCTTGAGTTTCTGGTTGCAGATAGTTATATAGTTAGCAGCTGCTTTGTTGTTTGGGTCAACTCGAACTATAGCTTCAAAATCTAAAATAGCTCTTCCCGGTTCAGATAATCCCAAGAATGCCTGAATTAAAAAATTATCACTTTAAATTTATTATAATTAACTAAAATTTTATTTATATATTTATGAACTAAATCTATTTTAATAATATATATTTCGTTCAAACCTATGGCTTATGAAAACTAAAGGATCAGTGCTTCGTTTACAAGATATCTCTATATATGCAGATTTTCTGTGCCAATAAAATCAGATACAAATCATATTTATAAAACGCATTCTTATGTTTACCAGTGATGGGTAGTAATTTGCAAACCTGTGATTCAGTCACTGTTAGTAAAAAATCACATTTTGACCTGTTAGGCAGCGAGTTGAAGTAGCAGGTACTTGTCTAACTAAACTGTGACGGAGTGGCGAACCGCCACTATCTGTGATGTGGGAGCCCAACCGCTCACAATAGTCATACCCAGGTAGATGAACTGACGTTGTTGATCTTAAACTACCCTTTGAATATGTGAGGGGCTAGGGTTCTGATGGGATATCTGTTAGTCACTGATTTGACAAACGGAACAAAAGAAATGTGTTGGAAATTAGAATCTGTTTTTGACTACGACTGTAATTTGTGACGACGACCTATGGTGTTGTAAGTGTAATCGTGATCGCTAAAGAAAGTTCAGAAACAGTTTTGTTTGTAGTAGTTATTCATTTATAAATAATTTGTTTCATTCAAGCCAATTATTTTTAGATGCAATGTTTAGTGTATATTACATAGTATTAATAAATACATTCCGTGCCCAAAAGTGAAATGTCTACTAGAGAGAACAAAAGAAACAGTGAATCTTCTTTTAGCGCATGTTTAATTCCCTTGCATACAAGTGTGTGGTTTTACATATCATTGTTATTGAATTTTGCACGTGTGCACACACACACACACACATACACAGAACTATTAGTTAATATAAAACAATTATACTCACATGGTCAACTCACATGCCATTATCTAACCTCAATAACTAATAACAACTGACAATCACAGTTTGACCTGTTAGTGTGAAATCACTTTAAGTTACATCAACGATGTTTACCTTATGCATCTGCTTAGTGATTTATAGTAATTGTTTTCTTGATGAATTTACAAATAATGAAACCATTGTTCCTATTACCTTTCATTCTGACAATAAGACATCCGCTCTAAGCCTTAATGTTCTACATTTGAAGAGCAAAATGATTCCTACAAGTATAGAGACAGTGAAGAAGTATTGACTACAAGTGAAGACAACAGTGAAGAGGATGAGGTACAAGCCTTTTATATTTGGAGATTTTGTTGACGTTGGACAAGTATTTCTGAGCGATCCTGAGGAAAGACGAGTCTCCATGTTCATCTGCGGGCAACATGTTCATCTGCATGCAATCTGAATACACGCCAAGGGATACAAAAGAAATAAAGGTAGGTGGCCTGATTCAAGATAAGCAAACTTTTGGATAAACACAGACGTATTGTAACCCATTGAGGTGTATGACTTGTGTAATTTGACTGATATAATCACTTGTTCTAAGAATAACCCAGCATATATTGTAAGTGTATAAAGTACATATTAGAAAACAAAAAATATTTTTTTATTTGGCTATTCTGTACTTAGAATTAAATGCTTGACAATTTTTTATATGCATCAGCTGTTAGTTAGAGACAACATGTTCAGCATGTTGTTTAATTTAGTTGGAATAAATTTTGTTTTGTAGCTGCGTAATAAGGGTTCCAAATATATTTGAAAATTCTAAAATTGAAAATAAAAAAGATTTAACCACCTAGATTTATGAGGTCATAATAAAAGGATGCTTAGAATTGAACAAAGAACAAAAACCATTCAAAATATCAGTTAGATTCGTTTAAATATTTTAGTGTTTGATGCAACAACTATGCAAATATTATTACGAGTATTTATATACAAACACAGTACAATGCATAAAATATATTATAAACAGAATAATAAAAAATAATAATATGGAATAACGTAATACACAGTAAAAATTCAACAATGAGAAATTCAATAACTTGTGAATACACATTTTTAAAATGATGACCATAATCTTAGTACTGGTATATAAGGACTTTGCTTTTCACAAATTTTGAAAAAACACATTTTTAATTCATGATAATAAAATAACTTTAAAAAATTTGTATGGTAATAGCAAGCAAATTATGAATATAGATAACAACTGCTTTGATGTGCTGAAACGGTGTGAATCACCATTCAAATTAAGGAATTGATAATTTCAAAAATTTTAATAACAAATTTAATAATTAAATAATAAGGTTTTAATTTAGAGTATAATGAAACGTTGTAAAGAGTGAGGAATTTTGTAAAATCTTAAATAAGTATTATTAAGACAAATTAAAATTTAAATTAAATAAAACTGTAATAACTAACTAAATTTGACAAACGGGAGTGCAGTGAAAATTTTCTAAGTGCCGAAAAATGCTAACTTGAGAACTAGGCCACGTAGAACTATCAGACATTTTGAAATGACCAGCAAAATCCAAAATGAACAATAGTGAAAACTAAATTTAAAAAACTTAAATAACAAAAAAGTTACACTCATTGTAATGTTATAGACATTTTTCAGTGTTCTATAACAGATAACAAAATTATGCAGGTTGAATCGAATACGTTGTCTAACCAGCCTGTACAAAAAAAAAACAGAGATAGCGACGAGCTTAGAGCGGGGTGGAAGGGTTACATAGCCGCAATAAATACAGGAACTTAGGGACCTGTAAGGCAGTCTGTAAAAAATTTTAATACGAGGTGCTAATGGTCGTAATGTCGGTCAGCGCCTAGGACAACAACCATAGGCCAGATGGGACCAAACTACCACGTTTCCGCCGTCTAATTCTATCCATGGACGAAGACTTCAGACTCAGCCTCCGGGACGTGAAAATGGAGAAGGACTTCCATCGACTGACCGGGGATGGCAACTTCCGATGTCCAGGGACCTGGAATCCAGATGAGAGGACTCTAGGACCGGCAGGGAAATCCTTGGCAAGTCATTTTCTCTATTTTTGCACCTGACCAGGCCCACCATACTATGATGGAATGATCAGGGACATTAACATCGGGAGCTCAGATCTGGTACACAGATGGCTCCAAGATGGACTTCGGCACTGGAGCGGGGGTGTATTGTAAAAACTCAAGGGTAAAACTAGTTTTTTCCTTGGGGAGGCATACCTCTGTCTTTCAGGCCGAAATATATGCTATAAATGCCTGTCTGGGAGAGATAGCGAGAAGGGGAACACACGGGACCCGGATTGCTATTTTCTCCGACAGTCAGGCAGCAATTAAGGCACTAAACGGACATGTGGTCACCTCGGCCATAGTCAGGGAGTGTCTAAATAACCTACAAGCCCTGGCAAGACACAATCAAATCAAGATAGGTTGGGTGCCAGGGCATAGGGGAATACTTGGAAATGAAGCCGCAGATGCGCTGGCCAGAGAGGGGTCTTCGACTCCCCTGATTGGACCGGAGCCTGTGGTAGGTATTTCCAAATCCATGGTCAAGATGGCAGTGCGAAGGTGGATGGCTGAAAGACACTGTGAGCACTGGATCAGGGCTGAAGAGATGAGACACAGTAAGCTAACCCTTAGGAAACCTTCCTTGGGGCTGCAGAAGAGTCTCATCTATCTGTCTAGGCAGGAACTGAGGATAGCCACAGGTATACTCACGGGACATGGTGGACTAAGGAAACATCTGCATAAAATGGGTATCTACAAAGATGAACCAGTGTGCAGATTATGCGGGCAAGAACTGGAGACCGCCACACACATCATTTATAGATGTGAAGCACTTGCCGAGAGGCGCTTCAACCTCTTTGGAGATAGCACAGCTCTGGAAGAGGATGCTGAAGGTAAAACACTAGTCAGAAAACTCCTAAACCTGGTAAGAGAGAAGGGGCTATTTGACTAGATCAGGGAGGTAAGTACAATATACCTTAAGGTAGCAGTGCTTTGGGCAGTTTAAAACCCGCTCCCAAGTCAAGAAAAAAAAAAATGACTATATAAAGACCCAACAAAACATGTTAACCATTTTAGGGGTCATACAAATTTTAAGGGAGTCAGCGGGAATTGGCTTGCGTTTAGGCGTGGCATTTAACAAGTGAACACAAGACAAAATTTAAGAATGCTCGAGGCTACATGAGCCCGAGAGCGGAACGGAGTTAAGCAGGCTTGATTTAAAATAATAAAAAGTAACAACTCCATAACACCATTAGTAAAGTAAAGTAGAGTGAGGTGGAGGGACGTTGCAGTGCATTGTGTTAAATCTGAGCTTAAATAATTCTGGAAACTTCAGGACGCTAGTGGAAAATCCCATTTAATATGATCAACAAAAAGTTTCCACATCCTTCTTCTACCATTCTTAGTTTGTACTGATCTACTATTGAAAATAGCACATTCTGTTACAAAAGTTCTGAATCTTTCAGAAAAAAAAATTGTGGATAAAATTGGTACTTGAAGAAATGCTAATCTGTAAAAAAAGGATATTAAAAAAAATACTAAATACAATTTACCTGTCCTCGTCTAAATAAACCCTTCTCATTATTTGGTTCCAGTGCAAGAGCGCCATCACACTGTTCCCTTGCTTGTGCGAAATCTTCCAATTTAAGAAGACAAAGAGCAGCATTGAGGCGAGCTATTGTCAATATTGCTTGCCTTTCTGCCTCTTCTTCTTTTTCAAAACCTGCAGTCATGTGAACATTTTCTGTTTACATTAAAGTATTCATGTTATTATTAGTAAACAAAAAATTAAAAAATCAACAAAAACAGGGGTGGCTACAGGATAGACTTTGGGGTGGGGTTCACAATTACAGGAAAACATGGGGCGGTTTGGGGTTGGAAAACTTTCAAAAATAAGGACCAGCAAATAAAATTTTAAGCTATTCTTGTACTAAAAAATCACAGGAAATTTGGCATTTTTTAATCAAAATCTGCATTTTACATAGATACAAAAATTATTATTTTGTACATAATACAAAGTATTGTTTAACTTCCATCTTTTCATCAAATGACTCTGTCGGACAAGGACGACACGGAGTGGTAGTATAACAGAATATAACTAACAGACTGTTAGTATAGCCAAGCCGGTACAGAACTAGTGCACGAATTGTAACACGCCAGTGTTTTTTATCCTGGGTGGAGCTACCAATGTTATCAGATGAATTTCTACACCTAACATTATATAAATGTACAAAAAATAAATAATGATTTAAAATAAACGTCAAATGAAAAATACATTTTTATAAGTAAACTGGAATTAATTGAAATGTGTTCTTATTATGAAAAATATATTTCTAAAAAAAGTAGTACCCAAATTCTCAGGGGGGGGGGGGTAATTGCAGAAATCTAAACTCAATTTTAAAAATTCTATTACATGTTTATGACACTGAACAATTCTATAATTCAAATTGAGTTTTCATTACTAAAATTTATTAATTTAGATGTCATTTAGGTTATTTTAACTTAAGAGGCAAAATAAATTGGTTAGGATTATGTTCAAGTAATGATTGCTTAAGGTTGTATTTGGGGAACAGTAGACAGAACAAAAAGATTGAGGTAAAACAAGTTATCAGATGACATATTAAAGCAACAAAGCAAAGAGCAAAGTGATGTATAAAAGCATATCACACAGAATAAGCACAGCACAGTTTATTCAAGGTTTCACATTATCACATAGTAAAATTTATTGTGTCACCAAGAAAAAAAAAATTATAATTAAATAATATTGTCGGTATAAGATTTATGAGGTTAGTGGGGGTAGGTTAAGTTGGTTGTTTAATATATAATTGAGCAGGGTGTTGACTTTAAAGTGTATGTGGTTATTTAATATATTTTCTTTATCTGTTGTGTGCTGTTATATTTCTATGGTTGTTAGTTTTTTACTTTGGTTTAATATGTGGAGAATATTTAAATTAGTATGTATGTCTGTTGCATGTTTTGTAGATGTGTTGCGTAGCAGGATTTGGGGTTTTGGTTGTTTATGTCGATGTGTTCATTGAAGCGTGTGTTGAATGATCTACCGGTTTGGCCGATATAATAGCTGGAACACTCGTTACATGTTATTTTGTATATACCGGTTATTATTATTGTCCCAACTATTATATCGGCCAAACTGGTAGATCATTCAGCACACGCTTCAATGAACACATCAACGACATAAAAAACCTAACCCCAAAATCCAGTTTCACAACACATCTACAAGACACGCAACACACACAAATTTAAATACTCTCTAAACATTAAACCAAAATAAAAAACTAATAACCATAAAAAAAGAAAATATACACACACCACAAAACAGATAAAGAAAATATATTAAATGACCACACACACATTGAAGGCAACACCCTCTTCCATTACATAGTAAACAACCAACTTAACCAACCTCCCCTACACTCATAAATGTTATACCTTATACCTTGTGTGACACCGCCAGTAGAGGCTTTGCTTCACAAAAGGAAATAATTTTTTGAAATGTGTTAGCAAGTACGCTCCTAGGTATTCACATAGTTAAGTATTATTTAATTATAGTTTAATCAGTGAATTTAGGGAGATTACAACGAGCAACTTTAAAAAAAATTCACAAGCAACACTTTATTCCTGTCTCAAAACAGAGTAAAGATGATTTTCTGGCCACAAATTATTTGCTAAAACTTTACATTTTTGGGTGATGCGAAAAAGTAATCTAACAGGGCCAGTCAACTGGCAACGGACATCAGCCAACTAAACATAACTGCACTGAGATGGTGACTCAGCATCCAAATAATGTTTGTTCTGCGAATACGCTAGCTTGGTGGAGAAAATTGCAACAGCACATGTAGACGGAATTATTATTTTGAAATTTTGGTGCTCTTTCCGAAAGGGATTCAGACAGTCTGAGTTTGGATAATTGGAGTTCTACTGTAATTAAAACAGAAGAAATCTTTTAGAATACTAAAAATTATGAATAAATTATATGTTATACTTACCACTATCAAATTCTACAAAATCAATCATTTTCTTATACATCTTCAGAGCAAGATTGTAATTTGAAGCTTTGAAATAGGCAGTACCTTTCTCTTTGAAGAACTTTGCTTGATCAAGCTTCTCGCTGCTGGTCAGTGCCCAACTTTCTTTAGCCTGTACAGATAAAAAAATATATACTTTCATATCACAAATAATTTGTAGACTCTATATATTTATATATAGTAGAACCTCTTTCATTTGTCACATTCAGGGTCAAGGGGGGACGAATTCAAGAAAATGACGAATTACGGAAGTTGTGAAATTAACATGTAATTATGGGTAAACATAGCAGATAAATAGGTATGTAATGTTATCCCTTAGATGATTTATATCAGACAAAAAACTCTGCATCACTATTACACAAAACTAGTAGCCTGCAGTATGGCTTGTAATTACAAATACTGTATGTTACTCTCTTTTCATAAAATACACAACAAAAACATATTACAGCACCCTATAAGAACAATAACATTAGCAACAAAAAATACGGTATATTAAATCTATTTATGTTTTAGTTTTTAGTAAGTCCATCATTTGATTTTGTACTGAAGAATTTTTTCTCTCTTTGTATTGCAAGATATCAAATTTGTCTTAATACCATCAAATTTTTCAGTTCAGCTTTTTTCTGTCCCTCCTACCGCCCAAAGTATTTCGTTAGCATTTCATCTACTTCCCTATAAGTCAGTAATCGAATGGCTCATCCCTGGTATTGACCTTATCTGGTATGGAGCCTATACTACATGACAGAGTATAGGCTTCAGCAGAGAAAGCTCACAGCAGCATCCCGAATCAGAGTTTGTCAAACTCTGGTCTTGTCAGCACTCCCAACGAGAAACGGTTCTGACCAATCAGAGAAGATGTAAGTGTTTATATGTAACGATTGTGTTCTTAATGTAGTGTGTATAAAAAGTGTAACAGCATGTGTAATATTGAGGTGAGTGTTGTTAATAGTGTATATGTTTGTCTAAGGTATCCAGACAGACGCTAAAACCCTCTCAGTAGTATCAGCTAGTCTGAAACCCCCTGCAAGTACTTAGTTATTGAAACATATTTGTTTAACTATTAATAAAAGTTTGTTATTACTGTGATGAATTAAAGTGGTTCTACTTTATTTTAAGTGATTGTTTTGATCTAAATATAACTCTCAGCGATGTATTTAAAAAAAAAAATTACATTAAAACTGTTGTAATAATATGCAATTTTGATTGTCAGCAGACACTTAATGCTCACTTAACTGCAGTTTGCTCAAACAACTGTTTATCAGTATTTGTACTGCCTGATTAATTTCAGTCTCTGTGCATGACTGCCTAATCAATGTTGTAGCATTTAGAAAGAAAAACTATGTTACTACCTGACAGAATGATGATTGCGGCCGAAGAGGGAAATGCTAGCAGCACAGTAGCAATAGTTCACATTTTTTCTGCATAGAATGTTTACTTAGTCCCGTAGTAGAGCTGACACTATTTTTCTTTTCGGCTGCAATGTTTACTTGGTCTAGTATTAGGCTTATTATAACAGGAACTACCCTAAGCAAAGAGATGATATCCACTTCATAATTATAACAGTTTTCTGTTCAATTATAAAAGTGTTAGTATGGAGAAACTGAATGCCAGCTCGGATATAAATTGATTATTTGACACTCTGCTTTCCAGTGTAGAAAAAAGTTACTAAAGAAGATAAATTAGTTATTCATTTTTTCTCCAGCAAAAAACCAAATATAGTTATCATCGCCTAGATAAACGATAAACTATTCTAATACTAGAAAGAATAGAAAGAATAAAACCAATAATGTGCAGAAGATCTGACACCAGTGTACCATGGACAGTCATTGATCATGAGTTGAAGCGGCTGGCAGACTAGCAAGCACGCTTACCTCTTCAGGAGAAAGCTCACAGCAGCATCCCGAATCAGAGTTTCACAAACTCTGGTCTTTTCAGCACTCCCAACGAGAAACGGTTCTGACCAATCAGAGGAAGATGTAAGTGTTTATATGTAACGATTGTGTTCTTAATGTAGTGTGTATAGAAAGTGTAATAGCATGTGTAATATTGAGGAGAGCGTTGTTAATAGTGTATATGTTTGTCTAAGGTATCCAGACGGACGCTAAAACCCCCTCAGTAGTATCAGCTAGTCTGAAACCCCCTGCAAGTACTTAGTTATTGAAACATATTTGTTTAACTATTAATAAAAGTTATGTGTTGTGAGTATTAAGTTAAATTCTATGTAAGTGATACTTATAAATTATCTATGAATATATCACAAGTAATGTTTTTAGTTAATAAATAAATAAATATATATATATATATATATATACAGTGCATTTATATATTATAATTTCAAATTCCCAAAGTTTTTAATATAATATATTTAGGAAAAGTCATACAGTAGAGTCAGTTATCTGAACTAACTGGAATTAGAGTAGTTCTGATAATTAAACATGCTAAATATTTCAATATACTGAACTATGTAATACGGTTCAATATGTTATTGTAATAAAGTGGACTAAGAACTATAATATAATAATTTAAATGTCTGCTAGCGCTGATGCTTTGTTCTGAGATTTAAGGCAGAAGCATTAATATTTAGCGTCAATGGGTAGTAACAAAATTAGTGCTAACATTTAGTCCTAAAATTTACTGCAGATTCATAGTACTGACATTTAGCACTGGCGCCCAGCAGTAAAGGTAATGCTATCATTTATCACTGATGCATAACCTACTACACATTTAGCACAGATAATTAAGGCTGACATTTACTATATAATCAACATTGTATATTTTTTCACATTGAAATGTTATAAAAACAATTTTGTTCTATCGATGGTATTTAGCATAACTGATGTTCCGATAATCACCGTACTGTTTATGTTCTTTAATACAAAAATCTATTACAATCCTGATTTTTCAGTTAAATATGTTTTTAAAACTACAACTGATACTTTTAACTATCAATAAAGTCATTGTTAACTTAATTTTTCCTATGCATGAAATTATGTTACAATTTTATACAAATTAAAAACATTGCTGATATGAATTTGAATTACAAAACATAAGAATATTTTTGTTGTAACATGCTAAATAATTTTTGGTTTTAATTCAGCATGTTGCATAAATATTTGTTATAGTTTAGAAATTGTAAAATCGGGCTAGTTTAAAAGACGTTTTTGTTTCTAAAAATAAGAAAGCTCTAGGGAGAAGGCCATAATAAACCGTGAACTAAAGAAAGGCTCTTTTTAATTATGATTAAGGGTGGGGGATTCAATAACCTACCATGAGAAACCTTGTGTGATGGCCCATTTGTCTTTCACCAGTTAGGGTAGAGGAAAGATCCCCAAAGGGCTGCAATCATTAACATTTATTTTTGTGTTACAGTCTTGTTTAAACTTTTAATAAATTACATTTCAAAATTCAATTACGACGTGAAAATATTTAATAAATAGCTTTGTTTTGTTTCCTTTATATTTTTGAAAATTCAAATTGAATGTGGTGAATTTTTTAATAAAAATTGATAGCATAGATTTTATGAGCCGATAAAGTCGAGTTTCCAAACTTTTGTTACGGACAGTAAGTTAAATCGTAAGATACAATTGGTTAGGAAAACAGTTGACCCGGAGAGTCTTATTCAAGTACAAAGAATAATTAATACGTAAATAAACGTAATATTTATAAATTAACTAAAGAATCTACATTCTTAAATAACCAGTGGATTACAACTTGTGTAATAAAAAAAGCCTTTACTTGTATATATTAGAAAAAAGATGCTTTACCTTTCAAAATGCCATTACTGATGATTGGTACTATTCCACATTAGAGATTTATATTATATTAATGCTAATTCTGAACAGAATATAGCATTTTTTAAAAGCAAAAAGAATTTAATCTACAACCACTGCATTATATCATATATTCTTTACTGTCCACGCAGAATAAAGATTTGTCCTTTTAAGTCGTAATAGTAAAACCAGCTAATCAGACACTAATGAAATAAAGTAGTATTATGGGAAAAAGTATATTATAAAGTATTTAAAAAGTAAAATGTAATAATCATTTATGTTTAAAAAGTGTTTGTCCAAGGGATTTTTTCAAGAATGTAAAATTTTAGAAAATAAGGTTCTTACCCTTTCAAAATTTTTCAGAGTAACTGTGAACACAAGGTCTGCATCAGCTGGTATATTGAGATCCGGTCTCCCCTTTTTCCCCCATGCATACTGAGATTTTATTTCCAATCGTGACTTTTCTTCTAATTTAAATTTTTCGATAGCTTGTTCCACTCCAGAAGGAATGCCTTTATCTGAACCCTCGCCCAGACAGAATGTAACATCTCTGTCTTCTACCACTTTGCCTTCATATTCACATACTATATGCACTGAAAAAAATACACACATTTACATTTTAAAATTTGTAAAATAGATAGAGTGAGAGTGTGAAAATTATTGTTTTATCGGAAGTAACTAATACGGAAATAAAAAAACGGAACAATATATAAACAAAAAAGAAATTATAAAACTCAGAGAAAAACTAGAAAACGACCACTTAATATTAAAATCCGATAAAACAAATACACCAGTAATAATAAAAAATACCAAATACATCGATTCAATGACTAACTACATAAAAGAAAATAAATACGAACAAATCCCAGACCCAATTAGCAAATACCTTATTACAATTAAAAACTTAATAGTCACTCACCGAAATACCCTAAACTATAACAATAAATTAAAATACCACACAAGACTATACCCATTTAAACCATGTGCACCAATATTATCAGGTATACCTAAAATCCACAAACCCGACACACCATTTAGACCACTAATAAATTTCACAACAGCATCATCTTACATAATCGCAAAAATACTAGACAAAATAATAAGATCTAAAATACATATCAACAACACATACAATATAAAAAATGGATATGAATTAGTTAATAAAATAAAAACCATAAAAACAAACAGCAACACAAAAATAATACGTTATGACATAACTAACATGTACCCTAGCATCCCAATAGAAGAAGCCATAGAAATAATAAAAAACAAACTAATACACAATAACGAAAAAAGAAACACAATAGATAGTATCATTACGCTAATCAAACACATATGTAACCAAAATTACTTCCAATTTAACAATAAATACTATAAACAAACAACTGGACTCCCCATGGGATCACCCATATCATCTGTCATGTCAGAAATATATTTACAACACTTTGAACAAATAATAATTAAACCTTATACTAAACACACACAATATTTCACTATGGACAAGGTATATAGACGATATACTTGTAATATACCAACCTACCATTCACAACGAACACATCATAATATTAAACAAACTAAATACATACAACGAAAACATACAATTCACCGTTGAAACAGAAACAAATAGAACAATCAACTATCTCGACATCACATTAAATATAAATGATAATAAAATAGAAACTACAGTATACAAGAAACCTACTTCCAACAACACCACAATATACTACAAATCTAACCACCCCTGGACACACAAAATTAACACTTACAATGACATGATAAATAAAGCAATAAAATACACACAGGATAACAAACAAAAATTAAATGAAGAATTAGATAACATTACAAAAATAGCAATAGAAAATGGATACAACAAACACCTTATAAAAAATATATACAATAAATTCACAAAAAAACCTAACCTCAACAGAACACTACAACCGGAACACAAAAATAATAAAAATAAAAAATCTACCTAAAATATAAATACACCAATAACAAAATAGAAAAAATAACAAATATATACAACAAAGAATACTACACTCCCACATACAAACCAAACAACAAAATAATAAAATATCTTAATCACACAAACCACAAAACAAATTCAGAAAAACATAACCTATCAGGAATTTACAAAATTACAAGTAACAACTGTAACGCATTATACATAGGGAAAACAACCAGATCATAAGATTCGAAGAACATTATAGAGCATTCAAAAACAAAAATTCAAAAGTATCAAATGTTGCAGCACACCTAATATCATATAAACAAGAAATAACAAATTACGAAAATAACCTAACCATACTTGAAATAAATAATAACCCAATAGAACTAAATTCACTAGAAAAATACCACTTTTATAAAAACATACACAACAATTTAATGAATCTACAAACAACATATACAGAAGACATACTATTCAAAAACATAATACACAAGACTCAAGAGGAACGTATACAACGTCAACAATTACCAACACGACGGACTGTACATCCGCACGAGAAAAATTGAGAAAAAGTAATCAGTGATTCGACAATGGTCAAGTGACCAAAAGGCGCCTCATCACTCAAGGTAAAATCATTGCACTTAATGGTGGATAAAATTACTTACAATAGTAATATATTAACTTCATATATATATATATATATATATATATATATATATATATATATATATATAGCTCAACATGCTGCGAGTCACAACATCACAACTTTTGATGACTGCTATACCACACAAATAATTAAATCACTCCCCCCTGATTACAATCCCTCAGAACTGAGAAGGTGGGAACTATCATACCAGTGGTATACCAAGTCCAGAGAATCCCCTAACCTCAACATCAGATAAATCCATTCATTTTTTTTTTTTCTCCTAATAGCCTTATCTCTTTTCCCCTGACAGACTTATATAAACTATAATCACTCATAGCTCATGGAAACAATATATATATATATATATATATATATCTTTAATCTGTGACATCTGATTTCTACTCTACACAATCTGTGATTACAACTTATATTTATTTTATTTCATTCTCTCATATTTCTTTTTGTGTTTTCTCTTCAATTGACAAAGACCACTGTGTGGTTGAAATATATCATTGTTTAAGTGCTTTTATGTGTTTCTATTTCAAGACTACAGTGTGGACTCTTACCAAGGTAAGTCTGTCAGTCTCCTAGTCCAAAAAATCTAAATAATCTTTACCATCCAAAACTAACCTAAATATATATATATATATATATATATATATATATTCTTGATATTTTACTTTATCCATTGTTTTTCCGTTGCACTGACATTATGAAGTTAATATATTACTATTGTAAGTAATTTTATCCACCATTAAAATAAAATAAAATAAAAAAACAATTAATTATTCAACCTAATAGACAAAATTAACAAGACAAACCTAAAAGACTCGCACAGTGCAGTGAATCCAAAAATAGAACATAACGGTACACCACACCTTGTGACAACGGGAATTCCACACAGCTCGCAGTCTACTACAACCCTTGGTCAGTGATGCCCAATGATGGAGATACAACCAATCTTTGAAAGTTAACTCACATAAATATCAAGTAAGATTCTTGTTTAAGTACATATAGTGAAAGTGATAAGTGAATACAAGAAAACAGTGTTGCAAAACTACAAATATATATATATATATATATATATATATATATATATATATATATATATATATATATATATATGCTGATACGTATTCCTTCACGGATGGAAAAATATGATGAATAGTTACTATCTGGAGTACATCCGTTCATTCTGCAGTCCATAAATTCGCAGTTCCGATGTTTCGCTAAAATCTCATCCAGCATTGACGAGGTGAACCCAACAACAGTAGAAGAGCGAGTCTACTATTGTTGGGTTCACCTCGTCAATGCTGGATGAGATTCTAGCGAAACGTTGGAACTGCGAATTTATGGACTGCAGAATGAACGGATGTACTCCAGATAGTAACTATTCATATATATATATATATATATATATATATATATATATATATATATATATATATATATATATATAAATATCGCAATATGTTTTCTTGTGTATTAATAAAGAACAAAAGTCAAAATACAAATACAAGAATTATATTTGAATTTACAATTCAAAGCTTTTCGTTGGCTAACAGTACCAACATCATCAGGAATATTAAACAATTAAAATTAACATATGTGCAAATTAGATCAAATAAATAGTTATGCCAAATCAATTACAATGTTGTCAAAATTTTTTTTTTTTTTATTTATTTTTTTTAAATTTTTTTATTTTGCTGCCCTAACATTACAAACACTGAATATATTATCGAATTTAGATTTTACTTGTATTTGTTCATTTATCAACTTATTATTAGTATTATATTTATGTATTTCTAAAGCTTCATAAATATTCATTCTCAGGCCTTTGTTAATTTCTTTTATAAGTATCATATTATCTATATTAGGAAATAAGTGATTATTATTAATACAATGACTAGCAAAATTTGATTTATAAATTTCTGGCTTTTTATATGCATTAAAATGTTCTTTATATCTATCTTTAAGTTTTTTCTTAGTTTGTCCTATATAAACTTTATTACAATAATTACATTCTAATTTATATACACCGTTTTTTTCATGCATATTAATAATATTATTATTATTATTCATTATATTTATTAATTTATTATTAGTATTATAAGCGAATTTTATGTTGCTACCTTTAAACAATTTTGTGATATTTTTTTACTTCATTACCAAAAAATGTAAATGAAGTCCATATGACATTTTCATCATTATTTTTGTAATTTAGATTATTATTTTGTTTCTTTAAAATATTATAATTAAGTTTATCAACAGTTTTCTTTTTATAACCATTCTCAATTGCAATTTGATATATAATGTTTTTTTCTCTTATCTTGTTTTCATTATTCATAGGTATTTTATGTAATCTATATAATAAATTGTATAATGCAGCCATTTTTTGATTATACGGATGGTTAGAATTATTAGGTATAATTTGGTTAGTTTGTGTCGGTTTACGATATATGTTAAATTCAAATTCATTAATATGTCTTATAATTGTTATATCTAGAAAGTTGATCTTATTATTTTCCTCCATTTCATAAGTAAAATTAATATTTTTATTTATCATATTTATTTTATCTAAAATAGTTATTAAGTTTATACCATTATTATTAGATACATACAATCCATCATCTACATATCTAAACCAATAACCGTTTTTATCAAATGTCTGTATAATTTTATTTATTTTATCATCTATATATTGTAAAAATATTTCAGATATTATATTCGATAAGGGAGAACCCATGGCAAGACCATCTTCCTGTTTGTAAAATTTATTATTATATGCAAAATAATTTTGATTTAATATTATTTTTAATGTATTTATAATTTCTAATATTAATTTTCTATCTTTTTCATTTTGCTCTAATCTAGATTTTATAATATTGAGAGTCTCTTTTATAGGAATATTTGTGTACATATTTTTTTATATCTAATGATATTAATTTGGTTTTATTACCAATATTAATTAGTTTTAATTTATCAATAAGGTTAATAGAATTACTTATGGTATGATTATTATTTAGTTTCATTTTATCTTTAAGAATAGATGTTATGATTTTAGATATTTTATAAGAAGGGGCATTCATAAAATTTACTAATGGTCTAATTGGTTTCTCAATTTTGTGTAATTTAATAAGTCCATTCATTATTGGTATTTTTGGATTATCGTTCATATAATTACTAATATTATATTTATTAAATAATTTATAAGAAGATTTTATTAAATTTTTTATTTCATTTTGATATTTCTTTGTAGGATCCTTATATATTTCACTAAATTGATTTTCATTTATATATTTTTCTGTTTTATTTATGTGTTCGTCCTTATCAATAATTACAACAGCGTTACTTTTATCAGCTTTTACTGTAATTAGATTGTTATTTTGTAGTTTATTTTTTAAATATTTAACTCCTAAATATGTTTGTCTATGGGTTTTATTAATTTTATTAGTTTTAATTAATTTTTTTATTTCATGAGCTGCTTCGATTCTGGTACTATCTTGTATATTTTCATTTAATTTACTAATGGCTATTTCTGTATCTATTATTATATTATCAATATCTTTATTTATGTTTCTTTTTATATTGATTTTATTATTTTCAAGTAGTTTTATTTCGCAATTATTAAATTTAGTATTAGATAAATTAACAACGTTAGGGTGAAAGCTATGATATTTAACTTCAGGTATTATTTTCATTTGTTTTTCAAGTTTTAAATTATTTAGTTTTTTTGATATATTATTTATTTTTATATTTCTAATTTTATTTATCAAGAAGTTAATTTTATTGTATTTTTCTTCCCATTTTATACTATTCATTGTAGAAGCTAATTTTAAATGTAATTTATATATTTCAGTAGTTAAAATGTTTTGTTTTTTATATAAATTTCTTATTTCCTTTTTAACCCATAATTTCTCTGCTTGTTTACAAGTTTTTTTGGCAGTATCACTTTTGTTTTTTATTGTAATTTTTGCATATTTTGGAATA
Source organism: Prosapia bicincta (assembly GCA_036971475.1). NCBI lineage: Eukaryota > Metazoa > Arthropoda > Insecta > Hemiptera > Cercopidae > Prosapia > Prosapia bicincta. The sequence continues at coordinate 144,835,950 of JBAIZL010000004.1, read as the reverse complement.
ATATTGTTTATAATACATTGTTTATTAAAATATATATTACAATTTGTGTTCATTAACTGAATTTTCCGCTTTTCAAATAAATTTAAGTCCTTTGTTAAGGCAGCATTACAATTATTAACTGATATCATGTCAATATATATAAAAATTATTACAATAATATGAAATAATAATAATATAATAAATATATTAAATTGTAATATAGTAAAATACCAAAAATTATGTAAACAACTTATAAAAAATAAACAAATATGGAACTTAAGCTCAAAAAATACAATCACTTCTAATTCACACAAAGTACAACCCTGTAAGGTTATAAATATAAATATCGCAATATGTTTTCTTGTGTATTAATAAAGAACAAAAGTCAAAATACAAATACAAGAATAATCCTAATTGTTTAATATTCCTGATGATGTTGGTACTGTTAGCCAACGAAAAGCTTTGAATTGTAAATTCAAATATAATTCTTGTATTTGTATTTTGACTTTTGTCAAGAAAAAACATTATCTATCAAATTGCAATTGAGAATGGTTATAAAAAGAAAACTGTTGATAAACTTAATTATAATATTTTAAAGAAACAAAATAATAATCTAAATTACAAAAATAATGATGAAAATGTCATATGGACTTCATTTACATTTTTTGGTAATGAAGTAAAAAATATCACAAAATTGTTTAAAGGTAGCAACATAAAATTCGCTTATAATACTAATAATAAATTAATAAATATAATGGATAATAATAATATTATTATTATGCATGAAAAAACGGTGTATATAAATTAGAATGTAATTATTGTAATAAAGTTTATATAGGACAAACTAAGAAAAAACTTAGATAGATATAAAGAACATTTTAATGCATATAAAAAGCCAGAAATTTATAAATCAAATTTTGCTAGTCATTGTATTAATAATAATCACTTATTTCCTACTATAGATAATATGATACTTATAAAAGAAATTAACAAAGGCCTGAGAATGAATATTTATGAAGCTTTAGAAATACATAAATATAATACTAATAATAAGTTGATAAATGAACAAATACAAGTAAAATCTAAATTCGATAATATATTCAGTGTTTGTAATGTTAGGGCAGCAAAATAAAAAAATTAAAAAAAAATAAATAAAAAAAAAAAAAATTTTGACAACATTGTAATTGATTTGGCATAACTATTTATTTGATCTAATTTGCACATATATTAATTTTAATTGTTTAATATTCCTGATGATGTTGGTACTGTTAGCCAACGAAAAGCTTTGAATTGTAAATTCAAATATAATTCTTGTATTTGTATTTTGTCTTTTGTTCTTTATATATATATGTTATTTGTATAAATATTGATTAATTTAATTCATATATTAATAGTCAGAAGGAAGGTAAATGGAATTGTTAAAAAGGTAGAAGTAAGGAGGGGAAGGTAAGGAGTTATTTGATGTTGAGGTTAGGTTCTCTAGATTTAGTATACCACTGGTATCACAATTCCTTTCTCAATTCTGAGGGGTTTAAATCAGAGGAGAGGCCCTTAATTTTTTTTTTTTTATGTCTTTTAATTTATTTCCAAGAGACAGGTAGACAGAGTTATTATATGTTAATTGTAAACGATTATTCCATTAAGTGCAATTAATTTTTACCTTGCGATGAGGCACCTTTCGGTCACTTGATCATTGTTGAATCACTCAGTATATATATATATATAGGTTAGTTTTGGTTGGTAAAGATTATTTAGATTTTTTTGGACTAGGAGACTGACAGACTTACCTTGGTAAGAGTCCACTCTGTAGTCTTGAAATAGAAACACATAAAAGCACTTAAACAATGATATATTTCAACCACACAGTGGTCTTTGTCAATCGAAGAGAAAACACAAAAAGAAATATGAGAGAATGAAATAAAATAATTGTAATCACAGATTGTGTAGAGTAGAAATCAGATGTCACAGATGCACAGATTAAAGATATATATATTGTTTCCATGAACATATGAGTGATTATAGTTTATATAAGTCTGTCAGGGGAAAAGAGATAAGGCTATTTTGAAAAAAAAAAAAAAAAAAAAAAAAAATGAATGGATTTATCTGATGTTGAGGTTAGGGGATTCTCTGGACTTGGTATACCACTGGTATGATAGTTCCCACCTTCTCAGTTCTGAGGGATTGCAATCAGGGGGGAGTGATTTAATTATTTTTTAAATTATTTTTGTGGTATAGCAGTCATCAAAAGTTGTGATGTTGTGACTCGCAGCATGTTGAGCTGTTGGTCTATCCATATTCATAATTTGTGGCCACAGACATGATGTTAAAATTATGAATATGGATAGACCAACAGCTCAACATGCTGCGAGTCACAACATCACAACTTTTGATGACTGCTATACCACAAAAATAATTAAATCACTCCCCCCTGATTGCAATCCCTCAGAACTGAGAAGGTGGGAACTATCATACCAGTGGTATACCAAGTCAAGAGAATCCCCTAACCTCAACATCAGATAAATCCATTAATTTTTTTTTTTTTTCCAAATAGCCTTATCTCTTTTCCCCTGACAGACTTATATAAACTATAATCACTCATATGTTCATGGAAACAATATATATATCTTTAATCTGTGCATCTGTGACATCTGATTTCTACCCTACACAATCTGTGATTACAATTATTTTATTTCATTCTCTCATATTTCTTTTTGTGTTTTCTCTTCGATTGACAAAGACCACTGTGTGGTTGAAATACATCATTGTTTAAGTGCTTTTATGTGTTTCTATTTCAAGACTACAGATTGGACTCTTACCAAGGTAAGTCTGTCAGTCTCCTAGTCCAAAAAATCTATATATATATATATATATATATATAAACACACACACACACACACAAAACCTAAAAAGAACAATCTGGGAACAGTTACAAACATACAAATTTTATAGTAAACGAACAAGTCTAAATAAAATTTAAAAATTATTTTTTTTAATATTTTCAACTTAATAGATAAAGTTAATTTCAAGTTATTAGTTACAGAAAAATAATACTTCTAATACCTAATATTATTTTTAAAAAAAATATTTATAAAATAATGCAAATAGATAGATATTTTAACCAGAAGACATTTTGAATAAAAAAACAATTCTCTCTACCATTTGAGTATACTCATCCCAGTTTACAGTGTTTAATCTTTTAGATGTATCAAACCACTTATTTTATTTACTCCGTTTTCTGCTATTAGTGTATAAACCATTGATATATAAATTCAGGACTATAATAAGCTCCAAAAGATCATTTGCAACTAATATTTATTCAGATTACATTTATGTATAGTGATATAGAAGACATCAGATTCTTTTTTTTATGAACCATTGATGTATTATATATGATGTTTGAGTTATTTTTGAAGTTCAACAAAACTGTTTAATACACAATTTTATTGGGGTGAGAAAAATTTCATAGATAAAAACTGTTGACAAATATAACTTTAGTGACATTAATTCAGATAAGATGTATCATAATCTTGGACTCACACTATTAAAATGCCAAACCTATCTTAGCTAATGACTTTGTCTAGCGGCATAATAAAACATAAAATGTTATATTATGTTTAATTTCTTAAAAATACACTACAGAAGGTTCTGCCAATATCAACAGAATTTCCAAAACTTATATATTTTCTTTTACCTTAAGTATCTAAAAGATAGATCCTTAATAAGAGTTATATGGTCAACTATCAAACCATACCTGAAGATACCAACTAAGATCTGGTGAAACCTTACACTTTAAAAAAAAGCTGGAATTTAAGTGCGTAGCTTATTTTCTTGTAGCAATTTTACATTATTATGAAACTAAAAACAAGGATATTCGAACAAATATTTTACTAGATTAGAGAAAGATTTTTTCTATACCTGGAAATAAATACCATGCTATTTCCCATCCAGGAATTTTATATTCTATTAGTCCTAAGGCATAAAATCAATAATGATTAGAATAAGAGAAGGCTAGGGCTGATGACAACATGAAGTGGTTATTAATTATAAATAAATAAAATCTCTTATACCTATAACTAATCTTGTAGTAATTTCCTCTGGAGATGATTCCTCTGCAATCTAAATGTACATCATAACATAAATAAAAGTTTTTTGTCGTTTAAGAGGTTTTATTTATTTATAATTAAAAATCATACCATAGTTTCTCCAAATTGTTATGAGTTGGTTTTATCTAATTCTAAAATAACACATACCATCAACGGTGCTGAAATCATTAGGAGTAGCATGGCCTTTTCCAGGATCTATTATACTCCTCAAGATCCCTCCGTCTTTTTTAGCACTCAAATCCTCTGCTTGCCAACTTATTACTTCAATCTATAAAAGTAACTGTCTTTAATATTATCGAAACCCAAAACGTAACACTACATGTAAAACTAAATTGTATTGAGAACATTGAATTTTTCAAGCCCAAACATCAGATTAGAGGTATCTCCATTTTGTTACTCTCTTAATCATATAAAAATTACTAGTGAAATTAAAAGTCAATGGCAGAAATGTATAAATCAAAACTGGGTTGACATATAAAGATCCAACTTTGATTTTTAAATATTCATTCACGCTCTTTAAAAATAGATTTTACACCAGAAGAAAGTGATTTTAAATATCATTTTAAGCATAAACATGGTAAAAGATTAAAAAGTACTAATATAACCTCAATGCAAAAACCGAACATGAAATTATATAAACTACATATTCTTTAGAAAACAGAGCCCTGTTTTACACTTTAACCCTTTGATTACCATTCAAATACCAGTATGTGACAGCGGGAGCATTCTAGTATATAAACGTTCTATCATTTCTCTCAGATTACCATCGTCATATGTTTACGATTTTGTTTTCTGTGTACTGTAGTGCACTCTGGGTTTAATATTTGATATCCGAGCAATAAATGCTACACGGAATACATAGTTACCATTCTTTTGTGTGCAAAGTCTACGGTTTGTCTAACGTGTTTACAGAAAGTTGCACGATTTTGATACAAATAAATCAGGCATTTCTAACAAATTTGTTTTCCCATCAAAATCTAAATAATTAGACTTTTTCAATATATTTTTTATAGAGATTTGGTGAACAAAATTGTTACGGAAACCAAACATTATGTGTGAAAATACTACCATGTCTGACCATTCAAAATTGAAAATATGAAACCTTCATTTCTGTTAGGAATATTTCTATATATTTGAGTACAGTTTTCTGCCATTCCTAACCTTATAATATTCTTCTCTGTTGACGAGTTTCGGAGTAACTCCATTTTCAAAACTTAAATCATACTGTTTACCCAAACTTTGAGTTTTCCTTTATATACTTTTAGCCACGCCCCCACCACTTCCAGAACTTGCTTCCTATTGATGCATGCCTACTCTTGCTTCCTGCATCCAACTTTTTAATAATTTTAAACTTGTAATATATAAGGTTTGACTGTGTGTTTATTTGCTAGTTCATTAGTTTAAAGTGCCTAGATTTATACTAAAAAGAAGAGGATAAAAAATTTAATTTGGAATTCTCAGTAAAGATACATACACTGATAATGTTATTAACACATAATCGAACCACCCATTAGAACATAAATTAGTGGCATTTAGGCCTTTGTTAAACAGATTATTAGATATACCGGTACAGAAAAAAGAATATAAAGAACTGAATATAATATTTCAAATTACTGAGAATAATGGATAAAACAAAGAAACAATCAAAAGTTATTTTGGAAAATAGCAAGAGTACTGGGACGAACTCAAAGGTTGGGCGAACAGTACGATTTAAGTTTTGAAAATGGAGTTACTGAGTGCTGAAAATGAGTTCTGAAACGTGCCAACAGAGGAGAATATTGTAAGGTTAGGAATGGCAGAAAACAGTACTCAAATATATATGAAGAAGTTCTTTTGTGTCCAAAGAGACTATGGTTTTTTTCAAGTGTTTACAGATCGTTTCGAAGTTTGTGGCGTATTTTGCAATGAATAGGTATTTTACAAAGAAAAAATTATCAAAGAAATTGACAGTAAGAGTAAGGTAAAGTTTGATTAACAGGAGAAAATAAGTAAATAAAAAATATTACAAAAATTACTATAATTTAAAAAATTAGAGAAAAATAAAGAAAAGGTGTAAAAATCTTTCAAATATATGTTGCTTTCAGGGGTCATATCAGTGTTGGTAATCAAACGGTTAAATTATTATATATTTCCTTATAATCTAGGAACAAGATATTTGGCTGGGTTTTGTTACAAAAAAAACCTTGGTGTAGTAATGTCTAATAGAGCCAGTAGCATAAATTATAATTATTTTTATCTTTTTCTTATAACTAAACCTACTTTCTTTAATAACCCGACCAGATATTTGCTATAACTATCTATTCTTGTCATTTGAAATGTAGTTAGGTAAAATTAAAACAATTCACAGTAACAATGCACAAGGCGCATAAAAAATAAAAATATCTCTAACTTGTCACATATTGTAAAATAATATGAGTTGTCATGCAAAACCACAGCACGGATTGAATTTCTTTATTTCATAGCAATAATTTAGTTTACATTTGTTTAGTTGGCATCAGCAAACTTAATTAATTAATTTTTAATAACCAAAACTATTTTGACTACTAGTTAGGTGGTTGTACATCTTAAGGTTTATGAATATTTACTTATCAATTCATATTTTAAAAAAACCACTAGTTACTGAAATTTCCCAGTAGTCACATATCTCACTTCTTAAGTACTGTGAGTCACAGACAAGACAGTCTGCTCAGGTATATTAAGTTCACCATCTGACACAAGAAAGACATAAAAGACAAAATAACACACAACCTAAATAAAATTTCACCATATATATACAAGACACACTATACACATAGATCAATATTGACACAAAACTAGAATTCTACACCTCATCAAAAACATTGATAAATTAAGCACAATAGAAAATTCTGAATTGTACAGACACAAAAACCAATCAAAACACATATTAAATAATATAAAACACATTAAAAAAATAACACTATATTCTAACACATATTAAACAACTCTCGGACAACACATCATAGAATACCAAAACCCCACAGATTCATACTAACATAACATATCTGAATAGACAGTCTTGTCAGTAACTCACAGAACTGAACGATGCACCTACCAAGTGTAAAATGTGCCTCTTGAGAAATATCAGGTAGTAGAGGTTTTTGCCAAATGAATTAAAAATAAGTATTTTAATAAAATACTTTGTTACAATGAAAATATTGGAAAGAACTCCAATACCACAAAAATAACAAATAAAACAAGTTACTTAAGATTAAACCCTAAAAAGGTTTAATCTTCAGTAACTTGTTTTATTTTATTATTTTTGTGGTATTGAGGTTCTTTCCAATATTTTCATTGTAACATATTGTACCACTATGCTCTTGATATTGTACTTTGTACATTTATTATAAATAATTTATAATCATGTAACATGAAATTACTGTGATAGTTCATGAAAAATTAAAAAGAAATGTGTTTCTAAAATAAGAATATGTATCTTTGGTAATAATTAATAAGTTTTAACTACTATTTATTCCCTCATTAAAAAAACTTTAACATACATTACTATGTAATCCTTGGCTTTGATAGCACTTGCTTTTTTTATTATTGAGGGCGGCTGTTTTAGTGGATGTCTCATTGTCAACTGAGACCATAACTGACCTCTCGGTTGTTTTAGGTTAGGGTGTGGGGGTGAGGTAGGATAGGAATATTAGGTATATTTTTAAAAAAGTATTTTGGGGTTATAATGTTAAAAAGTATATATGACTTAAAATGTAATTGGGTGTTACGTATGTGTGTTGAGTGTAGTTTGAAATATTTATTTCATATTATTTTGGTTTTGTTTGTGTAGAATTGTTTAATGTTATGTTTCTGTAGTTGTGGTTTGTGGATATGAGATGATCAGCAAAATTTGAATGGGTGTTTTTGTTTATGAGTATTTTTATGTGATCTTTGTGTAAAATGACCTTCTGGTTTGCCCTTGGTAAAAACTAAGGTATGAACTGTAAATGAAGATGAAATCAAATAATATTACCATTTATATTTTGTGACAATCAAAATCAACTAGTTTAAATATAGGTTACAAAGCCTAAGTAATATAAATTTTTAATCAAACAAATTCTCTGGTATAATATTTCATCTCAATAATCTTTAAATTTCAATAGTTACCATTTTATAAAATTACACAATTTGGTTTTTAAGTTATTTTGAAATTTTTAAAAAGTTTAGATATTTAGAGTAGGGTGAAATTTTATCTTTGTCATGTTTACCAAATAAAAACTTTTCACCGCTCTAAAAATATATGACCCTTGGGTATTTTTCGAATAGAAATTTTACTTTGGTGTTTCGCTATTTTAAATCTTGTTATTTTTACTAGAATAAATAATTGTAATAAAGAAAATAGTATAATTGAATAAAAATTACTATTGTGAGGGATACAATAAAAATAACATACATTCAATTTTAGAGCTATCATAACCTACAATTCTCATTAACAGGCAAACAACCATAAACTGTACTGTGAACTTTTTATTTTTTGTATAGATGAAATTTTATTTGCCAGTCAATTTTGGTTGCCAAATTTGGTCACACAAATTAGCTGAAAAGAAATCTGGAAACTTTCTTCAACTATGCATATAAATTTTGGATTAGGTTAATATAAAAATTGTAAGCTACTTTATATTTTGAGAGTAATAATTTTTAAACAAAATACCTCAAAAACAAGAGTTGATTCAGCTGGAATAGTAGGTGGACTACCAGCTTTTCCATAAGCATATTCAGGTTTGCATGTTAACATAGCTACTTCTCCCTTCTTCATGGTAGATACACCAATGTCCCATGCTTTTATAACTTGGCCTAAAATAAGACAAAAATTTAAGGAACTGGTCAATCCAAAACATGAAATTACTTTATTAGAAATATAATTAGAACCCAGAATACCAAATTTACTTTTCATCTGGAGTTTAGTTGGCAAAAGGACAAAAGTAATGCCTATGCTATCTAAATAGAGTTTCCGCATTCCTATCCATTTTATTACTAATAATGACATCTGTACGGTCATATGACAATAAAAAACAAAGAGTCATTACTTATTCTTTATGCATTACTCAAATAATTTCTTAACTGATTTCTACTCTAAAAAACAGACGTTTCTGAAATATTTATTTATAGCTGAAATTATAAAATGTATAAATACAAAATAATAGAATAATTTTATTATAAATCATACAGATTGGTACAAACCAAATATTGTTTGTGAAGAAATGTTATTATTTAAGTTGTATCTTCACTGGATGAACAGTCACCCTGCAGGTTATCTGGCCACCCACAGGTTTGCTTCAAACGTCTCCACATACAATAGTAGTTCTACTGCTTGATTACAACCCCATAAAAAGCAAAAAGCATTTTCAGTCAGTTCGAACATAGATTCTTCAATGAATTATATATAGTCTTGGCGACATGTTTCTTAAGTTGGCTCAAAAACATTTAATGATTTTCAGTAACTTTATCAATGTCAGATGCCAACTCACAATTAAAAATCTTTTACTTTGGCTGATTCAAATAATAGTTATTTCCTTAAACACTCTTCAGCAAAGTGTATTTTTTTATAAAGTTACAACATTTTTGGTTTTTTATTTGACAATTTTTACAAAATGCCATGGAACATTAGACAATTGCTGTCTTTGTTGTTAATAACAGTAAACTTATCCCACTGCTTCCTACAAACAGAAGATATATGTCATGACACATTAATCCATATCATATTATATTGCCATAACTTTTTGTCATTATTTTTGTTGTTGTTTGCTTCAAAAAAATATTTTTTTGATGTGTCATGTACCAAACTAGACTTCTGCGATGTCTAGGGGATATTTATAACTACTCAAAACCTACAGCATAGATAACGATAAATATTTATAGCCCATGAACAGGTAGGCCTGTTATCAGATTTTATGTCAAGTGGACTCTCTTGCTCAGTTTAGCTGGTATTAAGTGCCGGTCAATAACTATTGTTTCTTGTGTGTCATACAGTATCAATATGAAATCTGTGGTTGTCTGGGCTTCACCGTTTGTTGGAAGTGAGACCAAGAGTAGGGACATTTAAAGTTCTAAATTTAAAAATTACTTTGTGTAAATATTTTTTTATAATTATTGTATTTTTGTGTATATCCAAAATGAACAATAATAGAGGGTGCCTATATCTAAAACAAACTTCAGACCGTAAATAATTTTAAATTTGTTTTTACTAATTACGATTATAAATCATAATTAATTGACAAATAATAAATGACCTAATTAACAAAATAAATAAAACATTGCACCCATATAAAATATATAATATTTTTGTAACGAAATACAACTAAGTTTAGATGAGGAATTAATTTGTTCACAATTGATGACTTGGGTCGGAAATAATCTAATCCACAAAGGGTTAGATTATACAAATACACAGCATATAAATACATACGTTAGCATACATAAGTTGTATACATAAGTTAGCATACAAATACTAACTTAAACCTTGATTAAAAATTTTTTTCTCTGACTGACGAAGGCTGCAGTGCAGCTGAAAAGTATTTAATAATTTAATGTGCTTAGGTGTGTCTAATTCATACAAATACAGTCGGCGCCGCTTATTGTGATCATATTTGTCAGGAGCATATTTGATAACAATAACCGACCGATAACAATAACCGATGTAGTCTACAGCCGTACTGCATTGAACTCACTGTATTATTGCCACAACTGTCTGTTCTGAACGATATGTAAGCCTATCATTACATCAAGTAATTCTAATTCTATAACACTATAATTAAACTGTACTTACCAAATTTTGATGCTATTCCAGACTGTTTTATGTACAGTAGTAGAATTTCTGTAATTTAGTTTTCTACTTGTTAAAATTAGTGGGCATATTTCATGTCAGTTTATTTTATTCCACTGTAGATTAAACACTGAATCTAGCATAATTGAAAAAAATACAGTATATAGAACTACGTAAAACACTTGATCAAAACATTTTAACACATAAAACTTCATTATAAAAACTTCAATCTTATTTACACTTCAAATTTACATTTACTTTTTCTCGAAGAATTCCTCTATATGTGACTGTCTGTAGTCTTCTCGTAAAATATTGTTTATAAATTATTCATATTCATAATGTTTGTTGAAATTTTCTGCTTTTTGTTGAACAAACTGCCTTAGAATCTCAAGAGCTTGGTGAACTTCCTGCTTAGATCTTTGCAGTACACATTTATCATTTTCGTCATCATCAGTGCCTTCTTCTTCTTCAGTAACTTTTGATGTTGAAGCAACTACCTCACAAATATCGTCTTCAGTCATATCCGCTGCTGTTTCAATACTATCGTCAACTTCCATCCACTCAGTATATTCTTTTAAGGACAAATCGAAAGGCTTCAAGTTCTCTTCAGAGTCTTCCTCAGATGTAGCTTGCTCCTGATTTTCTTCAACAAAAAAACCACCTTTTCTAAAGCAATTTTGCACAGTTTTTTCAAAACTTCATTCCAAGATTTTGCTATCAGATGAATAGCATCGAGTAAAGAAGTTTTTTTAGCCAATTCATTTGAGGTAAGGGTTTGAAATTCATCCATATTTTCTATAATTCTAGCACGCATCTCTCGTCGATAAAAACTTTTGAGATTTTTAATTATGCCTTGGTCACATGACTGAATAATTGACGTAGTATTGGCCGGAAGGTAAATCACTTTGATGTGTTTTAGCGTAGTGCTGATGTCATTATGTGCAGTGCAGTTGTCTAGTAGAAGGACAATGTTGCCTTTGAGGCTGGTATCCCAATTAGTCAGCCATTCATTAAAAATTTTTGATGTCATCCAAGCATTGGAGTTTGAATGATATTCAACCGGTAGCTTTTTGATACCTTGAAAACAACGTGGGTTTGTAGATTTACCCATAATTAAGAGTTTTTCTTTATGATCAACCATGTTAACACAACCCAAAACAGTTATTCTTTGTTTACATATTTTACAGCCGTTAGCAATTTCATTTTTAAATAAGTAAGTATGTTCGGGTAAAGCACGATAATAAAGTCCTGGTTCATCTGCATTGTATATCCAGCTAGAAGAATACTCGGCCAAAATCTTTGGCCATTTGTATTGTAACCAATCCTCAGCTCCAACAAAATCAGCATTTTATTTTTCACCACATGTTTTCTTGTAAACAATGTTTTCCCTTTTCTTCCATCGATTGAACCATCCATCTGCGGCTTTAAAATCCTGTTTCCCTATTTTTTTGGCAAGATCCTCAGCTTTTAGATGCATTAGTGGGCCGTCAACTCGAGCATCTTTTTCGCGAACTTTTTTAAACCACAATTTCAAAGCTGATTCCACTTGCGGATCCTTCCCAGAACGATGTCTTTTGTTGTCAACATTTGCATTACACTTTGATAATGACAAGATTTTTTCTTTGTTGTTCAATATTTTACATAAGAGAGGTTGAGAAACGCCAAGTTGAGAAGCAGCGTTTCTTTGACTCATTTTTGGTAATTTACTGTACCTATCTAGAATATCAAGTTTTTGTTTAAGACGTAAATCGCGTCGTTTCTTTTGAGATTCGGACATCTTGCTATACTGTCCTTTGAAACTTCAAGTGACACTAAACTCTACAAAACAAACGAAAAAGATCTTTAAAAATTAAGTTATGTAAAATCACACTGAAATACTGTAATAAACGTTCATAAAAATTCACTGTTAAAAATACAGTAGGACTGTACTGTAAATGGTTCAGTAGTAACATCAACTAATGTTAACAAACAACTAAAGTCGACTCAAGCGAGGCTAGGGTGTTTGCGTAAACAAAGAGTAAGGGAGACATTCTGAGAACTGTGCTAAGTGCTGAAACCGTTATAAAGTATTTCTGTCATTCTAAAAATAAACATTCTATGAATTGGGCGTCATTGTGTGTTGCACGTGCTGTTTACACTACTTTGTAGACATTTTTACTTGGTCTATGCTAGTATACATTGACGCATATGATTTTGAATGGCAAATTAAATGATAATAATAAGCGAACAGATGATTACAATAAGCGGCCTAATTACAATGTATTAATATACGTCCGTGTTTGTTTTTTAATGAAACGATAACAATAACCGAATGATAACATTAACCGTGATCACAATAAGCGGTTATATAATATACTGTATATAAATATTTTTTGAATATTTATATAAATATATTTCAAATCAAAATTAGTTTGTCAATCAAAGTCTCAAATTGATTGCAATGTTATTCATATTAGAAGTTGATAAACAAAAGCATAATAACCCTTTAAAACAAACTTTATAATATATTTATATTTTGATATATTTATAGCTTTATTTTGTAATTATTTTTAATATTTTTACTTAATATTTTATTTACAGATGATAAATTTGTAACCCATATATATTTATTTTAATAATGCTCAACTTACAAGGTATTTTATTTAATTCTTACAAGTGGGTATACGAAAGTTCAAATACTATACTTGTCACAGTTTTTCGGCATGACTATAAGGGCCAGCAACAAACTATCAAATAGAAAATGAGTCAGTTGCATTATTGTATAAGACTATTGGTCTGCAAGTAATGTTTTGTAAAGTTGCTTGATGTAATCATCTTGAATTCACTGATTAAACTATAATTAAAAATTAACTTGAATAGGTGAATACACAGGGCTTACTTGCTGACGTGTTTCAAAACAATCGTTCCTTTTACGATGCAAAGCGTCTACTCAAAGAGCGATTGTTTTGAAACACGTCAGCAAGTAAGCCCTGTGGATTCATCAAGTTAAGTTAATTTTTAATTATAGTTTATTGTTTTGTGATTGTTTGCAAATGTTGTTGTGAACATGACGATTGCTGATTCACTGCAGTAAATCAAATCAATTTTTTTTAATTCAACATTTGATGAAACTTGCATATTTTCTCCACTTTTGATGAAACTTGCATATTTTCTCCACTAACTTAATGCCATCTGTAATCAGATGAGCACTATAAGCAACACCTGACCAGTAATCTTTAATTCCGTGTAAATTTCTCTGTAATATTATTATAAGTTACAATATTCTTGTAATGTAATATTTATTATACAAAACATATTAAGTAATAATGATAATAAAGTGTCTCCCTGTTTTAAACTATTAGTTACAACAAAAAAAACAGGAATGTGACTTTTTTTAAATCACTTTTGGAATGTGATATAAAATTTTATATAAGAACATCTTTATTGCTCTAATTTTTTTTCAGAATGCCAACTTTAAAAAGGTAGGGTTAAAGTAAAATATTTACCTTTTCCTAGATGGAATTCAAATGGAGCAACATTTTTTTTGCTAGAATCAAAGACAGTTCCATCTAGAAAAGTGCCAGTATAATGAACTGTAACTTTACAGCCTGTTGTTGGTGTAGATTCTCCTGAGCCAGGTTTAATGATCTCTTTTATAACTCCTCCATCACCGCTTGGTGAGATATCTACTGCATTGGGGCCAGCTACATATGGCTTTTTCTCATCACTTAAAGTCATTCCTGAAAACAAATATTTTTTAATGTAAAAAGTACAACAAACACTGTTACAGATCAAATTGGCTATAAACAAAAATTATAACTTTTATTTTAAAACAAATTGCACGACAAAAATGTTTCTATCTCCTAGAAGTTAGTTGAAAATATAAAACATTTAGTGCTTATGAATAAAAACAGAAAACTAAATAATATTTATAAACAGTTTTAAGATTTTATACATAACAAAAATTATATATGTAAGTATACAAAGTATTATAATAAAACTTCGACTACAATTTAGGATGTTATTTCTTGGGTTGATGAAAATCAACTTTGGGTATTTATTTCCCGTTCCCAAGTAATCGATTTTACAAAAAAAAATTATAATGGATAATGCTGAAAATTATTAAAACTTTTGCTCATCCCCCAAAAATTAAGTTTTGGAAAATAACAAACTTTACACATCCTCCACGCACAGAAAAAATGTTACTAATTAACAGCTTTATTTTTTTGATGTTGTAACTCGGAAAATGCCTCAAAATCTAACTAAACTTGATGTTGACTCCCAAAAAATTATAAATTTTGAAAAAAATCAACTTTAACAAAGCACTATTATCACCACTTTTTGCCCGGTACACAAACTTTATAGAATTATAAAACTCACACACACACATCTTATTTTTTTGCAATACCATCACAAAATTACTCAAAAGGGCAAAACACTTAGACACTATTTAACGAACAAAACAAAAAATATTGCCTTGTACATTTACACAATTTTTATTTCTAACTTTGGCCTAAAAACAATAGAACTTACCATGCAAAGCAGTGTGAAGTTGAAGTAGATTTTTATCTAATTTTGTATTTTTTTTGAGAGTCAACAGCAAGTTTAATTACATTTCCTGGCATTTTGCTAGTTACTCCGTCAAAAACTCAAAGCCAAAAAATTTAATTTGTAATGTTTTATGTGTGCCGTGGTTGGAGGTAATTGCAACTTTCCACATTTTTAAATTTTTGGGCCCTGATCAGAAGGTTTTATGACTTTTTTTTTTTGTATTCCTGATGGTTTTCTTCATTGCCCGGTATATTTTTATTTGTAAAATCGATTATGTGGGAACAAGAAATAAATACCTAACTTTGTTAACAAGTTAAATTACCTCAGAAAAATTGTTATTATTATTTGAACAGCCAAGTCTAGCATCACAAGAAACTTTGTAGCTATATTCTCATTTTAGTACAATATAGGGCTCTATTCAAGCAAAAAACACGATTTAAAACGTTTTGTGTGATAAGAAGTTAATTTTAATTTTCAAAATTTTTGAATCACAGCACCAAGTTCTAGAATTTTGTTCAGTTTCTGAAGGTAACACCAGGTATACTTTTTGTTGGAAGTATAAATTACATTTAATAAACCGATAATTACTGGTTGAAAAATAGAATATTGAAGTATTTTGTATAATAATATGCCAAACATCTATTTCGCATTACATTTTTTTGTTTGTTTTAAATTCCATAAAAATGGCACCCCTCCTATATTTTTTAGCTGCCAACTTAAACTATATACTACCTATATCCAATTAGGCCCCAACTTTTTGATGTTTTCTCTTAATTTATTATTATTAAGTGTTTTATTAGTGAATTACCTATTCTACATAATTAACAGTTATTAATATTTTAACCTCAAACCCGGCACAAGATATTACAATTGATTATAAACCGAATGAATGGAGTTAACTAAGTAATTGCAAATTACGAGCAATACCAAATACTTACTTTTTAATTTTTTTTAAGGCTTGAAAACAAAATTGTATTGTAAAATCAATACAAATAAATAACGTGCTACAAGACAGTCAAACAATTGCCTAGTTTCAGTGACAATGTTTTTTTATCTATTATTCAACGTGAATCGTGCATAGATTACAGCAATAGAACTTAGATACACAGGTTTTTACCCTGAGCTAAAAGATAATTTGTTCTGAACTAACAGAATCATTGTGTTTGTACAAATTGTTTATTTATGGTCAATACAATACACAAGTTATTTTAAAATCGTCTTTAGCAATAATAAACGTCTATAAGGGTTGTAGCAGGGATGCACACTATTATTACGGAAAATGTTTTTAAAAAACAAATTATGATTCGGTTCTTTACAACCAACTTTTGTTTTTTAGAAAATTTACGATCTCCATTTTACATTAATTCTACGAAATAAATTCCTAATGGATATTGTTGTATATAACAATTTGTTTTTTAGAAAATTTACGATCTCCATTTTACATTAATTCTACGAAATAAATTCCTAATGGATATTGTTGTATATAACAAACGGCCAAACTTTCATATTTAAACTTTAGTTAACCCTTCAATGCATGGTGTAGCTGATCAGCTACACCATATATTTTGCCTAATAATTTGTTCTCTAAATAATATTTCATCTAAATGCATGTTGTAGCTTTTCATATACATACTAAGACTATTTTATAGTAGTATATAAGTGTTCTCATCACGGGCAGGATGAAGCTATTGCAAATGTTTTGTGAAGCCGCACTTGGGAAGCTGTGCAACAAGTGTCAGTAGAATTGCAGGGAGTTTAGTTGTGTATATGTGCTATTTTGGATCTTTGAAAAATAATATTTCCTGTCTCTGAGGTATGTAGTTATGGTGTAGTTTTTGTTTTTTAATAAATCTTACATAATTATGATGCTATGTACAATATATTATTTGTATCTTATCAGCTACATCATGCATTTAGTGCTAATTTGGTTTATCAGAACATAACCTAAACATGTCAAGATGAAAACCTTTTAGAGTGGCTGGAGATACCAGTACACAGTGAAGGTGATCTGGACTGGACATCTGATGATGCAATGGGTGATAAAGAATATATTCTAGTGGTTAGTGATGGTGATAAAAGTGAAAGTAATAGTGAATTCATTCGAAATAAACAAAGTACCAACAAAATTCAACAAGTTTTACAAAGTGATTCAGTTACATTAGCAGCAGATACGAGAAACATTTCACCCATCCAAAGTAATAATACATATATTCCATTTACCAGTTCAAGTGGTTTTTCTAATAGTAAAAATAGTGATACATCTGTCCCAGCTAGGACTACTACATCTGATATTAGGAATTCTGTTTGGACAAAAAAACATTTAGTTTCTCCTGAACTACAATCAAAATGTTTTAGAAATGCAACTTTATATATTTGCAACAATATATGCCAAACAAACCTCATACAAGTTGCTGCTTATGATTTTGACATTTTCACTGAAAATGAAAATACTCCAGAAAAAATAATGTCAGGGAAGGAAGATTTAGGGGCTAGTATGGAAGAACAGTAAAACTGTTATGTTGCTTTTTACTCTAGCTAGACAGCCATTTGAAGAATAAAGCAGATATGACCGGAAAACAAAATCTAGAGTAACCATGTCCTGTCCGGAACTAATAAAACTGTATAATAAATACATGGGAGGAGTCGATTTATTTGACAACATTATGGATAGACACAAAATTCTAATGAGATCTAGAAAATGGTATCTTAGATTATTTTATCATCTTTTAGAAATGGTGAACTTCTATATCTATATAGAAAAGTAGCAGAGAACAAGGGCAACTCAAACACCATGGAACTTTCCCAATTTCGATTAGGGGTTGCTCAGTGCTTGTGTCGTTCTGGGGTTGTCTGTCCAAAGAGGGGAAGATCAAGTAATGACCTAGAATACAAATGAAAAAAACAAAGGGGCTTGCAGCATATGAACCTCCAAGAGATGTAAGCCAAGATGAGGTTGGGCACCTCCCATTGTATCTGGAAGTGAGGCAGAGGTGCAAAGTACCTCGTTGTAAGGGATTTTCTTGGGTACAGTGCAAAAAGTGAAGAATTGCATTATGTTACCATAAGAAGAAGAACTGTTTTGAAAAATTCTATAAGACATAATTAATCATATAAAATATGAACACAGTCACAACACACACACGCACACGCGTGCGCTTGTGTGTGTGTGTGTGAACGAAAAATATCATAATAACTGTACTTTTGCCGAGACATAAGGTTTAATTTTACACTATTATTAGTTTTTAGTTGTTCCTATAAATATGTGTTAGTGAGAGTATAAAAAAAGTTATAATAACTGGTTCAGTAATAAGGTATTATTAAGATCAATGAGATAGTAGTGGGTATGTGTAAATGCATGATGTAGCTGATCAGCTACAATCAATAAATAATCATTTAATTGCATTAATATTAAAAGTATATTTTTTTAAACATTTGTCCCCTTTTATACTCACTAAATGTTAATGCTGGTAATTTTTTGGCCTCAAAATAAAAAATCATGCATTGAAGGGTTAAATTACTACTTGCAAAACTTTTAATTTAACAAAGATCATATATGAATTAAGTTTCCTTAGCGTCACCAATCCAATAAGTTACCTAATTTTGAATGGATGGAGCCCAACATCTTAAGTCACATTATGTAGATTGAATTATCCTGACTAGTATTTTTGTAAGCCCTTCTCTCCTACTTTCGTTAATTTATTTTTAACACCTTACCAATTGTCCACAAAATTGTTTAGAATATTTACTCGCCGTTGGGTAAAAAGGGTTTGTAACACGCATTCCCAGACGGATTGCACATAAGTAGTGTATGGTTTTGAGCGTCCAGATCTGAGTGCATTCCAAAATAAAATTTATTGTATAATTGTGTCGTATCAGCTCTGATCTACCATGACATCATGGCAGCAAATACGAGTTTGAAATTTCAAATTAAAGAGAAGAGAAAATTTCAAAACATACCAGGAACTAGACATTCTGCGTTAAAAGGAAATTTATTGTTATCGAGTGGTATAGTTTCATTTGACTCCATTATTGGTATGTGAAAATGGATATCAACGTAATTAATTACAGGTTACAATTATAGGTTATGTTGACTAAAGTATAAATCACGTTATTTATATATATTTGTTTATCTCACTATTTGAATTTTTAATCAAACTAAAGTTTTATCTTTCAATTGAAATACGTTTAGTTATATTCCAGAAATCGTCAAATTTACGTGTAATGCAAATTTATTTATGTACATTAACATAGGTTTAATGGTTGAGGTTATGTTTATTGTTTCGTACATACTTTAGATTAAATAAACGTAAATTAGTACTTTAGGGCGAAAGCACATTAAAAAATTATCTCCAGATATACACAAGAAGAAATGACTGAATCTCGATTGATGCTAGAAAATGAAAAAAAAGATTATGTTTGAAGGATTGGAACCTTCAATTAGACAACATGGTTATAAAATCAGAAATGTCGACCCACTACATCCCTAAGTGGGAATAGGGATTTGGAGCCATACATGGTATATATAGTTACAGTTAAAATTGGAATATATGTATAGACCTATCTGTTTTCTTGTCAGAGGTAATCAATGTTCTCACTTGGATCCTCATTTTCCTAAGTTATTTGTTTGTTCTAGTATTTCATATGTTGGCTGCCAGATTCCATACTTAACAGTTGAAACTGAATTATTGCCTGTTTCTGTTGTATAATAGGCAACATATGAAAAAAAGTCAGTGTTAACCAACATTTGGTTAACTGTTACCTCATGATTAATAAAGAAACATAGAGTTTTCATAGTAATGCACATTTCTGTAACGGGTTTGACAATTTAAATTATCAGATACTTGAATGTTTTCTTTAGTAAATTTATATTTAATTTCCAACCAAACCTATCCTAACTGGACACTATGTAGGTATGTTGTAAAGTAGCTATATTTTATTGCAGTGTAAAATAGTGCTTTGTCAAGAAATATTCTTTTTATAAAGAGTAATTTTGAAGTTAGAATATGTTTTATCCCAATATTTATCATAGGTTTGAACTTCTGTTTGTTTTCAAGACTTAAATAATTGATTTTGTATTTCCTGATAATGGCAAAAAAGTTATTTTTGCATGATTTAATTTCACAAATGATTTGTTTCATGTTTCAGGAGGAGGTATACCAGTTGGATCAGTACTGCTAATAGGTGATTATTTAGAGTAGCAGAAGTTTTCTATCATATGTTTATCAATTAAACAAATTATTTGATAGTTTTATTAAAGTCCATTTTTCTCATAATAAGAAAACTAATGATCAGACTAGCATGTGTATGATAGAATCTCTTCAAGTTACCTGTCGAACTTTATAATTCAAATGATTGGATTTTAGCTCTTCAAATAAATATTATATTTACTATAGCAGGTCTATTTTAAGAAAGTTATGTTTAAAGTGGTATTAATTGAATTATGTATGTTTAGTTACCTATAGTCTTGAAGTAATCTCATTCCTTCAATTTCACACCTTTCTAATAATTTTTGTATTTAATATGATAATAGAACACATCTATGAATGTATTCAGAACTATTTAAACCAATCCTTTTCAAGTCTTAAACCCTACAGTTTTGTATTTAGTTAAGAAAACAGAGAAGGGTTTCAAGAGGCTAAATTGGGAAAGTAAATTGAGTGAGTTAAAACAGTCATATTGTTGTTGTTTAAAACGTTTAATGATATACAAAGGTCTCTGGTAAAAATTGTAATAACCTTCACCAAAGCTATGAATCTTTTGATGATGTTAATTATTTGGGTATGACGAACTTTGTTGGAGCGGTTTGGAGTCAATCCAATAATGGACTAGCTAACTAATGTCAAACGTTAAAAATTGTTTGACTCATTTCTATAACAACTTTAGATGTCTTAATATCATTGAGGTTACTCTATGTTGAAACTTTCAAACATAGTGCATTATATTTGTTTTCAGTCCAGTTCTATTTAAGTTAATATAAATCTATTGAATGGTATCATCACTGAAATTGAATTGTAGTTATTTTATTCTTGTAGCCTACACATTTACAACCTAAATGTTATAATTCCTAACATGCTTAATTAATTATAATTTATTTTAATCATGACACAGTTAGTGTCACTATTTAATTAGACGGGATATTATATCTTACTTATGGAATTTTTCTTGCACCTTCACTTATGGTTCCAATTATTTTCTCTCTTAAATTCTTTATAAAATAGAAATCACTTCACATTTACCATATCTTGCTACACAAATATTTATAGAAAGCATGTTTTCCTGAAATGACAACAGATAAATGTTAATTTAGTACCCTCCAGTACACGCACGGCGCTGAGTAACACCGGCACACGGGTGCGGACTGTCAGCCTGCGGTATTGATTTTTACCTAAAAACCAGTATAGGCAGGAAATATATATATATATATATATATATATATATATATATATATATATATATATATATATATATATTCATTGTATTTATGTATGAAATATGTACGAAATGGATAATAAGCATACAAAAAAATATAATATTTTTTTCACAAGGAATTGAAATAAAAGTCTGTTTGTTAGCAAAACTGAATTTTAATTGAAATTCACTAATCAAAGAAATATACAAAGTGTATATTGTAGTAAAATATATATAGTAAAAGTGTTATCTAATACAAAATTGTATTGAATTGTTTTGTTTTAAAACTGAATATAAAATATTAGTGAGAATTTAGAACCTAAAATGTCATGCAAGTTTACAGTGAAATCTCAAATATATAACAGACAATTTCTTACAATTACATTAAAATTTCTAGCTTTTTACTAATTAAAATAATTCACTATCTCCATGTCCATGTTCAATGAATGGAGCTTGCAAATTGCAATCACCACACTCACATATGAGGCCACATGCTTCAGACATATGTACTTCCTGCAATTAGTGCACATAAATTTTGTTTTTCTGTCACAGAAATTGAACCTCCCTCAACCTCTTCTGTCATGGGTCTTTGTTGTTATGGCCGTTCTCTTTCAACTACTAGAAGCTCCGACAGGCGCATTCTTAGCGACGTTGGTAGATTTTCTTGATACAATCTTGCTCGTAAGAAATCTTCTATTAGTCCCTTGGCTAGTACTTTCATAAATTTGTTTCTTTTCATGTCTAACAACTTATTTCCCTTGTAAACAACATAAGCATTTACTGCCCCAATGTTTAGTAGTGCAAAGAAAATTACTAGCATCGGGCGAATCATAATCAGACTGCTCACTATTCTTGTTGTGGTCGCTTTCCTCCACTTTGTCATCAGATCCTCCAATTTCATCAAGCCATTGTTCAAGTTTTACATTATTTATGATCAGTCACAGTAAAACACTAACTTAATTGTCAACACAAAACTTAAATATTCAAAGCATTAACACATATGCATGGACTCACAATCCAAATATCAGGTAAGGTAATACACCCACGCGGAGCCATAGTTCACGACTTTGACAATCGAACAACTGAAACAAAGTGGTTGCAGCCAAAGTTAAAACAACTATCCCCCTCTCTCTGAATAGTGTACGGATGAAGGTAGACGACCGCGGGGGAAGCTGGGATATGACTAACTGCAAATATTTACAAATACGGGTTTTTGCGGACTGGGGGTCCGTGGCGCGTGTACTGGAGGGTTAAAAGATTTAATCATAAATGAAAGTATAATCATAAAATGCATTTTCTTCCGTTCAAATATTTCTCAAATCAGATATTTCAGATCCGTAACAAAGGCCGAGCATTCATCAGATATTAAGGTGTTTAGAAGCTATTGTAATACAGATAGAAACTTGAACCAAATATTGGTCAGGATAAAATAGAATACTAGCTGGTTGTAAACATATTCTTGTTGTGGTCGCTTTCCTCCACTTTGTCATCAGATCCTCCAATTTCATCAAGCCATTGTTCAAGTTTTACATTATTTATGATCAGTCACAGTAAAACACTAACTTAATTGTCAACACAAAACTTAAATATTCAAAGCATTAACACATATGCATGGACTCACAATCCAAATATCAGGTAAGGTAATACACCCACGCGGAGCCATAGTTCACGACTTTGACAATCGAACAACTGAAACAAAGTGGTTGCAGCCAAAGTTAAAACAACTATCCCCCTCTCTCTGAATAGTGTACGGATGAAGGTAGACGACCGCGGGGGAAGCTGGGATATGACTAACTGCAAATATTTACAAATACGGGTTTTTGCGGACTGGGGGTCCGTGGCGCGTGTACTGGAGGGTTAAAAGATTTAATCATAAATGAAAGTATAATCATAAAATGCATTTTCTTCCGTTCAAATATTTCTCAAATCAGATATTTCAGATCCGTAACAAAGGCCGAGCATTCATCAGATATTAAGGTGTTTAGAAGCTATTGTAATACAGATAGAAACTTGAACCAAATATTGGTCAGGATAAAATAGAATACTAGCTGGTTGTAAACATATTCTTGTTGTGGTCGCTTTCCTCCACTTTGTCATCAGATCCTCCAATTTCATCAAGCCATTGTTCAAGTTTTACATTATTTATGATCAGTCACAGTAAAACACTAACTTAATTGTCAACACAAAACTTAAATATTCAAAGCATTAACACATATGCATGGACTCACAATCCAAATATCAGGTAAGGTAATACACCCACGCGGAGCCATAGTTCACGACTTTGACAATCGAACAACTGAAACAAAGTGGTTGCAGCCAAAGTTAAAACAACTATCCCCCTCTCTCTGAATAGTGTACGGATGAAGGTAGACGACCGCGGGGGAAGCTGGGATATGACTAACTGCAAATATTTACAAATACGGGTTTTTGCGGACTGGGGGTCCGTGGCGCGTGTACTGGAGGGTTAAAAGATTTAATCATAAATGAAAGTATAATCATAAAATGCATTTTCTTCCGTTCAAATATTTCTCAAATCAGATATTTCAGATCCGTAACAAAGGCCGAGCATTCATCAGATATTAAGGTGTTTAGAAGCTATTGTAATACAGATAGAAACTTGAACCAAATATTGGTCAGGATAAAATAGAATACTAGCTGGTTGTAAACATATTCTTGTTGTGGTCGCTTTCCTCCACTTTGTCATCAGATCCTCCAATTTCATCAAGCCATTGTTCAAGTTTTACATTATTTATGATCAGTCACAGTAAAACACTAACTTAATTGTCAACACAAAACTTAAATATTCAAAGCATTAACACATATGCATGGACTCACAATCCAAATATCAGGTAAGGTAATACACCCACGCGGAGCCATAGTTCACGACTTTGACAATCGAACAACTGAAACAAAGTGGTTGCAGCCAAAGTTAAAACAACTATCCCCCTCTCTCTGAATAGTGTACGGATGAAGGTAGACGACCGCGGGGGAAGCTGGGATATGACTAACTGCAAATATTTACAAATACGGGTTTTTGCGGACTGGGGGTCCGTGGCGCGTGTACTGGAGGGTTAAAAGATTTAATCATAAATGAAAGTATAATCATAAAATGCATTTTCTTCCGTTCAAATATTTCTCAAATCAGATATTTCAGATCCGTAACAAAGGCCGAGCATTCATCAGATATTAAGGTGTTTAGAAGCTATTGTAATACAGATAGAAACTTGAACCAAATATTGGTCAGGATAAAATAGAATACTAGCTGGTTGTAAACATATAACAGTACACCGTTGACACTTTTTTGTGGACAAATACATACAATAAAATGAACTGTAGTCAATTGATACATTTTTGTGGAGATTGTGATAGTTTTTCTATGCGCATGTAATGTAGCAGATCGTCATGTCCTTAAAGAAGCATTAAAATCTATCTTTCACCTCATTGTTGGAGATGAATTGTCTTGCTTCCAAAAATTTTGTAACTTGAGGAACAGCTGGTACTCATAGGTTGCCAAGTTTAGATTTCAGAGTATGTGATCTTCCATTTAAACTATTATAGGCAGTGGTTTAATGGGCAGCTTGTAAATGTGTGTTTACCTTAGAGAAAGCTTACACTATTGTTTAATCTTCCTATTCCATTCCCTAGCCCTGAATTTCTTGTTAGAGTTTTTGAATTACTGGTACTATTTAGTGTCTGGTATGAATATGGGATTACAAAATTTCTTTAGGCATGAAAATTGAATCCAAAAGTTGTCCTTTTTGTTTGCTTAGTAGTGAGATATTTGCAGAAAGAATCAGCCTGTACTCTTATATAAGCATTTGTGGTACTCCTCTTGTCTACACTGTCTAAAAGTAAAACATTCCCTTTAAAAGCCTTTGTGTGTTTTGGGAAAGTCCAGTGGCCAAAATTCAGAGGTTATCTTGAGTGATCTGCCAATCTGCAATCATTACTTGCCCAACCCTTATGACTCTTGTCAAAAATTGTTAGCCTCCTGTTCCTTCATTTGTTGTAAATTTAAGTATCATTTAGTGATAAATTTCAATCTGTTCATTGCCAAAGTAACCAAATAATCTTCATTTCATTTTTGCCCTATATAATTGAATAATTACATGAACTTTGCACTTGGAAGTAGCACACAATAGGACTTTCATTATAAAATGTCAAACAAAGACTGAAAGTTTCAGTGGCCTCATACATGCTCATTAGGAGGGGAAAGCAACCATCACATTATGCCTCTCTGCAACTGTCAAAAGAGGGACGCTCCATATCTTCAGAATTGCACAGCATTGCAAGACGTGGAATAACAAAGCCAGCATTGTCTCTACTGGGAGGCTAGGAGGAGAATGGTAGAAATGCCAAGATCTGGCATGGGATAAAGTAAAGTATAATATGCCTAACAGCTGCATGAAATATCTCTCTGTATCCCAAGTAATTTAGAGAGATTCAACACTTATTTGAGACAAGGTGGTATGAAATGTGCATGCAAAAACAGACAGAGAAAAAGGCATCACCTTAAATGGCAGTTATATAGAGAAATAGATAAATGTTTAACTCTTCAAATAACGTAGAAACGTTTTTTTATTTGTAAAAAAATTGGAGTAATTATTTTGGAAATTACCTTGTCCGTTGGGTAGGGGAAAAGATATTTAGATAAATATTAACCTGGAAGATTGGAAATACTATACATATAATTTCAGTGTTTGATAAATTTTGATCCATATATAGTAATTTCTTCACAGTGAGCAGTTGTTCCTTTTTAGGTGGAAATTAGGTGTTCAGGGAAGTTTATTAACACCACCTTAAAGGAAAACGGAATGGCTTATTTTCTCCTATGTAAACAGACCAATAGAAAGTCCATTACAGAGTATATCATTACATTGAAAACCTCTCAGTTCAGTTGTTATATTACACATGATTTGGAAAAAATTCAAAATAGATTTATTTTGGAATAGCCAAGAATGTGACCACATACACATGAGCAACAATATTTCCTGCAACAAAAATGAATACTTGTACATATAATATTCTGAATTTAATCTGTCAGTTTCTTGTTATTAATAACCATTCAATAATTGTAATATGTTTTTAAATTATTCATAAGCTTTCTCTTTAAATAAAGATCTGTGTGTTTATTATATCTTAAATTATTAATATTATTCTTAACAGAAATATTAATAGTACAGTTTTAAAAAATTATTTTTTGACAAGTAGAATTTATATTATTATTTTTAATTTTAACACAGAAATCTTATTATTGTTAACAGAAATATTAATAGAACAGTTAAAAAAATTTTTTTAAAATTAACATAATTTATATTATTATTTATAATCTCATTTATATTATGTTTGTAATCATAATGATTAGAGAAATCATTAATAAAAAAAATACAATTGACAATAAATGATGTAATGTTTTAAAATAAAATAATTATAACTAAAACACTTTTACATATGTTACACTTGTCTATAGTAACACATACTTTTATGATTGTTGAGGATGGCCGTTTCAGGAAATGTGTCCCATTGTCAAGTCTGAATTGACAATCGAACACATCTTCCGAAACACTTGTCCTAAACAATCATAAAAGTAAGAGCTACTAGAGGCAAATGTAACATATGTACAAGTGTTTTAGTTAATAACTAGTAGCTCACGGAAGATGTAATCAACTAATATAAAATAATTTGTTTACCAACTTTTTTTATAATATTCTGTATTAGTGCTTCAAATGATACTGTTTTGTTCTGGCTCAAGATAATATTTTACACAGCTTATACTACTTACTATAAAAACTAAACAGATTTTTCAAATTTTTAGAAGAGGATGAACATGGAGTCTTCAGCCGTTTGATGCTCAAATACTTTTTGGCAGAAGGTATTGCTTGTGAACATGGCTTGTACGTAGCAAGCTTAGATTGTGATGCTAATCAACTGGTAATTGAATTTAAATATACATAAAATATTGATATACTATATTTATAATAGACAATGTATTTCTGTGAAATACAGTCGGTGCCGCTTATTGTGATCATATTTATCAGAAGCATATTTGATAACAATAACCGAACGATAACAATAACCGAACGCTTAATCACGATGTAGTCTACAGCCGTACTGCATCGAACTCACTGTATTATTGCCACAACTGTTTGTTCTGAACGATATGTAAGCCTATCATTACATTAAGTAATTCTAATTCTGTAACACTATAATTAAACTGTACTTACCAAATTTTGATGCTATTCAGGACAGTTTTATGTATAGTAGTAGAATTTCTATAATTTAGTTTTATACTTGTTAAAATTAGTGGGCATATTTCATGTTAGTTTATTTTATTCCACTGTAGATTTTTTTTAAAACACTGAATCTAGCATAATTGAAAAAAAATATATAGAACTACGTAAAACACTTGATCAAAACATTTTGACACATAAAACTTCATTATAAAAACTTCAATCTTATTTACACTTCAAATTTACATTTACTTTTTCTCGAAGAATTCCTCTATATGTGACTGTCTGTAGTCTTCTCGTAAAATATTGTTTATAAATTGTTCATATTCATAATGTTTGTTGAAATTTTCTGCTTTTTGTTGAACAAACTGCCTTAGAATCTCAAGAGCTTGGTGAACTTCCTGCTTAGATCTTTGCAGTACACATTTATCATTTTCGTCATCATCAGTGCCTTCTTCTTCTTCAGTAACTTTTGATGTTGAAGCAACTACCTCACAAATATCGTCTTCAGTCATATCCGCTGCTGTTTCAATACTATCGTCAACTTCCATCCACTCAGTATATTCTTTTAAGGACAAATCGAAAGGCTTCAAGTTCTCTTCAGAGTCTTCCTCAGATGTAGCTTGCTCCTGATTTTCTTCAACAAAAAAAACCCCTTTTCTAAAGCAATTTTGCACAGTTTTTTCAGAAACTTCATTCCAAGATTTTGCTATCAGATGAATAGCATCGAGTAAAGAAGTTTTTTTAGCCAATTCATTTGAGGTAAGGGTTTGAAATTCATCCATATTTTCTATAATTCTAGCACACATCTCTCATCGATAAAAACTTTTGAGATTTTTAATTATGCTTTGGTCACATGGCTGAATAATTGACGTAGTTTTGGCCGAAAGGTAAATCACTTTGATGTTTTTTAGTGTTTATGTCATTATGTGCAGTGCAGTTGTCTAGTAGAAGAACAATGTTGCGTTTGAGGCTGTTATCCCATTTAGTCAGCCATTCATTAAAAATTTTTGATGTCATCCAAGCATTTGAGTTTGAATGATATTCAACCGGTAGCTTTTTGATACCTTGAAAACAACGTAGATTTTTAGATTTACCGATAATTAAGAGTTTTTCTTTATGACCAACCATGTTAACACAACACAAAACAGTTATTCTTTGTTTACATATTTTACAGCCGTTAGCAATTTCATTTTTAAATAAGTAAGTATGTTCGGGTAAAGCACGATAATAAAGTCCTGCTTCATCTGCATTGTATATGCAGCTAGGAGAATACTCGACCAAAATCTTTGGCCATTCGTATTGTAACCAGTCCTCAGCTCCAACAAAATCAGCATTTCTTTTTTCACCACACGTTTTCTTGTAAACAATGTTTTCCCTTTTCTTCCATCGATTGAACCATCCATCTGTGGCTTTCAAATCTTGTTTTCCTATTTTTTTGGCAAGATCCTCAGCTTTTAGAAGCATTAGTGGGCCGTCAACTCGAGCATCTTTTTCGCGAACATTTTTAAACCACAATTTCGAAGCTGATTCCACTTCCCAGAACGATGTCTTTTGTTGTCAACATTTGCATTACACTTTGATAATGACAAGATTTTTTCTTTGTTGTTCAATATTTTACATAAGAGAAGTTGAGAAACGCCAAGTTGAGAAGCAGCGTTTCTTTGACTCATTTTTGGTAATTTGCTGTACCTATCTAGAATATCAAGTTTTTGTTTAAGACGCGTCATTTCTTTTGAGATTCGGACATCTTGCTATACTGTCCTTTGAAACTTCAAGTGACACTAAACTCTACAAAACAAACGAAAAACATCTTTAAAAATTAAGTTATGTAAAATCACACTGAAATACTGTAATAAACGTTCATAAAAATTCACTGTTAAAAAATACAGTAGGACTGTATTGTAAATGGTTCAGTAGTAACATCAACTAATGTTAACAAACAACTAAAGTCGTCTCAAGCGAGGCTAGGGTGTTTGCGTAAACAAAGAGTAAGGGAGACATTCTGAGAACTGTGCTAAGTGCTGAAACCGTTACAAAATATTTCTGTCATTCTAAAAATAAACATTCTATGAATTGGGCGTCATTGTGTGTTTACATTACTTTGTAGACATTTTTAATTGGTCTATGCTAGTATACGTTGACGCATATGATTTTGAATGGCAAATTAAATGATAATAATAAGCGAACAGATGATTACAATAAGCGGCCTAATTACAATGTATTAATATACGTCCGTGTTTGTTTTTCAATGAAACGATAACAATAACCGAATGATAACATTAACCGTAATCACAATAAGCGGCACCGACTGTATATACTATTAAAACTTAAATTTAATGTTTTAAAACTCAATTTAATACTATTTATTAGGAATATACTGTGGTTGAATTTAATAATAAATACACAAAAACCTCTTAATCACAAACTTTCTTTATTTTGCCCCTACAAAGACTCAGTCTTTGTATGTTATCCCTCTGAGGATGGTTACTTGGTAACTGAAATGTACAAAAGGGTAAAATAAATAAAGTTTGTGGTTAAGAGGTTTTTGTGTATTTATTATTAACCCAATATAATGTTTGATCTGGCTGGTCTGTATGCCGTTGTATACTTAACATTTAGAGTGGTGGAGGACCCTACTGACTAAGTGTTTGTTGAATCTCGTTGCTATGTGTATCGGTCGACCTTAGCCACTTACTTGATCACCACAGAGCCTAGATGTGAGATGGGTAGACAGTTGCCCAGAACTTCCACCTCCACTATTCAGCAAACTCACATCCATCTTAGCTTAAATCTCTTACTATATATTGAGGTTATACAATGTACTATCATTTTAACAAAGTTATAACAAAAAAAAAATTATATATTTATCATGAATATTTTTTTGAGGTAATTGATACTTTATTGGATTTACCTGATTTAATGATTCTATGTTAGTAAATAAATTTAAAAACAAATTGGGCTTAAATAAGCTATGTAAGATTTGCATAGCTTGTGTATATAATTACTTGTTATTTGTGGTTTATCTTGAGGTTATTTAAACATTTTATGTGAAATTTTTATAATTTAATATATTGACTGCTTATGATGATACTAAATCATCATGGCAAACTTTTTATGAGGAGAATGACTGGTGATTACTGTAAGGTGATATTTTTTAAAAATGTCCTAACGTTATCTTGAATAAAACAGTAATTTTACAATTCTTCATGATTACATTATAATACAATTTCTTCAAGGTATAATCTATTGGGTTTGATAATTACAAGTGGGGAGGGAACTTGATGCCGATGGCAGAGTTTGGTTATGTGGATATATTCCAGTTAGCTAAATAGGATAATAAAAAAATAAATTTAATTTATTATTATGACATGATATGCACCATTGAGTTATTTAACATTAGTATGTTTTTAAATAAATATGCTTCAGTTAACTACTGAGCTGGAAGTTCAGAAAATTGATATAGACAAAAGGTGTTTTTTGTTAAACTATTACTGATAACTTGTCAACAAATGAACTTCAGACTCTACACAGTATAGATAACTTGTCTTGACAGTTGTCATAACACATAGACAAAAAATAAAACTGTTTCATTAGTATTTGGCTCTCATTTCTACATGGTTTGTCTTTGCCCCCTCCGCCAACCTGATAACATTTGAATAAAAATATTAGTAATTTTTACAATATTAATAAACACTAACTTTAATTTTAGGACATAATTATATATTTTAAAAGATTTAAAATTACAACAAAGAGCAGTAAGGTGCTCTTGCTTAAGGCACTATTTGTTAAGTTTTTGGGGTAATTAAATAGACGTGCGACTACCTCTATTTTCGTGATTTTGTTCTCTTTTCTTATGTATTTTTACGTCCTGAACATGAATTTGACATTAGTTTTTGTTGCTGAGGTCTATTTAAGGCCAAATACTCTGAAGAAGAACACGCTCATCATTTTCTACTTAACGTTGCCGTAATTGCGACAATTTGTGGACCACCTGAGATTAAAATAGAAAATTGTTCTAAAACACGTCCTAGGGCGATATGCATAAGATTTGTTTTTAATTTTACACGGAAAGTAATTTTTTTATCAATTTAAAGTTGGGTTAAAAATTCAGTGCAGAGTAGTAAGTTGTGCAGTGTTTGTGGAGTGAACAGTAAAGTCACAACTGTAGTTGGTGTTTTAGGAATATAAACTTTTGTAAATATTCAGATTGCCCACTCCTGTCCTGAAGCTATATTGATAACTAATATTTTTGTTATTGCCAGGAAAGGTTAATTTTATATAGCCTATCTATATTGAAATATACCCATGAAGTATCCAGTCAGGATAGATTTGTTTATAATTTTATAAATTTAACCATAAAATTACAACCAAATCTATCCTGACTGTACTCGTTATAGATATATTTTAATATAGTTATATATTAATGTATAAAATTACAACCAAATCTATCCTAACTGGAGACTTTATAAGTATATTTAAATTCGTATGCAAAAACCATAAAAATTAAGCCAAACGTTGCTTCTCAAAAATGTTACACACGGAAGTTATGAATGGAGATAGCGTGATGTCACTGTACCACTCCGCAAACATTGCACAACTTACTACTCCACCCTGAATTTTGTAACCAACTTTAAATTAATAGAAAATAACTTTTCGTGTAAAATTTAAAACAATTCTTGTGCATATCGTCCTAGGACTATTTTAGAACAATTTTCTATTTTAATCTCAGGTGGTCCCAATTCTCACAATTACCGCAACAGTAAGTAGACAATGATGAACGTGAACTTCTTCAGAGTATTTGGCCTTAAATAGACCTCAGTGACAAAAACTAATGTCAAATTCGTCATGTTAAAAGAAAAAAAATTCACAAAAATAGCGGTAGTCGCACGTCTATATAATTACCGATTTTGGCTATTTAAATCTTACATATTTTATTTCACCTTTCCTCAGTTATTTCAACCTTTCTACTTGATCAACAACTTGATGTTTTTTTTTTTAACTTTTATTGAAAATCTTTGAAATATCAGTACACTTAATGTAGTTAACTGTCACTATTAAAATCACATTGGCATTACAATCTGTCTGATTTTAATTTTAACTATAATTTCATGTTTTAAATGGAAATTTAGAGCAATTATAAATAATTCTTATTTGGTATTTTTCTATTTCTTTCCATTCTTACAGCATCTAAATGTTATTAGATGCTTAGTTTAAAAAAAATTATTTGTCTATTTACTAGTCTACAAGCCTAGTAGTTAATTATCGAATTTTTTGGCCTAGAGACAGATTTTATGTTTAATTCCTGTTATTTTACTGCAGTTTTGTTAATTAAAAATAATTGAAAATCATACCCTCTATAATCGTTTGTAAAACTACTCAAATATACTAGATACAATTAATGTTTTTACGTTAATTTTAATGTATAATAATTATTGAATTAACAAATCTTATTTATATTTTTTAAATTTAATTCTGTCCTCCTTAACAATTGTCAACTATAACAGTGGTATCGTTTACTAATGGCATCAATATTTTGTTTTACCTTAATACCCAAATTTCATACACTTTGTTTTGCGTTATTACTTATTTTTTTATTTCCATATATGAGTACATTTTGACTAAATTAATTTGTGTTTTTTTTTAACTTGACTATTATAAATTTTACATATATTTTAATTATTAAAAATACTATTTTTTTTGCTTTTATTATATTATAAATATATTTACTGTAAATTTATATTTAAGATTAGTAATTGGCCGATTCCTAGAATTTTCAATTCTAATTTTTTTTTTTGATTCTTGGTTCTTAAGTAGATTTTTTTAAGTTATATAGGTCTACATGATATTCTCTAATAATGGATTTTAGTAAACATCTTGATCATATGGTAAAGCTTTTAAAAAGTTTAGTTTTATTGTAATAGGCTACACAAAACATTCATCCTTGATTTATGAATAGGAAATTCTGAAAGCACAACAAACATATCAGATAAAAGTAATGATTTATTTTAAATTACAAATGTGAACTTTATTTATAATATTTTACAAACGTTGAAAAAATACCTGATCCTATTTTTATTGTCTGTTTAAAAAAAAACAAAATTAAAATGTGTCAAAATTAGAAAAAGTAAAAAATTAATACAAATTGTCTAGTTTTTAATGTCCGTAGTATATTAAAATCTTGCAGATAATGCAAGTTTTTGTTAGAAAATACAAGCATCTGAACACGCTTTGGGTCAAGCCAGTTTTGCCATTTGTTGCATTTAATACTCGAAATTAAGGAAAGTCTCTTTTAAAATAAATGTAAAGATGATAAAACTAACACTTGTCCGGTAACTGACAACAACATAACCTTTAAACAGTTGTAAGTACACCAAACTCAAACTCATTAAAACAGCTTGCCAAACATTAACACAAAACCACAACGTAATGAAATCGCGATCCACTTTATTTGGAGTTTTTTGTATCAAACTATCAAAACCTATTGAACTATAAGTATTCGACATTAATGTCATATCGAACTAGAAGACTATCACTATAGATTTTTCTCCCTGTTGATTTCGTAATTATTAGAAACTAAATGTGAAATACACGTGGATTACAAAATTAATTAACAAACAAAAAATGCTAAAGTTGTATGTATTTGTAACAACAACATTATTGGTCAATGCAAGGTACATTGAAACCTTGCCATGCTATTACCACAGATGTTAGCAACTATAGCATAATAATAATGCAAATGCAATGATTTCAAGTGAAGGCGAAATGTAAATCACTCCCCCAATAGGAATGACTACTTATTCATATAATATATATCTTCGTTTATAGCCTTGTCCATGTGTCAAGTATTATGTAGAATCAGAATCAGCATTTTAGTCAATGGAGA
Organism: Prosapia bicincta; assembly: GCA_036971475.1. Classification (NCBI taxonomy): domain Eukaryota; kingdom Metazoa; phylum Arthropoda; class Insecta; order Hemiptera; family Cercopidae; genus Prosapia; species Prosapia bicincta. The sequence goes on along the minus strand of JBAIZL010000004.1, from coordinate 144,801,033 downwards.
ATCAAGTATCGGCTTGATACAATTAGAAACAATTATTCCTAGAATCGGAATTGGCCTATCCCTATTTAAAATATATACTATAATACTAACATGACAGATTTAGAATTTTCTTGAGGAGGGGAATGCTTGATGAAAGTTATCCCGACAAGAAACGAATTTATTTTGTCTACTAATCTTGGTCGTATTAAGTTAATTAGAGCTTAGCTTGTAAGAACAATTCATAATGGTAAATATAAATCTATATCAGTAGTAGCCAATCACTGATGAAAGCTAGTCTATGTACTAATAAACTAATGTGTAGTGAAATTTTGAGTAAACCCTTTTAACCGGGCGGTGTTATAATATATATATATATAGTTATATAGGTGTTATACAGTAACATGATAAATAAAGCAATAAAATACACACAGGATAACAAACAAAAATTAAATGAAGAATTAGATAACATTACAAAAATAGCAATAGAAAATGGATACAACAAACACATTATAAAAAATATATACAATAAATTCACAAAAAAACCTAACCTCAACACAACACTACAACCGGAACACGAAAATAATAAAAATAAAAAAATCTACCTAAAATATAAATATACCAATAACAAAATAGAAAAAATAACAAATATATACAACAAAGAATACTACACTCCAACTTACAAACCAAACAACAAAATAATAAAATATCTTAATAACACAAACCACATAACAAATTCAGAAAAACATAACCTATCAGGAATTTACAAAATCACATGCAACAACTGTAACGCTTTTTACATAGGAAAAACATCCAGAACATTTAAAATAAGATTTGAAGAACATTATAGAGCATTCAAAAACAAAAATTCTAAAGTATCAAATGTTGCAGCACACCTAATATCCCATAAACACGAAATTACAAATTACGAAAATAACCTAACCATACTGGAAATAAATAACAACCCAATAGAACTAAACTCACTAGAAAAATACCACATTTATAAAAACTTACACAACAACTTAATGCATTTACAAACAACATATACAGAAGACATACTATACAGAAATATCATACACACAGATCAAGAAATAGTGCGCGTAACTTCAACAAACACCGGCTTCACGGATGTAGCATCCACAGCAGAGAAAAATCAGTGATTCGACAATGGTCAAAGACCGAAAGGTGCCTCATCACTCAAGGTAAAATTATTGCACTTAATGGTGGATAAAATTACTCAAAAATAGTAATATATTAACTTCATAAAGTCAGTGCAACGGAAAAACAATGGATAATGTTAAATATATATATATATATATATATATATATATATATATATATATATATATATATATATATATATATATACCCTTCTTAAAGTAACTTTAATCCAGCTTTTTACTTGAAATTTTCATCCCTTATATCTAACTCTAGAGGGTCATACCCCATCTATCCTGTGGCTTGGTCTGCATCTGAATGATTTTGTATATATTTTATTTCGTCAACACTTTAAATTGCACTGTTACATTTTCCATACAGTATTAACAGTTTAAAACTATAAGTAATTATTGCATAACTGAGTGAACACTTTAGAATTTACTTGCTGAAACGTTTCAAAATAATCATTTCATTGACGAATCTGATCTACTACTGCCGACAATCGCCCAATGTTGCTGGACATATGACTTTTGAGAGAGGATGGATTTGGGTTTAAGCAGGTTGTTTAATATATAATGGAATTAGGTGTTAGATTCGTTTAAATATGCAACCGTTTAAGATATGTTGTTTTTGTGTTGTGTGATGTTTGAATATTTCAAATTTATCGTTAGTTTTTTTACTATGGTTTAATATAAGTTATAGAGAATATTTAAATTACTATGGTTGATTGTTTATGTGTGTTAGGTGTTTTGTATGTGTAGTGTGTAGCTGAATTTTGGATTTGTTTTTATGTTCTTTAAATCTTGTGTTAAATGATCTACCAGTTTGCCCAATATAGAAGCTAGGCCAGTCATTACGTGTTATTTTGTATATACCAGATAGATTATATTTGTCTTGTTTGTTGTTGATTGGGTTGTATGTGTTGTGTTAAAGTGTTTATTGTTTTGTATAATATTTGGTAATTGAGTTTTTTAATGTGGAAGCAATTTTGTGTTTTTTTTCAGGTGAGTGATGAATATTTATTTATTGTTTTTGTGTAACTTGTCAGCATGGCAGTTTGATGGTGTTGTGTATGTTTAATTTTCTCAAGTATGTTATCTATGAGTGTTGTTGGTAGTTGTTTGTTGAGTGATGTATTTTACGCTGGCTATAGCGGGCCGGCTTCATCAATGAAATGATTAATTCGAAATGTGTCAACAAGTAAATTCAAAAGTATTACTCAGTTACGCAATAATTACTTATAATTTAATTAATGAATTCAAGATGATTGCAACAAGAAAGTTTAAAAGTATTACTGTTTAATAACACTACATAATATAGTAAATATTAAGTCTTATTGATGTTGTTATTTTTCAATTTTGTTAAAAATAATTGTTTTTATGTGTAGAATACGAATTTTAACTTTTATTTTACAGAAAATACAGAAAGTTAATTTTTTTTCACATTTTAGTAGTTAGTATATAATGGCGTAATATATAGCGTGAGCCTGGCACTCAGTAGCTACAGTGCACTCCACTACGTCTAGAATTAGTTGTAATTCTATACAACATTACTATATTAAAATATAACTATGAAGTATCCAGTCAGGTTACTTCTAATTTTGGTTGTAATTTTGGTAAATATTGAGACTTATTGCTGATGCAGGAAATTACAACCGAATCTCTCCTGACTTGATACCTTATTGGTATATAGTAAAGTTGAATACAATTTCTGCAGTGGGGGTGCGTAGTAGCTGCACCTACTGAAAGGCGTTTGGCGTCCCTCGCGTTACCCCAGTCTAATCTTACAACCACCGACAAATCACACGCACACAATCAGGTAAAACACACACACAATGACCAAAAACACATACTAGCATCTTCTATTAGGCATATTGACTGGTCAGAAACTTTGCGCATTGGGAGTGCTGAAAAGTCCAGAGCTTGACAACTCTGTACAGAGATGCTGATGTAAGCTTGCTCTGCCGAAGATGTATGCGCGGCCGCCGGTCCGTCAACCACTTCGTTCCTTGGTCAGGAACTGTCTGCAGTGCGCTGGTGTCGGAGCCTGTGCACTGTATTACGAGTTCTTGACTGATGCCCATCCAGTCGAGCTAAGGAAGCTATGAGCCCCAGAGTACTGGGAGTTGGAAACGATCGAAAGTGATCCATAGGTGTACCTGTTCTCATAGTCTTGCCCGTAACACCTGACACGAAGGTTGACTTAAAAATATTTATGGAAATCATACAAACGTCAAATCAGCTTAGAGGGAAGAGGTGCCGTGCAGCTTTACCGAATGAGTCTAAAGAAATAGATAATGCTCAGAAGGACCTACTTGAAAATACTCCTAAAGCAGCACTAAAATTTTTAATTGTTGAGTCTGAAGAAGATGGTAAAGATCTATCAAAAGTGTCACTGTTTTTGATAAACATGGATGTCACTGGACATGTAGGAGGTCCTGTGACTTCCTTCAGGAAATTAAGGAATGGTACCCTTCTCATAGAGAAAGCTCTCAGTTCATGCTATACATTCCATTACAGACTAACATCTAAAATGTGAAAAAATTAACTAGCTTTATTTTCTGCAGCAAAAAATGTTGATATTCATGTTCTACACATTAAAAGCAGTAATTAAAAAGAAATTTTCTAAACAACATCAATAAGACTCGATATTTCTCCATAATATTAACAAAATTATTTATCTATAAATGTGCTTATATTATATTTATCCATAATTATGTTTTCTCTGTATTTAGGTGTCGGAATTGCCTACTCCTGTAGATTCGGATCCAAGCCATGGCCACAGTTACTCTCAGGGTTCTACTTCAGACTTGAAAATAGCTTGGAGGTATAAAGACATTCCTGCAGTTCAGTCGGCTCCTGCTCCAGTGTCTAGTACCACATTTGGACATAACTTCGATTTAACAGTAACAGTGCCAAAGGAAATACTCTTTAATCGAGAAATTGCTTGCTGGCCCCACGATAGAGGTAAATTTATCAAGCATTTAATAACTGACAAATTAACTAGACTCACTTTTGGAATTAAATGGTTTTATTTGATATAAAGAAATATAAACATGCAAAGAGAAACCAACCTTTGGAATATGAACCGATGTATTAGGTGTTGATACTGCAACGGACCGGCCCAACAACGTAACGCCAGCGATGCCACCAGCCCTTCCTTCCGCTGCTAGGTAAAAATTTTGAAAGAAGCCGGTCTGGCCCACGACCAGAGCTCTGTGCAATGCTTGCCAAAATTTGCCAGAGAACCAATCTCTGGACTTTATTTAAAAACCTACTTCACTGAGATTTAACCCATTGGGTATCCGTTCCAAGGAAATGAGTTCATTTGAAAGCATATATGGCTAACTGACCATCTGGTTTAGGATTGTGTAAGAAATTTGTTTAAATAAATATAATCACGGTTTTGTTTGCAAGTTAGTAAATTACCTTGGTTTTATTATATTTTAATATATATTACAGCACAGTTTGTAATTGTTTTATATATTAAACTCTTCTTAAATTCTTGACAAATCTTTAACCTTTCAATATAAAATTTCTAACCTCTTTTGTAAGCACATAAATTTTTATATCACCTTTTTTTACCTTCACTATTTTATAAAATGTAGTATAACTTTAAATTTTAATTTTAAACTCAAAATTAATCCTTTCTCTGTTAATATTTAAAACTCAAAATTTATTATTTAATTGGTTTTCAATTTTAAACTTCTAGTTTAATCGCAAAAATTTACTTTAATTTTCTCTATAAGATTTTAATTTATTTTCCAAAACTTCATTTCAATTCAACTTATTTACACCACCCTTTCATTGTACCATGGAATCTCTTAATATTTGACTTTAGTATCTTGAAAAAAAAACAGACATTTAAAAACTTAGATTCTTTCTAACAAATATTTTAAAATATTTTATATCTTTCTTAAAATTCTACAACAATTAATTTTAAAACCACATAAGAACAACTAAAATTTCTTAGTCTTTATCTCTAACATGTTATATCTCTATACCTGAAATTTATTTAAACCTTTTTTATGACTAAAAATTACCTCTTAGGATCCACGTATCCTTTTTCCAAAATTTTACTTTCTAATTTTAAGTTGTTCTGTCAAAACTCAACATAATTTACTTTGCAATTTTTGTAATGAAAAATTCAGTGTCTTTTTTTAACACTTTTTCTATTTTAAAATCTTTATAAAATTCTGCAATAATTTTGGAAACTAATTATTTTCTTTCATATACCTGTTTTTCCATGTTAACCTCTACTCTAAACAAGTTGTGTTACAAAACAGCCATGTTTCATTGCTTCAGGAAAATGATAATCAAATCGAATTTACTTGACCAAAAATTTTAAATCTCTTTTTTCTAGTAATTATCTATTTGCATTTTAATTTTAATTTTAAAATTTCTATTTATTTATTTTATGTTCAAAATTGTCTTTTACTTTATTTTTAACTTTCAAAAATTTATTTCCAAACATTTCTATTTGTACCTTTCCAATCTACAATGGGAGAGTTCGCCATTTTAGTTTGAGGTAGCTACCACCAACTAACGCTATCTTCTCCACTTTATTTCTGAAACAAAACCACTATTCCAAAATGCATTTTCATCTTTTGCAAAATTTATTTAAATTTTTAAACTTTAAAATTTCAATGTTCCCTAAAAATTCAAAATAAAATTTTTAATTTATTTGAGAGAGAGAGAGAGAAATAAGCTAAAATCTGACCTTTCCAGAGTGAAATTCTTTCTGGTCTGCCGTTGGCGTGATGTCATCTCTCCCCTCTTTGTGGCTGGCCATCTTGGGTGTTGGACCCGTCCAAAATTTATGTCACCCCTGCTTCATTGTTCCCATGTTCCGCCTGACCAAAACAAAACGATACGCGTTATCACGCGAAGTTATATATCTTTATTTATGTTTTTAATTTAAACTCCTGGATATATATATATATATATATTTAACATTATCCATTGTTTTTCCGTTGCACTGACTTTATGAAGTTAATATATTACTATTTTTGAGTAATTTTATCCACCATTAAGTGCAATAATTTTACCTTGAGTGATGAGGCACCTTTCGGTCTTTGACCATTGTCGAATCACTGATTTTTCTCTGCTGTGGATGCTACATCCGTGAAGCCGGTGTTTGTTGAAGTTACGCGCACTATTTCTTGATCTGTGTGTATGATATTTCTGTATAGTATGTCTTCTGTATATGTTGTTTGTAAATGCATTAAGTTGTTGTGTAAGTTTTTATAAATGTGGTATTTTTCTAGTGAGTTTAGTTCTATTGGGTTGTTATTTATTTCCAGTATGGTTAGGTTATTTTCGTAATTTGTAATTTCGTGTTTATGGGATATTAGGTGTGCTGCAACATTTGATACTTTAGAATTTTTGTTTTTGAATGCTCTATAATGTTCTTCAAATCTTATTTTAAATGTTCTGGATGTTTTTCCTATGTAAAAAGCGTTACAGTTGTTGCATGTGATTTTGTAAATTCCTGATAGGTTATGTTTTTCTGAATTTGTTATGTGGTTTGTGTTATTAAGATATTTTATTATTTTGTTGTTTGGTTTGTAAGTTGGAGTGTAGTATTCTTTGTTGTATATATTTGTTATTTTTTCTATTTTGTTATTGGTATATTTATATTTTAGGTAGATTTTTTTATTTTTATTATTTTCGTGTTCCGGTTGTAGTGTTGTGTTGAGGTTAGGTTTTTTTGTGAATTTATTGTATATATTTTTTATAATGTGTTTGTTGTATCCATTTTCTATTGCTATTTTTGTAATGTTATCTAATTCTTCATTTAATTTTTGTTTGTTATCCTGTGTGTATTTTATTGCTTTATTTATCATGTTACTGTATAACACCTATATAACTATATATATATATATTATAACACCGCCCGGTTAAAAGGGTTTACTCAAAATTTCACTACACATTAGTTTATTAGTACATAGACTAGCTTTCATCAGTGATTGGCTACTACTGATATAGATTTATATTTACCATTATGAATTGTTCTTACAAGCTAAGCTCTAATTAACTTAATACGACCAAGATTAGTAGACAAAATAAATTCGTTTCTTGTCGGGATAACTTTCATCAAGCATTCCCCTCCTCAAGAAAATTCTAAATCTGTCATGTTAGTATTATAGTATATATTTTAAATAGGGATAGGCCAATTCCGATTCTAGGAATAATTGTTTCTAATTGTATCAAGCCGATACTTGATTCTCCATTGACTAAAATGCTGATTCTGATTCTACATAATACTTGACACATGGACAAGGCTATAAACGAAGATATATATTATATGAATAAGTAGTCATTCCTATTGGGGGAGTGATTTACATTTCGCCTTCACTTGAAATCATTGCATTTGCATTATTATTATGCTATAGTTGCTAACATCTGTGGTAATAGCATGGCAAGGTTTCAATGTACCTTGCATTGACCAATAATGTTGTTGTTACAAATACATACAACTTTAGCATTTTTTGTTTGTTAATTAATTTTGTAATCCACGTGTATTTCACATTTAGTTTCTAATAATTACGAAATCAACAGGGAGAAAAATCTATAGTGATAGTCTTCTAGTTCGATATGACATTAATGTCGAATACTTATAGTTCAATAGGTTTTGATAGTTTGATACAAAAAACTCCAAATAAAGTGGATCGCGATTTCATTACGTTGTGGTTTTGTGTTAATGTTTGGCAAGCTGTTTTAATGAGTTTGAGTTTGGTGTACTTACAACTGTTTAAAGGTTATGTTGTTGTCAGTTACCGGACAAGTGTTAGTTTTATCATCTTTACATTTATTTTAAAAGAGACTTTCCTTAATTTCGAGTATTAAATGCAACAAATGGCAAAACTGGCTTGACCCAAAGCGTGTTCAGATGCTTGTATTTTCTAACAAAAACTTGCATTATCTGCAAGATTTTAATATACTACGGACATTAAAAACTAGACAATTTGTATTAATTTTTTACTTTTTCTAATTTTGACACATTTTAATTTTGTTTTTTTTTAAACAGACAATAAAAATAGGATCAGGTATTTTTTCAACGTTTGTAAAATATTATAAATAAAGTTCACATTTGTAATTTAAAATAAATCATTACTTTTATCTGATATGTTTGTTGTGCTTTCAGAATTTCCTATTCATAAATCAAGGATGAATGTTTTGTGTAGCCTATTACAATAAAACTAAACTTTTTAAAAGCTTTACCATATGATCAAGATGTTTACTAAAATCCATTATTAGAGAATATCATGTAGACCTATATAACTTAAAAAAATCTACTTAAGAACCAAGAATCAAAAAAAAAAATTAGAATTGAAAATTCTAGGAATCGGCCAATTACTAATCTTAAATATAAATTTACAGTAAATATATTTATAATATAATAAAAGCAAAAAAAATAGTATTTTTAATAATTAAAATATATGTAAAATTTATAATAGTCAAGTTAAAAAAAAACACAAATTAATTTAGTCAAAATGTACTCATATATGGAAATAAAAAAATAAGTAATAACGCAAAACAAAGTGTATGAAATTTGGGTATTAAGGTAAAACAAAATATTGATGCCATTAGTAAACGATACCACTGTTATAGTTGACAATTGTTAAGGAGGACAGAATTAAATTTAAAAAATATAAATAAGATTTGTTAATTCAATAATTATTATACATTAAAATTAACGTAAAAACATTAATTGTATCTAGTATATTTGAGTAGTTTTACAAACGATTATAGAGGGTATGATTTTCAATTATTTTTAATTAACAAAACTGCAGTAAAATAACAGGAATTAAACATAAAATCTGTCTCTAGGCCAAAAAATTCGATAATTAACTACTAGGCTTGTAGACTAGTAAATAGACAAATAATTTTTTTTAAACTAAGCATCTAATAACATTTAGATGCTGTAAGAATGGAAAGAAATAGAAAAATACCAAATAAGAATTATTTATAATTGCTCTAAATTTCCATTTAAAACATGAAATTATAGTTAAAATTAAAATCAGACAGATTGTAATGCCAATGTGATTTTAATAGTGACAGTTAACTACATTAAGTGTACTGATATTTCAAAGATTTTCAATAAAAGTTAAAAAAAAAAACATCAAGTTGTTGATCAAGTAGAAAGGTTGAAATAACTGAGGAAAGGTGAAATAAAATATGTAAGATTTAAATAGCCAAAATCGGTAATTATATAGACGTGCGACTACCGCTATTTTTGTGAATTTTTTTTCTTTTAACATGACGAATTTGACATTAGTTTTTGTCACTGAGGTCTATTTAAGGCCAAATACTCTGAAGAAGTTCACGTTCATCATTGTCTACTTACTGTTGCGGTAATTGTGAGAATTGGGACCACCTGAGATTAAAATAGAAAATTGTTCTAAAATAGTCCTAGGACGATATGCACAAGAATTGTTTTAAATTTTACACGAAAAGTTATTTTCTATTAATTTAAAGTTGGTTACAAAATTCAGGGTGGAGTAGTAAGTTGTGCAATGTTTGCGGAGTGGTACAGTGACATCACGCTATCTCCATTCATAACTTCCGTGTGTAACATTTTTGAGAAGCAACGTTTGGCTTAATTTTTATGGTTTTTGCATACGAATTTAAATATACTTATAAAGTCTCCAGTTAGGATAGATTTGGTTGTAATTTTATACATTAATATATAACTATATTAAAATATATCTATAACGAGTACAGTCAGGATAGATTTGGTTGTAATTTTATGGTTAAATTTATAAAATTATAAACAAATCTATCCTGACTGGATACTTCATGGGTATATTTCAATATAGATAGGCTATATAAAATTAACCTTTCCTGGCAATAACAAAAATATTAGTTATCAATATAGCTTCAGGACAGGAGTGGGCAATCTGAATATTTACAAAAGTTTATATTCCTAAAACACCAACTACAGTTGTGACTTTACTGTTCACTCCACAAACACTGCACAACTTACTACTCTGCACTGAATTTTTAACCCAACTTTAAATTGATAAAAAAATTACTTTCCGTGTAAAATTAAAAACAAATCTTATGCATATCGCCCTAGGACGTGTTTTAGAACAATTTTCTATTTTAATCTCAGGTGGTCCACAAATTGTCGCAATTACGGCAACGTTAAGTAGAAAATGATGAGCGTGTTCTTCTTCAGAGTATTTGGCCTTAAATAGACCTCAGCAACAAAAACTAATGTCAAATTCATGTTCAGGACGTAAAAATACATAAGAAAAGAGAACAAAATCACGAAAATAGAGGTAGTCGCACGTCTATTTAATTACCCCAAAAACTTAACAAATAGTGCCTTAAGCAAGAGCACCTTACTGCTCTTTGTTGTAATTTTAAATCTTTTAAAATATATAATTATGTCCTAAAATTAAAGTTAGTGTTTATTAATATTGTAAAAATTACTAATATTTTTATTCAAATGTTATCAGGTTGGCGGAGGGGGCAAAGACAAACCATGTAGAAATGAGAGCCAAATACTAATGAAACAGTTTTATTTTTTGTCTATGTGTTATGACAACTGTCAAGACAAGTTATCTATACTGTGTAGAGTCTGAAGTTCATTTGTTGACAAGTTATCAGTAATAGTTTAACAAAAAACACCTTTTGTCTATATCAATTTTCTGAACTTCCAGCTCAGTAGTTAACTGAAGCATATTTATTTAAAAACATACTAATGTTAAATAACTCAATGGTGCATATCATGTCATAATAATAAATTAAATTTATTTTTTTATTATCCTATTTAGCTAACTGGAATATATCCACATAACCAAACTCTGCCATCGGCATCAAGTTCCCTCCCCACTTGTAATTATCAAACCCAATAGATTATACCTTGAAGAAATTGTATTATAATGTAATCATGAAGAATTGTAAAATTACTGTTTTATTCAAGATAACGTTAGGACATTTTTAAAAAATATCACCTTACAGTAATCACCAGTCATTCTCCTCATAAAAAGTTTGCCATGATGATTTAGTATCATCATAAGCAGTCAATATATTAAATTATAAAAATTTCACATAAAATGTTTAAATAACCTCAAGATAAACCACAAATAACAAGTAATTATATACACAAGCTATGCAAATCTTACATAGCTTATTTAAGCCCAATTTGTTTTTAAATTTATTTACTAACATAGAATCATTAAATCAGGTAAATCCAATAAAGTATCAATTACCTCAAAAAAATATTCATGATAAATATATAATTTTTTTTTTGTTATAACTTTGTTAAAATGATAGTACATTGTATAACCTCAATATATAGTAAGAGATTTAAGCTAAGATGGATGTGAGTTTGCTGAATAGTGGAGGTGGAAGTTCTGGGCAACTGTCTACCCATCTCACATCTAGGCTCTGTGGTGATCAAGTAAGTGGCTAAGGTCGACCGATACACATAGCAACGAGATTCAACAAACACTTAGTCAGTAGGGTCCTCCACCACTCTAAATGTTAAGTATACAACGGCATACAGACCAGCCAGATCAAACATTATATTGGGTTAATAATAAATACACAAAAACCTCTTAACCACAAACTTTATTTATTTTACCCTTTTGTACATTTCAGTTACCAAGTAACCATCCTCAGAGGGATAACATACAAAGACTGAGTCTTTGTAGGGGCAAAATAAAGAAAGTTTGTGATTAAGAGGTTTTTGTGTATTTATTATTAAATTCAACCACAGTATATTCCTAATAAATAGTATTAAATTTAAGTTTTAATAGTATATACAGTCGGTGCCGCTTATTGTGATTACGGTTAATGTTATCATTCGGTTATTGTTATCGTTTCATTGAAAAACAAACACGGACGTATATTAATACATTGTAATTAGGCCGCTTATTGTAATCATCTGTTCGCTTATTATTATCATTTAATTTGCCATTCAAAATCATATGCGTCAACGTATACTAGCATAGACCAATTAAAAATGTCTACAAAGTAATGTAAACACACAATGACGCCCAATTCATAGAATGTTTATTTTTAGAATGACAGAAATATTTTGTAACGGTTTCAGCACTTAGCACAGTTCTCAGAATGTCTCCCTTACTCTTTGTTTACGCAAACACCCTAGCCTCGCTTGAGACGACTTAGAGGGAAGAGGTGCCGTGCAGCTTTACCGAATGAGTCTAAAGAAATAGATAATGCTCAGAAGGACCTACTTGAAAATACTCCTAAAGCAGCACTAAAATTTTTAATTGTTGAGTCTGAAGAAGATGGTAAAGATCTATCAAAAGTGTCACTGTTTTTGATAAACATGGATGTCACTGGACATGTAGGAGGTCCTGTGACTTCCTTCAGGAAATTAAGGAATGGTACCCTTCTCATAGAGAAAGCTCTCAGTTCATGCTATACATTCCATTACAGACTAACATCTAAAATGTGAAAAAATTAACTAGCTTTATTTTCTGCAGCAAAAAATGTTGATATTCATGTTCTACACATTAAAAGCAGTAATTAAAAAGAAATTTTCTAAACAACATCAATAAGACTCGATATTTCTCCATAATATTAACAAAATTATTTATCTATAAATGTGCTTATATTATATTTATCCATAATTATGTTTTCTCTGTATTTAGGTGTCGGAATTGCCTACTCCTGTAGATTCGGATCCAAGCCATGGCCACAGTTACTCTCAGGGTTCTACTTCAGACTTGAAAATAGCTTGGAGGTATAAAGACATTCCTGCAGTTCAGTCGGCTCCTGCTCCAGTGTCTAGTACCACATTTGGACATAACTTCGATTTAACAGTAACAGTGCCAAAGGAAATACTCTTTAATCGAGAAATTGCTTGCTGGCCCCACGATAGAGGTAAATTTATCAAGCATTTAATAACTGACAAATTAACTAGACTCACTTTTGGAATTAAATGGTTTTATTTGATATAAAGAAATATAAACATGCAAAGAGAAACCAACCTTTGGAATATGAACCGATGTATTAGGTGTTGATACTGCAACGGACCGGCCCAACAACGTAACGCCAGCGATGCCACCAGCCCTTCCTTCCGCTGCTAGGTAAAAATTTTGAAAGAAGCCGGTCTGGCCCACGACCAGAGCTCTGTGCAATGCTTGCCAAAATTTGCCAGAGAACCAATCTCTGGACTTTATTTAAAAACCTACTTCACTGAGATTTAACCCATTGGGTATCCGTTCCAAGGAAATGAGTTCATTTGAAAGCATATATGGCTAACTGACCATCTGGTTTAGGATTGTGTAAGAAATTTGTTTAAATAAATATAATCACGGTTTTGTTTGCAAGTTAGTAAATTACCTTGGTTTTATTATATTTTAATATATATTACAGCACAGTTTGTAATTGTTTTATATATTAAACTCTTCTTAAATTCTTGACAAATCTTTAACCTTTCAATATAAAATTTCTAACCTCTTTTGTAAGCACATAAATTTTTATATCACCTTTTTTTACCTTCACTATTTTATAAAATGTAGTATAACTTTAAATTTTAATTTTAAACTCAAAATTAATCCTTTCTCTGTTAATATTTAAAACTCAAAATTTATTATTTAATTGGTTTTCAATTTTAAACTTCTAGTTTAATCGCAAAAATTTACTTTAATTTTCTCTATAAGATTTTAATTTATTTTCCAAAACTTCATTTCAATTCAACTTATTTACACCACCCTTTCATTGTACCATGGAATCTCTTAATATTTGACTTTAGTATCTTGAAAAAAAAACAGACATTTAAAAACTTAGATTCTTTCTAACAAATATTTTAAAATATTTTATATCTTTCTTAAAATTCTACAACAATTAATTTTAAAACCACATAAGAACAACTAAAATTTCTTAGTCTTTATCTCTAACATGTTATATCTCTATACCTGAAATTTATTTAAACCTTTTTTATGACTAAAAATTACCTCTTAGGATCCACGTATCCTTTTTCCAAAATTTTACTTTCTAATTTTAAGTTGTTCTGTCAAAACTCAACATAATTTACTTTGCAATTTTTGTAATGAAAAATTCAGTGTCTTTTTTTAACACTTTTTCTATTTTAAAATCTTTATAAAATTCTGCAATAATTTTGGAAACTAATTATTTTCTTTCATATACCTGTTTTTCCATGTTAACCTCTACTCTAAACAAGTTGTGTTACAAAACAGCCATGTTTCATTGCTTCAGGAAAATGATAATCAAATCGAATTTACTTGACCAAAAATTTTAAATCTCTTTTTTCTAGTAATTATCTATTTGCATTTTAATTTTAATTTTAAAATTTCTATTTATTTATTTTATGTTCAAAATTGTCTTTTACTTTATTTTTAACTTTCAAAAATTTATTTCCAAACATTTCTATTTGTACCTTTCCAATCTACAATGGGAGAGTTCGCCATTTTAGTTTGAGGTAGCTACCACCAACTAACGCTATCTTCTCCACTTTATTTCTGAAACAAAACCACTATTCCAAAATGCATTTTCATCTTTTGCAAAATTTATTTAAATTTTTAAACTTTAAAATTTCAATGTTCCCTAAAAATTCAAAATAAAATTTTTAATTTATTTGAGAGAGAGAGAGAGAAATAAGCTAAAATCTGACCTTTCCAGAGTGAAATTCTTTCTGGTCTGCCGTTGGCGTGATGTCATCTCTCCCCTCTTTGTGGCTGGCCATCTTGGGTGTTGGACCCGTCCAAAATTTATGTCACCCCTGCTTCATTGTTCCCATGTTCCGCCTGACCAAAACAAAACGATACGCGTTATCACGCGAAGTTATATATCTTTATTTATGTTTTTAATTTAAACTCCTGGATCTAGTTTTTAAAACTCCTTTAACACTGTCTCTAAATTTTTCAAATTATTTTACTCTCGGTTTTGATCTACTCTTTGTTCTCTTTGTTTTACCTTACAGTATTTAAATTTATATTTTATAAGTGAATTTAGTTAATTTTAACTCTAAACTGTTTAAACACTTCAATTTTAGACACTGTTCATTTTTTATATTTGCACTGACTCAAACTTTTATTCTGCATACTTTTCTGCAACAAAATTTTCTCAAGGATGCTACGACATTGCTGTTAAATGACGCAAACCACTTTTGGAAAGTTTCCTCCACAAAAGGGTTTTAAAACACATGACACTACATCTCAGCGATTTCACTATTGCTCTTAGCCCTGTATTTTTATTGTCCCTTTACATTTTGAAACTGTCTTTAGGCGTTTCCAAAACGGAGCAGGTCTCACACAACCTTACCATTTACTCTTTGAAACCACGCTAACCAAAATTTATGCGTCTTCCTTCGCATTGTCTACCCTGTCGCTCGTTCTATCCAATCGCCAGTCTCCAAACTGACTAGTGCTGAATTCTTAGTATTTCCTGTGTACTCTACCTCCACACATATATACTTTTGGTTGATTTTTGCATAAATTACTTCATTCTTCTTTAACTCTTTCTGTAAGCATTTTTTTGTGTTTTTGCTCTCCGCACTTTCATCTTCTCTTTCTGTTCTGCATCCTCTTCAATGTTGATGGTCTTTGTAGGTGGATTTTGACCCTTTATCCCACTTTCAAATATGTATCTAAACCTTTCTCACAATTAATGGTGTTCTTTCTACTCTTTAAACTCGTTAAATTCAAATTACCTTATTCCTAAGCCATTTTTATTTTATTTTGCCTTTTTTGACTATACAACTTGTTAAAATTTATGAAATTTAAAATTGCACTTGCAACAGTAAAATGTGACATTTTAGCCCGTTGCAATAGGTATACTTTTAAAGATAATATGTCATACCATTGACTTTCTTTTAATGTTATTCTTTTCTAATACTTTTTATATTTGTAAAAAGTAAGATGAGTTTCTTGTTAATACAGGGACTAGCAGAAAAAGTGGATGTTTTTTAATCTGACTGTACATCACAACATTGCGAGTAGGGAAAACTGGGACAGTGAATTTCATTCCCTCATTCAATGCCAGTCAGTTGCAATGGAGAAGTGGACAGCCGGAAAAGTGGATAATTTTGAAATTAATAACACATAAACAAATTAGTAATAGATTTGAAACATAATTTCTTGCCATTTTCAATTATAGCACTTCTAAAACTCATTTATTTTGATTTAAAAACTCTAGTCAAAGGACAACTCTCATTCTGCACGCAATCATATAATCATACCTGGAAATTATCCATTGTCTTCATCATCATGTCGCTCAGTATCGCTGGTATTTCATTCCGAATTGCTAGGTTCAGATCTTCAGATGTTCGAGGCTAGTGTGATTAGTACTTCTATAGTGTGAATTAAACATAAGACCCAGCCCTAGCTATTGAATGTACTGAAAATTAAAGTTAAAGAGCCAAATGTTGACAGAAAATATTTTTTTACTTGGTATTATTGATCAATTAGTTTATTTATTTTTTCTAATTATAACTTTAGTACTAATGTGAATTATTGTATTTATGATTTCAGCAAAATTTCTCTATGTTTAAGATATTAAATGATCCCTTTTGGTTTCATTTGAAATTCTTACTTTTGATAATTTGGACTAGGTTTGGATTATCGGTGATGTACATCAGGGATGGCCAACTAGCAAACCTGGTTTTATGCGGCCCCAGATGAATGTTAAAAACATTAGATTATTGATATATTAATAAATATAAAACATAAAAATATAGGTTGGTATAGGTTGAACCCACAATAAGAGTTCTGTGACTTGCAAAGTGACCCATTTTTCACACAAGTTTGGAAACTGGTACTGCATTTTGGAGTTATGTACCTGAGGTGAAATATCCCAAACTACCTGTCTTGAGTAGGAAAATACTTTCAATGTTTGGAAGCACATACCTTTGTGAGTGAATTTTTTCAACAATGAAATCTATAAAATCAATTCACCGCAACAGCCTGACAGACAACCATCTTCAAGACCTTCAGATCTGCTGAAGGTTGTAACCACTTCAATTCAGATTGAATTTGATGAACTATTGAAAGCTTACAGTGTTTTCGATTGAGCGAAGAAGGTATATTTTTATGGAGGATTTTAAATTTAAATAAATTAGATTTTTCCAATACTGTATTCTGATAAGCGTAAGAAACGTGATTAAATAACAACTAAAATTTTAATATTATACTTATTTTGATCCTTTGTTCATTGAGCTTGATATTAAATGAATATGAAAATATTTTGTGTAATGTGATTGATTCATATTATTTCATATACTACACATATTATACTATATATGTATTGCCTACATTTGGCTTATTGATGATTGTGCGGAATGAGTTGTGTGCCCTTCATATTCACTGAAAATATTGAAGTGGCCCTTTAGGGTTAAAAAGTTGGCCATCCCTGCTGTACATTATGGACCATAAACAATAAGTATTTATAATGGCATAACATACAAAATTGCTATAGTTGTTAAAGATTGATAATAGAAAAACAGACAAACTTAGATAAAGTTTTAGATACGATAATAAAGTTAATATCTACGATATTAGATATTATTTGTTTTCTTAATGTTAGGCATATTGTGCTTTCTTATATTGTTGAGAATTAATTAATTATAGTTTTGATTTCCAATGTCATTAATAGGTATTAAATAAAAAGCAACTAGTTTAAACTGATTTATAAAATACAAGTAGGTTTGGAAAAAAGTTGAATAGAAATGTTTTTTATCTGTCTGCCTGTTCTACATTTAGAAGCAAATGATGACCACTATCATAGTGTTCTTCAGCAGCTACAGTATTGGATAATACAGTATGGACATAGCACGGAAACAGGACAAGCTCGTAAAACCATTCTTCGTGTTGGTATTCACAGTCTAGGATCTCCTTTATGGCCTGAAGCTGATTTGAAACTTCCACACTTCTTTTACTGCTTAAGGGCAATAATGCAGTCAGCATATGCTGCATGTATCATAACAATACCAGCAAATATTTTACAGGTATTAAATATATGCTTTGTTATTGCATGGAAGGTTTTTAAAATATTTACTTGTTTAATGTGCAAATTGAATCAAAATGGAAAAAATTTTGTAAATTTTTAATACCTTTTCTTTTATTATGGCCAATTTATTTAATAAATTACTTTTCTCTATTGTGTCCCAGTTGGAAGTTCTTAGTATCAGCAATAGTACCATCTATCTCCAGATCTACAAGACAATCTTGAATCGTATAGCATTAAAAGTAGGGATGTGCCAATTCCTAAAATTTTCGATTCCGATTCTAAAATTTTCCATTCGATTCTCGATTCTTTAGTCGATTCTCGATTCTTTAAAGTTATATTAGCTTACATGCTAGTTCTCTAATAATTAATTTAGTTAACATCTAGGTCATATGGCAACACCTTTTAAAAATTCTGTTTTAATGTAATAGGCTACACAAAACCTTCAACCTTGATTTATCAATAGGAATTTTAGAAGCATAAAAACATATCAGATAAAAGTAAAGACTTATTTTAAAGTTAAAAATGTGAACTTTACTTATTTTATAATGTTTGAAAAAATACCTAAGCCTATTTACATTGTCTCTCAAAACAAAACAAAAATTAAAAACAAACAAACAACATAAAAAGTAAAAAATTAATACAAATAGGATAGTTTTTAATATTTAAAAGTCTGGCAGGTAATGTACATTTCTGTTCAAAAACACAAGCATTTGAACACGTTGTGGGTCAAGCTGGTTTCATCACTTGTCATATATAACTCCTGAAGTTGAGAAAGGTTTTTCAGAAAACACTGTCGCAAGTGGGCAGACAAGTATTTTATTGCCATTGCATTTAAATGAGGGTATTTGGCATTTTGTACTGCCCAATTCTTCCCAACATCACAATCTGGACTGACTAATGGTTCCCCCAGATAATTGTTTACTTCTTCTTCTACTGTCAATTCCCCTGGGGTACCTTCTTCCTCAACATTCTGGATTAGTGGGGCATACCTTCTCTACATCTGGTGGGACCTTTTTTCTTCAGGTGTCTATAACAAGTGCAACTGATTCAGGCCTATTTTGTATTTATTACTCAATCCCAGTTGATTTTTAACGGACTATCACTTGTAGGTCCTGTGTCTGAGGATAAAGTTTCTTCAAGTATAGATCTTTTTTGTTGATAAATTTGGGCAAAATGAATGTTGTTAAGTGCTTTTTTATATTTGATATATTATGTGGTTTTCCACCGTCAGTTTCTGTTAACCGTCATCGAATTGACGCGATGGCCAGTACACTGAACCGAATACCGTCGGGCCTCTTAACGCTTTGTTTATTAGTACTACTCAGCTGGTGTTGCTACTTTTGCAAAACTTAAGGCACAGTATTTAACAACAAGCTTTACACTACTTACAGATGTAATTACGATGGTTTTTGTTTGATAGATACATCCGACAGGATTAAAAACATGATGTTATTCTAAGAGCTTTTTGTCCGTAGTTACGGGCCGACACACATATTTGTTATGACGTATTGTAGTGATTTTCACTACTGTTTTCAAAATTTCACAAAACCTTAAAACTAAGTTGGAAATATTGACTAAATATTTAGTTGTAAAATAATCCTTAAAAACGGACTTTGTGAAAGTTGAGTACAAACATTGATATACTTAGATAAACTCATCCTTACTAGGAAGTAAATTATAACGTAAATTCCTTAACAAGTAAATTATTTGGTGTTAAAAACTTTTACTTAATATGAATATTGGATAGTATTTACTGGACCTGCAGCATTACTTATCAGAGAGAGAATATATTACACTTTAGTTCTATATTCAAAATATTTATAAACTCACAAATCAATCACATGTGACACGTTTACGTGTCTTAGTGATAGGCGCCAAAACACTTTTATCACCAGTCAGTTTATTATTTGGGTAACCGGGACATGAAATTATGGTTTTGTTGTTTCTTGCTAACACAAAACACAAAAAATATCAAAACAGTGTTACACAGACAATAAAATTTAATTAAATCAAAAACAATGTCGGGTCAATTGGTCTGACGGAGTTTATTTACGTTTCATTTACGGTAGGAAAAAACTATGTTGGGCCAGTTGGTCCGACACGTATTTTTATAAATATTATGATAAGAAACGTATATTTATACTTTATACTGATAGGGGAACAAATTATAAGAACACATGATTTAAAAATGAGCCTAAAATATTTTGGCAATTCTCTATGAAAACGCGATATTTTGGCCGGCAGCTAAAGTATTAAGGTGCAGTGACGCGTTCGCTTTGTTTGTTAAACTACACGAACTATTTCATCTGTAAGTTTATATTACTGTACATTATTTTGCTACATTTGTAGCTACTGTGCGGATCTGTTTATCATGTAATAAATAGTTTCATTTGCTATTACAATCGTGTTTATTTTCTTTTTGCTCCCAAATATATTACATTACTGTGAGAGTGATATCTGTCTATAATATAATTAATTGAGGTTAAGTTTCGGAGGAATATTACAGTGTTTCTGTTATCCGTCTATTCGCTCAACCATCATGTCAGTTTTTACTATACTTTTTGTGTGTTTTGTTCTGACATCACAAATCAGTGGCAGTAAGACATGTGGGGGAGAGAGAGAGAGAGTATCGAACCCGCTCTAGTGAGAAAGAGAGAGAGACGAGCGATGTCAAACGACCAGAAATGGTTACGATCTTGATTGCTGTTGCTTCATAAATAATATTTTTGTTATATTTTCGTTTACTTTTATCATTTAATTCATTCAAATCAACTAATACATAAATAAGACATAGTTGGTAATTCATTATTTTTCCAAAAAATTACTCCACACACATATTTTAATAGTTAACAAAATAGCAATCGGAATCGACACTTTTATGACGAAGAATCGAGTATCAACGATTCCTCGATACCACCTAGAATCGACGATTCCTGGAATCGAGAATCGGAATCGGCCCATCCCTAATTAAAAGTCTGTCTAAACACAACGAAATATCCATTAACACGTTCAGCACTGGTACGCTCACTCCCAGTCTAATTAAAACTTCTCTAGTGTCGATAAGTGTTTTTTTTAAAGGTTTAAATTTTACTTCAGTGTTTCAGAAGAGTTTAGAGAACATTGTGCCTTAGTTGTTTTTAAATCCAACCAACCGAAGTTACTTTTGATGCTTCAACTGAAACAATACTTCAGGGATTTTATGAACAGATTTAATTTGGTTTAACTTTTATATTTTAATGATTTTTATAGTTTGAACCACTTCACGCGGCAAAATATCCGGTAAAAACAACGATCATGAAAATAAACTAAGCTTTCTGAACTAACGCAAGAATAAACGATAACTGTTCTATTAGAGTGAATGAACCTACTCGAGGTGGAAACAGACTACTGTAAATATGAGTCATTGACAAAATGCTTGGAAAAGATAACCTAATGTCATAATAAGATTGTAGTAAACAAATGTCAGCTAATCTTGGCTATAAATAGTCTCGGATGTGATATATGCATTATCTGTGTCTGCATTTACATTATCGATCTATTATGCTTTGTGAAACACATGACATAAACAGAAACAAACATTCCGAGTTAACATTTGAGTGGTTAATTTTAGTATGTAGTATATTTTAGTAGTAGGTACATTAGATTTTTATTTAAGTTATCTTTTTTCTCTGTCTTTTTTATTGAGTTTTATTATTTGTCATACAGTATTTTATCATTTGTATTTCTTTTTTTAATTGTGACCCGATAAATAAAATAATATTTTAATCTGATTTTAAAATACTTAACTAAGTGAATACGTAGTTGCTTACTTGCTGATGCATTTCAAAACATTCGTTCCTTTTACGAAGCTAAAGGGTTATGGTTAGCTTTGTAAAAGGAACATATGTTTTGAAACGCGTCAGCAAAAAGTATTTTTAAAATTAGTTTAATCAGGGAATTCAAGATGATTATATCAAGCAACTTTAATATTTTAATGTCTAATACATTGTTTTGATGTCCCCAATAAACCTGTATATGGTAGAAATACAATGATTGAGATGAAAACAACGGGCACGATAATTAGATGCTACGACAACCTATGCAACCCGCATAGCATTCCACTGCCTTCATAAGTGGAAGTTAGCAAAAAAACAGACAGTAGTTTGTTGAGATCTCTAATATCGCTGCCGTGCTGAATGTGTTAATCACTGACTGAATTCTGTATACCTTTGTGACTTGCTACAGTGTTTCTCTCTGATTGAGAAAAGTGTCTCAAATATTAATGTTATTTTAGTGTTCATGTGCATCAGTTTTAAGATTACAGACCAAACTTACTGAGGCATGTTTGTCAGTCTCCTGTTTAGTCAAACAAATCTCAACTTTTAAACTCTACCAGAACTAATCCTAAGTAATATTTAGGTATATAAAAACACCTGCGCATTCCACTCTTAACTACAGTAGAACCTCTCTAATTCCTTATATTTGGGACTGAGAGGGGGACGAACTCGAGAAAATGATGAATTTTGGAAGTCGTGAAATTAATATGTAATTGTTGGTAAAGGTATACCACATAAAAACATAAATAGGTATGTAATGTAATTAATGCTATACTCACATTATTTATGTTGGTCGAAAAACTCAACATCAATATTACACAACACTAATAGCCTGCAGTATAAATAGTAATTACAAATACAGTATGTTACTCTAATTTTGTAAAAGACATTACAGTACCTTGTAAGAACAATAACACTAGCGAGAGAAAATATGATATATTAAATCTATTTACATTTTAGTTTTTAAAACAATCTGTAATTTTTTTGTACTAAAGAAATCTTATCTGATGGTGCCTATACTATATGACAGTGCAGATGATGTGTCTTATTACTGTGATGAATTACAGAAGTTGACAAATTAGAGAGGTTCTACTGTATTTCAGTGAAAGTGATATTATAAAAGGATTTACTTTCACAAGAATAAAACTATTTTGTTAAAAAAATGTGTGTATCATTTTACTAAAACATTATCTTAATTAATTATATTCTTATTTTAAAAGACAATACAACAGAACATTAAATATAATAGTTATGACAGATTTAATTTGTACATTCTTAAATTTAGATAGTATTTTTCAGCTATTGTAGTGTTTTATAATAGGGATATCTCTATTGTTGTTTTCTTTTCAGAAATCAACTGTAGAGCAATGCGAACATTCAAGTGACAATGCAGTCTGCTTAGAATCTTTGGCAAATAATTCTAACCCAGTTTTTAGTGAATACAGCGGCCTACTGACTGTGCGCAAACTATCTGCTATTAATACGTTAGCAACTCATGTACCTGAAACCAGAGACTGGGCTTTTAAACTGCGCAAAAGAAGATTTATTATTGAGGTAAATTAGTTTAAAGTTAATGCAGATTAAATAATGAAAAAGTGACATGCAAATCAAGATTATGTCTTGTCATTTTGGGTTTATGCATGCCAGAATTAAATTTGTTTTATACAGGATTCAAATCATAACTTACTGATGAAAGAGTTCTAGACCTATGTTGTATAGTTTTTTCTTTATTTTCGACACTTGAACTTGTCCTGAAATTTTTTCTCATTTCAATTGAGGGAAATGAAAAAATAAATAAAACTGCCTAATTCATTTGTCTAACTCACAGAGACAGTTGATTTGCGAAACAGGTACAACTATTTATTTCAACAGCCAACGTTTCAATAATGGCTGCATTATCGTCATTAGTCCTTGTTCCTCTTACACTCTTATAAAAAAAAGTAAGTTAATGAAAGTACATATGTGCAGTTTTCATAAATATACTATAGATATGTCACTGTGCTGTTTTTCAATATAGTGCAGGAGGAACAAGACCTGATAACGATAAGGTAGCCGTTATTGAAATGGCTGTTTAAATAAATAGTTGTACCTGACTCGCAAATCCACCGCATTTATTTAAGCAACTTTAATAGTATTACAGTTTGAAGTTATTTCTGTTCAGTTAGTAAAAGCAAAATTTGGAGTGTCTTGTACCTGTAGTTAAAAATGTGATAACCAAAGTGGACAGTATAGTAATGTAATAAAGCCATCACTATTTGGAACAAACTGTGGTGAATCTATAAAATAAATAACACACAAATCTCCTCTAACCACAATAATTTGTTATTACAATTTTTTCTAAAGCAACCATCCTGAGAGATAGATAAAAACATGCATTATGTTATTTGCTACCACTGATGAAGGTTGCTTTGCAAATGAAATGTACATAGGTTAATAGAAAATTATTGTTTTTAGAGGGTTTTTGTGTGTTACTTTTATAATAAAATTATTTTGTGTGTGGATAGCTAAAAGTTATTAAAAGTGAATTAGGTTTAAAACAATTTACTGTCAGCTAGAATGTAACTCAGTTAAGTTTCATATGATCTGCTTTTCCTACTAATATCTTCCTCATATTATATTTCTCACTGATTGTATCCACTGAGTGGACTGTTTCTAAATTTTCAAAATATTTTTTTGCTGTACTATCTGGCATAAAATACGAACTACAATGTCTATATTGCTATGTTTTTTACAATTCTGATTATTATTTATGATAAAAAAATATAATTTTCTGTGTATCATTTTTTCAATTCCTTCTATTAGCATACATTCCCCCCCCCCTCTCTCTCTCTTTCTCTCTCTCTCTCTCTCTCTCTTTCTCTCTCTCTCTCTCTCTCTCTCTCTCTCTCTCTCTCTCTCTCTCTATATATATATATATATATATATATATATATATATATATATATATATATATATATTATCATATTATTTTCTACAAATTTTCAATCGTTAATAAAATACATTTTTATTCATCCAATCATGTTCAAATAATTTTTTTTTAACCTGTAGGGGATGATAATTGTGATGTTAACACTGTTTTTTCAAATATTTATTCAGTTACAAAAATTTGGCGTTCCAGGCTGGAATTAAACTGAGTACCTCCATGCTTAAAGTCTAGCACTTTTGGCACTGAGCCAACTTTCCCATAGCTAGAAGTGTTTTCTTAAAGAAATACATGAAATTTTCTTTTGCGTCTATCTGGTTGTTGTCGAAACCTCTATTGTACGACCTTAAATTGTCGCCATTGTTACCACACAATATCATAAATAATACTCAAGGATTAAAAATGAGTGAAAAGTATAAAATAAATAAACAATCAGGGTTAACGGTATGGAACCATGCTTCACAAACAGACAATGCAAAAGGAAAGCAAAAAGAAACTACAACACAATGCAAGCAACCAAAAAAAGAAAGTGTATAAATAGTAACAAACAAAAATAAGAGTCCAACACCATACATTGAAAGGAAAATAGAAAAGTGCAAGGAAATTCACTTTTTATTTGGCCGCCTAATATTGTTATTCTGACATATCTATATAAATATTTACAATAAGTATAGTTATAAAATAAAAATAAACAAAAATAAAAAAAATTGTCAACTTAGTAGGAATTGACTTAATTTTTTTAACATATTCCTTGTTAGTTATAAGCAGTAGCATGGTTGTTTCAAATCATGAGAATTTTATTTATTTAATATTTTAATTGAATGTTATTTGGTTTCCTAACAGAAATTTCCTGGTTTGGAGAACAGTAATAAAATCCTACAGCCACTGTCAAAATGTTAAATAACTTGTATTTGTTAATAATTATGTTCCCTGTAATTAAAATATGTATTAAAATTTGCCCTTTGAAAATATTAAAAACAAAAATAATGCTCTAAGTTTGTTGGGTTTTTATTATTACAGTCATATTACAAATTTAAATTTTTTTCAGAAACTACACCTACCTCCAGAATTAGAAGAATCTGGTCAAAGAGAACAAGATGACAGTGTTAATCTGGGATGTGCAAGTAACAGATCCCTCAAGTTAGATTTTTAACTCTCTGTGTCTTCCGTATTTTCTAGATATATATTACAACAATTTACATCTCATTCTAACTTTTATGTGTCACAATTGTACTGTATTGTAAATATTGTTGTGTTGGAAATAAAAATAATTTATTTTAAATTACATCTGAATTTGATTTTTATTTTGGTTCTCATGTTGCAGCAAACAGGTGTTAACACTTTTGTTATATAACAGTAAAACTGTTTACTTTTAGAAATCCTTTCCTTTTTTGAATATTCTTACTTCCTCTTTTATATTATTTGCTAACCAAAAGTGTGCTTGTTCTTTTATCATCTAAAAGCTTCTGTAATTTTTTTTGCCTTTTCCGACTAGCTTGATTTTGTTTAATTTTTGCCACCTATAATACATTTATATTGAATAACTGGTAGTCCATTTCCCTATGTAGTTGATCTACATACTATGTTTTAAATTGTGTCATTTATTCTTAAACAACTAAAAACTGTGTATATATATATATATATATATATATATATATCACATTATCAGTGATTCGACAATGGTTAAGTGACCGAAAGGTGCCTCTTGACAACAAGGTAAAATTATTGCACTTAGTGTTGGATAAAAGTATTTACAATAGTTATATATCAACTTCATAAAGTCAATGCAACGGAAAAATAATGGACAACGTAAAATATCAATATATATATTTCACGTTGTCCATTATTTTTCCGTTGCACTGACTTTATGAAGTTATTATTATTATTTGTAAATAATTGTTTCCACCACTAAGTGGAATAATTTTGCCTTATGTGATGAGGCACCTTTTGATCACTTGACCATTGTTGAATCACTGAATTAATTTTCTCTATTTTTCTGGTGTGGATGTTCGGTGCGTGATGTTGGTATTTGTTGGTGTCATACATAATTCTTCTTGAGCCGCGTGTATAATGTTTTTGAATAGTACGTTGTCTGTATATGTTGTCTGTAGGTTCATTAAATTGTTGTGTATGTTTTTATAAATATGGCATTTTTCTAGTGAGTTTAGTTTTATTGGGTTATTATTCATTTCATATAATTAGGTTAGTTTCGTAATTTGTTATTTCATGTTTATGTGATATTAGGTGTGTTGCAAAAATATAAATACACCAATAACAAAATAGAAAAATTTACAAATATATATAACAAAAAATACTACATTCCAACATACAAACCAAACAACAAGATAATAAAATATCTTAATAACACAAACCACAAAACAAATACAGAAAAACATAATTTATCAGGAATTTACAAAATTACATGTAATGACTGCAACACATTTTACATAAGAAAAACAACCAGATCATTTAAAATAAAATTTGAAGAACATTACAGAGAATTCAAAAATAAAAATACAAAAGCATCAATTATTGCAGCACACCTAATATCACATAAACATGAAATAACAAATTACGACAATAACCTAACCATGCTTGAAATAAATAATAACCCAATAGAACTAAACTCACTAGAAAAATACCACATTTATAAAAACATACACAACAATTTAATGAACTTGGGCTAAGTGAAAACTTTCTGAAAAATCGTTATCAAGTTTTTGTCAATTTTTTAGACGTTCATATTCAAAGAATTATATTGGACTCAAGCAAATGTCAACTTGGATGTACTACACAAAGACATCAATTCCTAGTTAAACCAGGATTGGCCATAAACAATCCATATGTCACAGACGCAAACTTTTGATTATGTTGGAATTGACTTAATAATCTCTGTTTTTATGCACGGGATCCTATATATGGTATTTTCTAGAGTTGAAATAAATGTGGCTTAAAAATTCTTTTACCTAATGATAATCCAGTTCGTACAGGAAAGATAATGTTTTTAACTTTGGACCCAATCGGAGTATGAACGGATCGTAGATCAGTTTCATGATATTAATAACTATAAAGCTATTTTATAACAATTTAGGAATATTATAGATTTTTTTAAACCATTGAAAAGAAAATTGTGTTAAAATAATATTGAAACAAATGGTGTTTTATTTATGTAAAATTGTCTAAACTGACTGGAACAATTTCTGTAGTAATACTTAATAATCAATATTCAGAAACCTCTTGACCAAAATACTTTTTTATTTTACCCTTATGTACATTTCAGTTACCAAGTAATTATTCTCAGAGGGATAACATACAAAGACTAATTTGTGATTATACCTCTGAGGATGGTTACTTGGTAACTGAAATGTACATGAGGGTAAAACAAAAAAGTGTTGAGGTTAAGAGATTTTTGAGTATTTATTACTAATATTCAACCACTTAACCATGGTGTATTCCTAATATACAGTAGTAATACTTGTTTACTTGTAATTATTCTAAAAGGGGTAATAATTAAGTGATAAAATAAAATATCATGTTATATGGCAAAATATGTAGCAATAATATTATATTCATTTGTATATGATTTTGCTCTGGAATAATTCCTGTATCTTTCATAATTTCTGCAACTCTTTTCATAGTTTTTCACAATATCTTTATGTAAAAAAGTATTTATAAAATTGTAAGGGTTGAAATTTCAAATCACAATAGCTATCAATTTGGAAATACTTTAACAGTTTTCATTCCATTGCACTAACTTTAGTATGATTTTATAGAAAAATGTTTTATATTACTTGTACCTATTTTTTAAAATTTTTGTTCAGTTCAATTTTTTTTTCACTATATAAACAAACAATATCTTGTTTTAGTGGTAAAATAAGTTAAGTCCAAAGTTTTATTAAAATGGACGGCAGCTAAAGAATTCAGATGGTATCTCTACATTTGCCTATATTAATTGGGCTACTAAATCATATTTGCAGGGTAAGGCAAAAATAACTATTCCTAAAATTGGTTGTAGCAGTAAAAATTATAAAAAGTTTTTCTCTTGAAACAGACATAATTTTGTATTCAGAATTAGTTTTAAGGGTTTTCTCAAATAAATTTCTTTTGTTCTTAAATATCATTGAATGAAAAGTTATATACAAGAATTACACAAAGGTCAGTTAATTTATACCATTAACTTCTCTTGAATGATTGCTCTAACTTACATGTGAAAGTGAATCAATTTGTCAGTAAAAGTATGTAATGAGATCAGACCATTGTTGTGTGAAAAATAAACAAAGCCATGTGAATTGAGAGAGAGACACACCTGTTAGATTCACTGAACCTTGTCTCCTGGTTTTGTTTCCTGTCTTCAGTTTACTGGCAGCATGTACTGCAGCAAGTATGATTTTAGAGCTGCCTTCCTTATTCTGGCAAATACTGTTTTTTTGGTAAGTGGTTTTACTGTTTATAATGGTATAGTTATACAGCAACAATATTTTGATGTCATAAGTGTTTTAAAAAATTCTTTTTTCTATGATCTAATGCCTAATATAAAACTTTATGTTCTAGTACTACACAATAATAATTAAAACAAATCCGTTATTAAGTCAAATTATTACCTTATATTGGTGTAGTTTTTCACTTAAATCTTTAATGACTAATACAAATTAGTTTTGAAGTAAGAACTTCCTTCAAAGGTTGCTTTCAAAAATTAAGCTACCAATAATAATTAGATAAAATATAAAGTAAATATTAAAACTAATTAAAAATTAAGTTACTGTGATTTTAAAATTTATAACTTAATTATATAAATTAATTACACTGAAATTGATATTTTAAAATGTATCATCTTTTTTATCTTCAAAAATATGTATGATAAAATTGTGTTATTATAAAAGTTAGTTATGGTTTATATATATATATATATATATATATATATATATATATATATTTTTTTTTTTTATTCTCTCATATTGTTTTAGTGTTTTCTCTTTGATTGACAAAGACCACTGTGTGGTTGAAATATATCATTGTTTAAGTGCTTTTATGTGTTTCTATTTCAAGACTACAGAGTGGACTCTTACCAAGGTAAGTCTGTCAGTCTCCTAGTCAAAAAATCTCTCTCTCTCTCTCTCTCTCTCTCTCTCTCTCTCTATATATATATATATATATATATATATATATATATATATATATATATATATATATATATATAAATCAACGTCACTAAGCACTTGTGAAAACTTAATGAAAATACTTAATTCTTGCCAGATTGTAAATCCCAAGGATTAATATAAGATTTAAAACAAAACCGCATAATAACCAAAATATACAAATTTATAACCTCCATGTGTCTAAACTACAACAACACTGCTCATATCTGAGATTTACTTTGCATACAGCAATCCTCTTAGAAATAAAAATATCTAAATTTAATTATATCCCATTGCAACTATTAATTCTTTAAAGACTCTGCACTGTTTACAATACAGTAGAACAAAATTTTATTTGAAACTTTCTAATAATTTAATTAAATTTCATATTTTGATTCCCTAAAGATTCTTGGGTCATCAGCATGAGATCAAACACACACACTTACATATACATATATATATATATATATATATATATATATATGAAGTTAATATATTACTATTGTAAGTAATTTTATCCACCATTATATATATAAATAGAATTTTTTGGACTAGGAGACTGACAGACTTACCTTGGTAAGAGTCCACACTGTAGTCTTGAAATAGAAACACATAAAAGCACTTAAACAATGATATATTTCAACCACACAGTGGTCTTTGTCAATCGAAGAGAAAACACAAAAAGAAATATGAGAGAATGAAATAAAATAAACTAATAAAAATTAGTTGTTTTTTGTTATATATATATATATATATATATATATATATATATATATATATATATATATATATATATATATTAAAAACAACTAAGGATATTCAAATACAAGAATATATATTAATTTATATTCAAAGATTTTTGTTGGTAAACAGTACCAACATCATCAGGAATGAACTATACAATAACCATTATTAGGATATAATACATTATTGTTTGATTCATTCCTGATGATGTTGGTACTGTTTACCAACGAAAGCTTTGAATATAAATTAATAAATATTCTTGAATTTGATTAACCTTAGTTGTTTTTAATTATTATAAAAGAAAACATATTATATATATATATATATATATATATATATATATATATATATATATATATATATATATATTGATATTTTACGTTGTCCATTGTTTTTCCGTTGCACTGACTTTATGAAGTTAATGTATTACTATTGTAAGTAATTTTTTTAAAATTACTTACAATAGTAATATTTTAACTTCGTATATATATATATATATATATATATATATATATATATATATATATAAAATTTTTAGAAAGTTTCAAATAAAATTTTATTTTGTATTTTAACAGTGCAGAGTCTTAGAAGAAATAATGGTTAGACAGGCTATAATTAAATTTAGATTTTGTTTATTTCTAAGAGGACTACTGCATGTAAAGTTAGTACAGTTTTTGCAGTTTAGACACATGAAGTTTAAAAATTGGCACCTTTTGTTTATTATGTGATTTTGTTTTAAATCTTATATTAATCCTTGGGATTTATAATCTGACAAAAAATAAGTATTTTCATTATAAAGTCTTCACAAGTGCTTAGTAATATTGAGCTATGCAGATGTTATTAAAATATTTATTTGAGAATGCTGGCTTAATAAAGTCCAATGATTACTAGTAGGATTGAACATACGTTAATTGATAATACTGATTCCATAAGAAGAATATTTACAAAGAAATAAAAAATTTACAACAATAAACTCCTACTGAGAAATTTACAAAGGACGCTTTAAAAACACATTTTTTTTTTAATATGCACGACAAAGAACTATTTATTTGAGTACCTAATTTGAACATAAGAGCTTTATTTGTTTTAAAATATACTATAAGCAATTATTGCGTGACTAAGTGAATACTTTTGAACTTATCTACTTTTTTAATGAAACGATTGTTTTGAAACACATCAGCAAATAAGTTCAAAAGCATTCACTTAGTTACGCAATAATTACTTATACTATAATTAAATAGTACGTAATAAAGTGAATACTTAAGAGGGTACGTGCTGATGCGTTTCGAAACAATTGTCCCTCTCACGAAGCTAAGCCTCTCACGTAACTAAGTGAATACTTAAGAGCTTACTTGTTGATGTGTTTCGAAAAAATTGTTCCTTTTATGAAACTAAGCAGCTTAGCTTCATAAAAGGAACGATTGTTTCAAAACGCATCAGCAACCGAAACAGTGAACTTTTTCTTAAGCGTTCACTTAGTTACACAATTCAAGATGATTACAGTAAGCAACTGTTTTGAAATTTTGACAAAATCTTTTTTGCTTTACAGGCAGGTGGTATTGGCTTAGTAGCCATTGGAGCATTTTTACTGGATGATACAGAAAGAATCTTAACATCCCGACTAATCTTAACGTCTTTACCACAGCCACTGCTATACTATGTAGCTTTGTTTCTGATGTCCCTAGGCCTAATTCTAAGCTCTCTTGCAGTATTGGGTTGTTGGGCAGCACACCTGAGTAATTACTGCCTTCTTGCATTTGTAAGTTTGTATTTAATGTTCATATTTTACTGAAACTAATTTCATAATAAAAATCAGATGAAGGTATACATGCATAATACTTACTCATGGTTTTGAGACAGTGAAACCAAGTTTCTATAAAAAATTAAAGGTTTATCTTAAAGTTTGTGTAATCCACCAATATCTTGAACTACTACTATCAATGGAGGACCAGGTAATCTATAAACCAGTTGTCGCTGCTGAAAAAAGTGACAATATTGCTAAGTAAAAAAACATTTGACTGACAAGAATTATCAACTAAATATTCAATAGTGGTAGGTAATTAATATGATTTGCACTTTTAACTCACATCTGTTTAACTGGAACAAATAAGTAGTAATTTTATATCAAGGAAATTTAGCACATTGAATGTCTCTAAAACACCGACTATAATGTGGCAACAACTATGAAAACATGACAAGAAAATATAGAGACAAATGACCGATCAAAGGTGATGATTAGATCAGGTGCTTGAGAGAATTGAAGGGTCTGAACATTACATAAAATAGGAATTCAAGAACAAAAATATACATGAATAGATTTGGTTGAAATATCATAGAATTTACGTCACTGAAGACATCTGTATTTATCAGTCCATCTTTAAAAAATTGTGATTTAAACTTAATACTAATAAGAGTGTGGAAGAATTTTTTGAATTATGTAATTTCTAACCTGAAAGTAGCCTCTTTATATTTAAGTCAGTAATAAGAGCATATTTTTCATTAGATTAATTGTTTCTGTAATTCATTTAGGTTTTATTGTATTTTTGATATGGGAGGTATGCAAATTTCATAGTTTGAAATTTTGATAAAGTTGAATATTTTTTTGAAACTTTGTAAAAATTTGTTTAAAGGAAGACATTTTAAAATTTCTAATATATGTATTATAATTTAAAGATTAGTAAAAAAAACTTTTCTTAATATTTTTTATTTTTATTCAATTCCTTCTATTAAGTTTACACTCTCTTTATATATTATATCTTGTTCAAATTTTCAGTCACTAATCAAATACATTTTATTCAACCACTCAAGTTCAAATACATTTTTTTTTTTAACTTGGGGCGACACTCGATATTAATACAGTTTTTTTCAAAAACTAATTAATTAGTTAAATTTAATAAATAATTAATTTTAGTTTTATATGGAAGAAAAACTTTTCACAAAAGGGGCAAGGTATGTAATATAGTTATTTTGTACCATTTGGCTTTAAATAAGTGATTTCATAAAACAGCTGATTTTATGTCATAGGTTATGTGGTAGAACAGCTGTTTTAATGCACAGGCTATGTTACTTTATTTATATTAGTTGTAATTATTTAATAAAAATTAACTAAAATAAAATTTTTTTCAATGACCTGAGTAGGAATTGGCTTTAAAAATTTTTTGTTTGTATACCTTGTTTGGATGTATTTTATTTGTTAGTGAAGGTTAACCCCAATGTTTTAATTTTTCAGTATTTGTTTATGTTGGTTGTCCTTTTAATTGGAGAGTGTGTACTCAGTATTCTCGCCATCTTGTGTCCAGAATATTTAGGCCTTAACCTAGACAAAGAGGAACTTCAAGATTCTTGGCAGCGGAATTATGGAGTTCCTGGTAGAGAACAGTATACAGCAGCAGTTGACTTGGTGCAAACCCGTGTAAGTAATTCTATTGTTAATAATTTGGAAAGATAGTGAGTAATTAATTTGGTTTTGTTTGTATTCATTTCTGTCCCAAAAACCTGTGTCTGATAAATTATTCTTATTATTTATTTTAGTTATATATAAATTTTTGTAACATAATCTAAAATATTATTTGGTTTATATTACAAGAAATAATATTACCTCACGCATGAATGAAACAATATATTTTAAAATAATAAAGAAGATTGAGAAAATTTATGAATGGTAAAAATAGGTATTATAATATTAAAATTAAAAACTGTAGAGTAAAACTACATTATCTTATACAAGAATAATGACTTTCATTTTGCCTTCTTAAATGTGGTTAAAAATCTATTAATAATACAATTACAAGACTAAAGTATGTAAGACAAAAGTCATATTTTTGATATTTTGTTTGAAACGAACTATACACTACAGCCCCCTTTTCAGGAGAAAATACACTCTCCTGTGTGATTCACATCTACCTTTTTCGTTCAAAATAAAATGATGAATTTTCTCTCTATCTAAAAATTAACCAGTTATTTTTTTATAGTTAAATTTCTTTCAATTTTCTAATTTTATTAAGGCTAGCTGGAATTAACAGTTGTTAAAATTCTGATTCTTATAAAAAAGTCGTATGAGCATACCACTAGCTCATAAAGAAAAATAACATACACTCACACATATGCAAAAAGTATTATTAAATTAAAATTATTAAAACTGTTTCAATTTAGTTTAAAATAAATTTTCGTATTGTTTAGTTTCAGTGTTGTGGGATAAATAGTGGCATTGATTATAATATATCCTGGTGGCGACTACGTGAACTAGCTCCACCTACATTACTTGTGCCATTGTCGTGTTGTATCTTACAAAATCCAGCCGAGTTTTTAGATCCAAAACCTTTAAACACATCGGTCTGTCAGAATGCTCATTTAGAAAACTTCAGGACTGCAAGATACTTAGAGGTAAACATTTGATACATTTACATTTATCTGCAAATGTTGAAAAAATTAAATGTTTTACAATTTTCTTTTATACTTTTCATTTAAACCAACATCTTGCAGATATAGCAATACTACTTGTATGAATAAAATATTTTAGAACTGTCTATTATACACCATGGTGCATTATTCAAGTTCAACAAAGTAAAGATCTACATAATAAAATAATTTCTAACTAGCTATGTGCATTAATCACTTTAAAATTAGTTTATGACTATCCGAACTTTAAATTTTGTAAATTTGTAAAAACTTTCTGAGACAGAACATTTTCGCTTGCTATGTGGTGACTTTCATCTTTTTTGTCTGCTTGGAGATTTTGGGTTAAGTGGTGACGGTTTTAAAGGCAGGTTTTTGATAGTATCAAAGAGTATGTGTGATTTGTATTGTGTTTGTTCGTTTATTATGTTCGTTTGTTCCTAATATGTTAATACAATTCACACATACTCTTTGATACTATCAAAAACCTGCCTTTAAAACCATCACCGGACATCCCAACAACTTCAAGCAGAAGACAGTGATGAAGATCGCCACATATGGATCAAAAACGTTCTGTCTCAGTAAGTTTTTACAAATTTACAAAATTTAAAGTTCGGATAGTCATAAACTAATGTAAAAGTGATTAATTAAGATTCACCGAATGTAATGTGGAGGCATCAGCTCCGCTAAATATTAGAAAGAAGACGAAAGAGAGAGATAGTCGCGGTCGTTATTGTGATTGAAATTGTACATGAATAAAAGTAAGGCTGGCGGCAAAAATGCCTAATCGACAAATAAACAGTGTTTATCACTAATTAAGCCTCGGGAAAAATAGGCACAAGTTTATGCTAAAAGTATTTGGAACTGATTAACACTTACCCTAAGCTGAACAAAGGGGTTACGTGCACGGTAGGTTTGATGTCTTCTGGACTTCTGCAGCAGGGCCCTGGGTGAAGTGGTGATGGTCAGACGGCTCGTGCTGTAAAACTTAATAAAACGGAGTTCAATTCTCATGCTATTCACAATTGAAATAAGTCTTTAAATGATTGCGAGCGACTCCGTAACGGCGGCTTGTAACGGCGAGGTTAACGGTGCATTCGAACACGGCACTTGGACTAAATAATGTACACTTTCGCGGTTAACGAGCATATAAAGCAAATACAATACGAAACACTTAAATTTGGACATACGCGGGGCGAACTTAACGTCCACGAGGTTGGCGAATAAGGTTAAACCCGCAACGGACGTGCTGGTCTGTCTACGGCAAGCAAAAGACTGGGGGTAGAGGAAACTGTGCAAGGGTGGGGATTAGGCGCGCGCCAAGGGACAACGTGGTCTTAAACTATCGACGATAAACCATAGATTGAGCTATCGATTAGACAAAGCACAGGCTGATTGAATTCGATACTGGAGCTGTTTAATCTACCAAAGCTGACTCCAACATTCCGCCCACCAAAACGGATGTTTTTAATCCGCCAGGTGGGTAGAGGGCGAAGAACTAGAGAGCACCGGAGACCGAGGGTGCCGAAGAAGAAGTGGTCGGGGTACGAAGAAAGCAGAAAAGAGCAGATGAAGTGAATAGCTCCATTAGCTGTGCTGAAGACAATAGACTACCGCCCACCCTGGATAACCACTGGGTGACGGTGAACGGGGTTGACTGGAAGAAGTGAGGTGCTGAAGATGTAGCGAAGAAATCTATGGCGTTGAAGATACTTAAAGAAACGAGGTTGGACAAAATTGCTGAAGAGGCGAAGAAGTCGAGTGAGATTAAGAACTCGAGGAAACGCGGTTGTACCACAAAGGTGCTGAAGAAGCGGTCAAGAGATTAAGGTTGTAGCGGAAAGCCTACAAGCTTATGGACAGGTCGCTTTAACTGTCCATGTGAGGTCTTGACGGTGACTACGCGGGTTATCCGGTCGGGTCCAGGGTGAAGACGTACGATCCGACCCATTGGCCAATGAAGAGGGCTCGGATGTTCTCCAGTGATAAATACAAGCTGACCCTCCTGGAGGGGTGAGGCGTCTTTGTTCCATTTACAGCGTTGAATCTGCGAATGTAGGTATTGGGTAGACCAGGTTTTCCAAAACCGATTGGTCATCTGCTGTAGCATAGTCCATCTGGATTTGAGCGCGGGTTCAGAATGACATTCCTCAGGGAGTGCTAAAAGGGGACGGCCGATGAGAAAGTGTCCGGGCGTAAGGAACGAAGCTCCTTCATTGGGGTCAGGCGAGACTTCGAAAATGGGTCGACTGTTGAGAATAGCTTCGATGCGTATAAATAACGTAGCTAACTCCTCGAGGTTCAATAACGTAATGCCAAGAGTACAGCGTAGGAGCCCTTTGACGGATTTAACGGCAGCTTCCCAAAGTCCGCCGAAGTGTGGTGCGGCTGGAGGGTTGAAGTGCCATTCAACCCGTTGTGCGGCGAGCTTGCGTTGGATGATTGACTTGGATTGGTCGAGCATCTTATAGACCTCGTGCAGGCGGTTGGCGGCGCCGACAAAATTGGTGCCATTATCTGAATAAATGTCTGTAGGCAGACCACGTCTTGCGACAAAACGCTGAAGCGCGGCGAGAAAAGCATCAGTAGAGAGGTCTGATACTACTTCCAAATGTACAGCCTTAGTGGCCATACAAACAAATAGGCATAAGTAAGCTTTCAGGATCTTTGCCGTACGAAGATGGTTGGCCTTAGTGTCGAAAGGTCCAGCAAAGTCAATGCCTACCTTACAGAAAGGTGGCGACGGAGTGACGCGAGCAGACGGTAAAGCTGCCATCATAGGTGGCCGAGGTTTCGACTGCAGTCTAAAGCATCGCATGCAAGCATGAATGCGTTGTCGTAACAACGAACGTAGCGCAACGATCCAGAACTCACCATTGATCATCGCTTGCGTAGTACGCGGCCCAGCATGTAAGGCGAGGCGGTGATAATGATCGCATACAAGGTTGACATAATGATGCCGCTTAGGCAGTAAAATGGCATGCTTAGCTGCGTATGGTATATCAGCATGATTAAGACGTCCGCCCACCCTAAGTAGCCCCACTGAGTCGATAAAGGGCGTTAGGCTGCGAAGTTGAGCACTGATCGGGACGCCGCGGTGTAGGCGTTGCAACGTTTCGCTGAAGGCTAGTTCTTGTACGAGCTTAACGCAAAGATTTCTGGCGTTCCTTAATTCTTGTACTGAAGGTGCAGCGAATGAAATCTTGGCTACGGTGTTCTTGGCTTTGTAGCGAGTGTTGTGACAATGGCTGGTAGGCTGGGTCTTAACGCGGCAATTGTTAACGAAACAAAGCACGTAAGCGAAGACATGATGCAGCGTGGTTAGATTGGAATGACGCTCAATAACGTTCAATAAGTGGTTAGGCGCTTGGACAGTCGCGCAGAGCACCTGAGGCTCGGTCAGGTCGCGGTTCGGTCCAGTTGGCTTAGACAAACGCCAAGAGGTAGTACATTGTGACGCCCATGGTGGTCCGTGCCACCACAGTGGATGTGTAGCAAACTGCGCGGGTAGACACCCACGGGAAGCAACGTCCGCGGGGTTGTCAACAGTTGAGACGTGGTACCAATGATTGGTCGAAGTGTTCGAGGTAATTTCAATAACACGGTTGGCAACGAAAGTTTTCAAAAGATGTGGCGGGGTGCTAAGCCAATGCAGCACAATTTCTGAGTCGGTGAAGAAAAGCGTAGTGTCGTCGGCCACAAAATTCACAGCAGGCTGAACAGACTTATAGAGCTTGGCCAGTAAGACGGCGCCGCAGAGCTCCATTCGAGGTATAGTGAGTGTTTTGACGGGAGCCACTCTGCTCTTAGCCTTTAGAAGGCTGACGGAAACTAAACCGTTCCATTCAGTTCGCAAGTAGATGGCGGCTGCGTAACCAGCTTCGGACCCATCACAGAAGCCTAATAAATGATGTTTGGCATCACGTGTGCCCACATGTCGAGGTATTTGAATGTCAGCTAACTTAGCGAAGTGGACAATGAAGCTGTCCCAACGACTGCGCAGCGCGGTTGGCAAAGGTTCATCCCATGATAACCTTTCGAGCCACAATTGTTTCAAAAATGACTTGATCCAAAATGTGATAGGCGTAAGGAAGCCCAGTGGGTCGAAGGTGCGAGCGACATAAGAGAGAATGGTGCGTTTCGTAGGCACCGACACAAAGTTTTGAATACGATAAGAAAACGAGTCATTAACAGGGTGCCATTGGAGTCCCAATATTTTAACAGCGGTAGAGTCGTCTTGAAATAGCAACGGGTGCTCCAGGTGAGAAGATGGCAGCGTCGACAGCAGCGCGGGATCGCTGGAAGACCATTTCCTGAGCTCTAGTCCTGCCAGTGCGAAGATGTTAATAAGTTGCCGTATTAATTCCTGGGCGTCCTCGGACGTATCGGCGCCAGTGACGACATCATCAACGTACGTTTGATGAAGAATGGCGTGCGACGCAGCAGGGTAACAGTCGCCCTCATCTTTGACGAGTTGTTCGAGTGTACGTAGGGCTAAATAAGCAGACGGGGTAAGCCCGTAAGTGACAGTGGCTAGTTCATACTCCATCAGTGGAGAATGAGGAGTCGGCCTGTACAAAATGTGCTGATGACGACGATCATCCTTGCGTACGGCAATTTGGCGGTACATCATTTTAAGATCCCCGCAGACGGCGTGAACAAACAATCGAAACGAGATAATAACGTTGGACAGGTCCCTTTGTAACTTAGGGCCAGCCAGCAATTGCTGGTTTAAAGAATGCGCGTTGCAATCAGGCGCAGAAGCATTGAAAACTACTCGTAATTTAGTAGTAGAACTATCGGCCTTGAAAACGCAATGATGTGGTATTAAATAATTCGAAGGCTTAACGGCAGGGTACATATGACCTAAAGTCATATATTCTTTCATGAACTGATGATATTGTCGTGCGACATCCGGTTGTCGGCTCAGACGGCGTTCCAGAGCATGATAACTAGCAAGAGCGACATTACGGTTTGACTTAAGTTCGACGGCGTCAGGTTTTAAAGGCAAAGCTACGACATATCTCCCAGTGGCGTCACGTTCAGTAGTGGTGGCAAATAAATTTTCGCAGAGCTGCTCATCAGGGCTCAACAAGTTAGACTCGTTTACCTCTTCGATTTCCCAAAATCGTCGCATGTTTTCGTCGATAGACTTGAGCGAGGTGATAAACACGCGTGGTTGTTGTGGCGTACTGTAAGGTACAGATCCCATAATGACCCAACCTAAAAGTGTGTTAAGTGCCGAAGGTTGGCCATGAATGATGGTACGAGGCCCGTTGATAATTATTTGCGTGAAGACATCGGCGCCCAGTATAATGTCAACAGGGGCAGGTAAGTCGAACTGAGGATCAGCTAACGGTAAGTGCTGATATTGAGTGCTTAAGGCAGAGGATAATTTATCAGCTGGCAGCGGGTCAGTTATATGGTTGAGCACAGCGGCTTCCGTAGTTAGCATGACGCCAGAGTCATGTCGTGAGAATAAAATTAAAGTTACGTATTCGTGAATACGTGTAGACTTGGCAGCGACGCCAATCAACGACAGGTTCGATCTCCGAGTAGGCAGGCTCAACATATCGCTAGCTTGTTTCGTAATGGCAGATATCTGACTGCCGGGGTCGATAATAGCTCTTAGAAAACGAGGTTGACCATAATGGTCCTGTAGGACGACTTGCGCGGTACCCAACAGGGCGAGAGACGAGGTAATGTTGCATGACAAAGAACGAGGTTGAGCTTTAGTATCGATTGGATGGCTAGCGGTTGGCCTAAGGCGTCGTGGGGCGGCTAGTCACTGCTGCGGCGGTGCGTCGTTGTGCAGCAGTGTGTGATGTGCTTGGCTGCATTGTCTACAACGATGACGAGACGGACACTGAGCTTGATAATGAGAGCCGAGACAATTATAACACCGTTGTAATTTTGAAATAGCGTCAATGCGTTCCGCTATGGTAAGAGAAATAAATCGTTGACAATTAATGATGCAGTGACTTTCTCCGCAGTAGTAGCATTTACCTACACGCGTGGTAGGCGCGTTAGACTGATTGAGGTTAAGCGGTGGCGAGCGATTGCGAAATGTTGACGTTCTAGGCGCACTCATAATAGGCAACAAGTTAGGTTGCAGTGGTTGATTAACCGGTTGCATAGTGACTGGCGCAGCACGTTTGGACTGAATAGTACCTTGGGCGTCCTTATTCTGATGGCCATTGTCATTTGACGCTACTGATTGAAATATAAGGCTGTGACCCAAAGTGAGGTTAGGTTCAGACAAGTAATTATTCGGTTCAAGGGCCCCTTGAAACCCGGGTTTATCCATCGATGACACCAACATGCGGGGTCTTTGACCACGTCCGGCGTTTGCTACAACCACGGCAGCTGGTTGGCTAAGCATCTCCAGGGCTCTAGCCTGTTCAGTTATAAAGTCGTTCAATAATTTATATGTCGGCATGCGGTTAGTGCCTAGTCGGCTTTCAAAACTTAATCGTGTCTTGGCATCCAAATTATTAATTGCCATAGAGAACAATAAGAAATCCGCTAAGTCTTCGAGAGGTATAGCTCTTAATGCACAGACGGCATTAGAGTGCGCGGTTAAGAAACGATTTAGTTCCGCGGGTGAAGCATTATTGATGCGCTGAAAGTCTTTAATTATGTTAAAGTAATGATCTGCGAGACGTCGCGGGTTCGCGTATCGGTTACGCAACGCATTGTAAGCAATGTTTTAATTTGCGTCGGAGATGGAAAGTCCGGTGACGATGGCCAGTGCATCTCCCTTTAAGACGGACTTTAAGTATTGAAAACGTTGGATATTGCTAAGCGTCTCATTGTTATGTACCATAGAGTCGTACATCGTAACAAAATCTATCCAGTCGTCGCTCTGGCCCGAAAAGCTTGGCAAAGTTAGACTTGGAAGGTTAGGTGAAGTCGGTGTTGATTTGACAGGCGAGGTCGAGGTAACCTCCGTCTTAACGAGGTTAGGATATTTTACTATCATGGGCAGATAGGTGTCCTGAAATTGACGTTTTGCTATAAAGACATTCTTGACAAATTCGGAAGCTTGACTGTCAAAAGTCTGCTCCGCGCGGTCAAAAGTTTCGATAAATTCGACATGAAGGCGCCTGACTTCCTGCACTATGCCCTCAGACATTTCACTATCACCGAGCAAGCTGTTTACTTGCTCTAAATCACTGCATATAGCCTTCAACTTATCAAGGCAATATGCGTTGTTGTTAGCCATCGTGACAAAATTTAAATTAACAAAAAACAAAATTTAAATTAAATTGCAATTATGTTTAAACCAAACCTAATGACTACACAATGGTACATTTAATTACGAAAGAGTGGACTGTATAATAAAGTTAATAAAAAAGACATAACGTTTTACAAATCATAAGCATTAGATTAGAACGGCTGCAAGTTTTCCTTATTGAACAGGATAAATCTACAGTGTAGCTTTCACGGATCAATATTGAGCCTATTGAGCCCAACTTGTTTAGTCAAGTGTTCCTTATCTGCGCAGGTATCCCATAAATCTGCTGATAGCAACGGAATGTGGCTGCACGCTACAGCTTGTGACGTCACTACTGCGTATTGAATTAGACAAAAGGAAATAAATGCGGGAAATTACACAGGATTACGTAATGCTTGCAACTTAGCTTATTACTATGAAATTTAACACGCTTCGAAATTGTTCGCATAATAAATAACACTTATAAATCACTAATAAACTTCTTTATAAAGCAAATGCCTTGCTATTAAAACTGAATAAGGTTCGAGGTTACTGAGAACTTTAACACTTGTTCTTTGCACTTTAAATGTTTATAGGTCGCTACAATGCAAAAATCCGGCCCGACGGGACCAAAATGGAGGCGTCAGCTCCGCTAAATATTAGAAAGAAGACGAAAGAGAGAGATAGTCGCGGTCGTTATTGTGATTGAAATTGTACATGAATAAAAGTAAGGCTGGCGGCAAAAATGCCTAATCGACAAATAAACAGTGTTTATCACTAATTAAGCCTCGGGAAAAATAGGCACAAG
This sequence comes from Prosapia bicincta, assembly GCA_036971475.1. Classification (NCBI taxonomy): domain Eukaryota; kingdom Metazoa; phylum Arthropoda; class Insecta; order Hemiptera; family Cercopidae; genus Prosapia; species Prosapia bicincta. Next base: position 144,757,914 of record JBAIZL010000004.1, on the reverse strand, counting down.
TTTATGCTAAAAGTATTTGGAACTGATTAACACTTACCCTAAGCTGAACAAAGGGGTTACGTGCACGGTAGGTTTGATGTCTTCTGGACTTCTGCAGCAGGGCCCTGGGTGAAGTGGTGATGGTCAGACGGCTCGTGCTGTAAAACTTAATAAAACGGAGTTCAATTCTCATGCTATTCACAATTGAAATAAGTCTTTAAATGATTGCGAGCGACTCCGTAACGGCGGCTTGTAACGGCTTGGTTAACGGTGCATTCGAACACGGCACTGGGACTAAATAATGTACACTTTCGCGGTTAACGAGCATATAAAGCAAATACAATACGAAACACTTAAATTTGGACATACGCGGGGCGAACTTAACGTCCACGAGGTTGGCGAATAAGGTTAAACCCGCAACGGACGTGCTGGTCTATCTACGGCAAGCAAAAGACTGGGGGTAGAGGAAACTGTGCAAGGGTGGGGATTAGGCGCGCGCCAAGGGACAACGTGGTCTTAAACTATCGACGATAAACCATAGATTGAGCTATCGATTAGACAAAGCACAGGCTGATTGAATTCGATACTGGAGCTGTTTAATCTACCAAAGCTGACTCCAACATAATGGACTACAAAATTCAAGAGTTTAGTTATGTGCAGTAAAACACAAGGTGTGTTGAAAATATAATAGAAATATTTGAATATTCTTTGATTCCATCTTCACTTGAGCTACTATTTTTTTTCAAAAACATTTGAATATGTATTAATATGTTACACTTTCCTATAGTATAACTTTTTGATTATTGAGGATGGCCGTTTCTGAGTTGACTAAGGGACATATCTCCTAAAACGGCCATCATTAAAAAAAGTGATGCTATAGGCAAGTGTAACATACTAATATATGCTCAAGTGTTTCTAATGACAGTTAAAGTAGATAGTGAATGCAATAACTATTTACGTAAAAACAGCACAGACATAAAAAAAGTGAAAACTGAAATTTCTTGGTAGTAAGGTAAAATATAGGTCATTCCTGTATCTTAACAATGGATCTTATTTAGTCTTTAAAATCTACTGACTATACTCAATGATTTTATGAGCACTGAACTTACGAAGAAAACAAATAATCATAAATGACATTATGAATGTATACATGCAATCTGCACTTGAACAACTACAGACATACATCTTGACTGATTGAACATGTTCATGTATTAATTATTTAGCAAAAGTATTTTCTGTTTTATAGGGATGCTTGGAACGGTTGAACTCTTGGCTTATGGACCACATCATGCTAATGCTAACAGGAGGTTTGATGTTAGTATTTTTTGAATTACTTCTTCTTCTTCTCACTTTGTTAACATCTATTAGAAGGTACCAGAAACCATCTTCAGTAAGGAATCCTAAGAGTGTTGAAGTCAAACATAAAGGATTTCCATATGGTGTTTCATCTTGAAATTTAAACATAGAAGGTTTATGTAAATCATGATTCATGTTCGTGATTTTTTTTGTTCTTACTCAGGTAAAAAGAATATTTCTTCAGTAAAATTTACAATGAGATATTTATTCCAAGTGCCAATGAAAGGATTTTATATTTCATAAAATATATTATATATAAAATTTTAACTCTGAAAAGTTCTGTTAGTTTATTGTGACAGATAAATTTCACATTTACAAAGTCCTTAGGTAATTATATATTAAATCACAATAAATTTGAGTAGAAATAATTTTGTTTTTGTATAAAACAACTTTATTGTTATTTTCAGTTACTTACTTTTACAAGAAATGCTTTATAGTTAAAAACTGTTTAAACAAGGAAAAAATCCTGTTCTGTGTTTCAGTAAATATTTAAGTATAAGAAGTCAAACCAAAGAATAAAGATTGGGGTAAAATATTAATGAATCTACAAAAAAATTCTTCTTAAAAAGTATTTTAACAAAAAGAAATAATTCTCATTATTTTAATAAACTTTTAAGTTAAAATAAATTAAATCTATTTTGCAAGTCTATTTGCATAATCTTTTACTTTATAATATTTTCTTATGACAATTATAAAATTATGTTATTAGTTATGTTAGGTCTAAAAGTATTTATTTTTACAATGTTTACTTTATAATTTTGCTTATATTTTTCCTATTGTTCTTGGAGATAATTATCACTATTGATATTCAGTTCTTTGACCTCTTTCAACTTCATATTTTTCTCATATATTTTTAAAGTACCATATATAATGAACTAGGTGAACATATTTTAGAATATTTTGAAAAGATTAGGCTTTAAGAAATATACACAAACATCCATGTTAATTCGTCAATGAAACAGTTGTTTCAAAATGAGTCGGTAAGTATGATTGAAAGTTTCCAATCAGTTACCCAATTATTACCTATGATTAAAAAAATGTTATTTTTAGATAATGACGTAAGTACCATCTGGTGGTCATTAGTGGAGATTCAATTATGCTGATATTTCCTATTGTGCAGGATGTGTTTCTGATGCTCTCAACGGACTTCATTTTTGTAGTTGTGCTACTGTTCTTCTAGAACAGTGAATTGGAACATGTACATATTAAGCGTCAAGCAGAAGTAGGTTAAATAATTCAGATATAAGGGAAAAATAGGAAATAATTTATCTTAAATTGTTAAAAGATTATGAAATGAAAGGTTTGGTAAGAATCTGTATTGAACTTTAATGAAAGGAGCTAGTGTAGTAAAAATGGGAGTTCAAGACTAACTTAAAAATCAATGATGCAATGTTAATAGAGATGTGTGAAAACTGGTTTGTAGCATGTAGTAATAATTACACAGAAAATGGAAATATTATTGGTTGAACACAAAAGTTGTATTGTTAAAAACATTGATTGAACAATTTTAAAAAGATGTTCATAGCAATACAAGATTTGTAATACTGTAAATTGGAATTTTTTTTTTGTAAATAGATGTATGAAGTAGTTGAGAATTACTAAATGTAGTAAAACAAGAACTAAGTTTTCCTAAATAAATGGTGTAAAAGTTATTTTTAAATTCCTTCTATTAGCTCACACTCACCTGATATATATATATATATATATATATATATATATATATATATATCTTGTAAAAATATTGTGTTTATAAAATACATTTTTATTCATCCAATCAAGTTCAAATACATTTTTGAAACCTATAGTGGATGACAATTGACGTTAATATGGTTTTTTCAAATATTATTCAATAATTAAACTATAACAATTTGGGGGTCTAGGTCAGATTCAAACTGAATATCTTCATGTTCAAAGTCTAGCTCTTTTTTGGCACTTTCCCATAGCTAGAAATGAACTTCTCAAAGATCTATATATTAAAAACCTTCATCATATAACCTTAAATTGTTGCCATGGTTACAACACAATATAAATAATGCTCTAGGATTAAAAATGAATGAAACGAATAAAATGAACAAACAAACTGGATTAACGTTATCAAACCTTGCTTCACAAACGGACATTGCGAAAGGAAAGCGAAAAGAAACTACAACACAATGCAAACAACAAAAAAAAAAAGTGTTTGAATAGAAACAAATAAAAATAATAGTCCAAAACCATATATAAAAAGGAAAATGGAAAATTGCAAGGAAATTCGATTTCTATTTTGCCACTTAATATTGGTATTCTGAGATATGTATACACATGTTTATATTAATTGTAATTATAACATAAAAAGAAACTAAAATACAATTTTTCCATGTTGATTTAAGTAGGAATTGACTTAATACATAAAGTATATCATCTGCAATTAATTACTCCACACCATTAATTAGACATTAATACAGCTGCATTTTGTTTTAGTTTCCTAGTTCTATAAAACAGTTTTGAAAGCCTTCAAACACCATCTTTTTACAAATAATAATAAAAAAATTACCATATGTGTTCCATATTCTTAATTCTTATTATATATGTGGTTAACTAGTTATTATTTCAAGATTATATCTTTCAGGAACTTTTAAGTTAATTCATGCACAAACATACAGACATGTTTTTGTCATTAGCTTATAATCTGTTTACTAGTTGCTAATACTGTTACATGATTTAGTTCCTTTGTCCAATAAAAACCCACTCAACTTAATTCTGTTGGTTAAGAATAATTCTGTTGTCCCAACAATGGAAGTTTATGAATGTTACAATTTAGATGCACTATACATTCCTTTTGTCAAAAGAAAGTACCAATAACTGACTTTTTAGGTACAACAGAAATAATATCTGTTTGCATTTATATTTTTTTTTTGCTCATAGGATATTAAAACTATTGTATTTATAAATTTAATATCTTATGTTGAGATGTTGAGGCTATAATGTGGTTCTATTTTTTTAATATATGATTTTAAAGTGTGACTTCTGTTTGTTTAATACTCGTATAATCCATTTGTCATTAGATGTTTTAACTATGTAATTTCACTTTAGCAATGAGGTGTGAATAGTATTTTTTGTTGACTAAGTGTACTAAGTACTTTTTGTTGTTATGTATGTTTTGCTTACTTTTATTTAATATTATTAAATTATTGTTTGTTTTCCTGTCTGTTTCCTTGTGTTTATCTTAACAAATATTAAAGATACAATCTAGTATAGGCTTATCATTATGTTAACATATTCCAGACATTACATTATTGAATATAAAAGGCAGTTAAAATTTAAATCCATATTAAATTCCCATATGTGTATGGTATTTGCAAAAACATAATATTTTAGGGTAGTAAAGTTCGGATATTGATTTTGTCATGCTTGCAGGAAACTTATTCTTTTTTAATAAATAAGTATTAATCAAAAACCTGAACAAATACACCCCAAAAACTAAAAAATTTATTGTGGTTCAGGGCAAATAAATCAACGAGTACTATACTATCTACAATTAATACTCATACAACTGATACACAATACAGATTGAAAAATTTATATTAATTGATTCCATCTTCACTTGAGCTACTACTTTTTAACTAAAAAGACTTGTACATATGTTGGTAACAACACTTGCCAATAGTAGCACTTACTTTTATGATTGTTGAGTACAGCCATTTCGGGAGACCATAAACATTATATACCACACCAACTGCATCTTAATCCTCACAGTGTATATTGCATCTTAAGAGGTTGAGTTTACTGTACAGTATTAAACAACTAGTCAAGAAACGAATTGAATATACAGTAGTGTCTCGATGATTTGAGGTAAATGGGACCGAGATCCCTCAAATTACCAAAACTCGGATTACACGGTAATACATTCATGTGCATCAGAAAAATAGGAGTTTGAATGAGCCCTATTACTATAATTGAAAATGCACTAATTAAGTTTATGTATCTTACATGACCATATCTTGGAAGCCCGACTCATTTCCTTTGCATACTGTATTAATATAAACATTTCTTGCAAGCGTGAATCATCATTTTCTTTGAAATAAATAAAATAGCCTCAAATAGAAATATGGTCGAATATGGCCGAAGTATATCGGGACTTGGAATTTCGAGACTCTACTATATAGTTATTTAAGTAAAAAAATAATAATAAAGTTGTGAAAAAAGTAAAGCATAATGTTGAAAATAAATTAAGGACCCAAATAAATAAATACAAGTTGAGAAATGAAAAAAAGTATAGGCTTAGTATAAATAAATAATAAACAATTCTCACCATAAAGTAAATAATTAATCAACACAAAGCACTACTAGCTACCTAGTAGTACAACTATCCTATCTCACATTTATGACATCTGTTCATGACATTCCAGTTTTGTCAGTATTATCATTGCCAGGCCTTGGACAGGATGAATATGGGATTCTTGCTGTAAAAGTGCAATTTACTATGCAAAATTTTCACCGCTCATGTAAATGAATAGGATGGGTGACATAAACAAAAATACCTTTACAACATATTTTAAATTATTACTTTTACCTTAACTGTATAAAGTAGGTTAAATATTTAAAAAAATAACACAATTGCCTCAGAAGACAGCCTCTCCTATACATATCTTCATAAAACTTTTAAATATTTTTCAAAAACAAATTTGCAAAACATATTATTAATATTAAGGGAGTATGTTTGTAAAACTATTGATTCCAAAGTTACAAAATTAAAAATTACATTTTTTTAGCTCTAGCTAGAACAAAGCTTAGCTACTTTGAGAACAAAGTAGACATTATATAAAGCACAGTCAAGGTATATAAATTATTTCGGTTACAAGAATAACTTGAACAGTTACAAAGTTGAAAGATTTTCACTGATTGTAGTATTAGCATCTTCAATATCAAAGTCAACAGTCAAAGTTGGGTGTTCTTGAAGATACTGATACCAACATTCATCGAAAAGCTTTGAACCTATCCTGTTCAAGTTATTTATTTATTGAAATAATTTATGTTAAATTTATAGCAAGATAAGTAAGAAGGTAGAGTAAAGGAAGTGTGCTATTTTTAGGGTGAATTTTGTAAAGTTACACTTTATATGATCAAATATATATTTTTTAAAATTATATAATAAAAGATTTTGTTTTCAGTAGTTTTTTAAGTACAATAATTTTTAAAAAAATAATCTTGTCTAAATTAATATGAAATTGTATTTACTTTACATTTCAAGAATAGATTTTCTGTATTTCTTTGACAGATTTACTGATGTGATCAGAAAAATGAAGGAAAGCACAAAAGCCATAATAATGAATATAAAGATAATATTATTCATATTTAATTAAATATAATAAGATAAATGAAAAAGTTTTATAGAAACTGCCTATTTTCAATACACAAGTAAATTCTTCTTTTTCATTTTTAATTATAAAATATCTCATCGAAAAAGTAGATGTTCCTGAAGTATTTACAACAAAAATGAAAAAAAACTTTACCAAATTCAGTTTTTGGTACTTAGACAGAAAAATTCTTGATATGTATTTTACTCAAAGTACAAATTTTATTATTTCTTTTTACGTTAGCTGAAGGAAAAATGCTTGATATATGGAAATATGTTTGTTTTTAAACATTTTTTTGTTATTGTGATGGAACGGATATAAAATCTTTAACAGAACTACAAAATGTTTTCTACTTTTATTGTTATCTCACACAAATCAACTTAGAAAACCTACTTAAATTTTGTGTTACTTTCTATGTTGTTTTGAATCGTGTTTACCACCTTTAAAATTTTATTAAACAATTATGAAAAATGTCTTCATACAAAAAATAAAAACACCCATTTTAATAAATGTAAAAGGATTAATATATGTAGTAAAATATTTAATAGCCTGTTGCTAGTGAAAAAATTATAGGCGAAATAAGAATTCCAAAATACAAGATTAGTTTTAAACTGAGAATATGCTTTTATACCTTCTTCAGGTTTTTTCTTAGGAAGGATAAAAATGAAATTCAAAACAGATTTTCAAAAACAAATAATTTCTTTTTGAAAAACAAACATTCTGAAATTCTCAAGAATAACTTTAAACCTAAATATTACAGCTGTGGTTTAAATATAAAGCTTTTCAATGCATGAAACAGCATATTGTGCAACATTTGTTAGACTTGTTCACAGTTTATTTATAGTTACCTACCATTTCAAATGTAGCTTTGTTGTGAACAGGTCTTTCAACTATTGACTTATTATTCAGTAGCAGAAATTTTAAAAAGGTAGTTAAATATAATTGTATTTTGAAGAGGTAATTTCATAGTACAGAGACCGTTACTTTAAAATATCATATGTTAATTGTAAGCGTGCATTGAAAGTAGGGCAGCAATAAATATGTTGATCACTAGGCTACTTATACATGCGAGTAATGTTTAACCGTTACATACTCAAGAGAATGTAAACAGCAATGAATCATGTGGCACAAGTAGTGGAAAGCCTGAATTCGAATCTCAATAATAAAAGATTTATTTAATTTATTCCATTACAATTTGGATGCTTAGAGAATCTATTGAGTCATTGTATTAGAGAAACGTGTTTCATGTCTTGTAGAAAGTAGGAATGTGAGTATTATTGACTAAGAATTCAAATGATTTATATTAAACTTTTCAATGACTCAGCCACAGATGGTGTAATTTTTACATTCAAAGTATTTTAATGATTTTATGTACATTTGATTTTAGGTGTTCAAGTTAAAATTTCTGAAAGATAATTTAATAAATATCACATAGCAAAAACTCAATACTCATAGAAAGAATCAGGGCCTTTAAATAACTGGTTTTGCCTAATATTACAAATATAAAAGATCAATCAAAATACAAAATTAATTCAGTTACAAGACTTTAGGTTATGACAGCACATAAAAGTGACTAATTCCTTCAGATATCTAAGGTCTGAATAAATCTGTGGAGCCTAATAATATTTTAAATCTTTTGGTAAATATGGTAATATAATACAATATATAATATGCAGAGGTAATGAGAAATGTTTTGTGATTTGAAAGCAAGCATCAAAGGATCTGTGCATGGAATTGTTATACATCTGTGTTTAAGAGATATTCCAGTAAAATTAGAAGTAATGAGGTAATGACAGCTGAGGCCAGAGAAACCTCAGAGGCTTGTCACCTCAAATACTTCTTCTCTCTACATTCTAGCCAACATCCACAATTGGCAGTTGAGCCATTTGGCGGCGTGCTGGCCAGTAGGATGATATATATCATTGAAATATTTTTTCTCCTCTTTGTATAAGAATATGGTGATAAACTAATGAAGAGGATGTGTCACCTATTTGACTGTGTGACTATGAAATGTATTTATTCTGAAAAATAAACACTGTCTAAAAATGTCCTGAAAATCTGAAGTAAAATTGCTATGACTATAATAAAAAAGATGTACCTAAGTTAAAGATTTAGAATGATGTAGAAGAGTTGAAAATATAGAATGATGTAGATAAGTCAAGAATGTAAAATGATGTACCTAAGATGAAGATATAGAATGATGTAACTAAATAGAGAATGTATAATGATGTACCTAAGATGAAGATATAGAACGATGTAGCTAAATAGAGAATGTATAATGATGTACCTACGATGAAGATATAGAATGATTTAGCTAAGTAGAGAATGTATAATGTTGTACCTAAGATGAAGATATAGAATGATTTAGCTAAGTAGAGAATGTAAAATGATGTACCTAAGATATAGAACGATGTAGCTAAATAGAGAATGTATAATGATGTACCTAAGATGAAGATATAGAATGATGTAGCTAAATAGAGAATGTATAATGATATACTTAAGATGAAGATATAGAATGATTTAGCTAAGTAGAGAATGTAAATGATGTACTTAAGATATAGAACGATGTAGCTAAATAGAGAATGTATAATGATGTACCTAAGTTGAAGATATAGAATGATTTAGCTAAGTAGAGAATGTAAAATGATGTACCTAAGATATAGAACGATGTAGCTAAATAGAGAGTGTATAATGATGTACCTAAGATGAAGATATAGAATGATGTAGCTAAATAGAGAATGTATAATGATATACCTAAGATGAAGATATAGAATGATTTAGCTAAGTAGAGAATGTAAATGATGTACTTAAGATATAGAACGATGTAGCTAAATAGAGAATGTATAATGATGTACCTAAGATGAAGATATAGAATGGTGTAGCTAAGTAGAGAATGTATAATGATGTACCTAAGATGAAGATATAGAATGCTGTAGCTAAGTAGAGAATGTATAATGAAGTATCTAAGATGAAGATATAGAATGGTGTAGCTAAGTAGAGAATGTATAATGATGTACCTAAGATGAAGATATAGAATAAGGTAGCTAAGTAGAGAATGTGTAATGATGTACCTAAGATGAAGATATAGAATGAGGTAGCTAAGTAGAGAATGTACAATGATGTACCTAAGATGAAGATATAGAATGGTGTAGCTAAGTAGAGAATGTGTAATGATGTACCTAAGATGAAGATATAGAATGAGGTAGCTAAGTAGAGAATGTAAATGATGTACCTAAGATATAGAACGATGTAGCTAAATAGAGAATGTATAATGATGTACCTAAGATGAAGATATAGAATGGTGTAGCTAAGTAGAGAATGTATAATGATGTACCTAAGATGAAGATATAGAATGCTGTAGCTAAGTAGAGAATGTATAATGATATACCTAAGATGAAGATATAGAATGATTTAGCTAAGTAGAGAATGGAAATGATGTACCTAAGATATAGAACGATGTAGCTAAATAGAGAATGTATAATGATGTACCTAAGATGAAGATATAGAATGGTGTAGCTAAGTAGAGAATGTATAATGATATACCTAAGATGAAGATATAGAATGCTGTAGCTAAGTAGAGAATGTATAATGAAGTATCTAAGATGAAGATATAGAATGGTGTAGCCAAGTAGAGAATGTATAATGATGTACCTAAGATGAAGATATAGAATAAGGTAGCTAAGTAGAGAATGTGTAATGATGTACCTAAGATGAAGATATAGAATGAGGTAGCTAAGTAGAGAATGTACAATGATGTACCTAAGATGAAGATATAGAATGGTGTAGCTAAGTAGAGAATGTGTAATGATGTACCTAAGATGAAGATATAGAATGATTTAGCTAAGTAGAGAATGTAAATGATGTACTTAAGATATAGAACGATGTAGCTAAATAGAGAATGTATAATGATGTACCTAAGATGAAGATATAGAATGGTGTAGCTAAGTAGAGAATGTATAATGATGTACCTAAGATGAAGATATAGAATGCTGTAGCTAAGTAGAGAATGTATAATGAAGTATCTAAGATGAAGATATAGAATGGTGTAGCTAAGTAGAGAATGTATAATGATGTACATAAGATGAAGATATAGAATAAGGTAGCTAAGTAGAGAATGTGTATTGATGTACCTAAGATGAAGATATAGAATGAGGTAGCTAAGTAGAGAATGTACAATGATGTACCTAAGATGAAGATATAGAATGGTGTAGCTAAGTAGAGATTGTGTAATGATGTACCTAAGATGAAGATATAGAATGATTTAGCTAAGTAGAGAATGTAAATGATGTACCTAAGATATAGAACGATGTAGCTAAATAGAGAATGTATAATGATGTACCTAAGATGAAGATATAGAATGGTGTAGCTAAGTTGAGAATGTATAATGATGTACCTAAGATGAAGATATAGAATGGTGTAGCTAAGTAGAGAATGTATAATGATATACCTAAGATGAAGATATAGAATGGTGTAGCTAAGTAGAGAATGTATAATGATGTAACTAAGATGAAGATATAGAATGGTGTAGCTAAGTAGAGAATGTATAATGATGTACCTAAGATGAAGATATAGAATGAGGTAGCTAAGTAGAGAATGTACAATGATGTACCTAAGATGAAGATATAGAATGGTGTAGCTAAGTAGAGAATGTATAATGATGTACCTAAGATGAAGATATAGAATGGTGTAGCTAAGTAGAGAATGTAAATGATGTACCTAAGATATAGAACGATGTAGCTAAATAGAGAATGTATAATGATGTACCTAAGATGAAGATATAGAATGGTGTAGCTAAGTAGAGAATGTATAATGATGTAACTAAGATGAAGATATAGAATGGTGTAGCTAAGTAGAGAATGTATAATGATGTACCTAAGATGAAAATATAGAATGGTGTAGCTAAGTAGAGAATGTATAATGATGTACCTAAGATGAAGATATAGAATGGTGTAGCTAAGTAGAGAATGTATAATGATATACCTAAGATGAAGATATAGAATGGTGTAGCTAAGTAGAGAATGTATAATGATGTAACTAAGATGAAGATATAGAATGGTGTAGCTAAGTAGAGAATGTATAATAATGTACCTAAGATGAAGATATAGAACGAGGTAGCTAAGTAGAGAATGTACTATGATGTACCTAAGATGAAGATATAGAATGGTGTAGCTAAGTAGAGAATGTATAATGATGTACCTAAGATGAAGATATAGAATGGTGTAGCTAAGTAGAGAATGTAAATGATGTACCTAAGATATAGAACGATGTAGCTAAATAGAGAATGTATAATGATGTACCTAAGATGAAGATATAGAATGGTGTAGCTAAGTAGAGAGTGTAAATGATGTACCTAAGATATAGAACGATGTAGCTAAATAGAGAATGTATAATGATGTACCTAAGATGAAGATATAGAATGGTGTAGCTAAGTAGAGAATGTATAATGATGTACCTAAGATGAAGATATAGAATGAGGTAGCTAAGTAGAGAATGTATAATGATGTACCTAAGATGAAGATATAGAATGGTGTAGCTAAGTAGAGAATGTATAATGATGTACCTAAGATGAAGATATAGAATGAGGTAGCTAAGTAGAGAATGTATAATGATGTACCTAAGATGAAGATATAGAATAAGGTAGCTAAGTAGAGAATGTGTAATGATGTACCTAAGATGAAGATATAGAATGAGGTAGCTAAGTAGAGAATGTACAATGATGTACCTAAGATGAAGATATAGAATGATGTAACTAAATAGAGAATGTATAATGATGTACCTAAGATGAAGATATAGAACGATGTAGCTAAATAGAGAATGTATAATGATGTACCTACGATGAAGATATAGAATGATTTAGCTAAGTAGAGAATGTATAATGTTGTACCTAAGATGAAGATATAGAATGATTTAGCTAAGTAGAGAATGTAAAATGATGTACCTAAGATATAGAACGATGTAGCTAAATAGAGAATGTATAATGATGTACCTAAGATGAAGATATAGAATGATGTAGCTAAATAGAGAATGTATAATGATATACTTAAGATGAAGATATAGAATGATTTAGCTAAGTAGAGAATGTAAATGATGTACTTAAGATATAGAACGATGTAGCTAAATAGAGAATGTATAATGATGTACCTAAGATGAAGATATAGAATGATTTAGCTAAGTAGAGAATGTAAAATGATGTACCTAAGATATAGAACGATGTAGCTAAATAGAGAGTGTATAATGATGTACCTAAGATGAAGATATAGAATGATGTAGCTAAATAGAGAATGTATAATGATATACCTAAGATGAAGATATAGAATGATTTAGCTAAGTAGAGAATGTAAATGATGTACTTAAGATATAGAACGATGTAGCTAAATAGAGAATGTATAATGATGTACCTAAGATGAAGATATAGAATGGTGTAGCTAAGTAGAGAATGTATAATGATGTACCTAAGATGAAGATATAGAATGCTGTAGCTAAGTAGAGAATGTATAATGAAGTATCTAAGATGAAGATATAGAATGGTGTAGCTAAGTAGAGAATGTATAATGATGTACCTAAGATGAAGATATAGAATAAGGTAGCTAAGTAGAGAATGTGTAATGATGTACCTAAGATGAAGATATAGAATGAGGTAGCTAAGTAGAGAATGTACAATGATGTACCTAAGATGAAGATATAGAATGGTGTAGCTAAGTAGAGAATGTGTAATGATGTACCTAAGATGAAGATATAGAATGAGGTAGCTAAGTAGAGAATGTAAATGATGTACCTAAGATATAGAACGATGTAGCTAAATAGAGAATGTATAATGATGTACCTAAGATGAAGATATAGAATGGTGTAGCTAAGTAGAGAATGTATAATGATGTACCTAAGATGAAGATATAGAATGCTGTAGCTAAGTAGAGAATGTATAATGATATACCTAAGATGAAGATATAGAATGATTTAGCTAAGTAGAGAATGGAAATGATGTACCTAAGATATAGAACGATGTAGCTAAATAGAGAATGTATAATGATGTACCTAAGATGAAGATATAGAATGGTGTAGCTAAGTAGAGAATGTATAATGATATACCTAAGATGAAGATATAGAATGCTGTAGCTAAGTAGAGAATGTATAATGAAGTATCTAAGATGAAGATATAGAATGGTGTAGCCAAGTAGAGAATGTATAATGATGTACCTAAGATGAAGATATAGAATAAGGTAGCTAAGTAGAGAATGTGTAATGATGTACCTAAGATGAAGATATAGAATGAGGTAGCTAAGTAGAGAATGTACAATGATGTACCTAAGATGAAGATATAGAATGGTGTAGCTAAGTAGAGAATGTGTAATGATGTACCTAAGATGAAGATATAGAATGATTTAGCTAAGTAGAGAATGTAAATGATGTACTTAAGATATAGAACGATGTAGCTAAATAGAGAATGTATAATGATGTACCTAAGATGAAGATATAGAATGGTGTAGCTAAGTAGAGAATGTATAATGATGTACCTAAGATGAAGATATAGAATGCTGTAGCTAAGTAGAGAATGTATAATGAAGTATCTAAGATGAAGATATAGAATGGTGTAGCTAAGTAGAGAATGTATAATGATGTACATAAGATGAAGATATAGAATAAGGTAGCTAAGTAGAGAATGTGTATTGATGTACCTAAGATGAAGATATAGAATGAGGTAGCTAAGTAGAGAATGTACAATGATGTACCTAAGATGAAGATATAGAATGGTGTAGCTAAGTAGAGATTGTGTAATGATGTACCTAAGATGAAGATATAGAATGATTTAGCTAAGTAGAGAATGTAAATGATGTACCTAAGATATAGAACGATGTAGCTAAATAGAGAATGTATAATGATGTACCTAAGATGAAGATATAGAATGGTGTAGCTAAGTTGAGAATGTATAATGATGTACCTAAGATGAAGATATAGAATGGTGTAGCTAAGTAGAGAATGTATAATGATATACCTAAGATGAAGATATAGAATGGTGTAGCTAAGTAGAGAATGTATAATGATGTAACTAAGATGAAGATATAGAATGGTGTAGCTAAGTAGAGAATGTATAATGATGTACCTAAGATGAAGATATAGAATGAGGTAGCTAAGTAGAGAATGTACAATGATGTACCTAAGATGAAGATATAGAATGGTGTAGCTAAGTAGAGAATGTATAATGATGTACCTAAGATGAAGATATAGAATGGTGTAGCTAAGTAGAGAATGTAAATGATGTACCTAAGATATAGAACGATGTAGCTAAATAGAGAATGTATAATGATGTACCTAAGATGAAGATATAGAATGGTGTAGCTAAGTAGAGAATGTATAATGATGTACCTAAGATGAAGATATAGAATGAGGTAGCTAAGTAGAGAATGTATAATGATGTACCTAAGATGAAAATATAGAATGGTGTAGCTAAGTAGAGAATGTATAATGATGTACCTAAGATGAAGATATAGAATGGTGTAGCTAAGTAGAGAATGTATAATGATATACCTAAGATGAAGATATAGAATGGTGTAGCTAAGTAGAGAATGTATAATGATGTAACTAAGATGAAGATATAGAATGGTGTAGCTAAGTAGAGAATGTATAATAATGTACCTAAGATGAAGATATAGAACGAGGTAGCTAAGTAGAGAATGTACTATGATGTACCTAAGATGAAGATATAGAATGGTGTAGCTAAGTAGAGAATGTATAATGATGTACCTAAGATGAAGATATAGAATGGTGTAGCTAAGTAGAGAATGTAAATGATGTACCTAAGATATAGAACGATGTAGCTAAATAGAGAATGTATAATGATGTACCTAAGATGAAGATATAGAATGGTGTAGCTAAGTAGAGAGTGTAAATGATGTACCTAAGATATAGAACGATGTAGCTAAATAGAGAATGTATAATGATGTACCTAAGATGAAGATATAGAATGGTGTAGCTAAGTAGAGAATGTATAATGATGTACCTAAGATGAAGATATAGAATGAGGTAGCTAAGTAGAGAATGTATAATGATGTACCTAAGATGAAGATATAGAATGGTGTAGCTAAGTAGAGAATGTATAATGATGTACCTAAGATGAAGATATAGAATGAGGTAGCTAAGTAGAGAATGTATAATGATGTACCTAAGATGAAGATATAGAATAAGGTAGCTAAGTAGAGAATGTGTAATGATGTACCTAAGATGAAGATATAGAATGAGGTAGCTAAGTAGAGAATGTAAATGATGTACCTAAGATATAGAACGATGTAGCTAAATAGAGAATGTATAATGATGTACCTAAGATGAAGATATAGAATGGTGTAGCTAAGTAGAGAATGTATAATGATGTACCTAAGATGAAGATATAGAATGAGGTAGCTAAGTAGAGAATGTATAATGATGTACCTAAGATGAAAATATAGAATGGTGTAGCTAAGTAGAGAATGTATAATGATGTACCTAAGATGAAGATATAGAATGGTGTAGCTAAGTAGAGAATGTATAATGATATACCTAAGATGAAGATATAGAATGGTGTAGCTAAGTAGAGAATGTATAATGATGTAACTAAGATGAAGATATAGAATGGTGTAGCTAAGTAGAGAATGTATAATAATGTACCTAAGATGAAGATATAGAACGAGGTAGCTAAGTAGAGAATGTACTATGATGTACCTAAGATGAAGATATAGAATGGTGTAGCTAAGTAGAGAATGTATAATGATGTACCTAAGATGAAGATATAGAATGGTGTAGCTAAGTAGAGAATGTAAATGATGTACCTAAGATATAGAACGATGTAGCTAAATAGAGAATGTATAATGATGTACCTAAGATGAAGATATAGAATGGTGTAGCTAAGTAGAGAGTGTAAATGATGTACCTAAGATATAGAACGATGTAGCTAAATAGAGAATGTATAATGATGTACCTAAGATGAAGATATAGAATGGTGTAGCTAAGTAGAGAATGTATAATGATGTACCTAAGATGAAGATATAGAATGAGGTAGCTAAGTAGAGAATGTATAATGATGTACCTAAGATGAAGATATAGAATGGTGTAGCTAAGTAGAGAATGTATAATGATGTACCTAAGATGAAGATATAGAATGAGGTAGCTAAGTAGAGAATGTATAATGATGTACCTAAGATGAAGATATAGAATAAGGTAGCTAAGTAGAGAATGTGTAATGATGTACCTAAGATGAAGATATAGAATGAGGTAGCTAAGTAGAGAATGTACAATGATGTACCTAAGATGAAGATATAGAATGATGTAACTAAATAGAGAATGTATAATGATGTACCTAAGATGAAGATATAGAACGATGTAGCTAAATAGAGAATGTATAATGATGTACCTACGATGAAGATATAGAATGATTTAGCTAAGTAGAGAATGTATAATGTTGTACCTAAGATGAAGATATAGAATGATTTAGCTAAGTAGAGAATGTAAAATGATGTACCTAAGATATAGAACGATGTAGCTAAATAGAGAATGTATAATGATGTACCTAAGATGAAGATATAGAATGATGTAGCTAAATAGAGAATGTATAATGATATACTTAAGATGAAGATATAGAATGATTTAGCTAAGTAGAGAATGTAAATGATGTACTTAAGATATAGAACGATGTAGCTAAATAGAGAATGTATAATGATGTACCTAAGATGAAGATATAGAATGATTTAGCTAAGTAGAGAATGTAAAATGATGTACCTAAGATATAGAACGATGTAGCTAAATAGAGAGTGTATAATGATGTACCTAAGATGAAGATATAGAATGATGTAGCTAAATAGAGAATGTATAATGATATACCTAAGATGAAGATATAGAATGATTTAGCTAAGTAGAGAATGTAAATGATGTACTTAAGATATAGAACGATGTAGCTAAATAGAGAATGTATAATGATGTACCTAAGATGAAGATATAGAATGGTGTAGCTAAGTAGAGAATGTATAATGATGTACCTAAGATGAAGATATAGAATGCTGTAGCTAAGTAGAGAATGTATAATGAAGTATCTAAGATGAAGATATAGAATGGTGTAGCTAAGTAGAGAATGTATAATGATGTACCTAAGATGAAGATATAGAATAAGGTAGCTAAGTAGAGAATGTGTAATGATGTACCTAAGATGAAGATATAGAATGAGGTAGCTAAGTAGAGAATGTACAATGATGTACCTAAGATGAAGATATAGAATGGTGTAGCTAAGTAGAGAATGTGTAATGATGTACCTAAGATGAAGATATAGAATGAGGTAGCTAAGTAGAGAATGTAAATGATGTACCTAAGATATAGAACGATGTAGCTAAATAGAGAATGTATAATGATGTACCTAAGATGAAGATATAGAATGGTGTAGCTAAGTAGAGAATGTATAATGATGTACCTAAGATGAAGATATAGAATGCTGTAGCTAAGTAGAGAATGTATAATGATATACCTAAGATGAAGATATAGAATGATTTAGCTAAGTAGAGAATGGAAATGATGTACCTAAGATATAGAACGATGTAGCTAAATAGAGAATGTATAATGATGTACCTAAGATGAAGATATAGAATGGTGTAGCTAAGTAGAGAATGTATAATGATATACCTAAGATGAAGATATAGAATGCTGTAGCTAAGTAGAGAATGTATAATGAAGTATCTAAGATGAAGATATAGAATGGTGTAGCCAAGTAGAGAATGTATAATGATGTACCTAAGATGAAGATATAGAATAAGGTAGCTAAGTAGAGAATGTGTAATGATGTACCTAAGATGAAGATATAGAATGAGGTAGCTAAGTAGAGAATGTACAATGATGTACCTAAGATGAAGATATAGAATGGTGTAGCTAAGTAGAGAATGTGTAATGATGTACCTAAGATGAAGATATAGAATGATTTAGCTAAGTAGAGAATGTAAATGATGTACTTAAGATATAGAACGATGTAGCTAAATAGAGAATGTATAATGATGTACCTAAGATGAAGATATAGAATGGTGTAGCTAAGTAGAGAATGTATAATGATGTACCTAAGATGAAGATATAGAATGCTGTAGCTAAGTAGAGAATGTATAATGAAGTATCTAAGATGAAGATATAGAATGGTGTAGCTAAGTAGAGAATGTATAATGATGTACATAAGATGAAGATATAGAATAAGGTAGCTAAGTAGAGAATGTGTATTGATGTACCTAAGATGAAGATATAGAATGAGGTAGCTAAGTAGAGAATGTACAATGATGTACCTAAGATGAAGATATAGAATGGTGTAGCTAAGTAGAGATTGTGTAATGATGTACCTAAGATGAAGATATAGAATGATTTAGCTAAGTAGAGAATGTAAATGATGTACCTAAGATATAGAACGATGTAGCTAAATAGAGAATGTATAATGATGTACCTAAGATGAAGATATAGAATGGTGTAGCTAAGTTGAGAATGTATAATGATGTACCTAAGATGAAGATATAGAATGGTGTAGCTAAGTAGAGAATGTATAATGATATACCTAAGATGAAGATATAGAATGGTGTAGCTAAGTAGAGAATGTATAATGATGTAACTAAGATGAAGATATAGAATGGTGTAGCTAAGTAGAGAATGTATAATGATGTACCTAAGATGAAGATATAGAATGAGGTAGCTAAGTAGAGAATGTACAATGATGTACCTAAGATGAAGATATAGAATGGTGTAGCTAAGTAGAGAATGTATAATGATGTACCTAAGATGAAGATATAGAATGGTGTAGCTAAGTAGAGAATGTAAATGATGTACCTAAGATATAGAACGATGTAGCTAAATAGAGAATGTATAATGATGTACCTAAGATGAAGATATAGAATGGTGTAGCTAAGTAGAGAATGTATAATGATGTACCTAAGATGAAGATATAGAATGAGGTAGCTAAGTAGAGAATGTATAATGATGTACCTAAGATGAAAATATAGAATGGTGTAGCTAAGTAGAGAATGTATAATGATGTACCTAAGATGAAGATATAGAATGGTGTAGCTAAGTAGAGAATGTATAATGATATACCTAAGATGAAGATATAGAATGGTGTAGCTAAGTAGAGAATGTATAATGATGTAACTAAGATGAAGATATAGAATGGTGTAGCTAAGTAGAGAATGTATAATAATGTACCTAAGATGAAGATATAGAACGAGGTAGCTAAGTAGAGAATGTACTATGATGTACCTAAGATGAAGATATAGAATGGTGTAGCTAAGTAGAGAATGTATAATGATGTACCTAAGATGAAGATATAGAATGGTGTAGCTAAGTAGAGAATGTAAATGATGTACCTAAGATATAGAACGATGTAGCTAAATAGAGAATGTATAATGATGTACCTAAGATGAAGATATAGAATGGTGTAGCTAAGTAGAGAGTGTAAATGATGTACCTAAGATATAGAACGATGTAGCTAAATAGAGAATGTATAATGATGTACCTAAGATGAAGATATAGAATGGTGTAGCTAAGTAGAGAATGTATAATGATGTACCTAAGATGAAGATATAGAATGAGGTAGCTAAGTAGAGAATGTATAATGATGTACCTAAGATGAAGATATAGAATGGTGTAGCTAAGTAGAGAATGTATAATGATGTACCTAAGATGAAGATATAGAATGAGGTAGCTAAGTAGAGAATGTATAATGATGTACCTAAGATGAAGATATAGAATAAGGTAGCTAAGTAGAGAATGTGTAATGATGTACCTAAGATGAAGATATAGAATGAGGTAGCTAAGTAGAGAATGTACAATGATGTACCTAAGATGAAGATATAGAATGGTGTAGCTAAGTAGAGAATATGTAATGATGTACCTAAGATGAAGATATAGAATGGTGTAGCTAAGTAGAGAATGTATAATGATGTACCTAAGATGAAGATATAGAATGAGGTAGCTAAGTAGAGAATGTGAAATGATGTACCTAAGATGAAGATATAGAATGAGGTAGCTAAGTAGAGAATGTATAATGATGTACCTAAGATGAAGATATAGAATGAGGTAGCTAAGTAGAGAATGTGAAATGATGTACCTAAGATGAAGATATAGAATGAGGTAGCTAAGTAGAGAATGTTTATTGATGTACCGAAGATGAAGATATAGAATGATTTTAGCTAAGTAGAGAATGTGAAATGATGTACCTAAGATGAAGATATAGAATGAGGTAGCTAAGTAGAGAATGTTTATTGATGTACCGAAGATGAAGATATAGAATGATTTAGCTAAGTAAAGAATGTATAATGATCGGGTTAACAGTGAGGTGTGTAGCCATATAGGGACAGAAATCCTGGAACCAAATTATAGTTTACCTAAAGAACACCTCCTCTCAACTGAGTTAACTTAGGTCACATAAATTAAAACAACCACGTATGAAGTAAGCACCATCATTTACCTCACTACTACAAAAACAATATTTTCCCAGTGTTTTAAAATTTAATAAATATGGAGCTTCTAAATGTGGAATTACTCTTCTTTTAAAAGAAAGTAATATAAACTTAAAATAATTTCCTGTTTGGGGAAAAAATATTTTATTTTAGTTACTTTTTATTAAATAATAAATATTATTATAAATAAAGTAACATAGCCTATGCTGTAAAACAGCTGTTCTAGCACATAACCTACAACACAAAATCAAATGTTTTATAAAATCATGTTATTACTTATTTAAGTCAAGTAGGACGAAATAACTATATTGCATACCTTGCCCCTTTTGTGAAAAGTTTTTCTCTCATATAAAACTAAAATTAATTCATTTAGTTTAATTAAACAATATTTGAAAAAAAACTGTATTAACATTACGAGTCATTCAGTAGCCTACAAGTTAAAAAAAAAAAATGTTTGAGTGGATGAATCAAAGTATTTTATTAACGATTGAAAATATGTATAAGGAGACTGTGAACTGATACGAGGAATTGAAAAACCTAGATAGAAAAGCGTTTGATAGGTTTTGTCACGTCTAACTCGACATTATGAGCATCTATTCACTGGCATAAACGTTTTCAATGTACAGGACACACAACGCCATATTGTTATTGGTGTTGCGAGACCTAGAGTTTCGCGATACAAGTTCATAACTTGGCCAGTCTTCAACACGCCGCATCGTCTGACGGCTAAATTTAAACCTTCGCCATGGAAATTCCTCTCCTCGGCCGGGATCTAAATTTGGAATCTTCAGCCCAGATTTCTCCATCAATGAACCTAATCTCCCGACTTTTATGACAAACTGTGCATTGCTAAAATACGTAAATGTGATTTACTTCGCTACGTTAAACAGAGAAACAAACTAGGATTTACAAAAATAATTTTCCCTCTGCAAAATATAGTTTTATATTTAAATCTAATTCTGAAACTCTCCTACATATTTTTTTAAACAATATAATTTTAAACAATAAAGAAAAAAGCAACATTAAGTAATGTAGATTCTTATTAATAGTATTTTCAACATACATTTCTAAATAACTGTATAATACAACTGTGGCGTAATGTTTAATTTAAGTAAATGAAACCTCTACCACAAATGACTTTTTCTTTTATCTAAAATCTTATGTACATTTCAATTGCATAGCAATCATCCTCAGAGGTAGTTTGCAAAAAAAAAAAACTATAAAATAATAAGTATTTTTATTGTAAATTACCTCTGAGGATGATTGCTATGCAATTGAAATGTACATAAGGTTTTAAATAAAAGAAAAAGTCATTTGTGGTTGGGAGGTTTCATTTATTTAAATTTCTAAATAAATTTATTAAATTCCTGAATAAATATTTTTGACGGTCGTAATAAAAATTCCACTCATTTATTGCATATTTTTGTGGCTAGATAGGCCTACAACGTAACTTATTATCGCCTAAGAAGGAAATATAACCCCCCTACGAAGGGTATGAGACCGTTTATGAAGGAGATATTACCACCTATACATTACCGTACATTAGCGTAGTTGTTATTTCCTGTGAAGACGATGTTACTCGCTACGAAGGGGATATCACCGCTTAAGTAAAAGACATTACTGACTATGAAGGAAATAATACGGAATACTAAGGAGATATTATTGTCTGTAAAGAAGATAATACCACAAATACAAAAGATATTAAGATCAAAGAAGGAGATATTACGTTCTAAAAGGAGATATTACAGAAAATGTAGGAGATATTATCGCATATGAAGGAGATATCACCCTTTACGAATGTGATATCACCGCTTATGTAAAAGATATTACGGCATAAGAAAGAAATTTTACCGTACAAGAAGGAGATATTACCCCCTATGGAGAAGATAATACCGCATATAAAAAAAAAAAAATTATTACTGACTAAAAAGGACAAAATATGAAGGAGATATTACCCCTTATGACGGGCTATTACCGTTTATGAAAAGATACTACAGCAAATGAAGGATATATTACCGTTTATGAAGGAGATATAACCGCACGCGAAATATATATTTCTGCCTATGAAAAAAACTGCTGCAAATGAAGGAGATATTACTGTCTATGAAGAGGATACCGAAAGGATTGTGGTATAAAGATAAAATACCCTGTTGCAGGATGAAGGACAAGTTAACCTTGATCGCAGGAGTTGTCTATTCTGCTTCGAAGGACAGATGGATTAGATGTAAGACTATGGACAGACATCCACTTGGAGTAAAGGGATTATGGTTCACGTGGACAGAATCGCTAACCTAAGTAAACTTGCTCCCAACTGTAGTGAGACAGAAGTTTACCCGTTAAGACACTCTGGGTATAACACCTGTGCAAGTGTAAAGTTTGTATTCATTGTGGTAAAAGTAATTTTAGATAGGAATGTTAACTGTTCTGTTTAACCAAATTACCGCGAGTAAGTAAGCCTAGCGCGTACCATTTGCGGCAGGTATTTCTGCGTTTTGGCCTAAGTGGATCTGCTGGCGACAGTCAGAGAAGGAGGCTTGGCGACCTCCGTGGCTGTGCAGAGTATGTTGACAGCCTGTGCCCTCCAGACCAATTACAGCTTTTATAAAGCAAAGAGCCCTTTACTTATATTGCATTATTCTTTTCTTTGACCTAAAGTCAAGTTTGTTCTTTGAGTAAACGTTATTAACTGTGGGTAAACAGATTACTAAAATAGTAAATTTTTACAAAATGTATTTTATACCCTAGTATGTTTTAGCAAAACAGTTTCCCGATGACCCAACACATCGTTCTGGCTACGCCCCTGTTGACAGCAGTTGATGCGGGTAGAATACGGGATCATGTCTTGTGGTATTCGTACTGCGATTAAGGAAGGGTGGTTTGCTGGTGTGGAGGGGTGGAAGCGGTTCTACGCTTGGGGACTATTTTATTTAAAACACAGGGGAGAATAGTTACTAAATTCTTTCTTTGTATGCATGGATGACTTACTTAATGAAAATGTGCAATGTGAAGTGAAATACAAAGAGACTAAGTAAATGTTCCGTACCTTAAAAATATTTTACAATTGAAACTATCACAAAATTACTTAATTAGAAAGTAGTTCAACCTAGACGATGTGGTGAGCAGGGAAGAGAAGGGGTTTTGCAAAGTAAGACGTTATGGGGATAGGTTTCTCTCTCTCTATCTATCTTCCCTCTCCCGTCATGATGTAGCCTATATGTTCCCTGGAGCTGACTATGATACATAGACACCGTCTCTATTAACTGAGTCCCCTTGCTACTCAGCGTTTATCTGACATGCTCTGGGCCTAAGTGGTAAGAGAGAGGATAGAGTTTATTCTGAGATTTTTCGTACGGTCTTGTCCATCAAAAGAAAACATGAACACCTTTCCAAGAACAAGCCAGCATATAGAAAAACAAGTAATATATAACAACAAAATTTTTCATGTAAATTCTTACTGAGGTCAACAAAGAAAAATCTTATTTCGAAGAAAGAAGATTTTGGAGAAAATCATATAAGAAAAAACACTATGTATAATATGTGATAACCATGGCAACAATTTAAGGTTGTATATGGGAGGTTTCGACGTCAACCAAATGGAGGACAAAAAATTATTACATCTTTGAGAAATATATTTTTAGGTATTGGAAAGTTGGCGCAGTGCCAAGGGGCGCTAGACTTCGAATATCAAAATTCTCATTTCGGATCCAGCGGGACCCCACAAATTTTATAATTTAATTATTGAATAAATATTTGAAAAAACTGAATTAACATCAATTGTCATCCACTATAGGTTAACAAAATGTGTTTGAACTTGATTGGATGATTAAAAACGTATTTTATTAACGATTGAAAATTTGTACAAGATATATATCAGAAGAGTGTGAGCTAATAGAACGAAATTAAAAAAGCTATCGACGTTTTGAATTGGAATTGGTCTTTAATTAGAGAAGAATTTTTTCAGTCGCACAAATTATGTATAGGTCAAATTTTATAAGCTGGCTCTTGGGAGCTGTGAGGAAGCCGAGAACGAGGGGACGGTGGAGGTACTCTCATGTCTCGACCCTTGGACTCCGCTGTGTTGACTCATTATTTTGTTACTTATTGAAAATTTTTAATATATAGTAAAAATACAATAATAACAAATGTAAATAGGGAAGCGTGTTATTAGAATTGACTAATGATTGGGACGGGTAGGCTGATTTATGGCTCCGATGAGGGGTGATGAAGTGCCTGGTAGACGACGAATATACAATTTTTATTCAAGTGTCAAGTGCCAGCTTATAAAATTTTACTTACAAAATAAAAAAGTATAGTGCGTTCCAGCAAACCGTGAACTTGCTCACTCCCTCTTTCTTGTGTACTGCCACTTCTAAAAACATGTAACATTTTCAGAATGTTCTGCACATCAACAGCTTCTGCATCCAATATGTCTACAGATATTTCAAGATTATTAGTTATTTCATACCGAAGCTAATTTATCATCGAATTTACGTAATATCGACCGTCTCATGCTAGTCAGTGTTTTGACAATCCTTATTATGTTTGTAGGAAAGTATTTATACTGACTCAATCCCTTCGCCTCTCGTAAACGATTCAAAATTCAACGGATTGAATAATACACAAAAGATTCAAAATGTAAACATTCAAAGGGTTTACATTTGTCTATAAAAAAAGCTATTTTTATATGGCCCTTTCACCTGTTATTTTTCAATTCCCTCTATTAGTTCACATTCTCCTTATGAATATCTTGTAAAAATTTTCAATCATTAATAAAATACGTCTTTATTTATCCAATTAAGTTCAAATAATTCTTTTAAAGCTATAGTCGATGACAATTGATGTTAATACATTATTTTTCAAATATGTAAGCTATTCAATAATTAAATTATACAAATTTGGGGGTTTAAGTCGGATTTGAACTGAGTATCTTCGTGTTCGAAGTCTAGGGTTTTGGCGAAGACCCAATTCTCCCATAGCTAATAATTTACATCTCAAAGATGAATATGAATTTTATTTTGCCTCCATGTGGTTGTTGTGGAAACTTCTATTGCACAATTCTAAATTGTTACCATGGTTACCTCATAAAATCATAAACAATGCGCTAGGATTAAATATGAATGAAAAGAATAAAGTAAACAATGAAATTGAATTAACGTTATCAAACTTTATATTACAAACGGACAATGCTAAAGGACAGCTAAAAGAAACTACAACACAATTCAAGCGACGAGAAAAAGAAAGCATATAAATAGTATCAAACAAAAATAATCCAACACCATACATAGAAAAGAACATTAAAAATCGCAAGGAAATTCGCTTCCTATTTTGCCATTTAGCATTGTTATTCTGACTTATGTATATAAATATTTATATTAATTGTAATTATAAAACAAAAAAGAACTCAAATAAAATTTTTCTCTGTTGCCTTAAGCAGGAATTGACTTGAATTTTTTTTAAAAATATTACTTGTTTTTCAATTCATTCTATTAGTTTACATTCTCTCTGTATATATCTTGTTCAAATTTTCAATCGTTAATAAAATACGTTTTGACAAGAAGTAAGTGTCTTCCGACTCTACTTGTCAAAGCACACAAAGAGAGATCCCCCATGTGGAAATAGCTCCAGTCTAGCATGTGAAACCTCTGCCCCCATGAAACCAACCTCGAACTCATGACTACCGCTCGGGTGACTAGCGTCAGCCCCGAAACAGGAGCTTGGGGTCACGACTCGGGGTAGTAATAAGCAAGAGTCTTACAACCTTGCTAAAAGGCATAGACTGGTCAACGATCCGCCACTGGGACGAGGCGAACTCCAACCAGCACAGCAAGGAGGCGAACTCCTTCCGAACAGTCAGGTTTACCTACCTCGATACCCCGTCTGATTAGTTCAGTTGAGGCAGTGCAATCGGGCCTTTACACGCTCCAGGTTGGTCTTACATAAGGGCCGCACCCCCAGACTTAGTTCTGGGCAGACCTAACCCGCCCGTTAGACAATGAGAGCATTGTGTGGTAACATGTTATGTTTTTGTGTGTGTGTTTTTGTTTCAATATAAATAAGGTGAATAGTTGCAAAGCCAAGTTTATACGCTGTTAATGATGCTAGCCAGAGAAACATGCCAAGAAGAATAAATATGAAGAGGACTGGCGTAAATAGCTGCATTTGTGCAATCTATCTACACAATAACATATAAATACAAACAAAACAATTTTTATAATTTTGTGTAAACTCAAAATTTGTAGGGTTCTAATCTCAGAGCAACAAATTTTCTTTTCTTTACTAGTATGTATCGCGCAAACCTTCCAGCAACAATACTCCACAAGCATCTTTGTACTAACCCTTGAGCCCTTTGTTCCAGAGGATCTCTTCTCTCTGATACGAGTTTCAAGATTGATTTCAAGCAGTATAAACCTGCATTACTAAACTGAGTTCGCGTTTCTGGATGTTCTGAGGGACTTCAAACCGACAGTAAAAGCCAGAAGGGGGTTCTAAGGGGAGGGGTACATGTTAGAGTGGTATTTATTTAGGAAATTAGATTAAAGGTCTACAAGAAGTGACAAGATTTGAAAGCAACCCTAAATTTCCATTTTCACAAACTACAGCACTATAAAGAGATTTTTAGTGAAAGATTTTTTTCAATTCCTACTGTAACACTCTCTCTCTCTCTCTCTCTCTCTCTCTCTCTCTCTCTCTCTCTATATATATATATATATATATATATATATATATATATATATATATATAATTGTGTGTGTGTGTGAGTGTGCGTGTTCGCGTGTGCGCGCGCGCGTGCGTGTGTGTGTGTGTGTGTTGTAATACAAATCTAATAATTTTATAGTTTTATATGGGAGAAACATTTTTCACAATTGGAGCGAGGTATGCAATATAGTTACTTCGTCCCATTTGGCTTAAAATAAGTGATAGAATATAATTTCATAAACCAGCTGATTTTATGTTATATGATATGTTTTAGAATAGCTGTTTTAATGGATATGTCACGTTAATTTACTTATATTATTTGTAATTATTTAATAAAAAGTAACTAAAATAAATTTGTTTTCGCTGACCTAAGTAGGAACTGACTTTTTAAAATATTTATTTATATTACTTGTTTAAAATTTGTTAAAAACGTCGACCTCCATTAGGAACGTGGAGACGCTCTCGTTGGATCTATTCCCCAAATATGCGGCCATTGCTAAACAAGATGAGCACACTAAGTCTAATGGATAATGTAGACGTATGTTTATTATTAACAGGTCACGCTTCCTGTAGAATCGTTTTTTGTGATACTATCTCGAAGTTATGTTTGAATTCAAATGGCTCACATGAAATATGCTACAGAACCTGTCAATTTAAAATAACGTTTTGTCCGATAAAAGATTGAAAACAAATTTTATTATTCTTCTAGAAGGGTATTAGCCCACAAACCGCTTTCGCTGCGTCCTTAATTCTATAGTCAAACTAAATTACCTGACGTTTTTAAACCATGGGAGGATTAAATGTAGATTTAGGTTTGGCCTTATTTACACTTTCGTTTTGTACGAGCACAAAGGTATGTAAGGATTCTTTTAGCAATATGCCGTTAGTAGGCATTTTGTTTTACCGATGAAAGTAACTTAAACATTTTAGTGAACCAACGGAAATGTACAAAAATTAATAAAACAATGACGCAAGCAATGATTTCATCCATTAAACACGTCAGCACTATGCGATGTTTTTCGCAAAGTACTGTCGAAGCTGTCAAAACGAAACGATGTTTACGGCTTGTCTTCCTGTTACATTGTTTGCAGGAATATTTTACTACCGAATGACGTCATTGGCAAAAAGCTTAACGATCGATACATCCAGTCGTTCAAATAACTAGAATACTGAGCGACTAGATTTTACCGCTACTTAGAAATATTTCGCGCAACGTTAGACATCGGGGTAGCGAGTGAAAATAAAATGTTCGTGAATTATTTTTAATTGTTAGTTTTATTGCTCGTTCAGCCAGTCAGAAAAGGGGGAATACTAAAAAACAAGAGTATTTTATATTACTTATTTGTTAAAGCTTTTCGCTGATGAACATTATCAGCATTTCCAAAATGTACATAGCTGTAAGTAGTCACAGAACTATATGCACCTATGTAGGTTTTGAAAATTCTGATCTATTCATCAACGAAAAGGTTTAACAAATAAGTAAAATGAAAAAAAAATTTATATAAATTTATATATATATATATATATATATATATATATATATATACTGTAAAGAAACTCATATTAAAATGTTTAGGCATAGCTAATAAACACCAAATATTTTGTAAGCCTATGTTATCATAGCTAGTAAGCACTAACTATTGTGTAAGCCTATGTATGCATAGGTAGTAAGCACTCAATATTGTGTAGGCCTATATACTCATAACCAGTAAACACTAAATATTTTGTAAGCCTATGTTCTCATAGCTAGTAAGCACTAACTAATGTGTAAGCCTATGTATGCATAGGTAGTAAGCACTCAATATTGTATAGGCCTATATACGAATAACTAGTAAGTACTAAATATTTTGTAAGACTATGTATGCACAGCTAGTAAGCATTAACTATTGTGTAAGCCCATGTATGCATAGATAGTAAGCACTCAATATTGTGTAGGTCTATATACGCTTAGCTAGTAAGCACTAAATATTTTGTAAGCCTGTTCTCATAGCTAGTAAGCACTAACTATTGTGTAAGCCCATGTATGCATAGATAGTAAGCACTCAATATTGTGTAGGCCTATATACTCTTAGCTAGTAAGCACTAAATATTTTGTAAGCCTATGTTATCATAGTAAGCACTAAATAACATAATACTTTTATTACATACATATTATTTTGTTAGCCAATATATGGATAGCTAATAAGCACTAAATATTTTGTAAGCCTATGTATGCACAGCTAGTAAGCACTAACTATTGTGTAAGCATATGTATGCATAGGTAGTAAGCACTAACTATTGTGTAAGCCTATGTATGTATGCATAGGTAGTAAGTACTCAATATTGTGTATGCCTATATACGCATAACTAGTAAGCACTAAATATTTAGTAAGCCTATGTATTCACAGCTAGTAACCACTAGCTATTGTGTAAGCCTATGAATGCATAGGTAGTAAGCACTCAATATTGTGTAGGTCTATATACGCTTAGCTAGTAAGCACTAAATATTTTGTAAGCCTGTTCTCATAGCTAGTAAGCACTAACTATTGTGTAAGCCCATGTATGCATAGATAGTAAGCACTCAATATTGTGTAGGCCTATATACTCTTAGCTAGTAAGCACTAAATATTTTGTAAGCCTATGTTATCATAGCTAGTAAGCACTAAATAACATAATACTTTTATTACATACATATTATTTTGTTAGCCAATATATGGATAGCTAATAAGCACTAAATATTTTGTAAGCCTATGTATGCACAGCTAGTAAGCACTAAATATTTTGTAAGCCTATGTATGCACAGCTAGTAAGCACTAACTATTGTGTAAGCATATGTATACATAGGTAGTAAGCACTCAATATTGTGTAGGCCTATGTATCCATAGCTAGTAAGCACTAACTATTGTGTAAGCCTATGTATGCATAGGTAGTAAGCAATCAATATTTTGTAAGCCTTTGTATGAACAGCTAGTAAGCACTAAATATTTTGTAAGCCTATGTATGCACAGCTAGTAAGCACTCAATATTATGTAGGCCTATGTATGCACAGCTAGTAAGCACTAAATATTTTGTAAGCCTTTGTATGTACAGCTAGTAAGCACTAAGTATTTCGTAAGCCTATGTTATCATAGCTAGTAAGCACTAAACAACTTAATACTGTTATTACATACATATTATTTTGTAAGCCAATGTATGCATAGTTAATAAGCACTAAATATTTTGTAGGCGTATGTATGCATAGCTAGTAAGCACTAAATATTTGGTAAGCATGTTTTATTATAGCTAGTAAGCACTAAATATTTTGTAAGCCTATGTATCCATAGCTAGTAAGCACTAAATATTGTGTAAGTCTATATATGCAAAGCTAGTAAGCACTAAATATTTTGTAAGCCTATGTTATCATAGCTAGTAAGCACTAAATATTTTGTAAGCCTGTTTAATCATAGCTAGTAAGCATGAAATATTTTGTAAGCCTATGTATGAATAGCTAGTAAGCACTAAATATTTTGTAAGCCTATGTATGCATAGCTTGTAAGCACTAAATATTTTGTAAGTCTAACACTTGTGAGGTGGTAGTGTGAGAAGGGCAACATGTAAATTTTGTAGCAAGGGATTATTGTGTGATGTAGTGTAAAAGTTCGTTTAAAAACATTTATTCATAAATGTTTAGAAAAATCATGGCGGGCCTTCCAAAGGTAAGATGTACGTGCTCCTAACAAAACCAACTGTGATTTAGCAGACTTCTAAATGTTTGAGGTGCAAAGCCACAGAGAAAGCTTGAAGTCACGATCACAAAGAAGAAAGTTGTAGGAGAAGAATGTAAATTCCAAACGGGTGAGTGAGAAAAACATTAAAACAGTTTTGATTGGCTAGGGTAACAGAAGAAAACCAGGCTTGGTTGATATCAGGTAAAAAACATTTTTAGACAAGACTTGGAGAAAAAGAGCCATGAGAAGCGATGAGCAATCAAGGAATGGAGGAGAGGGGCAGCTAAGTCCTGAGAAACGGGAAGGACAGTCGAGTTTCGGGGGCCGGACGCGAAGGGAGTGAAGTTCGAGGAGCCGGAGAGGAGGGATACTGGAAACTGAAGATGAAGGTGCTAAAGAAACTCGGTGAGTTATGGGTGCAGATGGGGGTGGAATCGGAAAGTCGCAAGAGTTACATTCCAAAGTAGCGACCAAGAAGGGAGAAGTTCCTCCAACAGACATTGAGTGGGCCACGCCGGGTTCAGGAGAACGCTGAGGATCAACCAAATCTCTTTCAAATTTAGTCAAGTACAACTACTTATTGAAATTTAAATAGTTTAAAAATTAAGTCCTTAAAGCCAACAGAGTAGAATCAAGGAACGGGCAGGATAACTGAGTTTGTAATACAAACCATCACATATCAACCTTAAGTCTAGAGATATATTCAATTAATTATATATTTTTTGGTCAAGATATATTATACTTAAGAACGAACAATTGTATAGTAACTACGTATATGTATGAATTGTTATAGAATTACTAGCCAACGGATACAATGTTTAATATAATCCAATCCACCGAAGTCAAGCAGCATTGGGCGTGGCTAGTACTTGGATGGTTTTAGGAGTATTTATATTTGGTTTAGCCTTAGAAATTAGGCGAGCTGATAGAGCACAAATTTCAATTACAAAACATATACATTACTCTATTAACTTGAATATTGTAAATGAATTGTTTTAAAATAATTTGAACCTAGTAAGATTTAGTCATTAAATTTCAACTTAATAAGTAGTCAGTGATTTTATGTGTGTTAAATAAAGGAATTAAAAAAAGCAATATAAAAAAAATATTAAAGTCAAATCGTACTTAGTACATAAAAATTTCATTTCAGTAACTTTTAATTAAATAATTACAATTAATATAAACAAAGTAACCTAACCTATGCATTAAAAAAGCTGTTCTACCACATAACCTAAAAAATTAAATCAGCTTTTTTATGAAATCATTTGTTATCACTTATTTTAAACCACATGGCTTTATTGCATACCTTACCCCTTTTGTAAAAAGCTTTTCCCCCTTATAAAACTAAAATTATTTTACTGTCAAATTTAATTAATGAATTATTATTTGAAAAAAACTATTAACATTAAGTGTCATCTACTACAAGTTTAAAATAAATGCATTTAAAGTTGAGGGGATAGATAAAGAGTAAATTTTCACACACCGATTGAAAATTTAAACAATATATATATATATATACATTCACATAAGTAGACTGCAAACTGATAGAAGGAATTGAATAATCGTTTAATAAATGAATCTGTTAAAAATATAGATTTGGCAGCCACTAGTAAACCATTGTTGCCGTTGGAATATTGTTAGCATTGGTAAACCAATTCAATCATTAATAAATATATGAATTAGGGACAGTTCATA
>JBAIZL010000004.1:144129731-144719731 GCA_036971475.1 Prosapia bicincta | reverse complement strand
GCATGTGCCTCTACATATCAATATCAGGTTGTCATGCTAACGGTAGCGACGGGGACGCTACTTGGCAAGGTGCTGGGGATGGCAGACTCTGGGGTACAAAGTAGTTTGCCTCCACGTAGTGCACCCTGGGTAACGGTAACGCACACCAAAGGATTGAGGGAAGCAGCATTCTCATGGAGGAGTCCACACTTGAAAACTCCCGCTTCGTTTAAAAAGAGCAGTACGGGAACAATGGATAAAACAAAGACACTCCATTGGTGCTAAGAAGGTAGGAGGGGAAATACACTCACGTACCTAAAATGGACCTAATTTCAGTCGGAGTAAACGCTTTAGTGCTTACAAGTCAACCAACCATAATGGATAACCAACCAAACGACACCGAAGGATACGATAAGGAATAAGTAGGGTAAAGAAGCAACATAAACTGACTGAAGTGGGTTCATCCTGATCATAAACCGATGTTTATCCATTATACACCCTTGTAAGATAACGAGAGTTAGATGAAAGTACACCTCAGCAAAGTTTGAAAGAGCCTGGAGCCGGGACTACCGGCGGCCATCCCCCAATAAACCATCCTCGGCACTGTGCCGGCCCTCACAGCAGTCTTCTAACAATAGTAGCTAAAAATTTGTGATTTTAGTTGAGGGAATAAAAGGGCATATAAAGTAGGCGCTGCTAGAAACAATTATGGCATTCAGTGGCTTCTTGTAATTTTAGTTGAGCCCTGGAGCAGGAACTACCTGAAGCCTCGGGGTGAGCAACATTAGTCACCTACTGGTTATTTTACTACAATGATAATTTTTTTCTATAAAACACAATATGACTATTGACACTATTGATTATTGACTAGGTGTTATTTGTAACCTACATAAAACTATGGAAAATGATACCAAACTCGATCATGGTTCCAACATATTTGATATTTTATAATTTTGACTGCATAAAACACTCGATCTAATTGCTTGTATTGATGATTAACAGTAACTGTAGAAGAATAATGGTTTTTGAAGTCCTGTTGAAGTCACTCCATTCGTTCCTTCTATTGTTATGGATAACGCAAATAAAGGATGGAGAATCCAGCTTTAGCAACCTCTTAAGGAAAAGGGGAGCTTTACATTGATCGAAAGCCTGAGCTCAGCCATCTCATAAAACTACACAAATCTCAACTCACACCTTATGTCATCGATAAAAAAGCATCTGAGCTGGGGTTTAAGGTTGCAAGAACCCCACCTTACTTTACCTTTACAACCCTTCTAAAATGGTAAGATAGCAGTTGAGGAAAATTAGCATTACTTGCACATTATGATCACGTGATTCTACACGTTGCTTAATCATTTTTCCTAGAACCGGTGTTAGTCATCGATAGGATCTATTAGTTCGAATATTACAAGCCAAAATGATATTAAATGTGTTCGCCCAATAGTCGAGTTCAGTACAAAACTTACTCGTAGTTTTTAAATAACCGATGAAAAGAATCATACTGTGTTTTATAAAAAAAATATATTCCCGTAGTAAATAACCAGTATGTGACTGGCGAGTCAGCTTTAGCCTGCCACGAGTCGGGGAGTGGCTTTAGGTAGGTCCCGCTCCAGGGCTCAACCAGAACCACACAGTGGTTGGACTTCACTAGAATCTAGTAGAGTTTACTTTGTCACATTATTATCTCTAAACTGATTAGTATTTATTTTATAAAAAAATATATTGTTATAAAAGTTTGGGTTTCAGATCGTTTATAAACATGTTTGCTAAAAAAAGGGAAAGTAAAAGAAATTTGTTGAAACTTGATTGGCCACTGACTGACCAATGACCTTGATGGAATTATTTCTGACTCAGTACGTGTTTCTTTGGTTTATATCGTTATACTTGAAGACAATGGGATTGATAAATCCTGTCAGATAACATTACTGTTATCGGTTATCAACGAAATGACCTAAGATATCTTAAGGCTGACGGCTGTAAGCACATAATTAGACCTTGTAAATAACTTGTTACATTGAACAGACAAGGTTTCAGGTAACAATTTCTATTCGTTTTAGCCACTTACATTTTAAAAGTTATAAATAAAACTTGATCTGCCAAATTTTCTATTTGCCGGTAAATCTTATCGTAAGCACAGTACTGAGACTTTTGCAAAGCTCTTTCAAAATGCAAGAAAATATCTTATACAGCTATAATAACTGCGACTGAAAGAACTATATTTCAACATCGATATAAACAATTTTCTTTTAAAAAATAGTGTACTAAAGATCGCAGTGAATATCAAAATATTAAATGTCATAATAAAGATTATTCGGCTTCATTTTTCGTCATTACGCCGTATTGTTGTAACACTTTTCGACATTAGACCTTAATGTCGTAACCTCTTGTATATTGTAACATTTTCGACATTAGGCTATATTGTATCAACTTCCCGTATATTATTGTAACCACACATATATTGTTGTAACTTCACGTATATTGTAACAATTTCGACATTAGTCCTTATTGTTGTAACCTCAAGTATATTGTTATAACATTTTCGATATTAGAATTTAATGCTGTAACCTTACGTATCTTGTTGTGACATTTTCGATATTATAATTTGTTGTAACTTCCCACACACTCTTGTAATATTTTTGACAGATCTCATTTTTGTAACCTCCCTATATTATAACATTTTTGAAAGACCTAATTATTGTAACCTCACGTATATCGTTGTAACATTTTCGATATTATACCTCATTGTTGTAACATTCCACTTATTGTAACATTTCCGACATTAGTCCTTAATGTTGTAACCTCCCTATATTGTTGTAAAATTTTCGAATGACCTCATTGTTGTAGCCTCCCGTATATTGTTATAACATTTTCGACATTATACCTTATTGTTGTAACATTTCCGAGATTAGACCTTATTGTTGTAACATCACGTATATTGGTTCCAAGCGTTTATCCTGGTTTCCTAAATAAATACCATCCTGTACATGTTAAATACTTGGACCTAATATCCGTTGAGTAGGTTATTCTTTAAACTTAAAATATATTTAAATTAAAAACAAACTAAAATCACTTCTTTTGGTAATTTGTATCTAATTTTAAGCGCTATAGTTGGTACAAAACGTCATTTAACATTTATTTTTTTCCACTTCATCATTTATGAACCTGTTGTAATCTAATCTAATTATTTTACCTGTAGGCCTACATGATACTTTACAGTGACTTATTTTGGATTTTTTCTGAATACATAATGTAAAGAACAGTGAAAAATATTTTTTTTACAAAATAGATATTTACACGTTGAAATTTCTACGGTCGATAATAAAATGTTCAGAATCCATAAAAAATATTAATAAATCAATTTTAATGTCTCGTCAACATAAATTGACACGTTTAATGTCTATAATAATCTACAACCGGAAGCAGCGCTTGTTAATTTACACGATAAGTTGTGTTATTGTTTCCAGTGCATGTAACAGCACATATTACATCATCAGCATTTATTCGTAGCCTTCACACTCCCTGCGTTATAGTGCTTGCAGTTCTCTTTATCTGTCGCTCTGCCTACAGGAAACAATTATGGCCAACAATTGGCGGCTGTGTCCAACTTTCAGTGTTGTTTGTCTCTGTTATTTTAGCCTGGAAATGTACTCACGTGAATATATTTCTGCAAACTGTTGTTATGAAAGTTAATGCAATGGATTGTTCTATTGTTGGATACAATTCAAAACAAGATGGGGAACAAACGAAATGGGTATTATCAATGATTTTGTGTACAAGTACTACTAAAACGTGGTAGCTGCCTGGTACAGTGGGTAGAGCACTGACTACAAAACAAAAATTGTTGGGCTCGATTCCCAGAACTACCAAATAATTTCTTTGTGGGTTTTCAACACCCAGGTCGACTCGGTCTGTGAAAACGTCCCAGGTCAATAAATACCACCCTATACTACTTAAATTTAATGTCATCGAAATTCTTGAAGTCGGAAATCCATTTAAATTTAAAACAAATTAAACTTCCTCCTTTTGTCAACTTGGATTTAAGGGTTAGAATAGGATAAAACCCTTAAATTTACCGTTAGTTAAACTACTTTTTCCCAATTTTGCGTTAGGATATAAATTAGCCTCCTATCTAGTCTGGTATTCTAGCCTCCCCTAGAAAGAATTTCTGACTGAACTGATGCGCTTTGTAATGTTCCGGTGACAGGTTTTCCACGGTAAAAAACCGAATTTGGTTGTCATCTCCAAGCAACTGTTTGTGTTAAACAAACAAAAATAACACAAAAAGAAAAACATTAACAACTGGTGATTTATTAAAAATAACTAAAACCTCTTGACCATAAAAACGTTATATTTAAATTCTTATGTACGTTTCGGTCGCAGAGCAATCATCTTCAGAGGAAATTACTACAAGACGAGGTTAGTCTTGACTACTAGGTTAGTGTTGTAGTAATTTCCTCTGAAGATGATTGCTTTGCAGTCGAAATGTATATCAGGATTTAAATAATAGGTTTTTTGTGGTTTAAGAGGTTATAATAAAAAACTACACATTTGCTCCAAGCTATTATTAACTGGTGATTTAGTTGTCATTTATCTGAAACACAAAAAGGTAAACTTTATAAGTGACATTATGATTAATGGTTACAGTCGTAACCTTAGAACTCTTGGTAAGGCGAGTAAATTCTGTACGTGTAAACATGCAAACTTATGAGTTTTATACGATCCGGGTGATTCTAATCTGGTCTGATGTTTGCGCAACGGGCGTCAAATTCGTCGCAACGGATAGCGGCCCGTTTATAAAAATAATTTCGCAACCCTCGTAACAAAGTGGTTCTATACTAGAGCCAGTGAGTTAATTGTATCAATAATGTATAAATAACAGCTCCATTTCAGCCAGAAGAATCGCAGACAGACGTATGTTTTTTTGGTATAACATTAAAGTTTTGGACGGTCGCCATTTTAAACGCTAACATCAATCACATCTACTCCAATTAACCTACATCTGATCGGGCTTTCAGTTTCGAAACGGTGAAACTAGAAACTGGGCACCGTTGCCCTAAAGTAGAAGCTGCGTTGACGTAAATGGAACGGGCGAAGTATTGCTCGATCGACCGTTTTGGAAGTTCCTTTTTCATTTTTTGAAGTAGTGTCGTCGGGACGATATGCAAAGAAATAATTACTTTATAGTCAAAAAATAAGAATATGTAACTTTTTTCAATGGCGAAGTGTTATCGACGGGGTACCATTACCGTTTAAGAATACGGATTTAAAGGCGCATCGATCCCAAAAATCAGAAGGATTTCAAAATACGAAGGATTCTAAATCCTTCGGACTACAACAGAAGATAAACTACAGACTAAAACAGAAAGTTTCAAACAAATCTCCATGGATTAGTATAATTAACAATTTACGCAATATTACAAAACAAGATATCAATTAAATGATAAATTTATAAAAACATTTAAGTATGTTATGTAGGCAATCAGGTAAAAACCTGACAAGAAATAACCGAGTCTCAAAGGCAAATTTGTATTTTCATAAACTAAAAAATCTACGTAGAAACATTGAGCCTACGAAGGCTCTTTAAATGTTTATTAGGCACCACATCTTCTGTTACAGTGATTTTTGTCATAGACATACACCTTCTGGCCTTTGGGCGCTTCGTAAGTTTTGTTCACCGCCGATTAGGCCACTGAAGGGCATTGTACACGCATTTTTATTAACACCTTTCAACTTACTCGTTATATAGGTAAAGTATTTCCAAATAACTATAATAATTTAACTTCCAAGAAAGTTTGAAATTAATATGAAATTTTTTATATGCAGACTTATAGTATAAAATTGGTATGAGGTTGGAATACCATATCGATATCTAAACTCCAACAACACATGTCTCAAAAAATGCAATTTTTCAGGAGAACAAATCAATATTCTATTGGTAACTTCTAATCTTGTTATAAATTCCAGCGTTGAAACAAAACTTCTTTAGCTTCTACATTTTTGTAAATTATGAACTACCTCAGGTTAGATGAAGCTAATTTTTCTGCAAATTTTAATACCAATAACTTAAAATGGCAAAATTTTGAGATAAGTGGGATCGGAGTTTAGCCATTGATATGAGCTAGCCTAATTATTATATCAGACTTGTGGTACACAATTTATATATTGGCTTGAGGTTTAAACATCATTATACAATTACTTTGTTTCTTGGATAGCTTAGAGAATGGGTGTGTTTAACAAAAATTATCAGCTAATTAACAAACTGGGTATGTTACGGTAAAAGCCTATAATATCGATATATCTAAAGATTTTCCACTAAAACTTAATATTTAGCAACCATTGATCGAACTCTTGATCACAAAAGATCGAACTCTTTTGTGATCATCGTTCATTTCAAAATTTTTACCGTCATATACTTTGTAAATCTTAGGTTTCACCTCTTCTGCATTCGGTAAATTTTACCTAACCTTAGTGACGGACTGTTTGCCAGCAAGAAAATTCATTAAAAATTACTTATTATTTTAAACATAAACTGTCATTGGTAAAACTAAGCAACTCCCAAACTATATTGGAAAATACCGAAAAACATTTTTTATTGATAAAATCCTTAGATATACCGAGTCATATTGGTAAGTACTTAGATTTACCAAATACACCTAGTACTGGCGTCAACAGAAATTCCGTTCGTGCGACGGCTGTAACTAAGCAACTGGTTTCATTTTGTAACGCTATTATACCGAAATAAATTTATATCTATGCGTGTAAATATAGTTTATTTAGACTAACATATGAACAACGTTTGCATAACATTCAAGGTAAACGCATTATACTAATGGCTATTACGTAAGCACTATTTATAACCCATTGCATACTACGAGCCAACTTATCAAACAAACTAGGTCTATGGATCGAACTTATAAGTTGTATGTTTTATAGTCGAGTAAAAAATTATAATTTTAAAAAGTAATATAAATCTATAAAAAAATATTTGTTGATTATATTCTAATTATATTAGTCTATAAAAATATTCTAATTGATTCGTCAATGTATAACCTAATCTATAAGACTAGGGACTTAAAATCTTGTCAAGTAAACTTCCTAGGTTTTAGGTTAGATTTACCTTAAATTGGCACTGTGAAAGGATTTTGACCGATTTTGATATTAAAGGACATAAATTGGGTATTCGAACTTATTTAAAATTCAATGTATAGCCTTAAGTCTAACCGAAACGTTAAACCTAGTTAAGAAAACTAACTAGATTTTAAGTTAGGTAAGGTTAGGTTATGTGTACCTGAAATTCATAATTTAAGTGAACACAACAAAACAATTTTGAAAGATTTCGATATTAATGGACAAAAACTGCGCTTATACCGACTGATTTAAAACTAAATGGTGGATAAAATATAAGAGAAACATAAAACGCAAACAATCTAGATATTTAGGTTAGGTTAGGTTACGTTAGGTTTAGTTAGATTATGTATACCTTACAGTCACTAAATGTAAGTGCCCCCCCTATCACAAAATGTAAGCCCCCCCCCGTATAAACGGATTTTGAAAGAGTTTTATATTAAAAGGAAACATTGTAAATATACGGACAGATTGAAAATTAAATAGAGGATAAAATATGAGAGAAACATAAAACGCAAACAATCTAGATATTTAGGTTAGGTTAGGTTACGTTAGGTTTAGTTAGATTATGTATACCTTACAGTCACTAAATGTAAGTGCCCCCCCTATCACAAAATGTAAGCCCCCCCCCGTATAAACGGATTTTGAAAAGAGTTTTATATTAAAAGGAAACATTGTAAGTATACGGACAGATTGAAAATTAAATAGAGGATAAAATATGAGAGAAACATAAAACGCAAACAATCTAGATATTTAGGTTAGGTTAGGTTACGTTAGGTTTAGTTAGATTATGTATACCTTACAGTCACTAAATGTAAGTACCCCCCCCCCATCACAAAATGTAAGTCCCCCCGTACAAAAGGATTTTGAAAGAGTTTTATATAAAAGGGAAACATTATAAGTTTAAGGACAGATTGAAAATTAAATAGAGGATAAAATATAAGAGAAACATAAAACGCAAACAATCTAGATATGTAGGTTAGGTTAGGTTACGTTAGGTTTAGTTAGATTATGTATACCTTACAGTCACTAAATGTAAGTACCCCCCCCCCCCCATCACAAAATGTAAGTCCCCCCGTACAAAAGGATTTTGAAAGAGTTTTATATAAAAGGGAAACATTGTAAGTTTAAAGACAGATTGAAAATTAAATAGAGGATAAAATATAAGAGAAACATAAAACGCAAACAATCTAGATATGTAGGTTAGGTTAGGTTACATTAGGTTTAGTTAGATTATGTATACCTTACAGTCACTAGATGTAAGTGCTCCCCCCCCCATCACAAAATGTAAGTCCCCCCCCGTATAAACGGATTTTGAAAGAGTTTTATATAAAAGGGAAACATTGTAAGTTTAAGGACAGATTGAAAATTAAATAGAGGATAGAAACGTGATTCCATTCAACAGCGAATTTTGCGGTAAGGTAAAACAGTCCATAATTTCTTGTATTTGTCCATAAACGTGTTGTCATTAGAGATGGTTGTCATGGCAACGTGATGTAAGCGAGAGGTAGGGCGGACGAAGGCCTGCTCCTTATATGGTCAGTCCGCAAGCCAAGGTTGTCTTGCTACTGAAGGCGGCCTCTCGGCCGGGTAAACTCGTTGTCTTAAAGGGAAAAGCGTTACTGTGGAAGCCTGCAAATTGGTACATCTTACGTTTACTAGCAAAACCTAGGTCTTGCCAACACGAGTTGGTAAATGTATAAGTATGAGATAATGTCTTGGGCTTTTACCATTAGAGTTTGGCAGATGCTACTATTTACCATTGACTATTGAGTGTTTTTTTAAAAACTTTTCCTGCTAGTAACGAATGCATCATTAAAGTTAAGTTTGGTTACGTGAGGTCAAGTTAGGTTGGGTTAGGTTAGGTACTTCAAAGTTAGGTTCAGGACTTATCAAATTGAGCTAGTAAATGTTTGGATTTTATAATTAAGAGATAATTTTAAAGATTTTACCGTTAGAGTTTGGCGGGTGCTAGGCT
Organism: Prosapia bicincta; assembly: GCA_036971475.1. Taxonomy (NCBI): domain Eukaryota; kingdom Metazoa; phylum Arthropoda; class Insecta; order Hemiptera; family Cercopidae; genus Prosapia; species Prosapia bicincta. Next base: position 144,710,649 of record JBAIZL010000004.1, on the reverse strand, counting down.
TTACCAATGAGGATTAGGGGGGCAGTAAGTATTTCTTAATAATTTATATTGCTAGCAACGTACATTCCATTAAGGTTATATTTGGTTACGATAGGTTGGGTTAGGTTAGGTAACATTTTCGAGTCTATGAGGTAAAATTTAAGATTTAATTGTATGCTGGTAAACGTTGGAAATGAACAATGATCGCAGAAGACTTCGGAACGTTAGTATTAAGAGTAGGTAAATCTTAGGTTTCACTGGAAAATTTTAATATTTATCAATACTCCGCCTTTTGCAATAACATATCAACCTAATTTTCTACCCAAACTTGTCACTTTGTAATTTGAAAGTATTTGAAAAATGTATAATAAATTAATTCCAATCGGGTTGGAGCTTTCTTCTATATCTTTTCATCATTTGAAAAGTGGTTTGGTTTCTAATATTTTTCTAACACCCACTGTCTACGTCTGAACGAAATTTAAAAACCCTAGAATAATTTATGCGTGTATAGTTTCACAAATAATAAGGAAAACTTTAGAATAAATTATTCTAAAGCGTAAAGAAAGTGCATAAATATGATTCCACTGCAACATAAGCAAGAAGTGGGAGGACTCACGGCTAAAAATACCTGGACATTGAAAATATTCCAGATCTGACATGCAACAGGAGGTGATAAAATAGCGTCAGACATAGATAACATCCGGAAGACAAACAAAACAAACAGCATCAGCTTTCACGTTAAAAAGGAAATATAAAGCAAACTGAAATGTTCTCCAGTTTCAACCTTATTTACGTAAAGTTTAATGTGAATCTTGCAAGAGTCTCGTTCATGCTTGAAGATTTGTACGTTATTTCAGGAAACCGTCTAAATACCTTCCCAGCCTGAGGTTAGCAGTTAGTAACCTTCCAACGACTACTGTCTCAGCCCCACCTACTTCTTCTCTAATTCAACTACCTCCCGTTACCTTTCACACCCCTCCCTTAACACTCTCATTTACTCTACCCTCTACCTATCTTTTCTTTACTCCAACCTTCCTAAAGGGAAGATAGGTATCTTTCCCTTTACCTGCCTTTCCATCTCTCCAACTACCTCTCATTCATTCCAACTACCTCCCCTTATCTGCACCTAACTCTTCTCTACTCCAACTACCTTTTTCCCCCTTTCACTGCATCCCGTTTACACCATCTAAGGCTTTACTATAAAGCACGTTTTTCCTCCTACTATCTCCCTTTTCCTTTAATTCCCTCTCCTCCATTTTAACTACCTCTCATTCACTCCAATTACTTCTTTTTCATTTCAGGTACCTCCTCTTTACTCCAACTATCTCCTATTTACTGTACCTAGATCTTCCCTGCTTCAACTACCTCCTTCTTTATTTCCCTGGCTTTCCTTTACATAATACACCTCCGATTTACCTTCTTATCTCCTCTTTAATCTAAATACCTCCCTTTTCTTTTTAACTCTTACTCAGTAACCAACTCTTACCCAACCACCTCCCAATCACTCCATCTAACACTATTTTATTTCAGCTACTTCCCCTTTATTCCAACTACATTACATTCAATTCACCTATTCTCTCTTACTCCAACTATCTCTTATTATTATTAAAATCACAATAATTGACAAGTTTTAAAACGATGTTAAATATTACAAGGTTTTTTAAATATTACAAGGTTTTTTAAATATTACAAATTTACAGTTGTATAAATCTATTTGTTACAAGGTTAGTTAGAGAATCAACTTAAATGCAATGATTAATGATTGAGTTATTTTGAAAAAACATCTCTCTGAAGTGTTTAAACGTATTTTCTTTCTAAACGAAACGGGTGTGCGGCGATATTTAAAACCAAAACAGAGTTAATTATAGAAGAGGCCCATAGTTTGACTGCCATATCTACTCAACAGACTTAGAGGCGGAACTTACCAACAGCTTGTTGTCCACTGTTTTCACGACGATTTCCTCAGGCTGGTATTGGCTGACGTCAAACCTCAGCTTCAGGCACTTGTTGTCGCCTGTGTCTTGGATGAGAGGAGAGTTGATGCTTTCCAGCCACGTGGACTGTGCCGGCGCCCCGCTGGTCCCTGTGGATACTGTGTTGCTGGTAGTGCTGTAACAGAAACATTCGTGCCATAAAAGGAGAACATAATACATCAACAAGAATCATAAGCAAGTAATATAAACAAATTTTTTTTCAAGTTAATTCTTACGTGAACAAATAAAAATGTTAGTTACTTTTTATTAAATAATTGCAATTAATATAAATAAAGTAATATAACCCATACATTAAACAGCTGCATTACACACAACTTATAAAATCAGCTTCTTTAGGAAATCATATATTATCATTTATTATGAACCAAATGGGACGAAAAACTATATTGCATACCTTGGGACGAAAAGTTTTTCGGTCGCATGAGACTAAAACTAATTCGTCATATTTAATTATGAAATTATGAATTATTATTTGCAAAAAACTGTATTAACATCAACTGTCATGAGAGAGAGAATGAGAGAACTAATAGAAGGGATTGAACAAAATACCTACTTATTATTTTTTTAAATTTGCTTTAAAACTTACATTTAGTGGTTAATGCTTTACAGTGGTTCTATTGATTTTAATTCGTTTTAACTCGTGTTACTTAAAATACATTCTAAACCAGGAAAAGGTTATTTTCATGTAGCCATAAATAGTGGCTGAAATTTGAAAATAAAACAAACATAACCTCAATTTATAAACTCACTCGACTATACTTTCCTTAATAAAACAGAGCACTATCATATACTACATTGCTATATAGTTATAATAAAATAAATCTAAAAGATATACCTTTACAATAGTTTTGGGTAAAATAACAAACAAAATTAAATTTACAAACATAAACTAGTTACATACGTAAGATTGTTATAGACGGAGGACAATGGAAGCCACTCTTGCAATGCTGCAATCGACTAGTTTACGTAAAAAACTTATTATTTTTTTAATAACTAAGCCTAACCTAAAGAATATTTTATAGATATATTTTTGCTATACTTTAGACAGTAAGTATAAACGCTTTGGTTTCCGTCCTGCTCTTAGACCAACTATGTAAACTGACGTTTTCAATTTACGTAGCGTATGTCTTTAAAACATTTTGAATTTGATTTGATTTGGCATTTTGATTTGATAATACTTTAAATGCCTTTTCCAAATCTTTAACCACGTTTTCATTAGTTTCACCAATTTCCATCTTGATTTTTTGAGAATCCGAGTTTTTTATTATCAAATATTCTTTAGAAGTTTTTGGCTACCGTAGCAATCGAACTCTATATGCGTCCTTCTGTGTCTTTCTCTAGGGCAAGCCGAATTATTTCGGTTATTTTAAATAGCACAATTACCTTTTTACACTAATGAAACCTAACCTAACCGATTCCGGCTGTCGTAGCCGTCTGTAGGTGAAACGAGGTCGCCATAACCTAATAAGGGCAACAGCAGTCCCTAACCAGGCGACCAGCAAATAAATTAGTTACAAAAGAGAGTTTTTGTTCAAATTATTTCTTCTACGACAAGAAAAAGAACTAGTATTACGAAATGTCTCATGAATTTATTATATTGGGTACAGAGCGAGCTGCAAAACATTTAATAACATGAGAGAAAACTAGGTAAACAATAAAGAGATATAAAATTATGTGATGTTTATATCTCGGTGTAGTGACGACAAAGTGGACAGTTAATTACACGCTGACAGTTATGATAATGAGATAACTCAGGTGACGTGAAGTGAGAGGCATAATCGTAACATTACGTGCGTGTCACGCCACTATAGTAACGAGTTCATCATACGGAAGTCATTACAATTTATGGGAATAGTCCCGCCTAACTGAAGAGATTTGCTTCTTGTAGTTTAGACGATCTGTCGGTATGGAACAGGATAAGGGATGGGATTAAGCTGGAAGAGCAAATTATGGCATTACCTGAAGCAAGCCTGATCTCAAACGATGTCTACTTGCTATACAGAGATACAGAGAAGGCCAGCTTTAATGACTGTAGATAAATTATATTAGTTCTTGTGAAATTCCGAAATATATGTTGTTCCAAGCCGAAATGATTATATCTTTCGAAACTAGACATTGTTGGAATCAATGAAAATGCTTATGTCACTTTGGCATGGTAATTTATTAATACTGAGCTTGTAATAAAGATTTTTACAATACAACCACGATGAATAACTTCCTTGAATCATTATTCACCATTCGTTCCCCTACTGGTAGTAAAAATTGTGCATTTACAAAATATAGCATTCAAAACAACTGATAACGCAAAACAGCTGATGATACTAAACACCTGATACTGCAAAACAGATGGTGTTGTAAAACAGCTGACGGAGCAAAACAGCTGATCGCTCTATGTTTGGAATTAGCTTGTCAGTAACTGATCGCGAGACACAATGGATTGTTTTACCCCGCGGATTGATTTATGACATTTCGTGGCATCATTCCATTAACAACCCCTCCTTTCGCCCTCTCGCCCCGCGTAATTTATATCCAAGGTATTTCCTGACTGGCTGCAATAATTAATTTAGAAAAACATATTGAAAACGACCTTACATGGCAATGTTTGTTCGAATCGACGTGATAAATTGCATTTCTATAGGAGTGAACACGGTTTCCATTGTTGGCCTCAAACACTCGTAGCGTTTATAGACCGTGTCCTAGTAACCATTATGGCTGAAATCGATCCACGAAGTAAGCATTTAAAGATCTAATTTGAATTGTAACTGCAAAAGTTGACAAACACCGAACCAACCCTAATTTTTCCATATTATTTTAAAATAGATAGTTACCAAGAAAAAAAATTTGCATACAGGAAATATTGAGTTAAATTTGAAAAAATATAAACACAACTTCAATTTACAAACTCACACAAAGTTTTATAAATTTATTGGTTCTTAATAAAACAGAGTGATATATTATCCTATGTAGCTATATTCCAGTATAATTAAAAACTATTTGATTAGGGTAGGTTTAATAAGAAAAAGAAAGAAATTTAGTTTCCATAGTAATATAAGTTTTTTTAATAGTCAATTCCTACTTGAATCAATGAAAAAAATTATTTTAGTTTCTATTTGTTTTATAAATACAATTAATATAAATATGTTATACATATGTCAGAACAACAATTTTAAGTGGTAAAATAGGTAGGGAATTTCCTTGAAATTCTCAATTTTCTTTTCTATGTATATTGTTGGACTATTATTTTTATTTGTTACTCGCTTTCTTTTTTTCGTCGTTTGCATTGTGTTGTAGTTTCATTTCGCTTTCCTTTCTTATTGTTCGTTTGTGAATCAAGGTTCGATAACGTTAATCTAGTTTGTTTATTTGTTTCTTTTCATTAATTTTTAATCCTAGAGCATTATTTATGTTATTGTGTGGTAACCATGGCGACAATTTAAATTAAATTGCATTTAGAAAACTAAATTTCGAACCTAAGCCATCCATGTACGTCTTAACATCACAATTGTTATTGCAAGACTAAAACAAATGAAGGTAACCAATCGGTTAGTTTACGATGAAAACATTTTTTCATCCCATCTACCCTAATAAGTTACCTTATACCTGTATAATTGTTTATACAATGTTTTCAGTTTATAGTATACTTACGAAAGAAGAAAAAGAAAAATATCAGTTTGGAATAGAATGCGGTTCTTTAGGTTTTGGTTTTGGTGACCAATATATGTTCCAAAGATAAAATTAATATAAACGAGTAACATAACACTAAAAAATTCAAATCATACTGAAGTCAGCAAAAAATAATTTTATTTCAGTTTATGTTACATATAATACATATGTAAAAATAACAATATTAAGTTTCAAAATGGAAAGCGAATTTCCTAGTAATTTTCCATTTCCCTTTTTATGTTTGGTGTTGGACTATTAATTTTATTTGTTACTATTTATAAGCTTTCTTTTTTTGTCGCTTGTATTGTGTGGTAGTTTCTTTTTGCTTTTTTTCAGATTGTCCGTTTTTAAAACGAGGTTGGATAACGTTATTCAGTTTGTTTGTTTTATTTTTTTCATTCAATTTTAATCCTTGAGTTGTCATTATTTAGGATATGTTGTGGTAACCATGGCAACAATTTAAGGTTGTATAATGGAGATTTCGACCACAACCAGATAGGAGCAAAAGAAAAATTCATATTGTACTTCTTTGAGAAATACACTTCTAGCTATGGGAAAGTGCCAAAAAAGCTAGACTTTGGACATGATACTCAGTTCGAATCCGGTCTAGCACCCCAAATTTTTATAGCTTAGTTATTGAAACAATATTGGAAAAAAAATTTTTTATCATCAATTATCATCCACTACAGGTTTAAAAAAATGTATTTAAACGTGATTGGACGAAAAGAAATGTATTTTATTAACAATTGAAAATGTGTACAAGATACATATCAGGAGAGTGTGAACTAATAGAAGGAATTTAAAAAGAGAAATGGACAAAATGTAGGCTATAAACATAATTTGGATTTTCATTTGTAAATAAATGTAAATTAACTAAACACTTGACAATAAAACTGCTCTTATCTGAGCGCCAACTACCCTCGGCGATTTTGAGCCGGGACTTGATTTTTTAATCAGAATTGACTTACGAAGAAATGATTTTTAGGTCATTTTGTTGAGCTTGTTGACGAAAACCTTAGCACAAAACCTTCCCTTCCGGCACTATGATTAGGCTACCCTTCCATTAATTCGAGCCCCTAATATCCGAATAGAATTTCACTTTAAATAGAAAACTCGCGTATTTAGGAAATAGGGCGCGTGCGGAAGATTAGGGTAGTTCATTTCCTCTTCCGGCACATTCTTATAAATATAGTTAATTAAATCAGTGACGCTACAACTTGTTACATCGCTCCGCGTCACAACTTCACCCCGGCTCCATAAAAACGCCCCCAACGCGAACAATAATTTGATCCCTTGTACTAGACACAAGTCACTCTTGGAACCCACATACCTCCCACATGTATTAAATTTCCTCGCGCAACCCCTCCTCCCCAAGTCCTGTCCTAGTTCGTGACATGCTAACGTAAACAAGAAAACTCCATAATGCATAATGTAAGAATAGCGTGATCCACCCGAGTCTAGTTCAATGCGCTCGTTGGAATTCCAGGATCGCTGCAATGGATATAGAACTAGCTTTTCAATGCAAAAAATCCAGATAGGAATTATTTATTCAACTTTCTGTTTGTTTAGGTTGTCATGACAAAGAATGCTTTGTTACCACACGCTATAATATGAGGAAACTTTTTAAAGCAATTACGAAAGAACTGTTTCGTACAGTCAATGAACTTGTATTGAACTGATTAAACTGGTATAGATTCTAAATCAGAAAGAACCAACATAAAATTGTGTAGCAATGTAATTGTAAATCTCTGATAAGATTTTCTTCTTTTCCTTCTGCTAGTTCAATAGTTCGCCTACAGAGGTCGTTAAAGTCGGTGCGTGTCACGAGTACATTGTTACAAACCCTCTGAGAGTTAAGTTATAAATTTAAATGTCAGAGTCACCTTAAATAAGCGGAAATCAGACTAATTACGCTACAAAGTATTAAATAACCACTGAAATAGCTTTTAAAAAAATGATGAGAATAATAGATTCTATAGAAAATACTTATAACGAACAAAAGTAAAAACAATACCAAAAGAAATATTTTTTTTCTTAAAGCCAATTCATCATTTTAGAATAGAAAACATAAACATAAAAACAAATAAAAAATTAACAAAACTCACAAATTAATCATTTATAAACTCATACGTGTTTCAATTACAAAGTCATCATTATCATCAGTGATTGTTGTTAGAGTTTGTAGTTGTAACACTCACTGTTGATGATGGTGACTTTGTCATTGAAACGCGTATGAGTTAATAAATGATTAATTTGTGAATTTTGTGTGTTTTTATTTGCTTTAACATAATCTCACAAGCTAAGCTCAAAGAATAGTTGTACAAATATAAAAAAGCTAATTGAAGTTTTTTCAACAGTTTTTTCAAATATTAATTTATTTATTAAAATCAAAATAAATAAATTCTCGTTTTATATGGGAGAAACACTTTTCACGTAAGGGGTAAGGTATGTAATATATCCATTTGGCTTAAAATAAGTGATAACAAACAATTTTTAAAAACAGATGATTTTGTCATATAGGTTATGTCGTAGAACAGCTGTTCAAGGTAATTGTTATGTTATTGTATTTATATTTATTGTAACTATTTAATATTAAAGTAGCTAAAACAATTTTTTTTATTAACATAAATAGAAATTGATCAATTTTAAACAAATTTACTTGTCCTATATTACCTTACAACATTTATGTGATTTTCTCTTCCTTTAAGTTTATTTGATTTCATATCGAACATTTTCTGCTCCTTTTAATGAAAAAAATGTTTTTGGTCGGACGTTCTTTGAAAAATGCAATTTTTAACGATAAAAGTTTGATGTGCAAACATGGTAACGTAATAAATTATGTAAAAATCACTAAGTTATTAAAATTTAGGGACGATATAAACATATTTGCCAACTATTTGTATGGACGACTATATAATTTCTCGCAGAGTTAAACAGTGAGAAGATTAAATAAAGTTATATTTTAAAAATAAATGCACGCTTGAAGCAGTATTACCACAACCTTACCTACAGAGGGTACGTTACGCCGTCCTTTGTGTACATTATGCCCAGTATTGGCGAGACGGCTGGTTCACGATACGGAGCATTGACCTCAGGTTGTTTTAATTATACAGGCAGTATGAGTACATGGGGCACGGGCGACGAAACCAAGAAGGCTGTGTACAATGTAACCGAATTTAGTTAGCGTTGAAGACGAATTATTGTTACTGTTACCCATTGTTAGTCTGAGATGTGTTTAACTTTCAGTGGACATTGGTGCTTCTTTAAGCCTATAAAGTATGAATTTGAACAGCAAGTATATGTAGGAGTGAGTAGCACAACAATATGGGTTCGCAACAATGCAAACCACCGACTCCAGTAAAAACTTACACCATCTGACCACATTATAGAACACCTGCCTTTAAAACAACGTTTCCTAGCGGTCAACTTAGGAAATGGCGATGATTTGTTTAGTGAGATAGAAAACGTCTTCGCTCGATGTTTTATAAATTTATTAAACTTGTAAATTCAACGAGTCGTTAATTTGTTAACATGAAACATAAATAATACAGTTTGAAGCTACTTTACCGTGATGGCTACTTTTATCAGTGAGTCGAATTTGCATAAATAACGTGAAGTGATATAAACAAAAATTCTTTACACTAAACTTCTACTTAGGTCAATAAAGAAATATTTTATTGTCGTTACTTTGTATTAAATAAATACATTTAATATAAATAGAGAAACATAACCTATACGTTAAGACAGCTGTTCTACCACATAACCTATACTTAAAATCAGCTGTTTTATGAAATCATTTGTTATCACTTCTTTAAAGCCAAACGGGACAAATTAACTATATTGCATACCTTGCCTCTTTTGTGAAAAGTTTTTCTCACATATAAAACTAAAATTAATTCACTAAAATTTTATTAATATAATTATATTTGAAAACTATATTAACATCAAGTGTCATACACTACAAGTTTTAAAAAAATGCGTTAAAAAAAGTATTATATATATATATATATATATATATATATATATATATATATATATATATATATGATGAATAGTTATTATCTGGAGTACATCCGTTCATTCTGCAGTGCATAAAATCGCAGTTCTGACGTTTAGCTAGAATCTCATCTAGCATTGACTAGGTGAACCCAACAACAATGGAATTGCGGTCTCGCTTTTCAACTATTGTTGGATTCACCTCGTCAATGCTAGATGAGATTCTAGCGAAACGTCGGAACTGCGATTTTATGCACTGCAAAATGAACGGATGTACTCCAAATAGTAACTATATTCATCATATTTTTCCATCCGTGAATGAATACGTATCAGCATATATATATCCTAACTTTACTTAATACCAAATTAGATTCGTGTTTTTGGACATATAAGACTACTTGTTTTGCAGTGAGAAACTCGAAATAAATCACGCAAAATCCTCAGTAAGTAGATTATACAAAAAAACATCAAGTAATTGATAACTCTCAAATTTTATTGGGCAATTGACGCCGATAAGGATTTTTAAAGCCAAGTTCGCAGCACAAACAAGTTATAAAACTTTATCTACGACCCTGGATGACATATTAATGTACACCTTGTTAAATAACGAACGAGATAACTTGGATTATCGACAATGTTCAAGTGGCGGTGTTTAGAACACGTTGTGGAGGGGGTGTAACCAAACTGAAGTGGCGCCGACGGTATTCCTCTAGGGTTGTCACCGAGAACGTCATTGATTCCATGCTGGTTACCTCGGATACAGGACTCTATCACCATAACAGTTAGTTAACATTAATTATTACACTTCTTATTTGGGTCTGATTTCCTTCGTTCACTAACAAGCCAGTACATATTCCTGCTCAGTAACAGGGTGTACGTACTATATAACCTAACCTAGCCTAGCTTAATCAACCCTTTCTTATCCCAACCTAGAATACGCTCTGAGGTTAGATACTAAAACAGAACAAAGTACATTGATTTCCTTCGTTCACTAATAAGCCTGTAACATATTCCTGCTCAGTAACAGGGTGTACGTACTATATAACCTAACCTAACCTAGCTTAATCAACCCTATCTTATCCCAACCTAGAATACGCTCTGAGGTTAAACACTAAAACAGAACAAAGTACACTGATTTCCTTCGTTCACTAACAAGCCAGTAACATATTCCTGCTCAGTAACAGGGTGTACGTACTATATAACCTAACCTAGCCTAGCTTAATCAACCCTTTCTTATCCCAACCTAGAATACGCTCTGAGGTTAGATACTAAAACAGAACAAAGTACATTGATTTCCTTCGTTCACTAATAAGCCTGTAACATATTCCTGCTCATTAACAGGGTGTACGTACTATATAACCTAACCTAACCTAGCTTAATCAACCCTATCTTATCCCAACCTAGAATACGCTCTGAGGTTAGACACTAAAACAGAACAAAGTACACTGATTTCCTTCGTTCACTAACAAGCCAGTAACATATTCCTGCTCAGTAACAGGGTGTACGTACTATATAACCTAACCTAGCCTAGCTTAATCAATCCTATCTTATCCCAACCTAGAATACGCTCTGAGGTTAGATACTAAAACAGAACAAAGTACACTGATTTCCTTCGTTCACTAATAAGCCTGTAACATATTCCTGCTCAGTAACAGGGTGTACGTACTATATAACCTAACCTAACCTAGCTTAATCAATCCTGTCTTATCCTAACCTAGAATACGCTCTGAGGTTAGACACTAAAACAGAAGAAAGTACACTGATTTTTATTACAATCGTAGATTTCAACTACTTCTGATCTGCCACATTTACAATATTTTTTTTCTTGTTAGTATTTTTTTATTTATACATCTTGTTAAAACTTTCAATCGTTAATAAAATACTTTTCATTCATCCACTTAAGTTCAAACACATTTTTCTAATTGTAGCTAATATCACTTGATGTTAATACAGTTTTTCATAAATTAAACCGATTCCTGCTTAGGGCAAAATTATATTTTAGCTACTTTTTATAAAAAATTACAATTATCAGTCTGAAAAGTCTTTGGTAACGTGTCACAATATTTTATCTTTACCTAATCCGTATTATTCTTCAACGACATAAAAGTTATAAAAGCGTTAACTTGAAACCACTTCAACATTAATAGTCTCCTTTAACTCGGCGACATGTCTCATAGGACATGTACAGTAGTACACTTTCAACTATTGTTACACCACGCTATATGATGAGGCCAAAAGAAACTCGTATTACGTATAATACATGGGTAAAAACGTTGTAGCATTCGGTACAGAAATAGAGTGCACGACATGCACAAGTGTTTAGTGTAAACACAGCTGACTGGAACCATATGTTGTTGGCTTTGGTAAGCCTATGTAGGCGCTTCCAGAGGTCTGTACTGGCTTATATTTGATTACAGTTTCATTTTCGTAAAAATATTAAGCAAGTTAGTTTGTGGACATAAAATATTGTTAACGATGTGTTTAATATCCAGCAAATAAACAATGATTTAAACTTAATTTCTTTATCGTAATATTTTTTATAACAAAATGATTTACTTTATATTCAACAATTCAAGTTGGAGAGAAGGAATTTACGATTTAACTGTTTCAAGGAGTTGTAGGGGAAAAAGTGAAGGGGAGAGAAAGAAAGGGAGCCAGCTCAGAGGGGATGCTTTTACGTGTTATATTATTGAGTACAGCAATAAATCTTCTTTTATCTATCTTCATATTGCAAACAAAACTTATTATACTCTAAATTAAAACTTAAAGAATATTTAAATTTTTCCAAGATCAAGAAATACAGGTAGATCTAGCTATATGTATTTACACATTATATTCTTTCGATCACATTCTCTAGTAATCCCAAGATTAACAATGACGTTAAATTCCATACTTAGCGCCGTATTATGTCTGAGTCTGCAGTGTATACCTATTCTGCCACGTTTACTTTTATGCAACGTTTTGTTGTGTATGCATTGCTTTTCTGATAGTCAATGAGAGAAATGTTTATATATACGACTATATATATATAAATATAAATATAAATATAAATATAAATATATATATATATATATATATATATATATATATATATATATATATATATATATATATAGCCTATTATATACATGAGTCCTATAGGGTAACAGTTCACCTTATCCATTTTTTTTAAACATTCAGATTATAGATGAATCTTGTAGGACATTTCATAATGGACATGTTTTTGCATTCAGTTTGTGGGAGAAATATTATATTGACACAAAAATATTTATTGAGAACCAACAAAAATAATAATGCAAAGTTCTTTAATATATTCTTCAGAGTGTTTGCCTGTTCTGGAAAAGTAGGTGAGTGGGAGAAAGTGCAGTTTGATTCTAGAGCACTCACGTGATATCACATACATCTAATTTTGTCATATGTATTCAATATTTTGCAAATTTTATTAGTATTATATTATAGTTTATAAGCCAACTTTTGATTAAAATCAATTAGTTATTATAATATCTTATATTTCTGCATATTACAAACACATTGAGTACGATTGAGTATTTTACTACCATTCCCAGCATCGTCAATTCATAGTGACGCATTTCAGACATCATCCATCTACCAGTACAAAATACATATCCAGTCGTGAAAGAGTTCTTTTGTATTTCTTCTGACAGATGGAAGTTATCGTAAAGAAGCCAATACTACAAATTCGACGACGCTAGGTGTAGCAGAGAAGTTTACAGTTATTATAAACGTACCTGAATACTAAAGTAAATTACTCAGTTTATTTCGTCTACCTAATTATTAAACAGAGGCCTACATAAAAATATAAATATAACTTCTAGCTTGTTTTTAAAGCAAGTAAACATTATATAAAACGTGGAAAGCATTTTTGCTAGCTAAGTAGCGGAATTATATACAAATAAAGCACGACGCTAACCTGTTGTACAGTTACAGGTATATTCCGTTCTCAGGCGAACATTAATTCAGCACTACTTCAATACGTCTAGAAGATGTCGGAGCTGGCACTTTGCCAGTTCAACAACTTGACCTATATTTAACACTCGGCAAGCATTAAACCAGCGCCGGTTCGCTCTTCCCGTCTGGCGCAATGCAAGGACAGCTCACCAGTGTGGACGGGCAACACAATGGCTATAGATGAACTGCTGAACTAATCTCAAGGGGAGATTTAGTCATTGTTTTAAAGTAAATACAATACAAAGAAGCGGTATATATATATATATATATATATATATATATATATATATATATATATATATATATATATATATATATATATATCAGTTACACATTAATGTATTTTAACCACAATCTTACTTGATATATTCGCGAATCGACTTTCGAGAGCTTATTAACTAATGATCTCATTTTCGAGCTTTAGAGCTCAGCATATATTTTAATAAACAATGCTTTATAAAGAAAATTATTCCAAAAACGCCAAAATAATTATAAAAAAAACAGTGCTGCAAAAAACTAATGTCCAAGTAGAAATTTTATGGATCAAAAATCTCTATGCACAAGGAAAAACAAATTTACTTGAAATACAGTCTTCTAAAGCAAGAAAATAAAAGCACTGTAATTAAAACGCACTCGAAAGTTGACTCACAAATATACCGCGTAGGATTCTTGTTTAAATACATTAAAGTGCAAGTATATATATATATATATATATATATATATATATATATATGTGTGTGTGTGTGTGTGTGTGTGTGTGTGTGTGTGTGTGTGTGTGTGTGTGTGTGTGTGTGTGTGTGTGTGTGTGTGTGTGTGTGTGTGTGTGTGTGTGTGTGTGTGTGTGTGTGTGTGTGTGTGTGTGTGTGTGTGTGTGTGTGTGTGTGTGTGTGTGTGTGTGTGTGTGTGTGTGTGTGTGTGTGTGTGTGTGTGTGTGTGTGTGTGTGTGTGTGTGTGTGTGTGTGTGTGTGTGTGTGTGTGTGTGTGTGTGTGTGTGTGTGTGTGTGTGTGTGTGTGTGTGTGTGTGTGTGTGTGTGTGTGTGTGTGTGTGTGTGTGTGTGTGTGTGTGTGTGTGTGTGTGTGTGTGTGTGTGTGTGTGTGTGTGTGTGTGTGTGTGTGTGTGTGTGTGTGTGTGTGTGTGTGTGTGTGTGTGTGTGTGTGTGTGTGTGTGTGTGTGTGTGTGTGTGTGTGTGTGTGTGTGTGTGTGTGTGTGTGTGTGTGTGTGTGTGTGTGTGTGTGTGTGTGTGTGTGTGTGTGTGTGTGTGTGTGTGTGTGTGTGTGTGTGTGTGTGTGTGTGTGTGTGTGTGTGTGTGTGTGTGTGTGTGTGTGTGTGTGTGTGTGTGTGTGTGTGTGTGTGTGTGTGTGTGTGTGTGTGTGTGTGTGTGTGTGTGTGTGTGTGTGTGTGTGTGTGTGTGTGTGTGTGTGTGTGTGTGTGTGTGTGTGTGTGTGTGTGTGTGTGTGTG
Source organism: Prosapia bicincta (assembly GCA_036971475.1). Taxonomy (NCBI): domain Eukaryota; kingdom Metazoa; phylum Arthropoda; class Insecta; order Hemiptera; family Cercopidae; genus Prosapia; species Prosapia bicincta. The sequence continues at coordinate 144,695,588 of JBAIZL010000004.1, read as the reverse complement.
TGTGTGTGTGTGTGTGTGTGTGTGTGTGTGTGTGTGTGTGTGTGTGTGTGTGTGTGTGTGTGTGTGTGTGTGTGTGTGTGTGTGTGTGTGTGTGTGTGTGTGTGTGTGTGTGTGTGTGTGTGTGTGTGTGTGTGTGTGTGTGTGTGTGTGTGTGTGTGTGTGTGTGTGTGTGTGTGTGTGTGTGTGTGTGTGTGTGTGTGTGTGTGTGTGTGTGTGTGTGTGTGTGTGTGTGTGTGTGTGTGTGTGTGTGTGTGTGTGTGTGTGTGTGTGTGTGTGTGTGTGTGTGTGTGTGTGTGTGTGTGTGTGTGTGTGTGTGTGTGTGTGTGTGTGTGTGTGTGTGTGTGTGTGTGTGTGTGTGTGTGTGTGTGTGTGTGTGTGTGTGTGTGTGTGTGTGTGTGTGTGTGTGTGTGTGTGTGTGTGTGTGTGTGTGTGTGTGTGTGTGTGTGTGTGTGTGTGTGTGTGTGTGTGTGTGTGTGTGTGTGTGTGTGTGTGTGTGTGTGTGTGTGTGTGTGTGTGTGTGTGTGTGTGTGTGTGTGTGTGTGTGTGTGTGTGTGTGTGTGTGTGTGTGTGTGTGTGTGTGTGTGTGTGTGTGTGTGTGTGTGTGTGTGTGTGTGTGTGTGTGTGTGTGTGTGTGTGTGTGTGTGTGTGTGTGTGTGTGTGTGTGTGTGTGTGTGTGTGTGTGTGTGTGTGTGTGTGTGTGTGTGTGTGTGTGTGTGTGTGTGTGTGTGTGTGTGTGTGTGTGTGTGTGTGTGTGTGTGTGTGTGTGTGTGTGTGTGTGTGTGTGTGTGTGTGTGTGTGTGTGTGTGTGTGTGTGTGTGTGTGTGTGTGTGTGTGTGTGTGTGTGTGTGTGTGTGTGTGTGTGTGTGTGTGTGTGTGTGTGTGTGTGTGTGTGTGTGTGTGTGTGTGTGTGTGTGTGTGTGTGTGTGTGTGTGTGTGTGTGTAAAGATGTAGTAAAACCTTGCAAAACTGTGCATCTTGTTCTCCGTACCATCAGATGTGAAGATGTACATCCCCTGTAAGAGGTACAAGCTTGCAGGACAGTGCAACCACCGGGTTGCCAGTGTCAGCAAGTGACGGTTGCACAAGGTCTATCGGTTGTAGTCGCACATGACAGCTATTTCAGCACATACAAGAATAGAAAGGTTGCGTACTTTTGTTGTGATGAGTCACGGCCGTGAATAAATAATCACCAATACGCGTATTGTCAGAGTAAATATCGGTTACTTCACGCCTCGAAGGACTGTTGTAACGAAACAATGAGACAAGTTGTAATTATGTTGGTTGCATCAAAGGAAATTATCTGACAAAGCAGTGCTCTTCTTGTATTTCAGCTGAAGTAGCTACAGCTAATCTATGATAAACTTTATTTTAAAAAATACCTCCCTAGGATGCCTCCACATTATGAAACTAAGATTCCATCTACATTTTCGGTTTGTACCTTTTACAGTTTAGGCCGTGCGTTGCTTATTAATCAGTCGGTCAGGACAATTTTTACAAGTACAGATTTTATTTATTGATGCTCTGCAAATATATCAGCAAGTGATATCTTACACTAGAAGTTTAATTCTTTCAATGTTGGCATCAGTTCCAGTGTTATTTTGTAAAGTTTGGCAGCCTGGGCATTATTTGTAAATGAGTAGAACAGAAAATACGGTCGCATTTAATTTCATCAGAAGGGAATAATACACGCGGTTGTCTACAAAACGTCACACCACGGGTCTGTTTGTAATCGGCCTATTCATCGCACCGGTAGGCTGCGTAAATAAACTTAAACGAAGTCCTAACCACTCCCATTGTGACCTTTATTATTACCATTGAAATAACCTCTAATACGTCGATATGAAAATATACATTTAATTCTAGTTGGAAATCACAAAGCTGGACTCATTAAATCGTCGATACTTGTGTAATTTGCTTGTAAGAAATGACAACTGCTGCAGTTGTTCTATGATAAAGTTTTACAAACTACCTTAAAAATAAAATCCCTTCTTACCACTCCTCCACATTATGAAACAAAGGTTCCATCTACATTTCAGGTCTGTACCTGATACAGTTTAGGCCTGCAATGAATTGATTTTTTTACAATGTTGGCTGCAATGCCAGTGTTATTTTATAAAGTTTGCAAACCTGGGCGTTGTTTGTAAATGAGTAGAACAGAGAATAGATGAAATTAAATTTTATCAGAAGGGAATATTCTCAAAGGGTAAAGCTCAAAGCTGTGCTCTTTAAATGGTCGACACTTGTGTAATGTTCTTGTTAGAAATGTAGTTAGTTTTGCGTTACTGGCGATCAACTGTTAACACTAAATAGCCATTGTATCGGTTTGTAAAGGAAATTACAGAATGTTTTGTGTGTACTGAAGGTAGGTGTTAACATATGCTAATGAGTCAGGTTTGCGTGTTTTGACCTCCAAAAATAATGACTTGCAAATGGCACAAATTAGCTCTGTTGTCTTAGTGACACATTGGCTACACTGGAGTTTGTTGTGGCAGAATATTTAAATATGTACTTCACAAGAAACAAGGTCATAATTGAGAGAGTTGTATTAAAAATAATTTTACAAATATGAAGCTGTAAGATATATACATACCTCTCTCTCTCTCTGTATTAATTACAAAATTTTTATATACATTTATAATATAAATCTTATTTATACATATACGTAGCTATTTTAAACATGTTCGCTGTAAACATTCGCTATCAGAAAAGCAATGTATCCACAACAAACATAATGGTAATCGTGACCGAATAGGTATACACTGCAGACTCAGACATAATACGGTGCTAAGTATGCAATTTAACGTCATTGTCAATGTTGAGACTATTAGAGAATATGTAAATATATATAGCTAGGTCTATTTCTTGATCTTGGAAATATTTAAATATTGTTTAAGTTTTAATTTAGAGCACAATACGTTTGCTTGCAATATGAAGATAGATAAATGAAGATTTATTGCTGTACTTAATAATATAACACATAAAAGCATCCCCTCTGAGCTGGTTCCCCATCTTTCTCTCCCTTTTACTTTTCCTCCTACAACTCCTTGAAACAGAAAAATCGTAAATTCCTTCTCTCCAACTTGAATTGTTAAATATGAATCAAATGATTTTGTTATAAGAAATATTACGATAAAGAAATTAAGTTGAAATCATTATTTATTTGCTGGATTTTAAATACATCGTTAACGATATTTTATCTCCACAAACTAACTTGCTTAATATTTTTACAAAAATGAAACTGTAATCAAATATAAGCCAGTACAGACCTCTGGAAGCGCCTACATAGGCTTACCAAAGCCAACAACATATGGTTCCAGTCAGCTGTGTTTACACTAAACACTTGTGCATGTCGTGCACTCTATTTCTGTACCGAATGCTACAGCGTTTTTACCCATGTATTATATGTAATACGAGGTTCTTTTGGCATCATCATATAGCGTGGTGTAACAATAGTTGAAAGTGTACAGTAATATGAGACATGTCGCCGAGTTATGTAAAGGAGACTTTTAATGTTGAAGTGGTTTCAAGTTAACGCTTTTATAACTTTTATGTCGTTGAAGAATAATACGGATTAAGTAAAGCAAAAATATTGAGATACGTCGCTTTATAGCTCTCAGACTTAGGATTCTATTTTATGAAATCATATGTTATTACTTATTTTAAATCAAATGGAACGAAATAACTATATTGCATACCTTGACCCTTTTGTGGAAAGTTTTTCTTCCATATAAAACTAAAATTAAATCAATATTCAATTTAAGTAATATTTCAAAAAACCGTAATAACATTAAGTGGCATCCACTACAAGTTTAAAAAAATGTATTTGAACTTGAGTGGATGAATAAAAAGTATGTTATTAACGACTGAAAATTTGAACAAGATATATATATATATATGAATAAGGGGAGTGTGAAATATAGTAAAAATTGAAAGAATAAATTTTCCTATATAAACTAACCTATATGAAATCATAGCTACTGTATTACTGTATTATATCCTGTTTTGAAATAAATTACGTGATATTTAGACACGTGCATTACGATTATACCTTAGTAAACTTGATTTTTTCCTATCCTAACCTATGGTTTTGTAACTGTATAGCAATATAGCTATATAGAATGTAGTATAACATAGTACTGTACTCTGTTTTATTAAGGAACATTGCGTTTATATAGTCTAGTGAGTTTATAAGTTGAGGTTATGTTTGTTTTCTGAACATTTCAACCACTATTTATACCAACTTTTTTTTAGCTTAGCTTGTGAAGTTATGTTAATAACAAATTAAAGACGTACACAAAACTCACAAATTAATCATTTATTTACTCAGACGTTTTTCAATGACAAAGTCATCATCATGAGTGAGTGTTGCTACTACAAACTGTTACTTACAAGAGTTGTAAGTTAGAGATTGTGGTACAGTAAAAGGGGTCGGAATGTTGCCGGTTATAGAATATTTCCGGATAATAGAGTCTAACCTTTATAGCCTATGTATAGTACTTACTGTACATAAGGTTATGCTACCTATCAAGGAAAATTGAAAGTAGCTTGAATGTGTCTTATAAAATCTTACCTTCCATATTTGTTTATATACAATTACTCTATTTCCGTATATAATAATAAAAGCACACGCTCGCGCAAACAATAATTATAAGAAAAAAATTGAAGAAAGAAAAGAAATTTATTGCTAAAATACTCCTCTCGTTCATTCAACTATAAAATAAAACCTGCATCAGTATACTTGACTGGACAGAGACTAATGGTTTCATGTTTTAACGATTTTTAAAATAATCACTGATGACTGCCGGATATGCGATGACCAATTTTAAACAAATTTTGAATGAAGCCTATGCAGTTGCAAAAAACCTCTTGAACCGAGTAGCATTTATCACCTCCAACAAACGTTAAAAGCGGCTGCAGCATTACTTTATGATACGTTTAATTTTTCTTGAACTATTTTGTGGTTAGGTTTGTTAATTGTCATCTGTTTTGTTTTTCATTTCTTATGAGTCACATCTTGTATCAACAAAAAAGGCTGCTGTACAGATTTCTTTTTATTTTGAAAATATGCCGGTTAATAGAACGTTCCGGATGATAGAATGCCGTATAAAATACCTTGTACTGTAGCAACACTGATGAATATGACTTTGTCAGTATTTACAGATGACTTTATTCTTGTTTAGAATGTATTCCAATTAACATATGTTGAATTAAAAAAATAACTTGAACCAATTTCAAGTATTAACTACTAAATTTAAGTTTATTAATTTAGTAATATGCCACTATTATGAACATTGTATTTATGCATCTTTATTACATATAAATTGAGGTTATGCGTATACTTTCTATCAAATTTTAACCACTACTGCTGCTTTGTGACATTTACAACTACTGTTTTCTTGTTTAGAAAGTATTTTTAAGTAACTTAAGTAAAAGAAATCAAGTTAAACAGGTCTTTGTTTATTATTACCGACTATAAACCTAAAATTAAAAAATTGTGTCTTATGTAAAAAAAAAAAATAATAAAAAACTGAAAAGTCAAATGCATTGTTATATAAAATACTCCTAAAGTATTCTTTTTCCACAAATCTTTTTCTTCAGCATGCCTCCACTAGTGCCCAGGTTTCCCGGGATGTTTGCAGAATGAGTAGGCCTACAACAAAGGTTACTTTAGTCAATGCCAGGCTTCCTACACATAAACCTACACGTGGGCAAACGCTTTTATTGGCTTATTGAATAGAAAATATAAACCGGTTGCATGCTGTAGATACCTTTGACTGTCTATATTTGGAAAACGTGTTCTTGACTTAAAGTTTAAACTTGCTGAGTCAACATCTTAGACAGAACATTTCAAATAACTATATGAAGCAACTGTGGCTTAATGTTTATTTTTAAATAAATAAAACCTCTAAACCACAAATAACATTTTATTTAAACCTTATGTACATTTCGATTGCCCAGCAATCATCTTCAGAGGTATTTAAAAAATACAACTAACCTCTAAAACGTTTGACTGTTTGATTCCCCTTAATGTAGCTCATTTCGAAATTTTAGGTAAATTACAACCAAACATTTTTTAAAATGACAACGATATCTTCTGTTGTTAATTAACTTTTAAGCAAATTTCAAACCAATTGCTTAAGAGGTAGTAAGATTTTTAAGATAAGGAACAGAATTTAAAATCAAAAGAAATAAAACTAGTATGACCAATATATCAACATAAAAATTAAAGAACAGAGCGCCACAAAGATGCATTAATAGGACGTAATTGTTAAGAGCTAAAACAACTCTGATTTTTCCCATGCTTTACAAAAAAACTTTCTTAACAGAAAAAACTGATTCTAAATGTCGCAAAACATAAATATGCTATTGGTTTAAATTTGTTAAAATACAAATATTAGATCAATGAACAAACACACAAACTATATGCCTCTATAAAAAAGCACTATTTTATTCTAAATTACAATTTTATACACCTACCTTACAATCTACCAATAAAATATTCTATTAGAATAACAAAAATATAATATTGTTACAGTTGAATGCAGCAACGGGGTTAGCTTGCATTACAACAAAATTACTTTTTTCTATAACTAAACCTATCGAAACTACATACGTTCTTGCTATTTACTATATAGTTATGTAAAACAAAATAATTTACGGATAAAAACGCACAATACTGAACAAAAATTGCCAAATGGGACACGTGAGTCGCGCTTAATTGTTGTACCTACTTTAAATGATGCGACTTTACTGTTTAGTTGACATTAGGAATGTTCAAGCTTTTATAATTAAACCTAACCTAACTGGATAATTTGTATCGTTATTTTAATACTCCTTCATTGTAATGTAGTACAAAACAGCAAGGTAATTTTTGAAGAATATCCTCAGATAGGAGTAGCCTATGTTTCTAAAAATGAGGTTATGTTCCTAAGACGATAATGTAATATTTAAGCTCTATAAACAGACTGTTACACAAACTACAAACATCATTGGCCTAAAAGCTATTCCTCTTCTAAAAAAAGTTAATAATAATTATATTATTTGTAACATAAACTCAATTAAAATTTACTATCTTTTAATTTGGTTTGTATGGTTAACTATCTTTTTTTCTTTCCAAAATCACTTGAAATTCTAACCTCAAAGTTAATTTAACAAACCAAACGTAAATTCTTCTCATCACTGTAAATAATACACATACCTGGAAGTTGTTTTAAAGAAGTTGGATTCTCTGTTCATCAATTCCGATCTGAATTTTGTCATCTCGTCTTCCATTTTTCGCATTTCAGCATCAAACCGCTCCCGTATGTTACTGAACTCTGTATCGATTACGCTGAAGTCGCCCAACTTGATGGGAATATTACGTTTAACACTATCAGCCATTAGACACTTAAGATTAGAGGGTTAGTAGTTGGGTTTTTTTTAGTTAAGATAAAACGTCTACACGTTTTGATACCGCACTTGCAACTAATGTGCACCGTTCCATAAGAATTTAAATAGCTAAATGTTATAGTGGGAGGTACACGCATGCGCAGTGAGGCTGGTGACGTAACGTCAAACGACGCCTACCGCACGTCACAGAGCGGAGGTAGAACGATGCAAAGTTCTAGCCTTAACTCTATTAATCAAATCTTGCGTGGTTTCGGAAATGGAACTTTCTAGGAAGATTAATCATAATATGAAAACTTCTATTTTAATCATGTGTAGGATAGTGACCCTCGAAAATATCTGTGCACATTAAATGCTTACTTAATTTTGGCAGCCTATTGCAAACATACACCAACAGTAGCCCTACGTTTTGCCTTCACTTAGTTACGAACAGTTTGTTACAAAATATAGGTTATGACACCTATAGTTTGTCACAAAATATATTAATGTCATTATAACAGTTTCAATGAAACTATTATAGTGAATTTAATATATTATGTCTCCGATTTGTATAATACCGATGCGTAGAGATAAGTACAGGTAAAATTGTATACTACACAAAATTAAATAATGTTTAAACAATTTGATCAATTAATTTGTATGTTTGTGTTCTACAAGTACCAATCAACTCTAACCAGTTCAAGTCTAATAGTTCAATTCAACTATAAAGTTAAATTTTGGTCAGTATGTTTTGTGCTTTTTTATATAAATCGTTAAAAATACTCAGTTTATGAATCTGGTTATGAGTCAAATCTGATTTCTGCTTTGGTTTGTCTCTTGCACAATATATTAAAAGACGATATAAAAAAATAGAAATACATTTTTGGAAGGTAATTCAATTTCGTTACTTCATAGAATAGTCATAATTAACAATTAAACATAAAATAAAGCAATTAATATAAACGCAAAAATTTAAAGTTAATTGGTATTCGGAAATGTTATTTTAATTACTATTTAATTAATAATTAAAATTAAAATGAATAAATAACATAACCTCTGCGTTAAAGTAGCAGTTCTACCACATAGCCCTATATCTAATACAAAATCAGCTGTTTTACGAAACCATATGTTATCACTTATTTTCAGCGAAATGGGACGAAATAACTATATTGGATTTCTTGCAAATTTTGTGAAAAGTTTTCCTCCCATACAAAACTAAAATAACTTATTTAAATTTAATTAATGTATTATTATTTGAAAAAATTTATTTACATCAAGTGTATAATTTAAAAAAATGTATTTGGAATTGAGTGGATGAATAACAAGTATTTTATTAACGATTGAAAATTTGAACAAAATATATGAATATATACATACAGGGAGAGAATGAACTAATAGAAGGAAGTAAAAAATTCAAGTAGGTTCCAGCTGTAACGTGATTAATCCAAACTGCTTATTAATCAAATTTAACTGAACAATAGATGTCTACACCCTTGCGCATTGACCATGGATATTAAATTGAAATTTCATCCCTCACACTTTGATATAAAACACAGTTCCTATATCTCAAACCGTTATAAAAGATTGTAAGGAAGACTAAAAAGGCAAAAATGTTGCACTACATTTGTTTTAAACACAGTTCATATATCGCAAAACGCTATACCAGGTTTAAGGAAGACTAAAAAGCCAAAAATGTTGCACTACTTTGGAATAAAACACAGTTCCTATATCGCAATACGCTATACAAGGTTGTAAGGAAGGCTAAAAAGGTAAAAATGTTGCACTACTTTGGAATAAAACACAGTTCCTATATCGCAATATGCTATACAAGGTTGTAAAGAAGGCTAAAAAGGCAAAAATGTTGCACTACTTTGGTATAAAACACAGTTCCTATATCGCAAAACGCTATACCAGGTTGTAAGGAAGACTAAAAAGGCAAAAATGTTGCACTACATTTGTTTTAAACACAGTTCATATATCGCAAAACGCTATACCAGGTTTAAGGAAGACTAAAAAGCCAAAAATGTTGCACTACTTTGGAATAAAACACAGTTCCTATATCGCAAAACGCTATACCAGATTGTAAGGAAGACTAAAAAGGCAAAAATTTTGCACTACTTTGGTATAAAACACAGTTCCTATATCGCAAAACGCTATACCAGGCTGTAAGGAAGACTAAAAAGGCAAAAATTTTGCACTACTTTGGTATAAAACACAGTTCCTATATCGCAAAACGCTATACCAGGTTGTAAGGAAGACTAAAAAGGCAAAAATGTTGCACTACTTTGGTAGAAACACAGTTCCTTTATCACAATACGCTATAGAAGGTTGTAAGGAAGACTAAAAAGACAAAAGTGTTGCATCTGTGTAGTTTTTTTAGACTTACACGAATAAAGCATATACCAACGTAAATTGAAACATTTGCAACATGTTGCATCGAAATACGTCGTTGCGAAGGGAGTACTTAAACAGGTGTTGCAAGTTATCATCTACAATTCAAAATAAATTAATATACCCTGGTTTTGTCCTGACAGCACAATGCAAGCGCTGAACAAACATCTTGCTTACGCTCATGAATCACTGGTTTTGGCAGCACCCAGATACAAGCAAGATAGCTGGCGTACAAGCAAGATAATTGGTTGATTTCTGGCAAAGATATAATGACTTTTCTATATTTATGGGGGATTTGTTGGGCCAGAATGTAGACGTTATTGTCGCAACTAAACAGTATTGTATACATAGATAATTCGAGAAATTAACGCACACATTATGCAAAGGCTGTACACAACGAAAATAGAATAATTCAATATAAATATAGAGCTTTTAGAATAGCAAAGTAAATATTGATATAGGTTACATTGATATTGATTATAATATGCAATATTAAATAATAATTTAGTTTGTAAAATAACGACGTTAAATATTAATGTAGATTATATAATAACAACCCACCTTAATGTAGCAGACTTGACAAACGGAACCCACATTAACGTAACAAATTCGACATACGGAACCAACCTTAATGTAGCAGACTCGACCCATGGAACCCATATTAACGTGCAAACTCGACCCAATGAACTCACATTAACGTAACAAACTCGACACACGGAATCCAACTTAATGTAGCAGACTCGACCCTCGGAACCCGTATTAACGTGCAAACTCGACACACGGAACCCATTTTAACGTAGCAAACTCACCCCCGTAACCACCTTGAAGTAGTAAATTCAACATACGGAACCAACCATAACATAACAAATACAACACACGAATCCGCCTTAACATAGCAAACTCGACACAGGGAACCCACCTTAATATAGCAGACTCGGCCCTCAGAGCCCATATTAACGTGTAAACTCGACACAATGAACTCACATTAACGTAGCAAACTCGACACACGGAACCCACCTTAACGTAATAAACTCGATCCACGGAACCCATATTAACGTGCAAACTCGACATACAGAATCAACCTTAACTTAGCAACCTCGACATAAGTCAGACAGGACATCATTACTGATAAAACCATTACAGTATAGTGAAGGCTGTTATTCACGTATTAAAAAGCCGGATCGTCTATACTCTAGACAGCAGTTAACTACTGCGAAACAACGTGCGTGTGTTTTTCGTTTGACTGATTAATAGAAGGAAGTCGGCAGTTGAGCACATTTTTACACTCTGTTGTTCACTTGATTGCCTAATTCGGGTGTTTTTTGTCTGTGGCGTTTCAAACACACGTATCACTTATTTTATTCTACTGGAACAAAGAAATATTAAGTGAGTATTAGTTGTTACTGCAAAAGTGGTTTCCGATAAAATCATACCAAGTAGAGGGAGGCGAAAAAGTCATTCAGTTATAATAGGGGTGGATCGAAAATTAGAAATTGGAAATTAAATCTTTCTCACATGAACTCTTTACATCTTAAAATTATTCCCGAGTGATTATTCCCGAGTGATTATTCCCGACTTTATTCTCTTGGTACTGCCCTTTTATACTCTTCTTCTGGAAACGTATCATATCACACATTTCATGTTAAATAAACCAAAAATATTCTAGTACAGTATATACAAATTTACGTTTGAATATTTCTGTGGAATAAACCTTATTAATAATGTGGCAGTCAGTGGGACTGACCCACAGAAATTGATACTCCATTTGCGAGATGTAATTAATAGAACGTTTAATACAAACTAGTTAATACCAGTCAATAACGTAAGAATACATATAATAGAAACCACTTCTTAAACGTTGAAAAACTTACTGAATAAGAATTGTATTTACCGAATTTAATTGAAATAGGTTCACAAAAAGTGTCAAAGAAGCCTTAAGAGGTTTTCATAATTATCAATATATGGGATTAACTGTAGTATGATTTACGGAAATATCAATTTCTTTATTTATTAACTGAAAAATATTAAATCATAACATTTTAACTCGTTAATGTGCAATAAAAGCAACATAACCTACGTATTAAGACCTGTCTTGTGCAATCATATATTATCGCTTAATTAAGACATGCGTGTGTTAGTGTGTGTGTGTGTGTGTGTGTGTGTGTGTGTGTGTGTGTGTGTGTGTGTGTGTGTGTGTGTGTGTGTGTGTATGTGTGTGTGTGTGTGTGTGTGTGTGTGTGTGTGTGTGTGTGTGTGTGTGTGTGTGTGTGTGTGTGTGTGTGTGTGTGTGTGTGTGTGTGTGTGTGTGTGTGTGTGTGTGTGTGTGTGTGTGTGTGTGTGTGTGTGTGTGTGTGTGTGTGTGTGTGTGTGTGTGTGTGTGTGTGTGTGTGTGTGTGTGTGTGTGTGTGTGTGTGTGTGTGTGTGTGTGTGTGTGACCGAGATTGAGATAAGAAAGAGAGAGGAGAAAGGCAGAAATAATAGGGAGAAATAGAAGGAGAGAAACAGAGAGAGGAAAAAAGGGAGAAAGATAGAGAGACGGAAAAAAATCGAGATGGATTCAAGAACGATAAAGACACAGAATTTATAGAGCGAAAGAGGGGAAGGAAGAAAGAGACAGAGGGTGAGGATAAGAAAGAGTGATAGATATTAATAAAACAAGAGTAGAGAGAAAGGGAGAGAGGATATTACACTACAGTATTAAGGTACCATGAGGAGCTGACTACGTGGACTAGGCTTGGGTAATTAAATTAACCAAGTAATGTTCCGCACCGTGGCGGCGCCGAGAACAGATTACATGGAAAGTAGGCCGAGGCAATGTTGTATTTCCGGAACCCGCAAATATGCAAACTCACTGTAATTAAATTTCTTAATATCTAAATAAATAATAGAGACGACATAAGGGGGAGTGGCGACACCGCCTCCCCACGCCTCTTGGTAGCTTATCGCATTACAAGTGTAGTTTTATTACTTTATAAAATAGGCCTGACTTTATAATGACTTTCTTAAGTTATTGTTTACTTACAAGGTCCAAAATGTATCAGTTCCAGTTCATAGAACTGCTACTAATAACTGTTACACGTGTAGAATACTCAAAGCGTGACAGAAACCAACTGGCAGTACTTGTAAAGAAGACATGTTCTTCGACTATAAACATTTTATTATACTGTTATATTTTTATTACTAAATAGGGTAGTGATCTACCCTATTTCGGACACCATAGCCTGATTAGAAACTTCGGACGAATATGTTGAGTTATATAAGTAATGATACCTCAATTAAATACAAAATTAACCTGATTTTTAAATCTCATCATATTTTTAAAACAAACTAGAATAATTATTACGGTAAACTGTTATAATCTTACTTGGTATATGTGCTAGTAGACTTTCGAGGACTTCATTACGTGTCCTCATTTTCGAGCATCATCTGAAATGATCCTGTATAATAATCAAAATACATGAGATTCTACAAATATAAAAATGATCTATTCTTATATACATTCAAACGTTAAGTGTCCCTAACGTTACGGCATCGGCAGTAATATAATACATTTGGCAATATTGTAATACATTTGACAACATTGTTGTCGGATCTAAACTAACATTATACATATATATATATATATATATATATATATATATATATATATATATATATATATATATATGTATATATATAAAATGTATTGTGGGGGTTTTAAACGAATTTGTTATAAGTATTCACTGGTAAAACATAGTATCTGTACAACAAAATTGGTGATAAACGTGCCCGAAAATTTATACATAGGCTTAAGTAGACTTGAGACTCACAATACCCCGTGCCGTGTAGGCAATTTGACGTCAAGGTACCAACGGAACTGAATAACTAACGAAAGTAAGCTAAATGCTGAAAAAAATATTAGACGTGATTTTCCCCATCCTCTCTTTCACTCACTCCATTATTTTAGGTTATTATACACATTACTACACTCTTATGTCACAACTTCCGTACTACACGGATGTTTACGCATGTAAAAAAATGTAAATGTCATTAAAAAAAAATTCTGGAAGTTAAACCGTGGAATTGTGAATCTCTAACGAAAACGTAATAAAAAAATAAAAAAAATTCAAAGTAAATTCCTACTGAGGTTAAGAAAGAAAAATGTTATCATTGTTTCCTTATATCCAGTTTGTTTATTTTATTCGTTTCATAATTTTTAACCTTATAGCACTATTATTGATATATTGTGGTAACCATGGCAACAGTTTAAGGTTGTACAATGGAGATTTCGAGGACAACCAAATTTGGGGGAGAGGTATGCATATATGTCTTGAGAAATTATTTTCTTGGTATTGGATAGTTGGTGCAGCGTCAAAGCGCGCTAAACTTTGAACATGAAGATTCATAGTTCGAATCCGGACGGACTCCCAAATTTTTATAATTTAATTATTGAATGAATATTTGAAACAACTTTATTAAAATCAATTGTCATCCCCTATAGGTTAAATAAAATGTATTTCAACTTGATTGGATGAATAAAAACGTATTTTATTAACGATTGAAAATTTGTACTATATATATATATATATATATATATATATATATATATATATATATATATATATATATATATATATATATATATATCAGAAGAGTGTGAGCTAATAGAGTGAATTTAATAACCTAAGAATATATATATATATATATATATATATATATATATATATATATATATATATCAGAAGAGTGTGAGCTAATAGAGTGAATTTAATAACCTAAGAAAAGAACATATACAAACGAGGGACGTGGATTAAAATAAAAATAACCCGGATTCGCAGAAGAATCATGAATCGTGTGGGTACAATCGGTTTTCTGATTGTGTAAACTATAGACCTATAATTAAAAACTAATATTACTTATATTTTTTATATGACGTGTAAATTTCAATAAAAGATACAAATGTTCATAAAATAAACACATATAGGAGAAACTCTTCAACTCAGACATCTGGATAAGAATAGCCTTTAATTAATTCAGTTTGTCTTTTCTAGTAAGCAAATATTTTAAGAACCAAACGTGGGTTAGCAATTATGAAAGACGACGCCCACATTATAGGCGGCTATTGGAGCTCTTTTTTAAAATTCTGGGTTCTGACTATAGGTTTCGTATATTTTTATGATATGGCGACCAAAATCCGCAGAATCTCGAGTGACAAATGTTTACTAAATGCGAAAGAGATGGCAACGTTACAGAATACCAACCTACGCGGGGAACATTGTTCTTTAATGAATAACAATTAAATCTAGATTCAAACTAAAGCACGAGAGGGAAATCTACATAGATATAACAAATATAAGTTAATCTTCTTCTCAATACATCTCTAGATTAATAAAAAATTTAGGATCCGTAATTATTTAAAAAAATTGTTACACGATTACTTCTTTCTCAAAAAAATTAATGTTTTCTTGAGGATATAAAACTACAGTTTTTTCATGTTTTGTGGATATAAAACAACAGTTTTTTCATACCATTAACGTTTTTTGTGGATGCAAAACTGCAGTATTTCTCAAAATTATTATAATTTCCTGTGTATGTAAAATTACAATTTTTTCGCCATTTATTAATGTTTTTTGTGGGTATAAAACAACATTTTTTTAATATCATTAACGTTTTTTGTGGGTATAAAACTACAGTTTTTTCTCAAATCATTCAAGTTTTTAGTAAATATAAAACTACAATTTTTCCCATAACATTAATGTTTTCGTGTATATAAAACCAGTTTTTTCTCATAACATTATTCTTTTTTGTTGGGGATATAAATCTACAGTTTTTGCTCAAATAATTAACGTTTTTAGGGCATGTAAAACTACTGTTTTTTCATAAAATAATGTTTTAGTGAATATAAAACTACAGTTTTCTCATAATATTAATGTTTTCTTATTGATACAACCTACAGTTTTTTCTTATACTTTTATTTTTTTTTTTTGTAGATATAAAACTACAGTTTCTCGTCATACAACTGAGGTTTTTAGTTAATTAAAAAATATAATCTTCTCAGCAACATTAATGTTTTTGTGGATAAAAAACTACATTTTTATTCTCATAATATTTTTTGTAGATATAAAACTACAGTTTTTCCTCATACAATTAATGTTTTTAATGAAATAAAAATACAGTCTACACCATAACATTAATGTTTTTATGGATATAAAACGACAGTTTTTGCTCATTTCATTAACGTTTTTAGGGGATGTAAAACTACAGTTTTTTCATAACAATAATGTTTTTAGTGAATATAAAACTACAATTCAGTCTCATACATTAATATTTTTGTGAATATAATCCTACAGTTTTCTTATAATATCAATGTTTTCTTATGGATACAAAACTGTAGTATTTTTTCTTATACTGTTATTCTTTTTGTAGATGTAAAACTACAGTTTTTCCTCACACAACTATGGTTTTTAGTTAATTAAAAACTACAGTATTTTCCACAACAATAATATTTTTTTTTTTAAATATTAAACAACAGTTTTTTTCGTAACATTAATGTTGTTTAGTGGATATCAAAACACAGTTTTTTTCGTAACATTAATGTGTTTAGTGAATATAAAATCACAGTTCTTTCTTATACCATTATTATTCCAGAGTGAATATACAAATTAACTTTTTTCTCAATCTTTAATGTTCTATAGTAAATATAAAAATTATTATTTTTTATTTTTCCTAATAACATTATTGCTCAAGGGTAAAAGTTTTAATATAGGCTTCCCATGTCTGTTTGGAATATTTGTATATATTCGAGTACATTTTTCTGTCTTTCCTAACTTTACAGTCTTTTCCTCTGTTGACGCATTTTGGAATAACTCAATTTTCAAAACTTAAGCCGTGCATGTACTATTTTATTTTTGAAAATGGAGTCATTCCGAAACGCGTCAACAGAGTAAAATATTTTAAAGTTAGGAAACCCAGAAAAATGTACTTAAATGTAGAATCTAGGATGAATATAAATTTACGTTTTTTCCTAACATTAATTTGCTTTAGTGAATGGAAACCTACAGACAAAAAAACATTCAATGAACAGTTAAAAGAAACAAGAAATTATATGCAACCTATTATTTATGCCCATACAATAAATGTTGAATTAAATTTCCTAAAGTTTTGTAACGGGAAAATATAGTAGACTACATTCGGTCGAGTGCATATTGTATCGAGTTAACGACATGAATCAGTGACCGTTGTAATTTAAACTGTCTAGACAGATGGTTAATACTGTTTGCAGGTCTTAAAGCTATGGCAACAGCGTATCGCCGATCTCAATATAATCTGCTGTGGAAATGTGACCCACTAGAATTAGGCACTCTCCCAGATTTCCTAAGTTGTAGAAGAAACTCGTTGATGAAGACATCAGAGTCAACTAATTCCAGGTTTTCCCCATTTGCTTTTTTCCTCCCTAAATTATGTATGTGCCTCCAAATTCTTTCAGCCCCCCTGGCCTTCAGCCGCTTCCATCTCACACCCATAAGGGTGAAAGATTCAGGATTGATATTCCATGTACCAAGATTGAGCTCTTTCCTTGAGTGATCGGAATATAAAGAAAGGAAACCGAACGCTTTATCTCACGAGAAGAGCGGGACGGAAAACCCTGCAAGATATCGTGCAGGAGACTTGGCGTTTCCTTCTGCTCTAGAGTGGAACCTCGCCTCCTGGACTTCAAAGCCGTATCAGCCTAACAAAAATCCTGTATGTCTTAACAAATTTTCAAGGACCACGCTAAATAACTCGATAACGTTAAATATAATATTTTCCAAAGCATGAATGCCTAGTGGTTCCTTGAACACTACACACTTTCAGGGGGTAAAGGAATGACGGCAGTGTATTACTTGCTTCCATCCTGGAAGCGAAAACACGAGAAGGTTAACACGACGCTTTTACCAACTTAATCATTTCACGCAACTGTTACTTATTGGTTTTTATTTCCACCTGAAGAAGAGTTGACGCATATAAACCGCTGCATTTAATAGCTTTCAGACAAGTCGGCACGACACCACCAGTCAGCCGTACCCTAAGAGCAACACTAGTTATAACTTGTAAACCTTAATGTGGTTTTACGTTACACGATAGTTCGTTAAGCCTTTGGAAACTGTAACAGCAAACTTCACTCTAGCCTCATTGTTTGTAACCCAAATACTTTATTTGTTAGCCATTATGTAAGTTAATTTATACACTTTGATGTATTAATATGTGTTCCTTGTCTATAGTAGGAATGTCTATTGATACATGTCAAAATATATAAGTGTAAACTAAGAGCTCAAAATGAAGATAATTCATTTAATCTCTCTCTCTCTCTCTCTCTCTCTCTCTCTCTCTGTATATATATATATATATATATATATATATATATATATATATATATATACACGTTTGTATGTGTGTATGTATGTTATAGACGCCTAAACCGCTGAACAGAAATTGATGAAATGTATGTAAGTATGTATGTATGTATCTTATGGACTCCTAAACCACTAAACACAGGCTAATATAATTTGGAGGGATTGTTTAACATATTCCCAAGATGATTTGTGTGAAGTTTCCATCCACAGAGCTCCGCACCAGAGACTTAGAATGTTTCAAAAACTTATGTATTTATATACGTGTGTAAGTATCTATCTTATGGACGCCTCAACCGCTAAACACAAGTTGATAAAATTTCAAGGCTTTGTTTAACATACTCCCAGGATGGTGCGTGTAAAGTTGGGTGTAGATCCATCCACAAGACTCCGCCCCAGAGGCTTGGGATTGTTCAAAAACCGATATATGTATATATTTGTGTATGTAATGTCCTATGAACGGCTAAACAGCTAAACAGAAGATAATGAAATTATCTTAACAGATAATTATTTAACATATTCCCAAAATGCTTCGTGTGATGTTTGGTGTAGATCCATTCACAGGGCTCCGCCCCAGAGACTTACGATGGTTAACTGTACAGCCTTCGATAAGTCTAATGTTAAAATTTTTATCCACATTAGCGTTACTTAAATTAATTTAAAAAAAATTATAAACATTGTGTAAAACAAGCATACATTTTTAATTATTTTAAACTGTTTAAATTTGCTAAATTCTAAGTACACTTATTGATATCATACTTATTGATATTAAAAGTACGGTCGCTGATAGTATTCTTGCGAAATTTGAATCAACCAAAGCTGTGCAACAGAACCAGACTAACCACAAAAAAACTGAGACCCAACTTGATCCAGGCAGAAATCAGAGGTGGCAGGTTCAAAGGATAGATGGTCTTAATTCCACGAATACCGATGAATTCATCAGATCTAACAATTGATTTTAAACGACTACAATTTTCTTTGCGTTTTTCATTCGCAATAACCATAAACAAGGCACAAGGACAAACATTGACCGATGCTGGATTAAATTTGGAACATTCGAGCTTTTACCGCGAACAATATGATATAGCGTGCTCACGTGTTGTGACACCTAAAATTTGTATGTTTATACGCCTAATGAAATGAAGAAAAACATATTCTATCATCTAGCATCGCAGTAAATGAAATACAATCATTTATATCTTTGATTTGCTTTTCTTAATGCAAAAATTATTATTTCGAGCGCAGCAGCGTGTACCGGGTAACCCTAGTTAGAATATAAAATTAAAAAATCATGTCTATGAAGTCTATTAAAAATGTGAGTTAATGGAAAGAGATATTTTTAATAATATTTTCAAAAATGTACAAGATGAGATGGAGAATTTTAGTTTAGAGGGGAAGACCTCTTGCTAATTAGAAGGAATATAAATATTATAATTGCCAATACTTAGTCCATCCGGATAGCCGGTAGCCGTTTCACTCAGCAAAGCTAGGACGGTCTGTTTCAAAAAATACGCTCATAATGCAAAATATGTAACACACTTTAGATGGTGTTACATATTAAAAAAGGAAATTTCAGAAAACGAACAAGAATGTATTCAAAAATGTAACCGTAATAGAACTAGATCAAAAAATTGTGATTTGTTAGAAATAAATCAAATCTCTGGTTGGTAGTGGCATCTGTAGGAAGAGTTTAAAACTGAAAGATTAAAGTAATTTGTGCATGACCGATTCGCGGTAACTAGAACGCTTGCTTTGCTACCGGTAGTTAATTCTCTTCAAATCAGGATGTAGAAGGCAAGGGTCGTCTCCAAGAGCGAGGAAATGTTTTGTTTTAAATTTTTAATGTAATAGTCAGTTTTTTAAATTTCTTGTAATCAGAATGTAGAAGACAGCGCACATTTCTAATAACGAAGATGGAACGCTGAGTTACTGAAGACTTTTTCAAAATCATGACCGAGTGAATCTTGTAAGGTTTTTCCAATAGAAGGATGCGAGGCTACACCTTGTTAAAACAGCTAAGTGAACAAATTCGAACTTTGGTGAACTATCACAAAATTTAAATGCTTAAACAGTTTAATACAAAATTATTAAACTTTAAATTTTTCAATACGTACATAAATATAATTTATGCATTATTTGGTGCATTTGTTTTCAGTTTAAATTGTAAGAATTCATTATGAAAAGAGCAAGCAAGCAAACTCGAAAACAGAGTCATTTCAGCCATTGATTTATTAATATGTAAATTTCCTCATAAGTCAAATAATGTTAAATGTTCACAAATCAGTAACTAACGCAATGTTTCAGAAATACGTATTTTGGTTTGAAACTTTATAATTTTTGTTGCTAAATAAAATATGTTTGATTTGTTTTAATTGAAGATTAAGAGAGCAATTATTTAACGAGCACACAAATCCCATACATCCTAATTTAAAAAGCCTTTGAATAATAATTTAATAAGATTTTGCAGGTTATCTTCTAAATATGTAACTATAAACTGCGATATTTAAAATCAGCTTTAACTCATAAGAATTAGAGCCGACAAAAATATAAACAGTTACCAAGTATGTCGTTTAGTACCACCTAATTCCCTTCCCTTCTTTTATCCTCCTCTTTATACCATTTATAATGGGTAGAAACATTTTTCGGGCTCAACCGAGAGTAGGTAAGCGATCCCGTCTACGTGATTCCATAATTTTCCCTTATTCGCAGAGGACCATTATATCCTTAACGTATCCTTACTCATGGTGCGGACTACGTAACTGTGCACTTGGCCTTGAGAGATCGCAGTAGACGAGACAGGAGGTATAGGATAAGTATAAATACATTCCTACAAACATGATACGGGCTGTTTAAACACTGACTTGCATAAGACGGTCCATATTAGCTAAATTCGATGATAATATAGCTTCGATATGAAATAACAAACAATCTTGAAATATGTGTAGTCATATCGGATGCAGAAGTTGTGTAGAACATTCTAAATATGTAACATGTTTTAAGACGTGGTAGTACACACGATATCTCGCAAGGTAAAGTGCACGGTTACGAGGTACGCACTATACTTCCATTTCATTTTCATTATCTTTCTCCTTATTTATAGGTGTAAGGGTAGACACTTCTTCAGGTAAGCCACCTTGTCTCTCCGATGCTAACTTTACCCAATTCCCAATACCACGTGATTATTTATTTCCAATACCACGAGCTTATGTAGTATATTCCTTAATCCAAGCTAATTCCATCACCCTTCCTTTATTTTCCTTCTTACAAGAGGGTGTAAAGAGTAGACACCTCTTTAGCTTAGCCACCTTGTCTCTCCGAAGCTAATTTTATATCCTATTCCCAATAACACATGATTATGTAGTATATTCCTTAATCCCAGCTAGTCCCATATTCCTTTCATTATTCCTGTTCTTACAAAAGAATGTAAAGGGTATGCACCTCTTAAGGTAAACCAACTTGATTCTCCGATGCTATCTTTACCCTATTCCCAATACCACTTGATTATGTAGTATATTCCTTAATCCTAGCTAATCCCATCTCCCATTTTATATTCTACTTCTTACAATAGAATGTAAAGGGTAGACACTTCTTCAGGTAAGCTACCTTGTCTCTCCGATGCTAACTTTACCCTATTCCCAATACCACTTGATTATGTAGTATATTCCTTAATCCTAGCTAATCCCATCTCCCATTTTATATTCTACTTCTTACAATAGAATGTAAAGGGTAGACACTTCTTCAGGTAAGCTACCTTGTCTCTCCGATGCTAACTTTACCCTATTCCCAATACCACGTGATTATGTAGTATATTCCTTAATCCTAGCTAATGCAATCTCCCATTTTATATTCTTCTTCTTACAATAGAATGTAAAGGGTAGACACTTCTTCAGGTAACCTACCTTGTCTCTCCGATGCTAACTTTACCCTATTCCCAATACCACGTGGTTATGTAGTATATTCCTTAATCCTAGCTAATCCCATCTCCCATTTTATATTCTTCTTCTTACAATAGAATGTAAAGGGTAGACACTTCTTCAGGTAAGCCACCTTGTCTCTCCGATGCTAACTTTACCCTATTCCCAATACCACGTGGTTATGTAGTATATTCCTTAATCCTAGCTAATCCCATCTCCCATTTTATATTCTTCTTCTTACAATAGAATGTAAAGGGTAGACACTTCTTCAGGTAAGCCACCTTGTCTCTCCGATGCTAACTTTACCCAATTCCCAATACCACGTGATTATTTATTTCCAATACCACGAGCTTATGTAGTATATTCCTTAATCCAAGCTAATTCCATCACCCTTCCTTTATTTTCCTTCTTACAAGAGGGTGTAAAGAGTAGACACCTCTTTAGCTTAGCCACCTTGTCTCTCCGAAGCTAATTTTATATCCTATTCCCAATACCACATGATTATGTAGTATATTCCTTAATCCCAGCTAGTCCCATATCCCTTTCATTATTCCTGTTCTTACAAAAGAATGTAAAGGGTATGCACCTCTTAAGGTAAACCAACTTGATTCTCCGATGCTATCTTTACCCTATTCCCAATACCACTTGATTATGTAGTATATTCCTTAATCCTAGCTAATCCCATCTCCCATTTTATATTCTACTTCTTACAATAGAATGTAAAGGGTAGACACTTCTTCAGGTAAGCTACCTTGTCTCTCCGATGCTAACTTTACCCTATTCCCAATACCACTTGATTATGTAGTATATTCCTTAATCCTAGCTAATCCCATCTCCCATTTTATATTCTACTTCTTACAATAGAATGTAAAGGGTAGACACTTCTTCAGGTAAGCTACCTTGTCTCTCCGATGCTAACTTTACCCTATTCCCAATACCACGTGATTATGTAGTATATTCCTTAATCCTAGCTAATGCAATCTCCCATTTTATATTCTTCTTCTTACAATAGAATGTAAAGGGTAGACACTTCTTCAGGTAACCTACCTTGTCTCTCCGATGCTAACTTTACCCTATTCCCAATACCACGTGGTTATGTAGTATATTCCTTAATCCTAGCTAATCCCATCTCCCATTTTATATTCTTCTTCTTACAATAGAATGTAAAGGGTAGACACTTCTTCAGGTAAGCCACCTTGTCTCTCCGATGCTAACTTTACCCTATTCCCAATACCACGTGGTTATGTAGTATATTCCTTAATCCTAGCTAATCCCATCTCCCATTTTATATTCTTCTTCTTACAATAGAATGTAAAGGTTAGACACTTCTTCAGGTAAGCCACCTTGTCTCTCCGATGCTAACTTTACCCTATTCCCAATACCACGTGGTTATGTAGTATATTCCTTAATCCTAGCTAATCCCATCTCCCATTTTATATTCTTCTTCTTACAATAGAATGTAAAGGGTAGACACTTCTTCAGGTAAGCCACCTTGTCTCTCCGATGCTAACTTTACCCAATTCCCAATACCACGTGATTATTTATTTCCAATACCACGAGCTTATGTAGTATATTCCTTAATCCAAGCTAATTCCATCACCCTTTCTTTATTTTCCTTCTTACAAGAGGGTGTAAAGAGTAGACACCTCTTTAGCTTAGCCACCTTGTCTCTCCGAAGCTAATTTTATATCCTATTCCCAATACCACATGATTATGTAGTATATTCCTTAATCCCAGCTAGTCCCATATCCCTTTCATTATTCCTGTTCTTACAAAAGAATGTAAAGGGTATGCACCTCTTAAGGTAAACCAACTTGATTCTCCGATGCTATCTTTACCCTATTCCCAATACCACTTGATTATGTAGTATATTCCTTAATCCTAGCTAATCCCATCTCCCATTTTATATTCTACTTCTTACAATAGAATGTAAAGGGTAGACACTTCTTCAGGTAAGCTACCTTGTCTCTCCGATGCTAACTTTACCCTATTCCCAATACCACTTGATTATGTAGTATATTCCTTAATCCTAGCTAATCCCATCTCCCATTTTATATTCTACTTCTTACAATAGAATGTAAAGGGTAGACACTTCTTCAGGTAAGCTACCTTGTCTCTCCGATGCTAACTTTACCCTATTCCCAATACCACGTGATTATGTAGTATATTCCTTAATCCTAGCTAATGCAATCTCCCATTTTATATTCTTCTTCTTACAATAGAATGTAAAGGGTAGACACTTCTTCAGGTAACCTACCTTGTCTCTCCGATGCTAACTTTACCCTATTCCCAATACCACGTGGTTATGTAGTATATTCCTTAATCCTAGCTAATCCCATCTCCCATTTTATATTCTTCTTCTTACAATAGAATGTAAAGGGTAGACACTTCTTCAGGTAAGCCACCTTGTCTCTCCGATGCTAACTTTACCCTATTCCCAATACCACGTGGTTATGTAGTATATTCCTTAATCCTAGCTAATCCCATCTCCCATTTTATATTCTTCTTCTTACAATAGAATGTAAAGGGTAGACACTTCTTCAGGTAAGCCACCTTGTCTCTCCGATGCTAACTTTACCCAATTCCCAATACCACGTGATTATTTATTTCCAATACCACGAGCTTATGTAGTATATTCCTTAATCCAAGCTAATTCCATCACCCTTCCTTTATTTTCCTTCTTACAAGAGGGTGTAAAGAGTAGACACCTCTTTAGCTTAGCCACCTTGTCTCTCCGAAGCTAATTTTATATCCTATTCCCAATACCACATGATTATGTAGTATATTCCTTAATCCCAGCTAGTCCCATATCCCTTTCATTATTCCTGTTCTTACAAAAGAATGTAAAGGGTATGCACCTCTTAAGGTAAACCAACTTGATTCTCCGATGCTATCTTTACCCTATTCCCAATACCACTTGATTATGTAGTATATTCCTTAATCCTAGCTAATCCCATCTCCCATTTTATATTCTACTTCTTACAATAGAATGTAAAGGGTAGACACTTCTTCAGGTAAGCTACCTTGTCTCTCCGATGCTAACTTTACCCTATTCCCAATACCACGTGATTATGTAGTATATTCCTTAATCCTAGCTAATGCAATCTCCCATTTTATATTCTTCTTCTTACAATAGAATGTAAAGGGTAGACACTTCTTTAGATAAGCTACCTTGTCTCTTCGATGCTAACTTTACCCTGTTCCCAATACCACGTGATTATAAAGTATATTCCTTATTCCTAGCTAATGCAATCTCCCATTTTATATTCTTCTTCTTACAATAGAGTGTAAAGGGTAGACACTTCTTTAGGTAAGCTACCTTGTCTCTTCGATGCTAACTTTACCCTATTTCCAATACCACGTGGTTATGTAGTATATTCTTTAATCCTAGCTAATGCAATCTCCCTTTCTTTATTCTTCTTCTTACAAGCGGGTGTAAAGTGTAATACCTCTTTATGACTCCGGTAGAGAATTTCATCTACGTATCCAGCACACAGGTCATGAACCCCGTATATCCTCTACCAGGCGGTTTTACCACGAACTCTCATCTTTCTACATTAACCTACCTATATCACAATTTTCCCTCTCCTGCGTACATACTTTAAAATCACACTAAATATAGTCTGTATAGTAATAGTTTGTCTAACTAATGCCTACATCACTAACAGTGTTACTTATACGTCAGGAGTGAAACATCAGTGTCGAGGTAGGTTGTGCCCATACTAGGTTTAGCTTTGCCTACGCTAGTATCTCGGGCGCGTATACGTAGGAGTAAAGACAATGCCATCTAGAAGGTGAGCTGGAGGCAATACTACACGACGCGGTGACCAGACATATTCGCCCGATGTAAACGCGTATTAATTGCGGCGTATTTTAAAACGAATTTAGACTTAGTAATTACGTGACAAATAATTTCGTGTTTTGTTATGTGCTTGTAAATATGCGAGCGTTTATGAAAACTGTCACAATGTATATACATACAGTGTATATATATATATATATATATATATATATATATATATATATATATATATATATATATATATATATGGGTTGCCTTCAAATGACCAAAATTCATCTAACAACTAAGATTAGATATTTATAGATATATTACTTCCCATTTATTAACTTCAAGGGGGCTACTTCAAATGACCAAAGTTAATCTAACCAACATACGGAGCTGTCAACTAACCAAATAGGCGACAATCAAATAATCGTAATACACGGACTTTATCTAACCAAATAACCGCATTTCAACTAAACAAACACATGGACTTCAACTGAAAGTAATGTTGCGGGTTATCGTTATGCCGCTCCGCAGGCGTTCAACGCACAACTTGAAATTAATAAATGGGAAGTAATATATCTGTAAATATCTAATCTTAGTAGTTATTATTACTAGCTTTAAATTATTTCTCAAAATGCTACGGTTTAACTTTATCGATATTAAAGTAAATGCAATGCAGGAATATTATTAGGTTTGATAAGACAGTAAAGTATCTTATTATAATTGTAAATAGTATACTTAAACACTTTTTTGAGTATTAAGTGTAATTACAAAACTATGGGAAATATGATACAGTGATTATTTTTGTAAACAATTGCAGATTTAACAACATATTGAAACTTAAATAACTAACGTAATAAATATTTAAACATCGTGTTGAATAAAAGTGTAGTTACAAAACGATAATTAATATAATAAATTGATTATTTTTCAAAAGTTTTTAAAAATGATTCTAGATGTAAACAGCATACTGATACCTTAATATTAGAATAAACTAGTCAAAGTAAAAGGTAAAGTAGTCTTTCATCAAGGAACTACAACTTACAATACATTGTTATAAAGAAGAAAACTTGTCACGTTTCTTTTCATAAAACCATAAAGTAATTGGAAACAACTAAAAATTGAATCTATACCAATACCGTACATATTTTTTTCTTCTAGTCTGTGTATATATAAATGAATATTTGTATGTATGTATCTTATTATAATTGTAATAGTCTACCTAAACATCGTTTTAAACATTAAGTGTAATTTACAAAACGACAGTAATGTGATGTAGTGATTATATTTTAAACAATTATAGATTTAATAAAATACTGAGACCTAAATATTAACGTAATTAACAAATCGCCCAATCTATCACCTATCAAACCTAAAAAATGCATAACCAAAATGTACGCAGCCGTCAACTAACTAAATACGCGACATTCAAATAATCTTAATACACGGACTTTAACTAACCAAATACGTGCATTTCAACTAACCAAATACACGGACTTCAACTAAAAGTAATGTCTATTCATATTGCTAAGTTGAGACTTAGATGACTGCTAGTATGCCTGTTAATAAACAAATATGTTTGTTCCATTCATAAAATGATTTCCTTGAATAAACGTTTGACAATACATACCAACACTTTGCGGCGAGTATTAGTGACAGCTGTACAGTAGCATGCTACAACATAATGATGTAGTGGCCTTGATATAATCTAAACTATTTCAGACCGGAAATACTTAAACTGCCGGGTCACCGCTTTGCTATACAGCAAGAAATTTGTAATTAAAATTAGACACAGATAAAAACTGCAATAATTTAGTGAGGCATTACTATCACAATTACATTATTAAACATAAAGATTAGCTCCGTTACAAATATCGACCGGATAAAAACTTCTGAGTTTAGTGAAAAAGTTTTACGTGAATCTTTTTTTTATATCTCTGGAGGGAATTTGCATGTAGTAATGTTTATGTAAAATGTAGCAATTTTATTTTTTTAACAACATTTTCGGAATCTCTTTGCGGACAATTTGCCCATGTTTGATTCTCTGAGGACACCCTGAGACGCAACCCTTAGCCAGAAGGGGTTTATAATACAAGGGACATATTTATCAAGTCATCAAGGGAACGGTACTGACTTTCACTATTTGTTTCGATTACACAGTTAGTATGCCCCCCCCCCTGAAACTATCCTGAAGTTAGTTGGTAGCTACTTTATTCAGTGTAGTTCTCTCTTTGCTCTGTTCTAGTTGTTTCTGTTCGTCAGTGTCAAACTAATAGTGTATCTAGTCATTATAGCTTCTAGTATCTTTATCTCTCAATATTGTTTAAATCCTCTTTATATAAGTGTCGAAATCTGTCTTTATTTAAAGGATTATTTATTTACCTAATATCAACTCGCTTTTAACCTCATCATTTGGTTATTTCTAAAAAGTATTAACTTAAAACAACTTTAAGTAACCTAAACCTGTTAGCTCATCTTATTAGTTTTCATGAACATTATCATTTTAACCTTGAGTAAAACTTCTTTTGTTTTAATTTCCTTGTGTTTAGATGGACATTTCAAATCAGATTTAGTGAACATTTTACCCTGCTACAAGCGTGTGGAATGAGTGTGCACACTACTGTCAATTCAAATACATCACTAAAGCCTAGGACTATCTCATCAAAGTATAAAGTGCAGCTAAATAGTGATTTTAGTTGTAATTAGTGATTTTAGCAATTTCTTTACTATATTTTATATCTTGTCCATTAACTCTTTGGCAAATCTCATATATTAAGGCAACGCAGAGATTTCCCTTTTAACTTTATTTGTGTGATCTTCTAAGAAAATTCATTTAAATTATTTCTTTTAAACCCAAGGGTTAAACGCCAAAGAATCACACACTTATTTTCTTCACCCACATAGACTATAAGTGATCACAAACACAAGGATATTAATCAAGAAAGAAAATAAACAGTCAAAGCATAAAACTTTGAGGTTAAACACTTTGTCTACCACTAATCAAAGAAAACTGTTGTGACTCATGGTTTGTTGATATTTGGCATCAGTTTTTTGAACTAGGAGTGACGCTTTGATGCTACACTGAGCCTTTGTAGATATAACTGATACTGCTTTTTTTATATAGCCCTAATATAATTATGCTTCTTTATTACACTAAGTGAACAAACTGCTCACATAATGGGTTAAATAAAAAACAATGTTTGAAATAAAAATTATCTACCTTTACCTGTTAAATATAAGATAAATATTTTTAAATAATACAAAATTAATATTTTCCATCTAGAGAAAGAATGAAAGTAAAGGATCTTATAAAGTAAGCTAAGAGAATCTAAACCAGATAAAGTCGGGAATAGAAAAAAACCGCAATCAGAGCAAAATATTACTTATTCAATGAAGATGGATATTTTAATTTAGATTACTTTCGAAAACAGTATTTTTATTTAACAAATTATTCATTTTACATAACTCTATTACAAATAGCAAGAACATATATGGTTAGGATAGGTTTGGTTATAAAAAAAAAACAGCTTTTAATTATAAGACCAATGTGTCAAGCATTTTCAAAAGCTGGAAAAAATATGCTTTCTTTTCTAATGGCTGCATAAATTACTTGACCTCATAATAGAATTAAACTTCCAAAACATTTGGAAAAAATTAACGGGGTGCAATATTGAGCATCCAGTGACTCTCATAATGCTTGTACTGAAATGTTTAAGTCTCGCCTCTAATAATTTTCCATACAAATCATTTTCCATCTATGTGACTGAAAACCATGATTACAAACTACTAAAATTAAACAATACATTATATTCCATTGAAGTAGATGATGTCTTTGGATTATATAAAGCCAATGAGTAGTTTTACTATACATTATTTGTTGGAAATGGTGAGAACAAAATATGTAATTTATTAACAACAGCCTGATCATGTTCTGACAATGATGATTCATCCCAAAACTCTGGTAGTAACTTTAACTGTTCCCACACTAACTGTACCTTTCACTTTGTCAGTAGTCACTTTTCTTTGAACTGTTGAGATGATAAGCTCGATTTAATCAAAAGAGACTTATCAAAAGAGGCTGAAACTTCGACTTTTAGACTCTTGTAAATGAGACTGGATGAAAGAGAAGAAAAACATAGTATATTAAGTCGGACTAAAAATTACTACAAAAAACTACAAAAATACCTAGAAACTGGAAACTAATGTCTTGTTTAAGATCCCTTTCCTAAATCCAAAAAATGGATCATATTAGACCCAAGAAATCAGATGGTACAATCAAATAAATTGGTCAAATTGTAATATAGATAAAAATGAAAACAATCTGTAAAATGACAAAAATGTGTTTTTTTTAATTAAAATATAAAAGAACAACCAAAATTACCGAGACTACTAGCTGATGTAAACACGCCAAAAAGAAAGCATAAGATATCTCTATCATTTTGCAAGTCCAAAGCCTTTAAAAGTGTGACAGAAATAAGGTTTAATAGATAAAGTTTTAAAGGATCTCCAGTCCCGAGAAACTGTTAATGAAGTTGTGTACTGGATAGCCGAATCATGGGACGAATAAAAACAAGAAACGTTAAGTAAGAAATGTAATAAAGGAGATAAAGGAAACCTGTTGTTTGTGTTATTGATCCACAAGAAGAAACAGTTTTAACATTTGTTATCAAGAAACTTCCAAGTTGTGTAAATGTCGATGATACGGACATGTCAATGGATGAGTAAGGACGAACGTAAGTAACAGTATCACGTGTCATGACTATTGAAATGGTACAAGATACTGATGGCAGTGATGAGGGGAATAAAAATGAAGGACCTACCTAGACAATACAAGAAGGGTAAATTAATAACGATGAAGAAACGGCCGCCTTGGAAATTAAGACACCTCGCCAACAGATGTGCTTCTGTTAAGACGTCTACGCAACGAAGAACTAAGACGTTCTGTAAGCATACGCAGAAAACACATAATAAATGTAGCAATCGTGATAAACAAATATTCCAAAGCAACATTATACTTATCTAAGTACTATAATCAATACAGTTCTATAAACGTGTTTTGTGCATTCCTAAATATAGTGTTAGGGTTCATTAAAGCCCCTATGTTTCTATTGCAGAGGAAAGTATTTACGTATTATACGAGTTTTTGGTAATCCGAGAGAATCTCGGTGTCATCTACCTGAATATTTTAAGCTGGCACTTGGGGCTGTGGGCCTTGCCAAAAGTCAGAGGACGAGGGGAGGGTAGAGGCGATCGCCGGTCATTTTCAAAAAAATCTACCCTTGGACTTCCGCTGACTCATCATAGAGCTGACTCGTTATTTTGTTACTTAATAATAAATTGAAATGTATAGCAAACATAACAGCAAATTAAAATAGGGCGTTCACGGAAGCGTGCGAATATTATTGTCTAAGGGTTTGGACGGGGAATACACGAAAGATGCGTACAAAGAAATATGCGTACGCCAGGGATATTGCGAAAGATGTGTACATAATCAAGTTTTATCCGTTAAAGTTGGATAAGCTATGGACGTCAGAGCATCGTGACAGGCGAAATTTGCGTACAACGTTTAGGCGAACACGGATCTTTTAAAATCATTGCGCTACATAAATGAATTTACCTCTGAGCTAAACATAGGTGTCGCTTAGTTTCTCGGCACTGGAAATCCTTTAAAACTTTATTTATACCTTATTTCAATCACACTTTTTCAATTCAAAGACTGGCAAAATGATAGGGATATCTTGCACTTTCATTTTGGCGTGTTTAAAATCAGCTTGTAGGCATGGTAATTTTTTTGTTTTATATTTTCAATTTTTTTAAATTTTGTTTTCATTAAAATCTGTATTACGACGATCAATTTATTTGATTTTAAAATTTCCATTTGATTTCTTGGTTTTTAAGATTTTTTCGCTTGTCAAATTTACGAATTACCCTCGTCAATTTCAAAGTGTCGGCTTATAAAATTTGACCTATAAAAATTAATATAAGTAACAATAGAAAATTCGCATTACCGTTTCTATGGTTTCAGTTTTCATTTCTTATCTGTCAAAATGGGGCTATGGGCAGTTATGAAAATGCGTAAGTTAATATTAAAAATACTTGCGAAGACTAAAGATATAGGCTGTTTTCAGTTATAGATTTAATACGGAATATGTCGTCTCGTACGACTGGTATCAATAATAATCTCCGAAGTGATTACATATCTAAATAGTGCACAAACATTGAAAACACATATATATTGGGTTAAACTACGAGTAATAACCATCCGCTAAATTAACAAATAATTTCTGAAAGTTCAGAGTACAAATATATCAGGGACTCTAATGACATATCCCTTCTATTTGCTAACCATCTCCACTCACAACTGAAACAAACTGTCGTGGACAAGAAAGAGAACAATAAAATATATTTAAGTATATATATACTTACGTCTGCCCCTAGTTCTAGCAAATTTCCGTGATTCCAGACTGAATATGTTTAGAAAGCAATGCAGGCAACCCGCTACGCTTGTATGAATATACTAACAGTAAATTATATTGCAAAATACCGTCCTTGTCTTTCCTAATATACATTTATTTGATTGTTTTAAACACTATAGAAATATTTGTAATAAAAATTAGTACAAATTCTAGAAACGTTACGGAATCACTAGTTATTTATGGTAATTGTATATATCAGTTTTATAACAATTTAGTTTTCTCGTACACATGCTGCACTATTGCGATCAGCTGTTTTAATGTAAACTAGTCCTTGCTTAATAAAACTATAATGGCGTTAGTGTCAACTCAATTTGAAATACGATTATAACAAATATAATGTGAATCTGGAGGTAATGCAATATACCAAGTGATGAATGTTTAAAAACACTTTTTATATGGTCACGGGGTTTTAGTTGAACACAAGTTTTTTAGCTGTGTTAATATATATATATATATATTTGCATATTATTAACTAGGATTTAACTACTTTACAATATATTTGTTAGTTTATTTACGCTGTTTATTACTGTGTATTTTACGCAGATCATTAAAATAATCATAATATAAAACACATTGGGGATCCTAACACATGTTTACTTCTGCTTTGTTTACTCTTTCAGGACCAACCTTGTACTAGTTTTTTGCTGTACTACCTTCTATTTCACAGTCTTCTGTTTTGACTCTTTAACAACATTGGGCTATGCTTACTTAAGGTTTTTACCTTTTTCGGGTCCCACTTGTACCATATTTCTCTGTACTACCTTCCATTACACAACGTTCTATTGACTCTTTACCAACTTCAGGCCTCGTTTACTTCTGCTTTGTTTACTTTTTCAGCACCAACCTTGTACTAGTTTTTTGCTGTACTACCTTCTATTTCACAGTCTTCTGTTGACTCTTTAAAAACATTGGGCCATGTTTACTTCTGCTTTGTTTACTCTTTCAGGGCCCACCTCGTACGAGTTTTTTGCTGTACTACCTTCTATTTCATAGTCTTCTGTTGACTCTTTAACAACATTGGGCCATGTTTACTTCTGCTTTGTTTACTCTTTCAGGGCCCACCTTGTACTAGATTACTCTTTAAGGAATACCTTGTACTAGTTTAGCTACTACGTTCCATTTCACAGCGTTGTATTGGCTTTTTACCAACTTCAGGCCACGTTTACTTCTGCTTTGTTTACTCTTTCAGCACCAACCTTGTACTAGTTTTTTGCTGTACTACCTTCTATTTCACAGTCTCCTGTTGACTCTTTAACAACATTGGGCCATGTTTACTTAAGGTTTTTACCTCTTTCGAGTCCCACTTGTACCATATTTCTCTGTACTACCTTCCATTACACGACGTTCTATTGGGTCTTTACCAAATTTAAGCCATGTTTACTTTTGCTTTGTTTACACTTTCAGCAACCACTTTGTACTACGTTTTGCTGTAATAACTTCCATTTCATAGCGTTATATGGGTTCTTTACTAACATTACGCAATGTTTACTTCCGCTTTGTTTTTCGACTCTGTTTAAAGCTGCGACCTGTTTGTGTTTCATTCGTCGCAGTTCAGTTTGTATATGCCTGGTGCTTGTAGTTTATCCTTGTTGTTGGTGTTGTGTTGTATTTTGTATTGTAGTTTGTTATTAGTTTTGTATGCTATTTTGTATCCTGTTTTTTGAAATTTGCGGGCTATTTTGTTTGTTGTTTTGTTTATGAATGGTAATGTGATGTATTTGTTTTCCCTGTCTGTAGTGTTAATTTTAGTGTTTTAAACAGAAGAATATAAAATGGGAGATGGGATTAGCTAGGATTAAGGAATATACTACATAACCACGTGGTATTGGGAATAGGGTAAAGTTAGCATCGGAGAGACAAGGTGGCTTACCTGAAGAAGTGTCTACCCTTTACATTCTATTGTAAGAAGAAGAATATAAAATGGGAGATGGGATTAGCTAGGATTAAGGAATATACTACATAACCACGTGGTATTGGGAATAGGGTAAAGTTAGCATCGGAGAGACAAGGTAGGTTACCTGAAGAAGTGTCTACCCTTTACATTCTATTGTAAGAAGAAGAATATAAAATGGGAGATGGGATTAGCTAGGATTAAGGAATATACTACATAACCACGTGGTATTGGGAATAGGGTAAGGTTAGCATCGGAGAGACAAGGTGGCTTACCTGAAGAAGTGTCTACCCTTTACATTCTATTGTAAGAAGAAGAATATAAAATGGGAGATGGGATTAGCTAGGATTAAGGAATATACTACATAACCACGTGGTATTGGGAATAGAGTAAAGTTAGCATCGGAGAGACAAGGTAGGTTACCTGAAGAAGTGTCTACCCTTTACATTCTATTGTAAGAAGAAGAATATAAAATGGGAGATTGCATTAGCTAGGATTAAGGAATATACTACATAATCACGTGGTATTGGGAATAGGGTAAAGTTAGCATCGGAGAGACAAGGTAGCTTACCTGAAGAAGTGTCTACCCTTTACATTCTATTGTAAGAAGTAGAATATAAAATGGGAGATGGGATTAGCTAGGATTAAGGAATATACTACATAATCAAGTGGTATTGGGAATAGGGTAAAGTTAGCATCGGAGAGACAAGGTAGCTTACCTGAAGAAGTGTCTACCCTTTACATTCTATTGTAAGAAGTAGAATATAAAATGGGAGATGGGATTAGCTAGGATTAAGGAATATACTACATAATCAAGTGGTATTGGGAATAGGGTAAAGATAGCATCGGAAGTAGTTTAAAATTGGGGCCGCTAAAATTTAAAAAATTTGAAATTGTGTGTGATTGCGGGTGCGTAAGTGTGGTGACGTGAAAGGGTGGTATTAGTGTGAGTGTGTGACGTCATGAGGGGGGTGAGGGGAGGTAGTTGAGTTAAAAGTGCGTTTAAGTTTTTGTAGTAAAAGTAGTATTTGGATCTGAGTGTATTTAATGGAATACGAATTTAGCGGCCCCAATTAATACTGGAGAATTAGGGAGAAAATGCATTTAATATTTGGGTGATAGTATGCGATTCTTTGTATTAAAATCACTTTATTGAAAAGTGTATTTATTATTAAATGCACTTTAAGAAAAGTGTATTTATAGGTATTGGAGTTAATCTGATATTCAGGATATGATTGTTTTGGAACTATAAAATGCACTTATGAAAAAGTCACTTTTCGGTGATACGTTAATCTTTATTAATACTGTTCATTGTTTCAATTATTGACGAGCGTTCATCAACGCACATGTTACCTTCTCAGCAGACTGTTAACAAATGACTACTTAGCTTCAAGTACTCATATTTATAAATTAATATTTGGTGGGAGGTCTAATACTAAATACTTTAGTGTTGGGGGGGTTCCTATACTAATGTTAGCTTAGAAGAGTGTCTGGAAGAAAACGTACTTTATAAAGATTGTCTTTTTAAATTCATATCTTTAAAATGTTAATGAATCACTTTTTTCGTTATTTATCAACTAAGGACTCGTAAGACATATATTTATTATTATGAAAAGACCATTTACATTTTTTCAAGGTCAAACAAATGGCGTTTTAAAAAATAAATGCGTTTTTTCAGTACCGCTCACAACTATTGTAAAAGTTACATTTTTCTGCAACACATAACTGTTCGTTAAATTACAAGTTATAATAATTATATCACTAAACACATGTTGCGGTTCTACAGTAATGAATCCCGTCTGTGGAATGTAGCCATGCTAAAAACCTCATCCGTACATGTGGTCATGAACTTGAATCATGTTTTTATCTAAAAGACTAGACGAGTTTAGTCCTTGAAACTGCAACCGATTTAGACCCTGTTACAAAAACGTTTCATGCACATGTGAATAAATTGGTTATGTTTCTTCACTCTCTCTCTCCAGACAGTAATTAATTCCGTAGCAGGAGTCACATTGTAAATGAAAAGACATTGCTCTTTAAATTATTGCACAGAACCTAACCAATCATATTTTTTAAATAAATATAATACAAACAATTTTATTTATTTTAAATTTTTTTAAAAATCTTTTGAAGCTTGTCATATTTACATTATGCATTATTGGTGTCGGAAATGTAAAATAAGACTCTTTGTTGTTGTATATATATATATATATATATATATATATATATATATATATATATATATATATAGATAGATATCTGGTGTCAATATGTCAATGGAAAAATTAGAGAAAAGTGATTTTCAAACCATGTAAGTATAAAGTGAATTTATTTTTTTTTAGTTGGTTTCCTCACCACAGTAAGTTTAAATATATATATGTATTGACCTGTTATGCACAATAATACATATATATAAATCTACTAAGCTGTACAACTCAATGGCGCGTTAAGAGTTTTTTTTATGTGGAACTCTTTCCCCAGTAGGCCTATAAACCACAAAAAAAGTAATTGAATTTAAAATTTAGAAAAACAAAAAAATATAGTTTATTTATTTTTAGGGTTTCGGACCCAAGTAGGAAGTCCCCTTTTATTTTTTTCATTCTCAAGATACCAGTCTCCATTCGTAATGTCTGGAAACTGGAACCATTGAGGAATAAAGATTTTATTTCTAATTCTTCCTTTAAAAGAAAAAATTCCATAAGATCCCTCTCTATATTCAAATTTATAAGAGATCTTTGGATCCAACCTCGTAAGCCTGACCAGTCTAGGTTCAGTTTTCGATGTTGGATCCTTGAATATTTTTTCTTTTAGAGGAACAATTGTTAGTTTTGAAGGTTTATCATTAAGAATAGCAGTGCAAGTACTTTGTTTCGTTTCTTTAACACTTCCTACTTTAGTTAATTTTGGTTTATGTTTTGCACAAAGTCCAGATTCATGAGATGTTTTTACAATGCACCGTATTTTTTCCCCCCTTTTACCAATGTACTTGCACTGCTTTCTTACTTGAAGATGGTGTGGTGAGGTAATAATTTTAGAAGGTGGTTTTATACTGGGAATTTTGTTTTTTAAAGGTTCTGAGGCTAAGTTTGGGTTGTTGGAAAGTTGATTTTTAAAAAGATTGGTATTAATAGGAAAATTCAAAGTAGGTTTATTAGGAAAAAGTTCTCTTATGCAATTAGGTTTTCGAGGGAAGGGAAGGGACGGTTTAGGGGGGATTGTTGGCGAAAGTCCAGCGCTGGGCAGCGAAGGTCCTGACTCCTTTGCCGTCTTGCCAATGGGGAGCGATGGTCTTGTTGGTTTCCTCACCCATGGTCCTAGAGCCACTTCCAGCTGCTCCACCACACACACTTGTTCTCCACTCCTTGATGCCATTTCTTAAAAATGTTAGGTTAGAACTGCTCCACGAACAAAGTAGCAATGTAAAGCATATAGTAATCTATCTCAATTTATAGGCAAAAGTTATTCTTTACTCGAACCAATAAACGAGCTGGTTGTCTTAGCCAATCAGAAACACAGTATAAGTTGTGTGTGACTGTGTAAGTATCTGATTTTTTAAGGTTGTCTGAGCGTTTCTTAGTTGAAGGTTGTCTACACATCTGTTGCAGCTGCAAGTTTAGCTGAGGTCGTTTACCGCGACATCAAACGCAGCTATTGCTGTTAAATTAAGAATTCACAGTTTGCGTTATAGACGCGATTCCTATTGGCTAACAGCTTCTGCAATCCTATTGGCTAGGAAAAGAAGCTTATCCTATGCTGTAGGCTTAGAAAACGTATATATACGGCTGCGTTTTGGCTTCACTTCACAGACGACTTCCAGATCTCCGCAGAATGGTTTCTTTCCAGCTGTTGGCCACTTCTAAAGTATTGTGCTTGGAATAAACATTTGAATTGGAAAAAGTCTATCTCCGGCCGGGACAGCTTTATTCGAAAAACTTCAAATGTTTATACAAGTGCAACCTTTGAAGCGGTAACTTTAGCTGCCTAAGAGTCTTCAACACGCCATGAGAAGAACGGAACCAATGGCAAGGCAACTACCCGAGGAGGAGCCCTTGAAGTCCGCCATGGGAAGAATGGAACCAATGGCATATGAACGAGCTTCGAGACCAAGGCAGACAACGCCGACGGAGTCCTGGAGAACATTGATTGTTTCGCTAGAAGTAAGTGAGTCTCAACATATCTTTTAACTATCTTCTGAAAACTCTCTTGCGGTTTAGTTACCAACGTTCTATATATTGGGAAAAGTGTTGAAAACTCTCATTTTTGAGAAGTTCTATACATACTTTTGCCGGTTGAAAACTTGGCTTTACCACCTGGGACGTTCTATACGGAGATAGTTACTTGAGTTGAGGTACGCTCTCTTATTTTAAAGCGTAACAATTGTAGCAGATGATTAAGAAGAAGATGTCATTAAAGAACTAACATTCAATAAAAAGTTTCATTTTGTATTACTTTAATCTTGTCCCCATCCTTTCTTGGTAAGGTAAGAAATACTGTTCTTTTCAGAGCAGTATTTCATTTTGCTCTTTTTAGAGCAACTTACTTTCAATTCTGGGTTACGGCAAAAGATCAACTTCATTGTATATGGTACCATACAATGAAGTGGGTTTTTGAGGTTGTTACACCTCGTCGGGGATAGACGTAAGCATAGTAAGAATTAGTAATGAAAACGTTTTTATTACTAATTTCATACTATGTTTACATCTATCCCAAAAATTTTTATTAAATTGAATGACCTTGAAACATTCTAGATGTTTCGATTTTTATCTCACGTGTAACTCAATTGCATACTTTACCCATTGAATAACAATCAATTGCCCTTTAACAACAGCTGTTCATTCTGGTAATAAGACATTTAAAACATATCTCTACAGACAGACTTCCTTTTTTTGCTACTCTCATTAAAAGCGTGTTATGACTCAAGTTCAGTATAAAAAACCTGTATTGGAATGCCAGCCTCGGTCTGCTTTATTCGAACGCAGCGCGAGCGCGTGTGTATGTATGTTTGTGAGTGTGTGTGTGTGTGTGTGTGTGTGTGTGTGTGTGTGTGTGTGTGTGTGTGTGTGTGTGTGTGTGTGTGTGTGTGTGTGTGTGTGTGTGTGTGTGTGTGTTTGTGTGTGTGTGTGTGTGTGTGTGTGTGTGTGTGTGTGTGTGTGTGTGTGTGTGTGTGTGTGTGTGTGTGTGTGTGTGTGTGTGTGTGTGTGTGTGTGTGTGTGTGTGTGTGTGTGTGTGTGTGTGTGTGTGTGTGTAATGTAATAAAATCTTTTGACACAATACTCTAAAGTTATTTGTTACAATGTCATCAAAACACACGGATTTAGTGTTGAAAATAGCGAGACTTCGCCAACGAATAAAAAATAAACATTTTCGTTTACGTCGCGGCTCTACAGAAACTCAACGGCTGTTAGACAAACAATATTCTCATTTAATGAAATCTCTTATGAAACCAGCTCAGAAAATTTCGCCTGAAGTGAAGAACGAATTAAACCATTTAAATGTGAATAATACTAGGTTTGAAAACTTACGTAGTACAGATTTAATTCCCGTTAGTATAGCAGATACTTCTCCACTCAATAAAGTTGACTTTGTCGATACAAATGTTATCGCAGAGACTCCAGATCCTAAATTACCAAGTGTTAGTGAGTTAGTAGCAACACCAAAAGGTCAAACAGAATCTGAACAATGGATAAAGGAAACATTCCATAATCCTCTAACACAGAAGTATATGTTAAAAATGATTAAAGATACTGTAAGAAATAAATCGATAGATCATACATTTGGACCCAGAATTGAAAACCACTCCATCATGATCGGTAACAAAATGATTCAATTTGGGTCTGAGGGAGAAATCGTCAT
Source organism: Prosapia bicincta (assembly GCA_036971475.1). NCBI lineage: Eukaryota > Metazoa > Arthropoda > Insecta > Hemiptera > Cercopidae > Prosapia > Prosapia bicincta. The sequence goes on along the minus strand of JBAIZL010000004.1, from coordinate 144,655,542 downwards.
TGACGGAATAAACTATAAAGCAACGCCTGGACTTTATGAATTAATTTTCAAAAGGCTACCAGACGAGGAACTTTTTACTGAATCTGACTTGATGGCATACAAAAACATCTGTTTGCAAACAAGCGCTCACAAACGTTCTTATGCACCTACTGAAACAATAAATAGGAATAACTCGTTGAAATACAGACATATTATAGCAGCACTGTTTCCACCAAAAAAATACCTCATACAATAGACGATTTCTTGTAAAATATATATATATATATATATATATATATATGCGTGTGTGTGTGTGTGTGTGTTAAATGTCGGTCAAGGTCACGAGGAATCTAAAGCTCTATTTAAAATAAATATATGTAAATATTATGTAAACTTGAACTGTTTACAATAATATTGTTTCTTTTTATTTTAAATTTAGCTTTGCTCACAATCGAGCCTCTCTACGAATGAGTATACACACATATATATATATATATATATATATATATATATATATATATATATATATATATATATATATATATATATAAAATCGTACTAAGAGATTTAATTTGATTCGCTGTCTTCATTGTCGCTTTCAAAAACCAATCGTCTCCTTGCGTCACCTCCATCGGACCTTCTAGGCGTGGTGTTTAAGCCTGAAGACATCGGTGACGAAAATGGAGTAAATACCGATGGTACAGGAGTGTTGGAAGAAGAAGAAGAAGATGGAGTTAGCGAGTTGTCCTCCAAAAAGTGTAATATATCATCTACATCCATTTCTTCTTCGTCCCACTGTTGGGAGTCAGAATCCGAATCCTCGTCAATCTTCTCCGTTTCTTGTAGACGTCTGGGTATGTCGGCAATCATTTTCTAAGTGTACGGCTATATAGCAAATTGTTTATATTTATAACCATATTTGTTTCACCTCAGCTTATGATTGGTTTTATACGTAGACCAATAGGAAAGTAGGATTTTTCTTATTGGACTAAACATTACACCAATAGGAAAGAAGAGCTGAAAGTGTTATGTATATAACGAGTTTAATTCTAGTACAAATTTATTCTTCTGCTAAAAGTTTCCAAGAGGTGAGCTACAACAACAGATAGGAATATGATTGAACAACACTTGTGTGATGTATGTGGGTTGACATTTGATCATTGGCTAATATATCGTATCCATCAAATAACACACCGTACAATTAAGATTAATGCCAACATTTCAACAGAAGACAGTGAACAGCCTGCAAGAAGTGACACCGATCATCAGCCTTCTATAATGCAAACAATGCCCAATATGTCAATCCCACACCAATCAAGAAGTGACAACAATAGTGTACATTATAAATACACAAATGAAGAGAGTAACCTACAACATCAATCTCCTGCAGCCCAAACAAGTTCCTACGTGTCTAATGGAAATCTGGAAAAACATTTAAGAAGTAACCAAGAGAATCGAAAACGCATCCAACAAACAAGACCAAGCGTAATTCATTACGCCCCACCAGCTAAAAAAAGAAGAGAGTGCACATCAGATAATCCGCTGGTTTCGGAAGAAGTACACCAAGTAACACCAAGCGTTATTAGATATGCTCAGTCTACAACAAAAAATGATCAAGATGTAATTAAAGACTCTTTGGTTGTTGAAGAATTTAAACGAGCATTTAGAAATTCTATTGTACGTCATTTTTATATTGTCAATAAAAACAAAGAAAATATGGACAATTTTTTCTTCTTGTTAAAACCCATGTTAGAGAAGTTATTATTACAAGAAATGAAAAGGCTGCACCTTATTAAATTTAATTTTGTGTTAGAAACATTATTCACTAACGTAGAAAATGAAATTTCTCCCCGATGTTTTATAACTAAAAGCAGACCATGTATGACTTCTGATAATATCAGCGAAATTATTACAGAGTGTATTCAGGAATTGATTCTGAAAATTACCGAACATGAAGGTCGTGGGTCAGGATGGTCCTTACTCTCTATTGAAAAAATGAATGTTCGTGTTCATAAGCAAGGGTATGGTTGTCGTGGTAGTAGTTTTTTACCGCTTCCGAAAAAAATCTCAACAACAAGATCCTGTACAAACGTCCGTAACATGGACAATCAATGTTTTCGTTATGCTATTCTTACAAAATTTATTACTGGTAATGTTCATGAAAAGTTGTATAATGGTGGATTCGACGCGGTATCAAACCGTTATGATTTCAGTTGTATCAAGTACCCTGTTTCTTTATCAGACATAAAAAAGTTTGAAAAACGAAATTCAGGTGTTTCAGTTAATGTCTACGGATTAGATGAAACTCAAAGTGTATTTCCACTGAAGGTAGTTGAGAGTGAGCTGCAAGATCACACAGACCTGCTTTTGATTACAAGAGGCGAAATTTCACACTACGTCCATATACACGATTTCAACAGGTTAGTTAAAAGACAGTTAACCAAGCACAGAGAGTCCATAACTGCCTGCAAAAGATGTCTTTCTTTCAAGAATAACTCTAACTGCAATTCAAGTTGGCTGGAAACCCATAAACGACAATGTTGGCAACATGACCCCACCTCTATAAAATTGCCAAAACCTGATAAGGCGGAAATTTCTTTTAACAAAACAGAACATCAGTATCCCATTCCCATAGTAATATATGCGGATTTCGAATCATCTCTTGTCCCTGTTCAATCAGTCACTAATATAAATGTTGATGATTCATTCACAGATCGTTACCAAAGGCACGAACCAAACAGCTACTGTCTAATGATTAAGTCTACCCTATCGGAAGACTATTTGAAAGTATACGGGCTGACATCAACTCCACAGTTATACAGAGGAGAAAATGCGGCAAAACATTTTATTGACGCACTATACGACATAACAAAGAGAGTTGAAAATATGTACAAGAGCAAAGTACCTATGTTTAAACTTAGTCAAAAAGAATCTGGAGACTTCAACCACACAGCACAATGTTACCTATGTAAAGAGTGTTTCACTTCAATCAATCATAAAGTACGCGACCACGATCACCTAACAGGTAAATATAGAGGAGCAGCGTGTAATCGATGTAATATTAACTACAAACTACCGTCTTTTATACCAGTTGTCATGCATAACTTAACAGGTTACGATGCTCATTTGATTGTGCCACAATTGGGGCGTGATAAAGCTCCTATAGACGTTCTTGCTACAAGTATGGAAAAGTTTATAAGTTTTTCAAAGACAATCGGGAAAATGAAGTTGCGATTTCTAGACTCATTCAGATTTATGCCTTCAAGTTTGAAGAAACTAACAGAAAACCTCCAAAGGAGTGATTTAATAGAAACACAGAAAATTGTACCTCCTAATAAAATCGACCTTGTTCTACGCAAATCAGTATTTCCTTATGACTACGTCGATTCTTTAAAAAAGTTTGAAGATACATCTCTTCCACCTAAAGCATGTTTCTATAACCGTTTAGACCAAGCAGATATATCAGATGAAGATTACAATCATGCTCTGCGTACATGGAAGGAACTTGGTATAAGGACGTTGGGAGAATACAGCGATTTTTATGTAAAGCTGGATGTAACACTACTTTGCGATATAATGGAACAGTTTAGAGCTTCCTGCATGTCCGCATATGGTTTAGACCCTTTACATTCTTATACAGCTCCTGGATTAGCATGGCAAGCAATGCTTAAAGAAACTCGCTGCAAGCTAGAATTACTAACAGACATTGACATGGTACTTATGGTGGAATCAGCTATCAGAGGCGGAATAACTCAGTGTGTGACAAGACATGTCAAAGCGAACAACAAATACCTTCCCGATTACAACCCACGGAAAGAAAGTGTCTATTTAGCCTATTTTGACGCAAATAATTTGTACTCAAAACCTAGTTTAGAGCACCTCCCATATGGTGATTTTAAATGGGTTGATCCAGAAGCAATTGGTGACATTACATCTATTCCTAAAGATGGTGAGAAAGGATACATTTTGGAATGTGATATTATGTACCCAGAAACTTTGCACGACTTCCATTACGACTTACCTCTTTTACCATCAACAGAAGCACCCCCCAACAGTAAGACAAAAAAGCTATTGACCACATTGTTGGACAAACGCTATTATGTTGCACATTTCAGGACCATACAACAAGCTATTCAATTGGGTCTCAAAGTTACAAAAGTCCATAGAGTGTTGGAATTTTCACAGTCCCGTTGGATGGAGCCGTATATTAAATCTAATACTGCAAGAAGAGCCGTTGCGCAAACAGCGTTTCAAAAGGACTTTTTTAAATTAATGAATAATGCTGTATTCGGAAAAACTTTAGAGAATAAAAGAAAGCATAAAAATATTCAACTTGTTTCGAATGCTACCAAATTAAAAAAATTAACACAAAAAACTAATTTTAAAACTACTGTAATCATTGATGATAACTTAGTCGCAGTGTCTATGGGTAAAACAAGTGTGGTTATGGACAAACCATTATATGTCGGGATGTCCATACTCGACATCTCGAAAATACATATGTACGAGTTTCACTATGAGAAAATGGTGCAATACTATGGCAGGGATAATATTGGTTCCTGTTACTTAGATACTGACGCTTTTATCTATTGGATCAAAACAAATGATTTATATTTAGATTTAAAAACATTTCCACACAGGAACGATTTTGATTTTTCTGATTATCCTACAAATCACATGACGTACGATCAAGGAATAAATAAAAAAGTCATTGGTAAATTCAAAGACGAGTTGAATTCCATACCAATGTGTGAAATAGTTGCTTTGAGACCCAAAATGTACGCATTCACGTGCAATGAAAGAGGATCAAACAGAGAACATAAGAAAATTATAAAGAAATTGAAAGGCATAAAAAAGTCATACCTTACAAAACACATATCATTCGAAAATTATAAGGAATGTTTATTGGAAAAGAAAACTTTCATGGCTGGATTTAACACTATAAGGAGTTACAATCACAGAATTTTTAGCATAACCCAAAATAAAAAGTCTCTATCTGCTAATGATGATAAAAGGGTTATTCTTGAAGACGGTGTAAGAACTTTGCCTTATGGACATTATTCCTTGGCTAAAATAGATAATTTAAATACACAATTTTATTAAGAAAAAGTGTGTATTAAAAAAACATAATCAAATGTCAACCTATATACTTCACATAAGTGTGTGGTCTCTGAATAGGCCTATTGGGGAAGAGGTGGACCACGTAAAAAAAAATTTCCTCTAACGCGCCATTTAGTTGTACAGCTTAGTATAAAAATTAAACAATATATTTATACTTTCTGTGGTGAGGAAATCAGCTAAATACAAAATTATACTACATTTCAAATAATTTATGACTAAGTAAATTAGTTGATACATGATAAGATGAAAAACGTTTAAATTACCAAATCAACATAATAATTATTTGATAATATTTCAAGCTACCTTATTGGAATTTTACCGCGATGGATGAGATATCTAAAATAGTGCAAGAATTGCACAAACCTGTGAGAAAACATTTCCCCAGGAGAAACACTGTAGTAAAAGGGATTGAAGATCATTACTATCAAGCAGATCTCGTAGAAATGATTCCCTATAATCGTTTTAATAAGGGGTACAAATATATTTTGTTTATTATAAATTGTTTCACAAAGTTTGCTTATGGTATACCTTTAAAAGATAAATCAGCTAAAACTGTAACCAATGCTATGGAACAATTTTTAAAAGAAAACAAAATGAAGCATTTACAAACCGACGATGGCTTAGAATACTTTAACAAATTGTTTAAAAGTTTGATGAAAAAATATAATATAAACCATTATTCTACAAAAAGTGAAATGAAAGCTACTATTATAGAACGTTTCAACAGAACAATTAAAGGAATTATGTACAAAACTTTCTCAAAAAGAGGATCATACGTATGGTATGACATACTACAAAAACTTATTTACGATTACAATAACAGTAATCATAGGACAATAGGGATGAAACCAATACAAGTGAGCAAGATGAATGAAAAATTAGTGTTGAAACGTATACGCAAGAACACAATGCCAAAGATGGAGGCAAGACCACCGCGGAAATTTAAAGAAGGAGAAACAGTACGCATTAGTAAACAAAAAAAGCATTTTTCAAAAAGCTACATTCCGAATTGGACGACAGAGATATTTACAGTTTATAGAGTCCAACCAACCGTGCCAGAGACGTATATATTGAAAGATCACCATGGAGAACTACTACATGGAGGCTTTTATGGTCATGAGATGTTGAAGTCAAAGTCTGGTAATGTGTATTTAGTTGAAAAGATATTAAAAACAAGAGGAGATAAAGTTTTAGTACGTTGGTTAGGATATGACCGTAATCAGGATTCCTGGATACCTAAAAAAGATTTAATTTAATTGCTAAGAAACATAAAGTTTTTTGCTAAGCAATGAAACACACATAGGAATTAATTATGGAAGTTGTAAAGCAAAAAGAAAAACTAAAAGTTTCAAATATTGATGTTTTTACTGATGAAGTTTGTAACAAAAGTAGCAAACATGGGACTTTACTACCCGATTCAGTTCGATGTATAATATGCGGTCCTTCAAACTGTGGAAAAACAAACGTTGTATTTAATTTGTTAACTGATGTCAATGGGCTAAAATTCAACAATGTTTACATATTTTCGAAGTCATTGAATCAACCAAAGTATCAGTTATTGGAAAAGATTTTTTCACAATTATCGTGTATAGGGTATCACAAGTTTAAAGATAACGAGAAGGTCATTCACCCGAATGAAGCGAAACCTTATTCCGTATTTATATTTGACGACGTTTCTTGTGAAAAACAGGACAAAATTAGAACCTACTTCTGTATGGGTCGTCATAATTTGGTTGACTCTATATATATAACACAGACATATAGTAAAATTCCAAAACAATTAATTAGGGATAATGCAAACCTGTTAATTTTATTCAAACAGGATGAAAAAAATTTGAGACATGTATATACTGATCATGTTAACACTGACATGCCTTTTGAGACTTTTAAAGAACTCTGCAGCAAGGCTTGGGTTGATAGACACGGGTTTTCAGTAATAGATAAAGAGAGGGGAATCAATAATGGACGTTACAGAATCGGTTTCGATGAATTTATTTTATTACATCAATAATACAGACAGCAATTTCCTTATTTGTAAATTGATCGTGTTATTAAAAACATCTTATTATTATTATGGAGGAAAATGGGAAATTGATTACCGATTTAAAAAAACTAACTGATTCCATAAGGAAAAAAAACCAAGCGTTGAAGTTAGGTATTATTGAACGAGATAATTTATCGGACACTATGTCGGAGCCTATGCAACAGACTATAAACAAAATTTCTATTACTCAAAAACCAGAAATGCAATTGGAAGAAAGTAATGAGACAAATAGCATTGTTGAAGACGCACAAGGTAATAACGATGACTTATCTGAAGACTGTCATTTAATACAACATGATGAAAGAAAAAAGAAATATAATAGAGCTGTGGGAGAAAACGTCCGTAACAATGCAGTTCTTGACAGAAAATATGAAACAAAATTAGATTTTCATGGAAGAATTAGGAAAAAAAATCATGTATATGGAGGGAGGCTTGAAGGTAAGAGAATAATGATCGGAGACACTACACTCATGATTGATAAACACGATAATATTATTATCAATAGTAAAGTTTTTAGAAGTACACCTGGTCTTTTAGAATTGTTATTTTCAAAGAATCCAACGTCTTATTCGAAAAAGGATCTAGCAGCATTTAAAGTTATTTGTAAAGAAACAAACACACACAGAAAGAATTACTCGCACACTAACTCGATATATCGAAACAAATCTCATAAGTATAGAAATGTAATAGCAAAGTTATTTCCATCAGGAAGACAAAAAAAAGGAGCTGGAATGCCACTTAAGAACGTGAATCAACCAGATGTTTTATACTACAATAACATTAACGCCTTAGTGGATCGAATGCGTTTATTACATGATGCTAAACTCTCAGGCCATACAGGACTGGATAACGAAATGATTGCTTTGACTGAAGAATTAAAAAGACAAAAAATTATACTTTAGCAAGTCACTTTAGTTATGAGTGTCGACAAGTTCGGACGTCATGAAAATTCCTTATTAAGGGAGTCTATGATAGGACCTCGAGGAGAAGGATATAAGTTGACCGACGAAGGTGATTACGACGTACAAAATAAACTTATACGTAATGTCGCCAATCCAAAAGCTGAAACTGATGTCGCTACAAAAATGTATGTCGATACGAAAACACCATCGCAGGGAAGTTCAAATTGGAATTTCAATGCTAAACGATTAAGCAATATTGGTGACGCTTTATACGAAGGTGAGGCAATAAATATCAGGGTGCTTAAACAGTTAGCAATTACTTCAAATGATCAAAAACAATTTTACAATGCTAGGAATCTTAGAATTACGAACGTAGCGAGCTCTGAAGAAAACAATGATGCTGTGTGTCTCAAGGATGTAAAAACGATGTTTGACTTAGCACGTTGCAAGCAAAAGGAGACATTGCTAAGGTTCGGAAATAAACTGTTTTACTATATTCATAAATTTACTCTACACTATCCACAAGGAAAGATGAGTAATGAAGAAAACGAAAACAACTTTATAAATTGGAGCGAAATATTCGACTCTTCAGACGGAGAGGAAGAACTTGATAAATAACTATTGACGATAAAATAAATTAAGATGAGCCCTTATAAACTATTTAATAGGAATCAAAAATTTGATAAAGGAGGAGGTGGTTTAGCGACATCGGCATTATCAGTTTTGAGTAAAGCTGTCAAGAGCGTACCTGTAGGAACGTTACTGAACAAAACAATCGACGCATTACCCATTGAGCTACATCTACCAGGCGGATATAGATATTGCGGTCCTGGGACAAAGCTTAAAGAACGACTAGCTCGTGGAGATCCTGGAATTAATAAATTGGACGAATTGTGTAAAATACACGATATTGCTTATTCAAATTACTCAGACGCTGAACACAGATCTATAGCTGATAGAGCATTAGCAGAGAGAGCGTGGCAGAGATTTAAATCAAGTGATTCAAGTATTGGCGAGAGAGCTGCAGCATTAGCGGTCGCTGCTGCAATGAAGGCAAAAACAGCAATTGGAGGTAGTTCAAAACGACGTAGAGGAACGGGTGGGAAAAGAGGAGCTGGAAGAAGAAAGAGAATTGGAAAGCAAAATCATAAAAAAAGGAATTTAAAAAAAAAAAATCAAAAACACGGTCGAGGTCTGTACCTAAAACCATATCGTGTTTAAGAAATAAATTTAACAAACTAGTTTTACCTAATACACCGCTCAGCACGACTCAGTTGATACATTACGCCTCTTGTTTAAAAATACCGTACTTCAGAGGTGTATTTATGAGAGATGAGTTGCCGGAAAAAGTAAAAAAATACGAAACGGGGATTGTCAACCTCGATAACTCCTTTGGTAAAGGAACGCACTGGGTCTGTTATAAGAAAATAGACAACACTGTCTACTACTTTGACAGTTTAGGAAATTTGCAACCGCCTAGAGAACTTAAGGTTTACTTCAAGCCAGCAAGTAATATATTGTACAATTACAACAGACGGCAGGGTGAGAATACTTCTATTTGTGGACATTTATGTTTAGAGTTTCTAGCTTCTGATGTTAGTATTCTTTGAAATGTCGTCTTACACGGTTTCCATTAGTGGAACGTCATCTAATCTTCATAGTTCCCTGTTTCCACCGATACAACTTAGAGAGGATAAAGAATGGGAGGTAGCGCTTCTAGATTTTACAACATACAATTCAATTCCTAATGTCATTGAAGGAGTAAATAATATATTCTATTATAAAGAAAACGACGAACAAAATGATTTCAAAACAGTACAACTGCAGACAGGTTCGTATGAAATCGAAGATATTTCTGAGGTTCTTCAAGAAAAATTAGGGAAAGACAAAATTACATTAAAAGCAAATAACAGTTTATTAAGAAGCGAACTCTCTTGTGCTTATTTTGTTGATTTTTCAAAGGAACACAGCTTAGGTCCGTTACTTGGCTTTTCAAGTCTTAATAGTCCACTATCTCCGAATGTTAATCACGTAGGTGATAAAACAGTCGACATAATCAAAGTCAACGTTATAAACATTACTTGCAATATAGTTCATGGTGCTTATAAGGATGGTGTAAATGGACATATATTGCATTCATTTTATCCTACAGTAGCACCGGGTTTTAAGATAGTTGAAAAACCTCATAATCTTGTTTATTTACCTTTAAATGTTAGTCATATTTCAGACATTAATTTAAACGTATTGGATCAAGACGGAGATTTTGTAGATTTTAGAGGAGAGACTATTACTTCAAGACTTCATATAAAAGAGCGCTAAAGGAAACTAGTTTATCTACTACACATGGGTTTAACTTTTAAATCAATCTTTAGTAACGAAAACGTTAATAGTTGTCAGTCTGTTCAAAAGTTAACTAACGAGAACATACGTTTTCTAGAACAAATTGGTTTCACTGTTAATAAAAATGGATATTCTGAACATAAAGAATGGACCTATATTCGACGAGACAATATGGGAGAAGGAGTATCATTCTCACAACCCCTACGCTTCATCGAGATTGGGAAATAACGACGAAATACGCATTCCTATACAACATCAAGACGCGTACACTTTACCGTGTGAAAGTTATATATACATCGAAGGGATTGTTACGAAAAAAGATGGAACACTGGGAACCACAGTTCCATTTATCAATAACCCAATGGCATTTTTGTTTGAAGAAATAAGATACGAGATTTCAGGAATAACTGTAGATTCTACGAAACGTGTTGGTGTGACTAGCACTTTAAAGACGCTTATTTCTCAACCACCACATGAAATAAACAAACTGCGAACATCGGGTTGGGTGTTTCCAGTATCTACAACTATCACACCAAATAAAGAAGGATATTTTGAATTCTCTATACCGCTCCGTTTACTATTAGGGTTTGCAGAAGACTATGGGAAACTCATTATAAATTGTAAACAAGAATTATTCTTGCTTCGGTCTTCAACGGATAATGACGCGATTATAGCCTCCCCATCCACTACAGAAGCAAATATGGATTGGAAATTGAACATAAACAAAATAACGTGGAGGGTACCGCACGTACGACTTGCCGACGAACACCGGCTTTCACTGTTGAAACAATTAGAGTCGGATAGAGACATCGTTTTACCTTTTAGGAACTGGGAAATGCATCAGTATCCTATCTTACCTTCAACTCAACGGCAGTCTTGGAATATCAAAACCTCCACTCAATTAGAAAAGCCTAGATATATCATATTTGCATTGCAGACAAACAAAAGGAATAATATAACAGCCAACGCCGGGACGTTTGACCACTGTAAACTTACTAATATTAAACTTTATTTAAATTCTCAGTTTTTCCCCTACGATAATTTAAATGTATCGTTTTCGAAGAACAGATATGGCATACTTTACGATATGTACGCTAGATTTCAGTCATCATACTATGGCAGGTCAGACACGCCTTTAATATCGCCTGACACGTTTAAAGAGCACGCGCCTATTGTTGTCATAGATTGTTCAAAGCAGAACGAATCCGTAAAGTCTTCCACTGTAGATATACGGTTGGAATTTGAAACTGAAGAGAATATTCCAGATAATACTTCAGCTTACTGTTTAATACTGCATGATACTGTTGTTACGTACACTCCGTTAACAGGGGTGGTCAGAATGGTTGTGTAGGATATGTATCGATTAAAAAAGGAGTGGGGGGATAAAAACACACTTCCCTGCACCATTTTCCGACTATATAAGGACTGACGATTTCGGTTAGTGCTCATTTATAAGCTGTTCCGCTACCTCAACTTTGCTACAGTGTAATAGCGAAATGTCACTTTCACAAGATGGTAATGATGATATGAAACTCAATACTGAAAATGAAAATACGTCTTCTAACATTGCATCATATGGAACTTCTGAAGTACCTATGGAAACAGATGGAGCTACAGATGATTCTGCAAATATCATAAAAAATTCAGAAGATGTTTGCGGCATTTATGAAGATATGTATAATCCTATGACGAGATCAATGACTTTTACAACAAAAAGAAACGAAGGAGAACTGATTGAAATTTTAACTGGTATATTTTTACGTATATTTTATCCACTTACAGCATGCATGGGCAAAAATATTACAGTTGGAATATTTGAAGTTTTGGGATATACACCAGGTGTTTTGTTGAACCACTATGACAAACATATATTATTTAATATATCTTCCTGGGCACATTTTCTTCATAATATTAGCAGTTTTGAACAACATATAGTAGGCAAACACAGCGGTAAGAAGACAAAGCTAATGATTAGAGAATCTGACATCGAAGTGGATAGTCTTAAAATTTATGGAAAACAGTATATACGAATAAAGGACTTTTCACAACACCATGAAAAAGTTTTGCTAACGACTAATGAATTCTATACGTTAATCGGTGTTTCGGTCGCAGTTGACAGATATTTGGAACAGTTGGTATTAAACCAGACCTTTATAAAGGAATATTTAATGAGTGCAGTTCAACAGGATAAGACAGTGTCATACGTACAACCTGATTCTACGATTATTAACCGACTCGCTCAAGAAATATCTTCATACAGGTATATAAACACACTCAAAGCTCTACCTGATTATGACACAAAACAACCTTGTGCTTCTGACTACGCACAAAATTAAAAACAGGCAAAATTTAAATAAGCAAACAACTACAGAAGTTGAAATTGAGAATAGTGGTGTGTAGGCCTAAAGGGGAGGTGACCACTTAAAAAAATCACCAACGCGCCTAGAACCATACAGCCTAACTATAAATGTTTACTGTGGTGGGGAAAATGGTTCATTGACAAACAAAGAATTAAAGACGAAATGTCTCGTACAACTCGTTTCAGCAGTTTCACGGATATATACGAACTTTCTGATGAAGAAGAAGATAGGAGAAACAACCATTACTTAGATCACATACGATTCAAAAGTAGGATTTTTCAAGCTGAATTTATATTAAGACCAATTTTAGAGAAACACTTATTAAAGGCTGCAGAGATGGCTGAAACATTACAGAAAAAAAATAAACGAAGCGTGAAAGAATGTGTTGTCGAGTTTCAAGCTTTTCGAGGAAATTACGATGAATTTTTGATCAAGGAGTTGGTTATACATGATATTTCATCTCTAGAGACAGATTACTTTCTATTCAAACCCCCTTACGATTTCAATCACCTAAACCAAAAGTCGGCTAGAACCAACAATTGGTTAAGTAAACGATATCATTTCATTAAGTGGTCTGAAGGTTTCACTACTTTCAATGATGTTTTCACTATTATTAAACAGTATACTAAAAACTATGATATCATATATACTTACGGTTCTGAAAAGACTAAATGGATAGATACATACACTACAGCCAAAGTTATAGACTATCCTATTAAAATAAGACAGAATTATAATTCACATAATATCTGCACCGTTGTTAAAGATCACCGACATCAAAACGGAAATTGTGCTCTACGTAATGCGCTAAATCTAAGCGTTTGTTTAAGAGCTAGAAACGTAGACGTGGGAAAGGATAAGAGGGGGTAGGCGCTCGTCAATTCTAAAAAAAATAAACTTATAAAACCTTCAACATTTCATCATAAACGAAAATAACATCTACAGCAATATCAGTTATAAGGTTCAATATATTTCCGTACATAAGTAACTTTTAGAAAAGTGAATTTTTTTTAACAAAAAAAGACTCTCCGAAAATCGACATATCCTTCTGCATCTTCAACTTACAACAAAGTCAATAAATGCACTTTAAAGTGCATTAATGACAAATATGCGATTTTGTATCAGCTGGAAAATTGTAGAGGGGGGAAAATAGAGAGGGTGGTGAGGGGAAAATAAAACAAGGGGGGATAGGATCTATAAATTAAACTGCAAGAAGTCCTAATCATCACTAACAACGCAAACTTCAAAATAGAAACATCGTGATGGCAGATAATCAAGAACAATCCCTTGTAGAAAAATTCAACCAGAGATCAAAAGCTAAAACAATTGTAACGAAAAAATGTTCAGATTTAAAGCCGTTAAAAAATTATGCTGTGTACTACTTCTGTAAAAAAGAGACGGTAAATGGAAGTGCTGTGATTGCAGTACTTGGAGACTTTCCTTACAAAGAAGAAAATGTTCCGAAACTGCAAGTCTTTTTACCGAAGAGGTTTGTTTATTTATTAATGAATGAAGACTTAGATTCAATACGTCCTGGGCAGTACTTCATTGTTTCACATGGACCTTCAGGAGAGAAATCAACTGAACTAAAACTGCATTTGTCTAATGAATAATAGTTATAGAAAGTGATTTTAATTTATATGTAGCAATATATATTCCTTATTATAGTTGTAAAAGTAGTTTTGAAAACAGTCTTTTTTTAAAAACTCATTTGTTTGACCTTGAATGTAATTAATGTTCACCCCCACTCCTACAGTTAACTTTAAAGAGGAGCGTATATAAACTGCAAGAGCAATCAAAAAGGTACCATTTATCCTTCAGATCGACTAGCGATGGACATTGTACAAGTTAGAAAATTGCATTACCCACAATACGTGACATTTGAGTCCAGAATAAAAACCTTTGATAACGGACCACCTTTGTTGAGAGAGAAAAAAGAAGAGTTGAGTGCTGCTGGCTTGTTCTATATAAATCATTCTGACCATACTCTTTGTTACTGCTGCGGAGGCGGCCTTAAGGACTGGATGGACAAAGATGACCCATGGATTGAACACGCAACATGGCATGGTACATGTTCATTCGTATTACTAGTAAAAGGCAAGGCATTCGTTGATAGGATCAGAGAGAAGGCTGAAGTTACTAAGAAGACCACCAAGCTGCCTTCATTGACACCAGATATACTTCCTGCAGAATGTAAAATCTGTAGAGTAGAAGAAGTTCAAGTGGTCTACTTACCCTGCAGACACGTTATTGCTTGTGCGTTTTGTGGATTAGCTTGCAAAACTTGTGGTGTATGTAGAGAGACTGTACAATCTGTTATGAGAATTTATCTTTCTTAAAATTTGTAATAAGTTGTTTTGTCTAACCGCATTATTTCTTTTTAATAATACAATTAATATAGCTTATGATTTAAAATAATATGTTATGTCTTTTAGAAAAAATGTAACTTTTTGATTAGTTGTAAGCGGTACTGTAGAACCGCATTTATTTTTTAAAACGACATTTGTTTGACCTTGAAAAAAACTGTAAAATGCTATTTTCTAAATAATAAATATATGTTACAACTTTATGTGTGTTTTATATTTCCCCCCTTACATTCCACAGACGGGATTCATTACTGTAGAACCGCAACATGTGTTTAGTGATATAATTATTATAACTTGTAATTTAACGAACAGTTATGTGTTGCAGAAAAATGTAACTTTTACAATAGTTGTGAGCGGTACTGAAAAAACGCATTTATTTTTTAAAACGCCATTTGTTTGACCTTGAAAAAATGTAAATGGTCTTTTCATAATAATAAATATATGTCTTACGAGTCCTTAGTTGATAAATAACGAAAAAAGTGATTCATTAACATTTTAAAGATATGAATTTAAAAAGACAATCTTTATAAAGTACGTTTTCTTCCAGACACTCTTCTAAGCTAACATTAGTATAGGGAAGGTAACCCCCCAACACTAAAGTATTTAGTATTAGACCTCCCACCAAATATTAATTTATAAATATGAGTACTTGAAGCTAAGTAGTCATTTGTTAACAGTCTGCTGAGAAGGTAACATGTGCGTTGATGAACGCTCGTCAATAATTGAAACAATGAACAGTATTAATAAAGATTAACGTATCACCGAAAAGTGACTTTTTCATAAGTGCATTTTATAGTTCCAAAACAATCATATCCTGAATATCAGATTAACTCCAATACCTATAAATACACTTTTCTTAAAGTGCATTTAATAATAAATACACTTTTCAATAAAGTGATTTTAATACAAAGAATCGCATACTATCACCCAAATATTAAATGCATTTTCTCCCTAATTCTCCAGTATTAATTGGGGCCGCTAAATTCGTATTCCATTAAATACACTCAGATCCAAATACTACTTTTACTACAAAAACTTAAACGCACTTTTAACTCAACTACCTCCCCTCACCCCCCTCATGACGTCACACACTCACACTAATACCACCCTTTCACGTCACCACACTTACGCACCCGCAATCACACACAATTTCAAATTTTTTAAATTTTAGCGGCCCCAATTTTAAACTACTATCGGAGAATCAAGTTGGTTTACCTTAAGAGGTGCATACCCTTTACATTCTTTTGTAAGAACAGGAATAATGAAAGGGATATGGGACTAGCTGGGATTAAGGAATATACTACATAATCATGTGGTATTGGGAATAGGATATAAAATTAGCTTCGGAGAGACAAGGTGGCTAAGCTAAAGAGGTGTCTACTCTTTACACCCTCTTGTAAGAAGGAAAATAAAGGAAGGGTGATGGAATTAGCTTGGATTAAGGAATATACTACATAAGCTCGTGGTATTGGAAATAAATAATCACGTGGTATTGGGAATTGGGTAAAGTTAGCATCGGAGAGACAAGGTGGCTTACCTGAAGAAGTGTCTACCCTTACACCTATAAATAAGGAGAAAGATAATGAAAATGAAATGGAAGTATAGTGCGTACCTCGTAACCGTGCACTTTACCTTGCGAGATATCGTGTGTACTACCACGTCTTAAAACATGTTACATATTTAGAATGTTCTACACAACTTCTGCATCCGATATGACTACACATATTTCAAGATTGTTTGTTATTTCATATCGAAGCTATATTATCATCGAATTTAGCTAATATGGACCGTCTTATGCAAGTCAGTGTTTAAACAGCCCGTATCATGTTTGTAGGAATGTATTTATACTTATCCTATACCTCCTGTCTCGTCTACTGCGATCTCTCAAGGCCAAGTGCACAGTTACGTAGTCCGCACCATGAGTAAGGATACGTTAAGGATATAATGGTCCTCTGCGAATAAGGGAAAATTATGGAATCACGTAGACGGGATCGCTTACCTACTCTCGGTTGAGCCCGAAAAATGTTTCTACCCATTATAAATGGTATAAAGAGGAGGATAAAAGAAGGGAAGGGAATTAGGTGGTACTAAACGACATACTTGGTAACTGTTTATATTTTTGTCGGCTCTAATTCTTATGAGTTAAAGCTGATTTTAAATATCGCAGTTTATAGTTACATATTTAGAAGATAACCTGCAAAATCTTATTAAATTATTATTCAAAGGCTTTTTAAATTAGGATGTATGGGATTTGTGTGCTCGTTAAATAATTGCTCTCTTAATCTTCAATTAAAACAAATCAAACATATTTTATTTAGCAACAAAAATTATAAAGTTTCAAACCAAAATACGTATTTCTGAAACATTGCGTTAGTTACTGATTTGTGAACATTTAACATTATTTGACTTATGAGGAAATTTACATATTAATAAATCAATGGCTGAAATGACTCTGTTTTCGAGTTTGCTTGCTTGCTCTTTTCATAATGAATTCTTACAATTTAAACTGAAAACAAATGCACCAAATAATGCATAAATTATATTTATGTACGTATTGAAAAATTTAAAGTTTAATAATTTTGTATTAAACTGTTTAAGCATTTAAATTTTGTGATAGTTCACCAAAGTTCGAATTTGTTCACTTAGCTGTTTTAACAAGGTGTAGCCTCGCATCCTTCTATTGGAAAAACCTTACAAGATTCACTCGGTCATGATTTTGAAAAAGTCTTCAGTAACTCAGCGTTCCATCTTCGTTATTAGAAATGTGCGCTGTCTTCTACATTCTGATTACAAGAAATTTAAAAAACTGACTATTACATTAAAAATTTAAAACAAAACATTTCCTCGCTCTTGGAGACGACCCTTGCCTTCTACATCCTGATTTGAAGAGAATTAACTACCGGTAGCAAAGCAAGCGTTCTAGTTACCGCGAATCGGTCATGCACAAATTACTTTAATCTTTCAGTTTTAAACTCTTCCTACAGATGCCACTACCAACCAGAGATTTGATTTATTTCTAACAAATCACAATTTTTTGATCTAGTTCTATTACGGTTACATTTTTGAATACATTCTTGTTCGTTTTCTGAAATTTCCTTTTTTAATATGTAACACCATCTAAAGTGTGTTACATATTTTGCATTATGAGCGTATTTTTTGAAACAGACCGTCCTAGCTTTGCTGAGTGAAACGGCTACCGGCTATCCGGATGGACTAAGTATTGGCAATTATAATATTTATATTCCTTCTAATTAGCAAGAGGTCTTCCCCTCTAAACTAAAATTCTCCATCTCATCTTGTACATTTTTGAAAATATTATTAAAAATATCTCTTTCCATTAACTCACATTTTTAATAGACTTCATAGACATGATTTTTTAATTTTATATTCTAACTAGGGTTACCCGGTACACGCTGCTGCGCTCGAAATAATAATTTTTGCATTAAGAAAAGCAAATCAAAGATATAAATGATTGTATTTCATTTACTGCGATGCTAGATGATAGAATATGTTTTTCTTCATTTCATTAGGCGTATAAACATACAAATTTTAGGTGTCACAACACGTGAGCACGCTATATCATATTGTTCGCGGTAAAAGCTCGAATGTTCCAAATTTAATCCAGCATCGGTCAATGTTTGTCCTTGTGCCTTGTTTATGGTTATTGCGAATGAAAAACGCAAAGAAAATTGTAGTCGTTTAAAATCAATTGTTAGATCTGATGAATTCATCGGTATTCGTGGAATTAAGACCATCTATCCTTTGAACCTGCCACCTCTGATTTCTGCCTGGATCAAGTTGGGTCTCAGTTTTTTTGTGGTTAGTCTGGTTCTGTTGCACAGCTTTGGTTGATTCAAATTTCGCAAGAATACTATCAGCGACCGTACTTTTAATATCAATAAGTATGATATCAATAAGTGTACTTAGAATTTAGCAAATTTAAACAGTTTAAAATAATTAAAAATGTATGCTTGTTTTACACAATGTTTATAATTTTTTTTAAATTAATTTAAGTAACGCTAATGTGGATAAAAATTTTAACATTAGACTTATCGAAGGCTGTACAGTTAACCATCGTAAGTCTCTGGGGCGGAGCCCTGTGAATGGATCTACACCAAACATCACACGAAGCATTTTGGGAATATGTTAAATAATTATCTGTTAAGATAATTTCATTATCTTCTGTTTAGCTGTTTAGCCGTTCATAGGACATTACATACACAAATATATACATATATCGGTTTTTGAACAATCCCAAGCCTCTGGGGCGGAGTCTTGTGGATGGATCTACACCCAACTTTACACGCACCATCCTGGGAGTATGTTAAACAAAGCCTTGAAATTTTATCAACTTGTGTTTAGCGGTTGAGGCGTCCATAAGATAGATACTTACACACGTATATAAATACATAAGTTTTTGAAACATTCTAAGTCTCTGGTGCGGAGCTCTGTGGATGGAAACTTCACACAAATCATCTTGGGAATATGTTAAACAATCCCTCCAAATTATATTAGCCTGTGTTTAGTGGTTTAGGAGTCCATAAGATACATACATACATACTTACATACATTTCATCAATTTCTGTTCAGCGGTTTAGGCGTCTATAACATACATACACACATACAAACGTGTATATATATATATATATATATATATATATATATATATATATATACAGAGAGAGAGAGAGAGAGAGAGAGAGAGAGATTAAATGAATTATCTTCATTTTGAGCTCTTAGTTTACACTTATATATTTTGACATGTATCAATAGACATTCCTACTATAGACAAGGAACACATATTAATACATCAAAGTGTATAAATTAACTTACATAATGGCTAACAAATAAAGTATTTGGGTTACAAACAATGAGGCTAGAGTGAAGTTTGCTGTTACAGTTTCCAAAGGCTTAACGAACTATCGTGTAACGTAAAACCACATTAAGGTTTAAAAGTTATAACTAGTGTTGCTCTTAGGGTACGGCTGACTGGTGGTGTCGTGCCGACTTGTCTGAAAGCTATTAAATGCAGCGGTTTATATGCGTCAACTCTTCTTCAGGTGGAAATAAAAACCAATAAGTAACAGTTGCGTGAAATGATTAAGTTGGTAAAAGCGTCGTGTTAACCTTCTCGTGTTTTCGCTTCCAGGATGGAAGCAAGTAATACACTGCCGTCATTCCTTTACCCCCTGAAAGTGTGTAGTGTTCAAGGAACCACTAGGCATTCATGCTTTGGAAAATATTATATTTAACGTTATCGAGTTATTTAGCGTGGTCCTTGAAAATTTGTTAAGACATACAGGATTTTTGTTAGGCTGATACGGCTTTGAAGTCCAGGAGGCGAGGTTCCACTCTAGAGCAGAAGGAAACGCCAAGTCTCCTGCACGATATCTTGCAGGGTTTTCCGTCCCGCTCTTCTCGTGAGATAAAGCGTTCGGTTTCCTTTCTTTATATTCCGATCACTCAAGGAAAGAGCTCAATCTTGGTACATGGAATATCAATCCTGAATCTTTCACCCTTATGGGTGTGAGATGGAAGCGGCTGAAGGCCAGGGGGGCTGAAAGAATTTGGAGGCACATACATAATTTAGGGAGGAAAAAAGCAAATGGGGAAAACCTGGAATTAGTTGACTCTGATGTCTTCATCAACGAGTTTCTTCTACAACTTAGGAAATCTGGGAGAGTGCCTAATTCTAGTGGGTCACATTTCCACAGCAGATTATATTGAGATCGGCGATACGCTGTTGCCATAGCTTTAAGACCTGCAAACAGTATTAACCATCTGTCTAGACAGTTTAAATTACAACGGTCACTGATTCATGTCGTTAACTCGATACAATATGCACTCGACCGAATGTAGTCTACTATATTTTCCCGTTACAAAACTTTAGGAAATTTAATTCAACATTTATTGTATGGGCATAAATAATAGGTTGCATATAATTTCTTGTTTCTTTTAACTGTTCATTGAATGTTTTTTTGTCTGTAGGTTTCCATTCACTAAAGCAAATTAATGTTAGGAAAAAACGTAAATTTATATTCATCCTAGATTCTACATTTAAGTACATTTTTCTGGGTTTCCTAACTTTAAAATATTTTACTCTGTTGACGCGTTTCGGAATGACTCCATTTTCAAAAATAAAATAGTACATGCACGGCTTAAGTTTTGAAAATTGAGTTATTCCAAAATGCGTCAACAGAGGAAAAGACTGTAAAGTTAGGAAAGACAGAAAAATGTACTCGAATATATACAAATATTCCAAACAGACATGGGAAGCCTATATTAAAACTTTTACCCTTGAGCAATAATGTTATTAGGAAAAATAAAAAATAATAATTTTTATATTTACTATAGAACATTAAAGATTGAGAAAAAAGTTAATTTGTATATTCACTCTGGAATAATAATGGTATAAGAAAGAACTGTGATTTTATATTCACTAAACACATTAATGTTACGAAAAAAACTGTGTTTTGATATCCACTAAACAACATTAATGTTACGAAAAAAACTGTTGTTTAATATTTAAAAAAAAAAAATATTATTGTTGTGGAAAATACTGTAGTTTTTAATTAACTAAAAACCATAGTTGTGTGAGGAAAAACTGTAGTTTTACATCTACAAAAAGAATAACAGTATAAGAAAAAACACTACAGTTTTGTATCCATAAGAAAACATTGATATTATAAGAAAACTGTAGGATTATATTCACAAAAATATTAATGTATGAGACTGAATTGTAGTTTTGGACACAGCACACAGGTCATGAACCCCGTAGGGCCTATATCCTCTACCAGGCGGTTTTACCACGAACTCTCATCTTTCTACATTAACCTACCTATATCACAATTTTCCCTCTCCTGCGTACATACTTTAAAATCACACTAAATATAGTCTGTATAGTAATAGTTTGTCTAACTAATGCCTACATCACTAACAGTGTTACTTATACGTCAGGAGTGAAACATCAGTGTCGAGGTAGGTTGTGCCCATACTAGGTTTAGCTTTGCCTACGCTAGTATCTCGGGCGCGTATACGTAGGAGTAAAGACAATGCCATCTAGAAGGTGAGCTGGAGGCAATACTACACGACGCGGTGACCAGACATATTCGCCCGATGTAAACGCGTATTAATTGCGGCGTATTTTAAAACGAATTTAGACTTAGTAATTACGTGACAAATAATTTCGTGTTTTGTTATGTGCTTGTAAATATGCGAGCGTTTATGAAAACTGTCACAATGTATATACATACAGTGTATATATATATATATATATATATATATATATATAT
This sequence comes from Prosapia bicincta, assembly GCA_036971475.1. Lineage (NCBI taxonomy): Eukaryota > Metazoa > Arthropoda > Insecta > Hemiptera > Cercopidae > Prosapia > Prosapia bicincta. The sequence continues at coordinate 144,633,138 of JBAIZL010000004.1, read as the reverse complement.
ATATATATATATATATATATATATATATATATGGGTTGCCTTCAAATGACCAAAATTCATCTAACAACTAAGATTAGATATTTATAGATATATTACTTCCCATTTATTAACTTCAAGGGGGCTACTTCAAATGACCAAAGTTAATCTAACCAACATACGGAGCTGTCAACTAACCAAATAGGCGACAATCAAATAATCGTAATACACGGACTTTATCTAACCAAATAACCGCATTTCAACTAAACAAACACATGGACTTCAACTGAAAGTAATGTTGCGGGTTATCGTTATGCCGCTCCGCAGGCGTTCAACGCACAACTTGAAGTTAATAAATGGGAAGTAATATATCTGTAAATATCTAATCTTAGTAGTTATTATTACTAGCTTTAAATTATTTCTCAAAATGCTACGGTTTAACTTTATCGATATTAAAGTAAATGCAATGCAGGAATATTATTAGGTTTGATAAGACAGTAAAGTATCTTATTATAATTGTAAATAGTATACTTAAACACTTTTTTGAGTATTAAGTGTAATTACAAAACTATGGGAAATATGATACAGTGATTATTTTTGTAAACAATTGCAGATTTAACAACATATTGAAACTTAAATAACTAACGTAATAAATATTTAAACATCGTGTTGAATAAAAGTGTAGTTACAAAACGATAATTAATATAATAAATTGATTATTTTTCAAAAGTTTTTAAAAATGATTCTAGATGTAAACAGCATACTGATACCTTAATATTAGAATAAACTAGTCAAAGTAAAAGGTAAAGTAGTCTTTCATCAAGGAACTACAACTTACAATACATTGTTATAAAGAAGAAAACTTGTCACGTTTCTTTTCATAAAACCATAAAGTAATTGGAAACAACTAAAAATTGAATCTATACCAATACCGTACATATTTTTTTCTTCTAGTCTGTGTATATATAAATGAATATTTGTATGTATGTATCTTATTATAATTGTAATAGTCTACCTAAACATCGTTTTAAACATTAAGTGTAATTTACAAAACGACAGTAATATGATGTAGTGATTATATTTTAAACAATTATAGATTTAATAAAATACTGAGACCTAAATATTAACGTAATTAACAAATCGCCCAATCTATCACCTATCAAACCTAAAAAATGCATAACCAAAATGTACGCAGCCGTCAACTAACTAAATACGCGACATTCAAATAATCTTAATACACGGACTTTAACTAACCAAATACGTGCATTTCAACTAACCAAATACACGGACTTCAACTAAAAGTAATGTCTATTCATATTGCTAAGTTGAGACTTAGATGACTGCTAGTATGCCTGTTAATAAACAAATATGTTTGTTCCATTCATAAAATGATTTCCTTGAATAAACGTTTGACAATACATACCAACACTTTGCGGCGAGTATTAGTGACAGCTGTACAGTAGCATGCTACTACATAATGATGCAGTGGCCTTGATATAATCTAAACTATTTCAGACCGGAAATACTTAAACTGCCGGGTCACCGCTTTGCTATACAGCAAGAAATTTGTAATTAAAATTAGACACAGATAAAAACTGCAATAATTTAGTGAGGCATTACTACCACAATTACATTATTAAACATAAAGATTAGCTCCGTTACAAATATCGACCGGATAAAAACTTCTGAGTTTAGTGAAAAAGTTTTACGTGAATCTTTTTTTTATATCTCTGGAGGGAATTTGCATGTAGTAATGTTTATGTAAAATGTAGCAATTTTATTTGTTTAACAACATTTTCGGAATCTCTTTGCGGACAATTTGCCCATGTTTGATTCTCTGAGGACACCCTGAGACGCAACCCTTAGCCAGAAGGGGTTTATAATACAAGGGACATATTTATCAAGTCATCAAGGGAACGGTACTGACTTTCACTATTTGTTTCGATTACACAGTTAGTATGCCCCCCCCCCTGAAACTATCCTGAAGTTAGTTGGTAGCTACTTTATTCAGTGTAGTTCTCTCTTTGCTCTGTTCTAGTTGTTTCTGTTCGTCAGTGTCAAACTAATAGTGTATCTAGTCATTATAGCTTCTAGTATCTTTATCTCTCAATATTGTTTAAATCCTCTTTATATAAGTGTCGAAATCTGTCTTTATTTAAAGGATTATTTATTTACCTAATATCAACTCGCTTTTAACCTCATCATTTGGTTATTTCTAAAAAGTATTAACTTAAAACAACTTTAAGTAACCTAAACCTGTTAGCTCATCTTATTAGTTTTCATGAACATTATCATTTTAACCTTGAGTAAAACTTCTTTTGTTTTAATTTCCTTGTGTTTAGATGGACATTTCAAATCAGATTTAGTGAACATTTTACCCTGCTACAAGCGTGTGGAATGAGTGTGCACACTACTGTCAATTCAAATACATCACTAAAGCCTAGGACTATCTCATCAAAGTATAAAGTGCAGCTAAATAGTGATTTTAGTTGTAATTAGTGATTTTAGCAATTTCTTTACTATATTTTATATCTTGTCCATTAACTCTTTGGCAAATCTCATATATTAAGGCAACGCAGAGATTTCCCTTTTAACTTTATTTGTGTGATCTTCTAAGAAAATTCATTTAAATTATTTCTTTTAAACCCAAGGGTTAAACGCCAAAGAATCACACACTTATTTTCTTCACCCACATAGACTATAAGTGATCACAAACACAAGGATATTAATCAAGAAAGAAAATAAACAGTCAAAGCATAAAACTTTGAGGTTAAACACTTTGTCTACCACTAATCAAAGAAAACTGTTGTGACTCATGGTTTGTTGATATTTGGCATCAGTTTTTTGAACTAGGAGTGACGCTTTGATGCTACACTGAGCCTTTGTAGATATAACTGATACTGCTTTTTTTATATAGCCCTAATATAATTATGCTTCTTTATTACACTAAGTGAACAAACTGCTCACATAATGGGTTAAATAAAAAACAATGTTTGAAATAAAAATTATCTACCTTTACCTGTTAAATATAAGATAAATATTTTTAAATAATACAAAATTAATATTTTCCATCTAGAGAAAGAATGAAAGTAAAGGATCTTATAAAGTAAGCTAAGAGAATCTAAACCAGATAAAGTCGGGAATAGAAAAAAACCGCAATCAGAGCAAAATATTACTTATTCAATGAAGATGGATATTTTAATTTAGATTACTTTCGAAAACAGTATTTTTATTTAACAAATTATTCATTTTACATAACTCTATTACAAATAGCAAGAACATATATGGTTAGGATAGGTTTGGTTATAAAAAAAAAACAGCTTTTAATTATAAGACCAATGTGTCAAGCATTTTCAAAAGCTGGAAAAAATATGCTTTCTTTTCTAATGGCTGCATAAATTACTTGACCTCATAATAGAATTAAACTTCCAAAACATTTGGAAAAAATTAACGGGGTGCAATATTGAGCATCCAGTGACTCTCATAATGCTTGTACTGAAATGTTTAAGTCTCGCCTCTAATAATTTTCCATACAAATCATTTTCCATCTATGTGACTGAAAACCATGATTACAAACTACTAAAATTAAACAATACATTATATTCCATTGAAGTAGATGATGTCTTTGGATTATATAAAGCCAATGAGTAGTTTTACTATACATTATTTGTTGGAAATGGTGAGAACAAAATATGTAATTTATTAACAACAGCCTGATCATGTTCTGACAATGATGATTCATCCCAAAACTCTGGTAGTAACTTTAACTGTTCCCACACTAACTGTACCTTTCACTTTGTCAGTAGTCACTTTTCTTTGAACTGTTGAGATGATAAGCTCGATTTAATCAAAAGAGACTTATCAAAAGAGGCTGAAACTTCGACTTTTAGACTCTTGTAAATGAGACTGGATGAAAGAGAAGAAAAACATAGTATATTAAGTCGGACTAAAAATTACTACAAAAAACTACAAAAATACCTAGAAACTGGAAACTAATGTCTTGTTTAAGATCCCTTTCCTAAATCCAAAAAATGGATCATATTAGACCCAAGAAATCAGATGGTACAATCAAATAAATTGGTCAAATTGTAATATAGATAAAAATGAAAACAATCTGTAAAATGACAAAAATGTGTTTTTTTTAATTAAAATATAAAAGAACAACCAAAATTACCGAGACTACTAGCTGATGTAAACACGCCAAAAAGAAAGCATAAGATATCTCTATCATTTTGCAAGTCCAAAGCCTTTAAAAGTGTGACAGAAATAAGGTTTAATAGATAAAGTTTTAAAGGATCTCCAGTCCCGAGAAACTGTTAATGAAGTTGTGTACTGGATAGCCGAATCATGGGACGAATAAAAACAAGAAACGTTAAGTAAGAAATGTAATAAAGGAGATAAAGGAAACCTGTTGTTTGTGTTATTGATCCACAAGAAGAAACAGTTTTAACATTTGTTATCAAGAAACTTCCAAGTTGTGTAAATGTCGATGATACGGACATGTCAATGGATGAGTAAGGACGAACGTAAGTAACAGTATCACGTGTCATGACTATTGAAATGGTACAAGATACTGATGGCAGTGATGAGGGGAATAAAAATGAAGGACCTACCTAGACAATACAAGAAGGGTAAATTAATAACGATGAAGAAACGGCCGCCTTGGAAATTAAGACACCTCGCCAACAGATGTGCTTCTGTTAAGACGTCTACGCAACGAAGAACTAAGACGTTCTGTAAGCATACGCAGAAAACACATAATAAATGTAGCAATCGTGATAAACAAATATTCCAAAGCAACATTATACTTATCTAAGTACTATAATCAATACAGTTCTATAAACGTGTTTTGTGCATTCCTAAATATAGTGTTAGGGTTCATTAAAGCCCCTATGTTTCTATTGCAGAGGAAAGTATTTACGTATTATACGAGTTTTTGGTAATCCGAGAGAATCTCGGTGTCATCTACCTGAATATTTTAAGCTGGCACTTGGGGCTGTGGGCCTTGCCAAAAGTCAGAGGACGAGGGGAGGGTAGAGGCGATCGCCGGTCATTTTCAAAAAAATCTACCCTTGGACTTCCGCTGACTCATCATAGAGCTGACTCGTTATTTTGTTACTTAATAATAAATTGAAATGTATAGCAAACATAACAGCAAATTAAAATAGGGCGTTCACGGAAGCGTGCGAATATTATTGTCTAAGGGTTTGGACGGGGAATACACGAAAGATGCGTACAAAGAAATATGCGTACGCCAGGGATATTGCGAAAGATGTGTACATAATCAAGTTTTATCCGTTAAAGTTGGATAAGCTATGGACGTCAGAGCATCGTGACAGGCGAAATTTGCGTACAACGTTTAGGCGAACACGGATCTTTTAAAATCATTGCGCTACATAAATGAATTTACCTCTGAGCTAAACATAGGTGTCGCTTAGTTTCTCGGCACTGGAAATCCTTTAAAACTTTATTTATACCTTATTTCAATCACACTTTTTCAATTCAAAGACTGGCAAAATGATAGGGATATCTTGCACTTTCATTTTGGCGTGTTTAAAATCAGCTTGTAGGCATGGTAATTTTTTTGTTTTATATTTTCAATTTTTTTAAATTTTGTTTTCATTAAAATCTGTATTACGACGATCAATTTATTTGATTTTAAAATTTCCATTTGATTTCTTGGTTTTTAAGATTTTTTCGCTTGTCAAATTTACGAATTACCCTCGTCAATTTCAAAGTGTCGGCTTATAAAATTTGACCTATAAAAATTAATATAAGTAACAATAGAAAATTCGCATTACCGTTTCTATGGTTTCAGTTTTCATTTCTTATCTGTCAAAATGGGGCTATGGGCAGTTATGAAAATGCGTAAGTTAATATTAAAAATACTTGCGAAGACTAAAGATATAGGCTGTTTTCAGTTATAGATTTAATACGGAATATGTCGTCTCGTACGACTGGTATCAATAATAATCTCCGAAGTGATTACATATCTAAATAGTGCACAAACATTGAAAACACATATATATTGGGTTAAACTACGAGTAATAACCATCCGCTAAATTAACAAATAATTTCTGAAAGTTCAGAGTACAAATATATCAGGGACTCTAATGACATATCCCTTCTATTTGCTAACCATCTCCACTCACAACTGAAACAAACTGTCGTGGACAAGAAAGAGAACAATAAAATATATTTAAGTATATATATACTTACGTCTGCCCCTAGTTCTAGCAAATTTCCGTGATTCCAGACTGAATATGTTTAGAAAGCAATGCAGGCAACCCGCTACGCTTGTATGAATATACTAACAGTAAATTATATTGCAAAATACCGTCCTTGTCTTTCCTAATATACATTTATTTGATTGTTTTAAACACTATAGAAATATTTGTAATAAAAATTAGTACAAATTCTAGAAACGTTACGGAATCACTAGTTATTTATGGTAATTGTATATATCAGTTTTATAACAATTTAGTTTTCTCGTACACATGCTGCACTATTGCGATCAGCTGTTTTAATGTAAACTAGTCCTTGCTTAATAAAACTATAATGGCGTTAGTGTCAACTCAATTTGAAATACGATTATAACAAATATAATGTGAATCTGGAGGTAATGCAATATACCAAGTGATGAATGTTTAAAAACACTTTTTATATGGTCACGGGGTTTTAGTTGAACACAAGTTTTTTAGCTGTGTTAATATATATATATATATATTTGCATATTATTAACTAGGATTTAACTACTTTACAATATATTTGTTAGTTTATTTACGCTGTTTATTACTGTGTATTTTACGCAGATCATTAAAATAATCATAATATAAAACACATTGGGGATCCTAACACATGTTTACTTCTGCTTTGTTTACTCTTTCAGGACCAACCTTGTACTAGTTTTTTGCTGTACTACCTTCTATTTCACAGTCTTCTGTTTTGACTCTTTAACAACATTGGGCTATGCTTACTTAAGGTTTTTACCTTTTTCGGGTCCCACTTGTACCATATTTCTCTGTACTACCTTCCATTACACAACGTTCTATTGACTCTTTACCAACTTCAGGCCTCGTTTACTTCTGCTTTGTTTACTTTTTCAGCACCAACCTTGTACTAGTTTTTTGCTGTACTACCTTCTATTTCACAGTCTTCTGTTGACTCTTTAAAAACATTGGGCCATGTTTACTTCTGCTTTGTTTACTCTTTCAGGGCCCACCTCGTACGAGTTTTTTGCTGTACTACCTTCTATTTCATAGTCTTCTGTTGACTCTTTAACAACATTGGGCCATGTTTACTTCTGCTTTGTTTACTCTTTCAGGGCCCACCTTGTACTAGATTACTCTTTAAGGAATACCTTGTACTAGTTTAGCTACTACGTTCCATTTCACAGCGTTGTATTGGCTTTTTACCAACTTCAGGCCACGTTTACTTCTGCTTTGTTTACTCTTTCAGCACCAACCTTGTACTAGTTTTTTGCTGTACTACCTTCTATTTCACAGTCTCCTGTTGACTCTTTAACAACATTGGGCCATGTTTACTTAAGGTTTTTACCTCTTTCGAGTCCCACTTGTACCATATTTCTCTGTACTACCTTCCATTACACGACGTTCTATTGGGTCTTTACCAAATTTAAGCCATGTTTACTTTTGCTTTGTTTACACTTTCAGCAACCACTTTGTACTACGTTTTGCTGTAATAACTTCCATTTCATAGCGTTATATGGGTTCTTTACTAACATTACGCAATGTTTACTTCCGCTTTGTTTTCGACTCTGTTTAAAGCTGCGACCTGTTTGTGTTTCATTCGTCGCAGTTCAGTTTGTATATGCCTGGTGCTTGTAGTTTATCCTTGTTGTTGGTGTTGTGTTGTATTTTGTATTGTAGTTTGTTATTAGTTTTGTATGCTATTTTGTATCCTGTTTTTTTGAAATTTGCGGGCTATTTTGTTTGTTGTTTTGTTTATGAATGGTAATGTGATGTATTTGTTTTCCCTGTCTGTAGTGTTAATTTTAGTGTTTTTTTGTATTTTGTGTCATAGTTTGTCTATTATTGTGGTGTTGTATCCATTTGTGTATGCTAAATATTTAATTGTGTCTAGTTCTTTGTTTATGTTTTCTGTGGTCATTGGGACTTCTTTAAATCTATGGAGCATGGATCTGAAGGCTGCGTGTTTGTGTTGGATAGGGTGGTTTGAGGTGTTGTGGATAAGTGTGTCTGTCGTTATGGGTTTCCTGTAAATGTTGAAGCTGTGTTTTTGGATAGTCATAAACTATTGTTTAAGTTATTGATAAGATTCAACCGAACGTAATGGACTATAAAATTCAAGAAAGAAAATATCTATTATTTGAAACAGAACTATTAGATCATATGTTTGTAATACTTACTAAAAGTAATATTGTTTTTAAAATGAATTAATAGAAATGGGCGTCTGTTTTAATAAGGCTAAATATAGCTCGATACATTTATTGTAAGTTTTGTGTTGAATGTAACTTACTATTAGAAGGCTTGTGTACCCTCAAGTTATTATATCAACATATGTTTTGTTGTGTTACAGTGTTGTGTTGCTGCGGCACCGCAGAGAAGGAGGACGAAGGGAAAGCGGATGGTGGTAAGTTAAAACAAAGCCTGCTTATATCCTAATATATTACTAAGTTTAATGTAACTGATGACACCTTTAGTTTCTCTTATTTAACTTATTTAATTCGCCTGATAGTGTTTAGGTCGTATTTTTTAAAACTCAATACATCATTCTTGGTTAGTTTAGAGAGGTTTATAGGTTTAAGCAGCAGCTACAGAAATGTATTGTTTTGATACATTTTTAAAATATAAACTTTCTTTCTGTTTTAGCCGCAAGCAAAAGCCCTACCGGATGTGAAATTCAAGGAGAGCCCGGATGTGGTATGTTATATATTTTTGTAAACTAAATTAAATACTTCTTATAAAAGCTTGTGTATAAAATATAAGCCTAAATATGTTGCCTAACATATCATCACAGTTTTGTGAATTATTTATGAAAAGATTTCGAATTACTTAATATAGCGAAAGTTGCAAGTTTTTTGCTTTTTAAATAAAACTCATTAGTTTACTTCTACAAGACCTACTAACAACTGTTTGTCACAGCAATATATTTATTTGTTATCTATGTTGTACCTCATAAATTACTTTTTCTGTTCTAGACGAAACCAGTTCAGTTGAAGATGTCACCTGGACAATCAGCACCAGAACTGGTGAGTTTTAAATCAAATCTGATGGTTTACTTAAACATGTTATAGAAGGAACCATTTACCTAAAATAAATTAGCTGTTCGAAGACCACCGAACGTGACTACTATAGACAGCTATGAGGGGTGGCCTTAACAAAGATATTTAAATAAATCTGAATAGCAGTTACAACAATTTTGTTACATAATTTTAACTTTGTAAACCATTTTTAAGATAAATATGATTTTGGCCAGAAAATGGTTGTAATGAGAATAGTAATTTATAGACTAAATGTTTATTTACTATATTCATCTGTTACAGACGAAGACTCTGGTTCCTGTGAATTTGAGCTAAACTCAGAGAGCGGTAAGTTTTTTGCGCTTTAAATAAACTATAGTTTATTTTCACATTATTTAATAACAAATGTCTCAAATTATTAATCTATTTTGTACCTCATAAATTACTTTTTCTGTTCTAGGCGACAGCGATACAACGTATGGCTCTGGGTTTAGCTCCTTCGCTGGATTTGGTGAGTCTTCAAATGATTATTTACGTTAACATGTTATAGTAGGAACCATTTACCTAAACTTCCAAATTGTTACTACACTTTGTAATGCTTAAATTGATTAGCGGTTTGAAGGCACCACCGAACGTGACTACTAAAGACAGCGAGGAGTGGCAGCCTAGACAAAAATATTTGCATGCCCTGAGTAGCAGTTATAACAATTTTGTTACGTGTTTTGAAATTTTAACTATTTTTATTTTATTATTATTTTTGCCAGAAAGTGGTTGTAATGAGAATAGGAATTTATGGGCTGAATGTTTATTTACTGTATTTATCTGTTACAGTCGATAATATAAACTTCTCGCAGGAACCGAGTCGGTATAATGGAGGTGACGAATTATCAGACAGTGACCTTTTCACGGAGTGCGGTAAGTTTCTTCCGTTTTGAATAAAGCTGTGAAGTTTATGTTTACATGATTTACTAACTCATGGAATGAAAAGTAGAGTTTGTGGTTTCTATGAAAAAATTTCTTGTGCATTATGTTTTACGTTAGCAAAATGTTATTGAACATATTTGACAATAAATTTCTTTATTAAATAAAATCTGTTTATTTGTTACAGAAGGATACGTTGACTATGAAAAATTAAATCGTGAATTATATCAAGACTTTTGTAAGTAAAATTATTTCATGTATTAGTATTACTCTTGGTTGTTCCAGAAACTTTCATGTTCTTATTGCATACTTAGTGGATGAGTTTAAGTTATTTAAATTTAGTTTTGTTTGATTATTCAGGATATTTGTTAACGTTGTCTAGTCGTAGCAAAGTATTTAACTTGTTATTTATGTTAAGTGTTTGTACTTACATTTAAATGTAATTGCAGACGATATAAATGTATTATTTGTTAAAGTGAAGGGTTGGGGTCGGGTGTCGGTTGTATGTATCTAAACTTGTTTACCTTCCCTAATTAATTTTTGTTCTATTACAAATATGTTGTTTTCATATTTCATTTCTCAATTCCCATAATTCTTTTCCAAAACAGGTTTCCAAATTAGGTCAAATAAAATAGGATAGAAAACTTTGTATATTTGTAGACCTATGTAAAACCTTACTTTAAATAAACAGCAATTAAGAGATTAGGCATGATATCAAAATGTTACAGATGTCCTCAAGCGATTCTGGTTACTTTAACTGTTTCCATGAGAGCATTGCACTTCAGTAAGATACAGAATAAATAATTTAGAGTTTAATTTAGAGGTTAGATAGGATTTGAGCTAATGGGATCCCTTCTTTTTTGTATATCCAATTTTCTTTTTAGGATTGCCTTGTTCTCCTAGAATATGATAGCATTGACAAATATACTCTCCGCTCGCATAACCTGTATAAAACTATACTTGAACTTCATACCACAAACGTACAAACCAAAGTTATTATCTACCTGGTGAAATGATATTTACTTTCGTCTAAACAGGCCCCTGGACGTTTTACTTGCTAAGACTTAATATCTTTCCTAGCAGAATAACAGATTGTTTTAACTAACCATCGAATAGCTGGTTTACCATGTATTTCAACAAGTTTTCTAAGAAATGTATATCCTAAGATGTGTTTCTTTGTTTGTTTTCAGTGACGCTACGGCTCTTGGATAGCGAGGCGAGGGCAAAGAGAACACCATGTAAGACGCCAAGACTAATTATAATAGAGTTTAAGCTTAGAAATAAGTACAACCTTATATGCATTTGCCTTATACCGCACGCACACACACACACACACACACACACACACACACACACACACACACACACACACACACACACACACACACACACACACACACACACACACACACACACACAAACACACGCACACATAAACACACAACACACACACGCACACACACACACACACACACACACACACACACACACACACACACACAAACACACACGCGCACACACGCACGCCCGCACACACACATACACAGACACAGACACACACACACACACACACACACACACAAACTCACTCACTCAAACACACTCACACTTACACACTCACTCACTCAAAAAAAAAAACACACACACACAAGTTATGTCACAGTTAATAGTTATAATTTTCCTAGGTATAATCTTTAATAATTAACTATATCTTGCGGTTTATAATTATAAAACATTAAATATACGTTCTTGAAAAAGCATTATTACTGTAGAAATATCTCATAGACCGTGTACTTATAAACAGTAGTCCAAACATCGTCGTCAACATAATTAAAAGCCTATCGTGTCACGTGCCAAAACTCATGTTGAGTGCTGAGATTATGTTTGTATACATATCTCTACAATCTGCATGGCGCAAGTGAGGTTAGTTAGGTTACCGAGAAGAGCGTGCCGCTTGTGCAGTTATGTTGCACAGTTCTTTACGAAAGCGAAAGAAAATTGTTCTCTCCCTTAGCTTAAACATGTTTGAGAATATTGTAATATTTGCTGTAATGAATAGGAGTTGAATTTAGTGAGTCTTGTGTTGTTTTATAGTGTCTCGTGAACATCGCGCATCCCTTCCCATTGGTAGCAATAATTCCACCCCTTGATATTATAATTTCTAAAGCCTTAAAACTTACATCTTTAATATTATTCAATTTTATTATTTTACTCCACATTAGTAAACGGCTATAAATGGAAACACTGAAGCAATTAAATCTATATATTTATTGATGTGTGACTCGCTTAACTGGTAAACTCAATTTTTCAGACCGCAGCCTGTTCGAGCACAGAGGCATTATATATCCAAGACCTTTAAAACTCTACAGCCCTGGCCTGGGCACAATCATGGAGGAAGAATGCGAAGTAGCAAGGCCAGGGCTGAGGCGAACCAAGTCTTTTTGTAAGTAAAGTCTCACCACTCCCCTTTCCCTTTTTATGATCTATACATGGAAGTGAATATTTCTATTTATGTCCATTTTAAACTCAATTAGAACCTTAAAGATTTAATATTAAAATTCATTTTGTAAATTACACTTTTGCTATTACTTGCGACCAGACCAGACATTTGTTAACTAAAAGTTGTTAATTGTTAACTTACACTTGGAGGAAACGTTTCGTCTTACGACTTCTTCAGCCTCGTATGTTTACTGCTAGGAATGCTGCAGTTGTGCTTCCTCGATACCATCTTTTTGAGGAAGCACAACAGCAGCATTCCTAGCAGCAAAAATACGAGGCTGAAGAAGTCGTAAGACGAAAACGTTTCCTCCAAGTGTAAGTTAACAATTAACAACTTTTAGTTAACAAATGTCTGGTCGCAAGTAATAGCAAAAGTGTAATTTGTAATTTACAACCAGCTCGTCATGAACAGCAACAAGATTTCGATATTCATTTTGTATAAATATAATTTCATTTATTTTAAAATACTATCTATTTATCTGTTTAGCACTAATTATTGTTCCAGTAAATTATTATGTATTTAAACTCTCATAATTGCTACTCCCAAGTAGCAAGGTATAAATAAATGTATAAAAGAATTATTTTGCATAGAAAGCTTTACAAAGTGTCCATACAAAAGCCAAGCTTCCATTCATCACATGTTCTTTATTCTGCCCTTTCTTTTCCCGTTATTTAGAAATTTCTACGTACAAAAATGTTTTCAAAGTGTCATATTTAGATAAACCCACAGCCTCTTGCTTGCAACGTCATCGAGATTCCCCACAGTGACTTTATCACTAAGTAATATTTCATTTACTAATAGAATAATAGTACCCATAAACTTCTGAACACAGAATGAATGCTCTAGAAGCCGCTATATCCACTCTGTTGGTGTTAGATGTATTTCATCATGGAAACCATTACCCTTGATACATTATTAAAAACACAAAGTAATTGTCACACTTTAGTATGTCCTCAATAAATACTTATTCAGAATTGCTTGTACTTAGTTCATATTCTTTCCATCGGTTCTTCTTTGTATATGTTTTCAATGAAATTAGAGATATCAATAACCATTTCCGGATCTTTTAATTTTCTTATTTATCAAGCTACTTTATTGTGTCAGTTTATTCTAAATGTGTAAAATGTTTTATATGGATTTCTAAAAATTTTAATAATATATATTTGTTTTTACAGAATCAACTGTATGGCTTCCACTACCAGAAGCACAACTCACTGCTATGACACATGGATATGACACACAGATGCGACTCATGGCTATGACACATGGATATGACATACACTACCTCGACACACGGACGTAACACACGGATTGACACTTGGATTTGACACACCCGGCGATGAATCCCAGAAATATGACAAAAATTTATGAGTACCTTTTAAATAAATTTCTTTATAAAATAAAATACTTTTTATTTACTTTTTCTATTAAAATTGGGTTATTTTTAGATTTCCACAAATTTTGTCATTTTCCTTATTTAGCTATTTACCAATAGTACACATTCTGTTATTAAAAGTAAAGGCTGCAGTGATCGAAAGGAGATCTACGGCTTGAGCGACCAAAGGCTGTTACATAGTAACATATTTTTTGGAAAGGCTATTCTATAAACTTTGAGAAAATCATTTTGATTAATAATATCCAAAGGGAACTGATTCTAAGCTAGTTGAAATTATAACTAAAATGATTTTTATTTAACAACACACTTTATAAGAAAGTGTATCTTTTGAAAATATTTTAGCAATTAGTATTTTGATACTCTCTCTATTTTGACGTCTCTCTCTCTCTCTCTCTCTCTCTCTTTCTCTTTCTCTCTCTATCTCTCTTTCTCTCTCAGAATGTGTGTGTCTGCGCGCGCGCGCGCACGCGCGAGTTTGTGTATGAGAGAGACAAAGGGTGTGTGTGTGAGAGAGAGAGAGAGTGTGTGTTTGTGTGTGTGTGTGTGAGAGAGTGTGTGTGTTTGTGTGTGAGAGAGAAAGAGAGGGTGTGTGTGTGTGTGTTTGTGTGTGTGTGAGAGAGAGAAAGTGTGTGTGTGTGTGTGTGTTTGTGTGTGTGTGTGTGTGTTTGTGTGTGTGTGTGAGAGAGAGAGTGTGTGTGTGTGTTTGTGTGTGTGTGTGAGAGAGAGAGTGTGTGTGTGTGTTTGTGTGTGTGTGTGTGAGAGAGAGAGAGAGAGAGAGAGGGAGAGTGTGTGTGTTTGTGTCTGAGAGAGAGAGAGAGAGTGTATGGGTGTGTGTGTGTGTTTGTGTGTGTGTTTGTGTGTGTATTTGTGTGTGTGTTTGTGTGTGTGTGTGTGTGTGTGTGTGAGAGAGAGAGAGAGAGTGTGTGTGTGTGTTATAAATATTTCAGTACAAGAAAGATAATACCTAGGCAGCACTAAGCTTTTCCCCGAATTTAATTGTTAGCATACTCAAGAGCTGGTAAACTGTTGAGCGTCATCATATACATACAACTTTCTTAAACGAAAACAAATTATAAACGCAACTAGTTGGTGATTTTATTCAGCACGTCTGGAGCGTAGCTTGTTCATGGTCTCCAAAAGTAACAATCTGAAACAATCTAAGAAAAGGAAAAACTGAATATTCGTTCCTAGGAAGAAAATTAGACACCCTCCTTTATTAAAGACTTTTATTTTTACATAACCAAATTTTATTTTAGATAAAATTCGGCTATGCTAAAATAAACCGTCTTTTTTATCTTTGAATACTTTTTGAAATCGATCACTAAAAATTATTAGGATAACAAGCCAACAGAAAATAGAGTTTTTCTAATTGTAGCGTGTGTTAGTTTTAAGAATGGCCATAAATGCTGAATAGAACTTGTGCACTAATGCTATCTGAAAAGTCCTGATTATTTTTCACTATATACAAGTGGTTTGAATCAAATAATTATGATAAGAATCCCCAGAGTAACCAATATTTAAAAAGATATTGTATTCGTATATAGTTTAGTAGCAATATTTCTCTCTAAGCATACCTAATTATCTGCCATCTGTGTGACTTTATTAAACGCATGATATTTTTGTTTTACGTGTACTGTTTATTACCTACTTAAACAAAGAAGCCTAGTTATTGGTAAATTGGCATTTTGAATTTTTATGTTTCATTTATGTTGTAAATTTAAATTGCAAGTATAAAGGCCTATATGTAACTTTTAGTAATTTTATTGAACTCTGAATATTGTAGATTGATGTTGATTGTTAAATATAACAAAAAATTAATCAAAATTGAGCAATTAAAAGTGAGTAAAACTATATGAGAGTTTTGTTTTTGGAATATTGATTACAAAATAATAAAACCCCTACCATGAATATAACGTTTTGCTTCAGTTAATGTACATGTTTAATTCTGAGGCAGCAAAAGGTCAGCGGCGTGCGGGGCATTGTTATGTGGATTTTACTGTAAACTGAAAGTTGTAAATAAATATGCCTAAACAATGCAATTAAAAGACTTCAGTGTGCGGAAATTATATACGTTTACCGATGACCACATATAGTGAAAGAAAAACTTTCGAAGAGCGTCTAAATCTATGAGCTGTGCCTCATATCTATGAAAGAATTCCTGTAATTGTTCCTTTGATAGACAAACCAGCATAAATTTCAACCTTGATATAAATATTCAAATAACGAAGTCAATATGGTCGGTTGACAGATGGCTATACTTATTTTAGGGATGTGTATAGAGGATTTAATATAAATTAGTTAATGTAGTTTTTAATAAGATAATGTGGTTGACCTATATGTGGTGTTGCAACAGTATTTCAATACCGATTGTATTCTCTTGTTTAAGTTCCTCACGAATTTCTTCAAATTTATTGTTGGTCTCTTTAATATTATTATTAGATTCGTTGAGCTGATCTTTAATTTCAGTTACTTCGTTAACTAAACGGATCCCTAGTTTGTTTGTGTTTTCATTCGTTTTACTTATTTTAATGTTTTGTTCCTCATAATTTTTAGCTGCTGTTTCGTTTGTTTTCTCTATTATCTCTCGTAATTTTTCAAAATTATTATTTAATTGTACAAAATGTTTAGCAGCGGTCTTTCTATCTTCTGCCCTATCTTTCTTTGATTGTTCGATTAGGTTCATTAACAATTGTTTAATGTCTAAGCCTACTCCTAATGTTCCCATGTTTTGATTACTTGTCCCTACTGGATTCTGGATCATAGTTTCTCTGTTTTCGGTCCCCTGTCCCTGACTTTCCAGGGACAATAATTGCAATAATTAATTGTAATTATTCAATAAAAAGTAACTAAAATAAAATCTTTCATTGTTGATCTAAGTAGTTGATCTTTGTTTTCATACTTGTTATTTAGAACAACTCGGTGCACAGGAAGATTAAATTTTTCATTTGTCGGTATTATGTTAAATAATGTATGTTTTATTTTTCAGTTTTTCTCTCCAATCGTCAATGTGTCAGGTTTTCTCTTCAACCCAAACCTCTTCGCTTTTTTGTTTTTGCTTCAGTTACATTTGAAATTAGCGTTCGGTCCAACATAAAAGAGTTTTAAACTTAAGGTGAATAGAGCATAGTTAATTGTGACTCAGACGTGACGTCACGGCCCCAACTCGCCAAAAACTCCCACGTTACTAGAGTAGCGTAAACACGCGACCATTCTTGGTCAGTCAGCGAGATTGCGAGGGAAACAAAATAGCGCCAGGATTTCTAAATTGTTTTCGTGGAAGCTTGTTTCTAGTAACGACCTTCAACCGTTCGCGGACAGCTATGACCGACATAGCTTTGTTTAGTACGGTTAAATTAGCTGTCAGTTGAATAAACATTGGTAAAATAATAAAATTACAAAAACAAACAAGTCAAGTGTGGTTTTGTAATTAACTGCTTAACAATAGACGAAAACTGGTTTGAGGTTGTGACAGTTGAATTCTTAACTACTGCAGCTACAAGAAACGTATTTTAAAAAGTTATTTTAATTAATTGAAAACTTTAGGCTATATTGTAACGAAACAATATCACAAACAAGTTCGACCTATTTATCATTTAATGAAATTAATTGGGTTTTACTGGTTTTGTAACGATGGTTGAACGATATGTGTTGGAGGTTTGCTTTATTAGTCTGGGATAGAGCTAGGGACGCACCCAAGGGCAACAGGGAATTACTTTCCTCCATATTTGAATTATATTTGTAAAACTTTCTGGCTTTTTATCTTTCTCAAATTCATTCCCTATAAATTCAGTATCGATTTTACGCACATAAACACACACACATCATTAGATTTTTATATAATATATAGATAGCAGTACAACAATACTGTCTGGTTAAAACTACAAGAAAATATTACTTATTACACTTTTAAATTACTTGCGACCAGACATTATGTTAATTTTAAGTTGTTAAATTGTTAACTTACACTTGGAGGAAACGATTTTGTCAGTGTTGAGACTGAAGAAGTTGTAAGAAAAAAACGTTTCCTCTAAGTGTAAGTTGACAATTTAACAAGTTATAGTTAACACAATATCTGGTCGCAAGTAATTTCAACGTGTAATAAGTGATTAACAACCATCTCGTCATGAACAGCAACAAGATTTCGAAAATATTATTTATTCATCGGATGATGACAACTTGATTGTTGAATACCCATTGTAATTAATTAAAGGCACGGACATCTTACATTCTTATGTTCACTTTTTTACTCTTTATGTTAGAAAGTTTTATCATAAACTCTTACTGTTAAAGTTATTTTATCATATCTTGAACTATTTAGTTATTTATTTCATTTTTCATATCAAATACACTTTTCTAACTAACGATTGATACGATTTGCTTGATATGTTTACAAAATTTAAATATTCGTGGAGCAGTTTAGGGCAAAAACTTTTTAAAGTATACATTGAAGTAATTCAGCTTCATTGAAAGTCATGGAACTTGATTTTTACTACAAGCATGGCAGGTCTGTACATGTTAGGGATGGTCGATATTTTCTGTTACGGTAACTTGTCACTGATATTTGTTTGTCGCTGGTACCAATGACAAAATTCGGAAAATGCCAGTTGCAGTGACGATGGATCGATCGGAAGTTGTCTTTGCTGTGATTGGGCAAAAAGTCACTGGATGAAACGACTGTCATTTGTTGATTTTTCGCTGTCACTGGCTCTGCTCTCTCCATTTGGCTCACGGCGCTGACTATCGTGCAGTGTCGTTGACTGAAATGGAGTGGAGGGTTGTCATTGTTGTGATTGGGTAAAATGTCACTGTCAAGACTGAAATGTTACTGATATTTTACCACGGCTATCATTGATTGATTTGTCGCTGTCACTGGTTTTACTCATTTACGTCTTGTGTGGATGGTCGATTTGTTTCAGGTTTCATATAGTGACGGTGTTGTGTACAGGAGACGCTTTTCGCACTCGGCAGTTTGTTCTTAATTTCTTAGGAGTTTATTTTTAAATAAAATGATCCTTCCAAAATAGAAAATAGCGGCGTGTTGAATCATTTCACCAGTGGAGTATGCCTGCCTGTTATTGGCACATACTGAGCAGTTTCAGTATCCCTTGTCACCGGTACTAAAGTCACCGGAAAAGTCATGATCCAAACCTGGCGCTGTCACTAAAATCACAGTTCCGATAAATTCCCTGGTTCGACCATCCCTAGCACATGTTGAACCGCTTGCTTTCAAACAAACTACACATTAACGAGGCTTCTCCGCCAGGTTGTTTCTCACGAAAGTTTTCGATGTTGGTGTGTAACGATTAATTTACAGACGGGAGAAAGGATAAATTAACCCAGCTCTCCTGATTGATTTTTCCCATTCAAGGTCAGTCTTTGAAGCGGTTCGTTACGATTCACGTGGGATGACGAGAGCAATGGTCGTCAATGTCCACCTAACGTCTGTCCTTGAGTGTATATAGACAGATTGTTGAGTGCGAGAAGGACTTAATGATGAACGTAGGCTCTCTAGGCCTTGTGCCCTTTCTAAAGGGCCCTTTACACTCAGATATTGTATTTATCTTATTTGCTTATTCGTTGCGAATGAACTCATACTCCTCTAAGAGGAATGGGTATGTTGCTAAATACATTCCAAATTCAAATAGGACTCAATTAGGATTAATTTAAGTACTTTTATAAAGAGGTAGTTACTTAAAAAATAAACTTAAAAGCTTATTAAAATAACATTCTTTAAACTCACAAACTACAACTGTATAAAGGAATTTTTTAAATCTTAATATACTCATCTTCATTTTTGTTACTGATGTTAGTTACATTTGAGTATATTTTTCCACCTTTCCTAACATTGCAATATTTTTCTTTGCTGACGCATCTCGGGAAAATTCCATTCTCAAAACTTTAACAACAGAGTACTTAATAGGAGTTTTGAAAATAAAAGTTTTTCGAATCGCGTCAAAAAAAAAAAAAAAAAAATAGAGATGTTAGGAAATGTAGAAAATGTACTCAAATGTGTAAAGGAGTATTGAATCTACGAAAATTCTTTGAAAGTTCGTAGAACATTTATTTGTCACAAAAGTGACGCTCATTTTTAGTTTTATTTCTCAAATTTCCCGCCATTGACTAACGAATGTTGGCACGTTGACGTTATTATGGGCCCTGTACACGCCTATTTATTAATGGCGCTCATTTTACTCGACTCGTTTTATAAAAATAACTGTTTTGAAGCCATGAATTTTCAATTTCCTAATCAGAGTTTGAAATTAACTGGTGTTTGAAATTTAAAACAATTCTTTTGGAACTTGCAGTTTTGTGTTGTACATCTTGAGGCTTTATTTAGTAAAGTCCTAATGATATCACCTAGAAAGAAACCACTACTTACTGACATTTTTCAAGTGACGCGTTTCGCACTAGATAAATGCTTTGTTCAGTGCTGTGAGCTACGGGTAAGACTGTTGCTCAGCTGTGTATTATTGTGAGTCTGTGGTGTGTCGTTCATAGAGTAGTTGTAATTATATGGTCGGATTTTGTGGTGTATGTATATTTCAAAGTTTTCTTTGTGTTTAGTTTATTGCTTTTTTTTAAGAAATGTAGAACTTTTATGTTTATGTCAATTTTGGTGTATGTGTAGTGTGTTCTGTACATAAAAACACAACACAAATTAAATTTCGCTATATATTACAGAAAACTTTACACACATACACCATCACTGAAACAAACCTACAAATTTTGCAATTCATCAAGAACACTAATAAACCAAACACAACAGAAAACGTCGAAATATATACAAAACCACAAAAAACAACCGGAACACATTCTAAACGACAAAACACACTTACAATCAAACACTATATTCGAACATGTAATTATCAACTACTCCATGAACAATGACACATCACAGAACACAACAATACATCACACCTCAGCACGAGTATTGTCCGTGACTCACAGCATCGAACAATTCACTGATCTAGTAAGTAATGTTTTTTGCCAAGTAATGCCAATAAAAATAAATAAACTTGGTTTACAGTTTTTGTTTATAATACAGCTTGAGGCTATAACATAATTTAGTATACAGCTTGAATCAGTTATTAATTATTTAAAGATATTTTTAGTTAAAAATGATTGAAAATATTAGACTGAAAAACCTTTAGTAATAAAGTGATTAGAAGTTTCCTGGTTTTCCAATTCTTGTTGCAATAGATGTTTCTCCACCCCAAAAAAATAGTCACTCATTCTAAACTTTAAAATGTAGATACATCCAATCCCTTTAAAATAATATGAGGCTTAATTAAATATGATTATCTTATTTTACGTGGATATTGCTTACTATGAGAAGAACTAGGCAGGACGGGATATACATATCCGGAAGTGAGAACTGGTTCTGACGTCACACCCTGTCTATTGTCGACACCACCATATTTGGTGTAACTAAATACCAGCCTTGCTATACTGGAGGCGGTTGCAATGTGTGGGCTTGCTCTGTGATCTGTACACACTCGAGGTCACAGATTCAATGAAAGGGCGTTGGCGTAACCCGAACAAGTGAATCTTCTCACGGAGAGAAGTTTTAAAATTTTGTTTTCCTTTAAGGAATCATTTAATCAAATTTTTGGGGGAATAGATTTTAATCTTCGACTCTAGTCCACATGTACTTAAAGCCAATGCTGTATTGTCATAAGGGCAGGCAATTTTCTATAGACCCAGAGAAAAAAGCTAAATTAGTTTTAATTTGTCCTATACAATTCTATACAATCAAATTTAATTTAAAAAGATTTCACATACACGCGCAACTGCGTACACAAAAATTTTATTAAACACAAATGCTTTGATAAACAATCGTTTGAAATTGTATCCATTTTCGAAGCTTTTGGCTAGTTATTTATGTTCGAGTTTTCTACTTATGTGATATAATATTAATAGCTAATTCTTTGTTCAGTTGTAAAGTATGTTATAATACACTGTTGTAAAATTTACCATTGCTAGTTTGATTCTACATCGCCGGTAAACCACCTATTGTAAAGTGTATTATAATTAGATTTAATACATATTTTTCTTCAAAAAATGAAGTATTAGTTTTGTTTTCGTAAATTTCTAGATTTATTTAGTTATTTCTTATTTAATTCTTATTCTATGTTGGGTAAAAAAAATGTCATGGGGAAAAACCAATTATGGTTATCATCGCCAAAAGCAAAATATTTAGAAAAATAAAGAATATATAAACCAAAAATTACAAAATCTAAAAAATAAATATACAACAAAAAACAATAAACAATAAATAAAAAATTAATAGTATTAAAATATTTAAAAAAACGATAGAAATGTAACAATATATAACAATAACAAACACTATAACAATATCAGTAATTAAAATATAACTCTAAATCTATAACAATAAAGTTTAACACCTAATACAAAAAATAAATTAATAACATTTTTTGTTACCAATAAATAAATATCTTAACACAAACAACATGATTAGCTATACTACAATAAATTAATAAATAAATAAATTCAACGTTTAAAAGAAAATTCCAAAAAGTTTCAAATATTAAAATTTAAATAAGTTATATATTTGTGGCGAAGGGGTGCGATGACACGGTCGACGGTCGCAGCATCGTCTATCAACATCACCTTTTATATTAAAAGTATCACGGACAGGCTGTAACCCACCACAATCAACCAAAATATGACGAATTGTGATGGTATTACCACATAACTGACACAAAGAAGTTATGTACACATACATTTTACAAAGAAATTGTTGTTTTACCCCAACTACGAGTATAATCAAACTAAAACTGATGAATTTGAAAGCAGTATAACACAACATTTTCCAGCTGAAAAAAATTTGTTGAACTGATATAAACTGGTGATTTGATTACATCATCAGTAAGAAAGTCGTCATATTTGTTGATTCTCAGAATTATGGAATTTAAAATATATATTTCAACAAATTATTAAGAACGAAATGTTTTAAATTTTGTATTACCTAATTTATAATAAACTTTTAAAACTGTTTTCAAAACATTTTGCCCAGCATTTTTTTTTTAATTATAATATTCTTGTAATAGTATTATACACTTTATGTAATAGTAATTTTTATTAATAATGTTTAATAATGTTATAATAATATTTATTAATCATATATATATATAATTTATAATTTTATTAAGTAATTTTATTTTTGCACACACACACACACACACACACACACACACACACACACACACACACACACACACACACACACACACACACACACACACACACACACATATATATATATATATATATATATATATATATATTTATATATATGTATATATTGTAATCCATGGATGAATTTCCTTTTCTCGTTTTATATATACACAATCAAACGACATTTTCATAAACAATACATTTTATTTTATTTGTCTTCATACATTGACGTTTTTCGCTGATTGGCAGTATCAGCATTACCAAAATTTTTTAGTCCAGATGTAGTCATAGAAATATAATGTACTTTGAAAATTTTCATAATGCTGATACTGCTAATCAGCGAAAAGCTTCATTGTATGAAAATAAATTAAAAAAAAAAATACTTGTTTATGAAAGTGTCGTTTAATTGTGTGTATATATATATATATATATATATATATATATATATATATATATATATATATATATATACTAATAATTATAAACTATAATTGTATAGTTTATATATATATATATATATATATATATATATATATATATATATATATAGTTGTATATATATATTATATATATATATATATATATATATATATATATATATATATATATATATAATGTTTAATATAACTTTTATGTTATGCGGTTTTATATAAATAAATATATATATATATATATATATATATATATATATACGTTTTATTTTATTAAATAAACATTATCTAAAGACCCTATATGTCATTATATCGATTTTTCGTTCTTGTTTTTTAAAAAATATTGTTTTCTTAAAAAATAGTTAATTTAATTTTTTTTATACCAATCAAACGGCTTGGGAGAGATACCATGTAGCTACCTTACTTTGGGCCATACGGAGTTCTTTTTTATAATTTAAAATTGTTTTATATTGTTAATTTGTAAGCTTATACTTCGGTTTTGTATTTTAACGCTTAATCTAAACATTATTATTAAGTAAGTTTATTTCTTACAAATGACACAGTAAATATATCATAATGTTAGATAAATTAAAATCTACATAGAAATAATTTCACTAGCGGCTAGTAATTTTATTATTAAAACAGTTGTAAAATCTCCACGTACATTTGTCAAGTTGGCAGCCATGATTTACCTCCACAGTACAGTTGCCTGTCAGTCTCGTCAGCACCAGTGTTTTTCTTTTGTGACATGTTTTATTTTGATAATATTTTGTGTCTGTAACATTTCTGTGTCAAACGTTGACGCTTTGAAAACTAAATATTTTTAGACAAAGCCTGTCTAAATGTCCAATTCCTCGGCTGTCACAAATTCCTTTGAAACGTAGTAATTTAGAATGTTTTACTTAACATCTATAAAAAATTAATTTTACGAGAGACGTAGGCCTAGTTACGTTTGTAAATATATGATTCAACTTTAGACAATTTTAAAATTTATTTGAGGTAAAAAATGACTAATAACATTTATGTATAAAAAACGAGTGTATGCCTGTTCTTTGTACATTTCATTAATCCGATCAACACGAAAGTTTAGGAAATTGTTGAATAGACTCCCGCGAAGGTGTAGTACATCTGTCCTACAATAGATGGTGGTATTGTATATAAAGATATTAAATTCAATTTTATACTGAATTCCTTTAAGCTTATAATTTTAATCCTAACCTAAACTAATAACGTAATCCTTAGCGTATTTTTAATCCTGTGGAATTTTAATTGTCTCAAATATTCGAGTTCGACTACATTTACTTTTTCTTTTTAAATTCCTACTATTAGTTCACACTCTCCTTATAAAGTAAATCTTGTAAAACATTTGAATCGTTAATAAAATACTTTTTATTCATCCACTCAAATTCGAATATATTTATTGAAACTTGTAGTGGATGACACTTGATATCAACACAGTTTTTCAAATATTAATCCATTAATTAAATTTAATGAAATAATTTTAATTATACAGTATATGGGAGAAACACTTTTCACAAAAGGGTCAAGGTTTTCAGTATAGCTAATTCATTCCATTTGTCTTAAAATAAATGATAACATATGACTTCATAAAACAGCTGGTGTTATGTTGTACTCTCTTTATAGTATATATATATCTTATAAATAATATTCGAGTTGGCTTGTGAGTGAAAGTTATAATTAAAGAATAAAAATATGGTACAACTCACAAATATACAATTTTTTATTTCAAACGCGTTTCAACGACTAATTTGTCGTCATCCTCAGTGAAAATACACAAATGAAATTAACTAAAATATATATATATATATATATATATATATATATATATATATATATATATATTAAACATAACCTATTAAGTTTTAGCAAAAGTAAAAACAAAAGTGAAAATCAGATCTGGGCATTGTCAAATTTATAGCCACAGCTACTAATATAATTACATTAAAATAACATATGTTAAATATGTATATTAATATATATATATATAAATATTAATATAAATATTTATAAAAAAATTGAGAGGAAAGAAAATGGATTAGATTAGCTTACCATCCACCTTTATCTAATTTGGCTAAAAAAGCTTTGGAGAAGAACAGTAATGTAAAAGTAACGTTAGTTACAAGAACTAACCTAAAAAAATCTATTAGGGAACCAAAAAGATATAATAAAAAATGAAAATAAATCAGAAATTTATAGTTTGCAGTGTGATATGTGCCAGATGAAATATATTGGACAAACAAAAAGAAACATACTAGTTAGAGCAAAAGAACATTTTTCCCATGTTAAATTTAATAGGCCTGAAAAATCAGCTATGGCAAAACATTGTTTGGACGAAAAACACGAATTTAAAAGTAAAAATGTTGTCCTTTTAAAAAATGTGATAAATTTTAATGAATTAGATGCATGGGAAACTTTATTTATAAATAGAAATAAAAATAAAATTGTTAATAATGAATTAGGACCAATTCAAAATTCAATATTATTTTAAATTTATTAATTGTTAAATACTATATTTTTTAATTTTTTTAAATTATTTAAATAATTTTGTTATTATTATGTTTTACCAGTTATATAGGCTCATCAAAATTAAATATTTTTAATTAACATATGTTATTTTAATGTAATTATATTAGTAGCTGTGGCTATAAATTTGACAATGCCCAGATCTGATTTTCAATTTTGTTTTTACTTTTGCTAAAACTTTATAGGTTATGTTTAATATATATATATATATATATATATATATATATATATATATATATTTTAGTTAATTTCATTTGTGTATTTTCACTGAGGATGACGACAAATTAGTCGTTGAAACGCGTTTGAAATAAAAAATTGTATATTTGTGAGTTGTACCATATTTTTATTCTTTAATTATATATATCTTGTTTAAACTTTCAATCGTTAATATAATATTTTTAATTCATCCACTCAAATTCAAACACATTTTTTAAAACTTGTAGTGGGTGACACTTGATGTTAATACAGTTTCTTTCAAATATTAATTCATTAATTATATTTAATGGATTAATTTTAGTTTTATATGTGAGAAAAACTTCCCACAAAAGGGATAATGCAATACAGTTGTTGGCCCCCTTTGGCTTAAAGAAAATGATAAAATATGATTTCATAAAACAGCTGATTTTATGTTATAGGTTATGTGGTATAACAGCTGTATTAAAACACATAGGTTATGTTACTTTATTTATATTAATTGTATTTATTTCTTAAAAAGTAGAATAAAACTTTCTTTGTTGACCTAGGTAGAAGTTGACTTAAATTTTTTTAAATGCTTGTTTAAAGTGACATTTAAATGAAAAACGCTATAAATGACAGCTCTTTTAAGGAATTTACTATTAAAATATTTTTGTTTACATTACTTGTTTATTTACAGTGAACGGTATATTATGTCTGATATTGACTATGGTTATTAATTATATGTAGCAGAATGTTCAGTTTCAGTTTAGTAAAACTCTATGAAAGAATAGAATACAGCCAACCGAAATAGTTAGCCAAATATAAACGAAAATATTAGCTCTCTTTATGGATTGCACTCGTTGATATGACATCATGCTAGGGGGCTATTATTTGGCGCATTGAGCCCCTGGGTCTGGTCCCCAAACCCTCCCAGTCCAGCGGCAGTCATCCTATAGCGAGCTGCCTCCATATCTCACACACTTATACGGTTAACATCCCTACTACCCGCGAAGGAACCGTGTAATACACTAGTAAGCTCTTTCCATAGAGAATCAGGAAGTAGTGAAATACTGTAAGTACGTGTCGCGCAAGAGCGGAGTGAAAAAATCTAACAAAAAAGACTTCTTTAACCAGGGAGCACTCTTAAACTAAGGTTTCAACATACAATATCAAGGAGCACAGTGGTACAATATATTACAATGAAAATATTGAAAACAACCCCAATACCACAAAAATCATCAAAAATAACAAATAAAACAAGGGTTTAATCTTAAGTAACTTGTTTTATTTGTTATTTTTGATTATTTTTGTGGTATTTGGGTTACTTCCAATATTTTCATTTTAATAAGGTTTAACTAGTAAATTTTCAACCACCCCTCTGTTTCTCGCTTAGTACCAATCCAATGAATGTGCTGTGGTTACGTCTATGAATAAAACCTCCCAGCTGTACCAACTCGACACGTTTAATATTTATTGACATAAGTCCTGAAGTCATAGCATTGGGCTTATCAAATAAATAATGGGCATCTAAATAAAGAAGTGTTATTTCCTGACTGCCCTGCCCTTAAACCGCTGGCTTACAATACCAAATATTCGAGAGCAATGGCCACTAGTTTTGTTTCTAATCAAAATAAATATTTTCCCGATTTTTTAAAATTTTCCCTGACTTTTCCCTGAATTTTCCAGAATCTTAAAATTCCCTGACTTTTCCAGGTTTTCCCTGTCACTAGACACCCTGATATTACATAAGCGAAAAGTTGAATAAAATAAATTATTGTAAACAATATTTACCAATAAATGTAAGATAAATAAAAAGTTTTTTTTTTTTGTTAAACCATAGGCTTATTTTGACTATGCCTTTTTGTCATTTTTCTTATGCATATTAAAATACATTGTCAAGATAATCTCGTCAAAAAGTAGTTTGATGTTATTCTGCAGGTCTACTACTATCAAACTATAGTTTTTTCTCAGAACAATTTTGGAATAGAAGTAATGAATAATAACGTAATTTGGACATTTTCCAATATCATATAGTTTGGAAGAGTTGACAAACTAATAACAGGAATACAAAACAAGTGACTGGTTGGTCACAGGTGACCACATAATTAAACAACAGTAAACAAGCTTGCAGTGATTGTTCATGCAGTAATAAAATCGATTGAAATGACAATGGATTTATATTTTGAGTTATTTCAGTCAGTATTTCTGGAATTATCTTCAGATTATGTTGCCAAAGAGCTTGTGAGTGACAATAATAGTGGATAGTGAGATAATTAATACAAAACAGAGTGTTATTGATGAAGCTGAAGCTAGTCGAATTTATTAGCCCAGATGAAAGCACTGTTGTTTCATGGCGAAGAGCTGGCTAATACATTTACTTACACATTTTAGTGCCCTTGTGATTGTTGTTAAATGCTTTTAAAATTCAACTATTGATAAATTATTACACAAAGACATCAGTTATTTACTTATTGTAAACTTTTTAATTTTAAAACGAAAGTCAGTGTTTTGTGTTAATATAACTTCCCTAAATCTTAATTTGTATAACGAAGTTGGAGATGGACAAAATTTATAACGAAATAATACACATTATAAGAATTTCCACTGAAAATAAATACGTTTATAGCCAATTAAAATTCCCCACTGAATGTCCTTAAACAGTTACATAAACATATTTTGTAAATAATGGGTCATAACAATATTAATTAGTCGGAAATTAAGTCCTGCTTATAGCTTACGGACTATTTTCATTAGTTCGCACGCTTTGCTAGATGGCAGCATAGTTCGAACCCACTCTCATACAACATTCACACACAGTTATTCCAAAACAAGGTTTTGCGAATAATCACGAAGGCACCTAGATGTACAAGATTAACACTGCTTCATACTGACTTGAAAGTGCCTTTCATCAAACAACACTTCCGACACTTAGCAACAAAGTTCTACAAACAGGCTCACGCACATATAACATCCACATTCATTTCCTCATTGGGTAGATATGACCCCACCCACGACACACACAGACGGCCACTATCCTTACCGACCGCCTAGCTCACACCATACCACCAAAATAAAATATACATACTAATAAATTCTGCTTCACAGTTATGTTCCAGGTGACGCAGGGGCATATCTCCAGGGCCGCAGCTTAGCCCCAACGGAAGTACTAATTTGATTGCATGCCTTTTCAGTTTCGAGTAGGCAGCAGAAGAAGAGATGCATGTCATTCGTGCCATAGACTCACTAACCAGGTATTTGCAAGGTAATACCTCTCCTTATTCCTTAGCATAAGGTGATCCAAGCACCCATGATCTGTCGCGGGATTTTTCCTGGCAGGGTTTCTTTTTTGCCAGGTTTTTTCATCCCGCTCTTAGCGCGACACTTATCGTACTGTTTCCTTTTACTATCTCCTGATTCTCCATGTAAAGAGCTTATGAGCTTGGTACATGGGCAATCAATCCCGTTTCCTTCACTCGCGGTAGGGATACTAACCGCATGCGCATGTGAGACGGAGGTAGCTCGTTAGAGGCTGGCTGCCACGAGGGCTGGGCGGGTTTTGGGGGCTCAGACCCGAAATAAAAAAAAAAAAAAAATACAACATTCACACTCATCTCGTCATGTAGGTACGACCCTACAACAACAAACTCACCCGTTGTCCCTACTGAACCTAAAGTGATAATCCCGACGCTGTAAATAAAATGTACATACTATTAATAATCTGCTTCAAAGTTATGTTCCAGGTGACGCAGGGCCACAACCCCAGGGACGCAACTTAACACCAACGGAAGTACTAATTTCTGCCTTTCATGCCTTTTCAGTTTCGAGTAGGCAGCGGAAGAAGAGGTGCATGCCACTCCCACAATACTCTTACCAACAAGGTATAAACAAGATAATACCCCTCTTTATCTCTTAGCAAAACTAATCCTACCCCACAAGGTTCCTGTATGATATACCGTGGGGGTTTTCCTGGCAGGGTTTCGTTCTTGCCAGGTTTTCTCATCCCGCTCTTAGCGTGACACTAACCGTACTGTTTCATTTCACTATCTCCTGATTATCCATGGAAAGAGCTTATGAGCTTGGTACATGGACAATCCTTTCACTCACCGTAGGGATACTAACCTCATACACATGTGAGTCGGAGGCAGCTTGCTAGAGGATGGTTGTCACGAGGGCTGATCTGGGTCCAATGGGCCATGTTTCTACTGCAAATTTTAATCAAATAGTATGAGCCTTATTCCTAAAAACGAACTTTTTCATTTGTTGAATATAAACCTTTATTTATTTTAAGAACGGGATTAGGGTATGCTATTTTTTCAAAAGAGTTTTCGTTATAAGAATTAAAATATGAGTTATGGCCTAAGTGGCAAACTATTCCTTTCACAAAATATAGCTACATTTTTTTATTTCAATCCAGTAAAATACAGTTTGTTTCCAAGTTCTGTACAAAACCTACTACTCGTGTACTCCTAACATAGAAAAGCACGTGTTGTATATTTACTTGATTATACAAATTTTGAGTTGGTGCGGGTGTCAATGGGGTAACATTATATAATTCCCTGCTAATGGCTAGATTTCGTATGTGCCATAAAGGCTAGACTATTTTTCAAATCCTTCTAATAGTTAATACTCTCTCTATATATATTTAGTATAGATCTTGCTCAGATTTTCAAACGTTGATATAAACTTTTTTATTATTTCACTGGACTTCAAATACGTTTTTTAAAACTTGTAGGGGATAACACTTGGTGTTAATACAGTTACAAGTATTAATTAATTAATGAATTTTATAATTAATTTAGCTTTTTATTTTGCCGCTTAATATTATGACTCTGTTATATGTATATGGATATTTATATTAATTGTATTTATTTCATAAAAAGTAACTTGATGTTATTACAGTTTTTTATTATTAATTTATTGATTAAATTTAATGAATTAATTTTAGTTCCATATAGAAGAAAAACTTTTATTTCTTATATAAAAGCAATATAGTTATTTCGTCCCATTTTCCTTAAAATAAGTGATAACATATGATTTCATAAAACAGCTGATTTTATGTTATAGTTTATGTGGTGGAACAGCTGTTTTAACCCATAGGAATGTTACTTTATTTACGTTAATTGTAGTTACTTAATAAAAAGTAACTAAAATTAAATTTTGTCTTTGTTAACCTAAGTGGAAATTGATTTTTTAATTTTGTTGTTGTTGTTATATTAAGGGGTCTACTTGTTCTCTGTTAAATACCATCAATTCATGAAGATATCTTACTTAGTAAAAAAAGGGCGATCAATAGTTTTTACACTCCGAATCCCCTTCAGGTATGATTATTTAGGTCTCGAATAATTTCTGTAATTTAGATATGCACAACTACACATTTTTCAGCCAGGAGGTCTCATTGATGGCACACAAGTATTTCCCATCGAAACAATTACCATGGAACAATTACTGATTCATTTAATTCTAAAGTAATGGGGCAGGTGTCCGTACTCCGTATTTGGTTAAAACAACGCAACCAAAGGAACAACGTCTGACGAGTGGGCGGGGCCAAGTGGGAGTAAGAAGTATTAAAGTCAGAACAAAGATTTCACGTCAATCGACGCATTCTGGTGATGAAACCGTGACCTAAACTCAAGTTTTCATCAGAGAATATTTATTTAGACAAACTCGTGGAAAGTTTTGAAGTGGGTTGATATTCGACCCTGGCATAATTTGTCAGTTTGAATTAGGTAAAGATAAAAATTTGATAATTCTACATAAAATAGAATTTAATTACAAGATAGCAAACATTCACGGATTTAAATACTGAATTTAATAAAGTATTGAGAAAATAAAATAAATTATTTAAAATTCTTACATGAAAATAAAATTTAAAAAAATTATGACCATTTTTGAAAAAAAGCTTAAAGCAATTTAAATTTAAACAAGTCAAACGATTTTCTGTTTTACCACTGTTTCAAGGTGATGGCGTTAGATTGCCTACACAGGGCCGTGGTGTATTTGAGTCTGCAATGTAGATATAGATGTTTGGAAATGTTTATTACAGTGTTAAGCTTTAAATACGCTCGATTC
The DNA here is from genome assembly GCA_036971475.1 of Prosapia bicincta. Taxonomy (NCBI): domain Eukaryota; kingdom Metazoa; phylum Arthropoda; class Insecta; order Hemiptera; family Cercopidae; genus Prosapia; species Prosapia bicincta. Next base: position 144,600,703 of record JBAIZL010000004.1, on the reverse strand, counting down.
CATAATTATACAAATATAAATTAATCAAGTGGTAGTACATTACAGTTTTAACGTCATTGATAATCCGTTTTAAACAAGTACAATTTTATAGAGTTTAGAAGTTGATTTAAAAATAATGTTTAGAAACCTTTTTTTTAAGTATTATTTTTAAAGTATGTCTACAACTGACAAAGATACAATTAAGCTTTACAAAATGTGGTTACAAAATTCCAACGACAAAATTGAAACCGTAAACACGTTTATAAAAAAATTATTGAAATTTTTAAAACTGGCTATTTATTTTCACTTCTGTTAAAAATATCTCTGTATATTCGAGTGCATTTCCTCCCATGCCTAACATTACAATATTTTAATTTGTTCCGTGTTTTGCAATGACTCTATTTTCAGAACTTAAATAGTACTCTACTTAATAGCAGTACTATTTAAGTTTAAAATGGAGTCATTCTGAAACGCGTCAACAAAGTAAAATATTGTAATGTTAGGAAAGGCAGGAAAATACACTAGAATACATAAACATGTATTATAAAAAAATATTTTAAAGTAAATTCTTCCTGAGATTGACACACAAAAATTTATTTTAGGTACCCAAGAGCACTATTTATGATATTGTGTGGTAACCATTGCAACAGTTTAAGGTTGTACAATGGAGGTTTCGACGACAACCAGATGGGGGAAAACATTCATATACATCTTTGAGAGATATATTTCTAAGAATTGGAAAGTTGGCGCACCGCCAAGGCACGCTAGACTTTGAATATGAAGATTCTCAGTTCGAATACGGCTGAACCCCACAAATTTTATAATTTAATTTTTGATTAACTATTTTAAAAAACTGTATCAATATCAATTGTCAACCAGCATAGATTTTAAAAAATGTATTTGAAGTTGATTGGATGAATAAAAACATATTTTATTAACGATTGAAAATTTGTACAAGATATATATCAGGAGAATTTGAGCTAATAGAAAGAATTTAATTAAAAATTATTATTTAATCTTGGCAAGGTTTGATTAGGTTAAGAAACAGCAAGAACAAGATTTAAAACGGTTTTATAGACCTATTAAGACCTCCTTCAAATTAATATAAAATTTAATTCGTTCATTTTGTCAACTTGATTCTCACTTTAACTGTTAGAAAAATACTTAATTTTACAAAACTTTGCTACGGATATAATTCAATCGTCCCAGATGTCACTAGTCTCTCTGAACATACATCTGTCTGCGCCGATGATGTTAAACAAATTATTTGAGACCTGTTACAAGTTAAAATAAAGCAATAGTAAAACAATTCCGTCACTAAAGTCGCTAAGCAGCGGACGCCTTGGACAAGCACAGACTTTACGATGGCACGGCGCCAGACAGGTAGTTCGGCCGAGATGTAAGATTTGGCCTTGAATAGTGTTCCCAGTCAAATACTGTATTATTACACTCTACAACTAGAGAACGTTCTAGTATCCCATTGTATTAGTGTAGAGAATCGTCTGCATGTGTTTTTCTATTCCTTCTATTAGTTCACACTCTCCTTAAACATAAAAATTGTTCAAATTTTCAATCAATAATATACTTTTTATTCATCCATTCAAGTCCAAATACTTTTTTAAAACTTGTAGTGTATGACACTTAATGTTAATACAGTTTTCTTAAATAATAATTTATTATTTAACTTAAACGGGTTAATTTTAGTTTAATATGGGAGAAAAACGTTTCATAAAAGGGGCAAGATATGCAATATACTTACTCCTTTAAATTTAACTTGAAATAAGTGATAACATGATTTCATAAAGCAGCTGATTCTTTGTTATAAGGTATGTGCTAAATCAGCTGTTTTAACGCATAGGTTATGCTACTTTATTTATATTAATTATCATTATTAAATAAAAAGTAACTTAAATAAAAAAATTTTTTGTGATCCAAGAAGAATTTACTTAGAATTTTTTTTTACTTGTTTAAAGTGACGTTTAAACAGAAAACTGTAAATGATAGCTCTATCATAACCATTCTAAATAGTAGTTTCGCATAAATATTCAAATAAATTATAGGTCAGGATGTTTTCTAAGAAATTCAAGACTAAATATTTCTTAATCACTTTAACTCTAGTTCATGACTATCCGAACTTAAATTTTGTAAAAACTTACTGAGACAGAACGTTTTCGATCACAATGTAGCGATCTTCATCAGTGTCTTCTCCATAAATATTTCTCTACAATGCATAAAAATAATTACATCGTTTTAATGACACAACGCCTAAAAACATAATGATCCTCAACGTTTAAATCGTCAAGTCATTACAAGGTATGGATAATTGTCAATAATTTTCAAATAAAAACTAAAAACTCTTTTAAAATTATCAGTGCCATCATTTTAAAAATTTAATGCGCCTTCTAATGAAGTACATTGTGTGATATTTTGAATTTTTGTAAAATTCCACTACATAAGTAGTTAAATTTGTCTTGAATTTTTTTAAAAATAAGTAATGTAAACAAAACTTTTATGAAGTAAATTCCAACTTAATTCAGCCAAAAACAGTTTTTATTTTATTTACTTTTTGTTAAATAAGTACAATTAATATAAATAAAGTAGCATAACATATGCGTTAAAACAGCTGATCTACCACATAAACTGTAACAAAAAATCAGCTGTTTTATGAAATAATTAGTTATCACTTACTTTAAGCAAAATGGAACGAAATAATTATATTGCATACCTTGCCTATTTTGTGAAAAGTTTTTCTTCCTTATAAAAATATATTTAATTCATTAAATTTAATTACTAAATTAATATTTGGTAAAACCTATAACATCCACTATATGTTTTATAAAATTGTATTTGAACTTGAGTGGATGAATAAAAAGTGTTTTATTAATGATTGAAAATTTGACAGAGATACATCATAGAGTGAGATAATAGGCTAAACATAGGATGAACTAATAGAAGAAATTGAATAAGAGTTATTCTTGTAAACAAAGCTAGAGAGTAGCGAAACGTATAACTAAGTTTTTAGGAGTTCTACTTTCAGCTATAAAACAATTTACACGCATTTGTATATTTTTTTCATGCCTAGTTATACTGTGAAATTCATTACATTACTTTGTAAATATTACTATGAGTTATCTGCTATCATACAGAAATGTTGAAGACTACAAGGAGCGATAATATTTTTCTAAGACGTTTGAACGGCTACTGTTGATTAACGTATACACAGATCGATTAAGGTGTAATCAGATCAAACAACTCATTAACAGATCGACTAACGCATTACATATCGATTAACGCATAATCAGATCGATTAACTCATTACAGATTGATTAACGCATAAACATATCGATTAAAGCATTACAGATAGATTAACATTAAAATATCGATTCACACATAAGCAGATCGATTAACGCATTACAGACGATTATCGCATAATTAGATCAATGAACGCATTACTGATCAATTAACGATTAAGCAGATCGAATAACACATAAATAGTTCGATCAACTCATTAACAGTTCGATTAACATATAAACATATCGATTAACGCAATATCAGAGCGATCTCTCTGTCAATACACAGCCTTCTGTAAGTAAAATTCCTTTGTTATTTTTAGACAAAGGCAAAAAAACACGAAATGTGACTTTCTATTTCCTTGAACCTCAATCCGTTTATTTCCCCTTTTTTAAAATAATGGCGGATCACACATGTAAGGCACGCTTTACAGCTGAAAATTTTCCTTGCTTGGAGAATGTTTATTTTTAAAAGATGTGTAAAATAGAAAAGAAAAAAATTGTTCTCAGAGGTAACATTTCTAATGTAAAATCATGAAACTAAGATTTAGACGTTTGTTAAATAATTCTATACTGTACATGTATAGGTCTATGTATGTTGATAAAGTTTTATTAGTATAGTAATACTGTATAACGATTTCCCGATAGTACTTTATGGTCTATCCTTATTTGTATACTCTTTCGTGACTTACACGCATCAGATAAGTGTTCACAGGCAGTTGTTTAAATATAGTATATTAAGAATATTACTTTCAGTTAGTCGCCTGTGTCGTTGATGAATTTAGAATATTCTAGAATACAAAATTGGCAACCTGTATACCGTGCAGTCGTGCCAACTGTATTGTTCCTTGCTTTGAAGTTGGCGTTATTTAGAATAGCTTCACATTACTGTGCAACACACGAAAATTCGGTTCAAGTTAATTGTGTCTGATGTTATCATTTTGTTACAATTTTGTAATGGGTCGTATATCAAGATATCCGCGAGTTTTTTCAACGTAAATAATTTAAACTCATGAAATATAAGATAAAAAGAAGATTTGCTAGTTACGCGTAATTTAAACGTTTTGACGAATACTTCCATCATCAGGCCTCAGTACACAATGAAAATTTAGATTGTACATAAAACTTATATAAATTATTACTAAATAACAATTATCTATGGCACGAACAAACGGATAAAAAATACACTCATTATGATTACAAAATAATATTATTAAAACAACTTATTAAAAATTTATTATATTTATAAACAGAACCGTTCTAATTTATAGCAATTAATAAATCAATAAGAACGTCATTATAAATTATTACACGCTTATTAAACAAAAGATCGCAAAAACCTTATGACATAATGCTGCCAAAAGAATCAAGTATAATTGAGAATTCACACCATACCTTCTTCTGTGGGGATACATTCACTTTTGCTTATGTTTAGTGTAAAAATCTTCTTATTTCCCGAATACTTAACGCATAAGCCTGACGGGTAAGTGTACCACAGTTAGAGCGATGCTGCAATTTCGTTGGAAGCAAGATTATAATCTCATATTTACGGGTAACCTCCGCAATGTAGATACGCAGATGTAATGCGGGCTAGTTTTACAGCGGCATGCAGGCTAATAGTATTCAAATTGTTCCACACAAAAATCGCTAACCCTTTCTTGTAACAACCCTTCTTACACTGTACGACAAATCGTTAAAATTGCATTGTTGACCAGAGATTTATTATTTTTTTAAATTTAAAAAAATGTAAGTTCGAAATAAAACGAACGAAAACAATACAACAGAGGAAAAAATTATCAAATTTATGTAAACAAAACAAGTCGCTAGGAAAATTTGTAAAAAACTAGATACAAAAAAGAATGTACACTAGTCATTTCTTGCTTAGAATTTCACCTATTTTCAACAAAAATATTATCCTCAAGATAGCTAATGCTAACAAATTCAAAATTTTTCAAAGATATTAGTAAAACAAATTCCTGTTTTACAAGCTTTTGGGCAACTAATTTCTTCTGGTTTAAAAAAATGGACATTCACAATTTTCTAAATTTAAAAACTGAAAAAAAACATTTCATGATAAATATTTAAAACAATAAAAGAACCCTGTGTATTTATAGATAAAATGTTGATACCAAAATTTTTTCCTCTCAATTACTACATAAAAAGAGAAAATACATTTACCAAAAACACAAACATAAAAACACCTCAAATAAAATCGCTGAAAAGTTTCAAAAAACAGATAAAAGAAAGCATTTAAAACCTCGTCATATTGGGCTTATCTGTTTTTAAAAAAAACTCGTCTTCGAGCCAGCTAAGCTGAAAATGTTAAATTTTGCAAAAATATTAGTGAAACCAATAAGTATTTTTAAAAAGAATGTGTCATAAAATCATCCCTACTGGTTTAAAAATAGCGGAGGGATAAAATTTACAATTTTGTATATATATATATATATATATATATATATATATATATATATATATATATACGCAATATGTATTCTTCTGTATTAATTCCTGAATTGTTTAATATTACTGATGATGTTGGTACTGTTAGCCAACGAAAAGCTTTGCATTGTAAATTCAATTATAATTCTTGTATTTGTATTTTGACTCAGTTCTTATATATATATATATATATATATATATATATATATATATATATATATATATATATATATATACGTATTAAATTTAAATTGGTAAGAAAACAAACTGATATCATTTGACATAAGTAATATGTACAGTAATAATTCTGTGTTTATTGTTGGAACTAATTCGGCAAATCATTGTACATATAACAATAAATTTCTAGAAACAAAACTTATAAAGAAAATATTGGAAACAACCCTAACACCCCAAAAATAACAAATAATTCTAGTTACTTAAGATTAAACCCTTATGTTGATTTTGATGGCCATGTCAACATCATCGGAGGGTCTTATTACAAAATTACAATATGGCAAACAAGAAGTTACAAACTAGAGTGACCTCTAGTTACAAACAAGGTAGTCTTGTTTCCTAGGTTGTAATTTTGTAATAAGACGCCCTGATGATATTAACATGGTCATCAAAATGTACAAAGGGTTTAATTATAAGTAACATGTATTATTTGTTATTTTTGTGGTATCAGGGTTGTTTACAACATATGCATTGTATTATATTGTACCACTGTGCTCGTGATCTATATACAAATTATAAAGATATTAGAAGAAATGAATAAAGTTTTTAAAATTAATATTTGTGAATCACTAGAAATATGTAAGTAAATATAATGTTAAAAACAGAGTAATTAGTAATTGTTAGTAAAACAAGTGTAATAAAAATATAATACTATATCCATCAAATTACTTAACATAATAAGTATATTCTTGTAATTTGTGTTACTGATACAAGTATATTTAATTAGGAAGGAAAAGTGTGAATTTTCATATAAAGCAATTTTACGAATTGGTTTAAGATGACACAATCGGAATCATTCTGTATGAACTGTCATCTGTATAAAATTTTCTATTAACTCTATTCAACTCATCGCAATCCAATAATACACACACTATATAATTTAATAAGAATATCAAATATTTTTTTGATATATACAAAAATTCTAACACAAAAAAATAAATGTTTCAATTCAATTTTCAAACCGAAGACAAGTAACTTTTAGGGTTATTAACCAATTTTGGTTATCGGAAACAAACAATGTTGTTTAAAACCAACGAATTTTAAAACAACTAAAATTAATTAATAAAAATATAATGAAAAGATAAATATTAAATAAATAACAAATATATATAAAATGAATGTAAAAAAAGACATCTAAAATAGAGTAAAAATCCTTTTTTAAATGAATAAACTGAAAACTATATATTGAAATTAAAATTACAAGTTTATTAAGTTTTAAAAAAATTATTTACTAAAGAAGGAAAAACGAAAACAAAGTAATTGTTAAAAATAAAACAAAACTACACAAACATTACAGGTAAAAGCAAGTATAGTAGAACCTCAATAGTTCGGACTAACTGGGACCTGAGACGCTCCGGATTAACCAGAGAATGCCTAAAAAACAGTGAAATGAAGCAAATACTTATGGAAAATTTCCTTTATATAGTATGAATGAGGTTGGATATATATATATATCCGGCTTTGAGAATGCTGGAACTATACACCGGCGAAAAGCTTCAGCATAATTGTAAATGTTGAATAAAATATATCTTGATTATGAACTTTTTGAAGTTATTTAATAATTATAACAAATCAAGAAAAAATAATCATCTTTATTATAATATATATATATATATATATATATATATATATATATATATATATATATATATATATATATATATATATATAAGGTTATTATTGTTAATTGTAAACAGTTATTCTTTAACCACTATAAAGTCATTGCAACTTTAAAATAATGGACAACATGAAATATCACGATATATATATATATATATATATATATATATATATATATATATCGTTATTGGTATATTAGAGTACATGTTTGTGATATCAAATTATATAAATTTGGTGTTTTTGGTTATATTTATTGTTTTTAGTCTTTCAGTTAGTTTAAATGAGTTTTTTATGGTGTATTTATTTTCCAGTTTAAGTTCGCCTTTTAGGTTATTAGCAATTACTTGTGATATTTTATAGCCAGATTATATATATATATATATATATATATATGTGTATATATATATATATATATATATATATATATATATATATATATAGATAGATAGATAGATAAAGACCCCACTAAAAAATACCAAAACGAAATTATACAATTAGCAAAAAACAATAACAATTTATTCAGCCAAAAAACCCCTTACCAATACACAATAGACAACTCAAAGCCCCATAAAATGAATGCCCTCATCAAAATACATAAAGTCAACAATCCCATAAGACCCCTAATAAATTTCAAAAATGCACCTGGCTATAAAATATCACAAAGAATTGCTAATAACCTAAAACCCGAACTTAAACTGGAAAACCATAAAAAACTCATTTAAATTAACTGAAAGACTAAAAACAATAAACATAACCGAAAACACTAAATTTATATCATTTAATATCACAAACATGTACTCTAATATACCAATAAACGAAACCATCCAAATAATAAAAAACAAATTAACTGATCTTAAAACCAACCCCAAATACACAAACCAAATTACAAAATGCCTAAAAACCATACTAAACCAAAACTATTTCATATTTAATAATAAGATATATAAACAAATAGATGGCTTAACAATGGGATCACCCCTCTCAAGTATAATATCAGAATTTACCTCCAAAACCTTGACGAATTAATCACACAAACCATAAAAACATACAACCCCAACGGACATTGGATACGATATGTTGACGATGGATAATACATCTCACATAATAAAGCAATAAACAATAATATCATCCTAAATGAAATCAACTACTTACACCCTAACATAAAATTTACCATGGAGGAAGAAATAAACAATAAAATAAAGTATCTAGACCTAACAATAACCAGAAATACAAATAACATTGAATACTCAATTTATAGGAAACCCACACAAACCATTAATACACTACCAAACTACTCTAACCATCCCCCACAACATAAAATGGCTGCTTACAACTCATTCTTACATACAGAATGGTAAAAATACCTTTAAAAAATGAAGAAAAAGCCAAAGAAAAACAAATAATATATCAAATAGCCCAATAAAATGGATACAATAAAAAAACTATAGATAAATTAGAATTTAAAATATTAAATAAATTAAAACCACCTACAATCGAACTACAAACAACAACAAAATGGGCCACATTCACATACACAGGGTATAACATAAAATACTAAAAAATAATATTAACATATCATACAAAAACACAGGAATCATAATCAATAAAATAAACCAACTGGAAAAAATATGTCCTACACCTAATATCTGAATATACAAAATCGAATGCCCAGACTGTAATAAAATATACATAGGCCAAACAAAAAAGAAATTAAAAGACAGATATCAAGAACACCTCAATGCATTCATTAAACCTCAAACTTAGCTACACACGCCATCAAAACAAACACACATTCCCACATTAGAAAACATACACTTAATAAAAAAAGTACAAAAAGGCTTCAAAGTGACAATCTGGGAACAACTACAAATTTATAAACAAAAAAAAATATCATAAACGAACAGATACAAATAAAATCAAAAAACGATAAATTATTCAACCTAATAGACAAAATAACCCCAAGACAAACTTAAAAGACTCCCACAGTGTAGTGAATCCGAAGATAGAACAATAACGGTACACCACACCTTGTGACAACGGAAATTCCACATAGCTCGCAGTCTACTACAACCCTCGGTCAGTGATGCTCTATAATGGAGATACTATGCATCGCATTTTACGGTCGCAATCACCCATTATGCTGGGTGAATAGTGGGTGGCCAAGATTACAATATAAAAAAACAAGTACTTTTACGGTACGTTGTGTACTGTAAAACTTATAAACATTCAGTATTATGTCCAGAATTAATATTTTAACATCAATTATTACAATTTTAACCTTGAAAATATATTTTTTTAAATTAAAAAATACCAAACAACAGATTCAGACCATGTAGAGATCCTGAATAAAGAAGTCCGAAATATCGAGATTCTACTGTAACTAAAAATTATAAGGCAATAAAAACAAAAAATGATTTAAATACTATTCATTATATTTATTTAAATACATATACAAGTGACTAAGACTAAGCTGAGTAACTCACATTTAAGACAATAAGGTAATAAAAGATGATTATCCTCATAATTGGTGTACTTTAATACATAACACAATTCTTATCATAACCTTCAGAGCTACTTTGGCTTCATACCTCCTATCTCAAACAGGTAAAAATAATGTATCCAAAACACTGACAACTGAAGCAATATCTTGTGTTAGCCAAATATAGCTTTACGGAGTCTTTGATAAACCTCATGTATATGAACTATGGAAATATAGTAGTCTTGAAATTCCAAGTTCTATATATCAAGCTTCTGCTAAATTCGAGTCTATTTCTATTTGAGTCTATCTTATCAATTTGAAAGAAAATGATGGGTTGGGCTTCTTAGATACGTTTCTATCAATACGATATGCAAAGGAAATAATTCGGGCTTCAAAGAAATGTTCATATAAAGTTTTATAAACTTATTTAGTGCAATTTTTAATTATCCATAGTATTAGGGTTCATTAAAAACTACCATTTTTTTCTAATTCACAGGAATGTATTGCCGTGTAATTCAAGTTCCTGCCATCATGTTGTTTAATGATCTGTACTATAGAAATGCATAACCCCTTAGATCACCTCCAAATATCTCTGATCCCCAGAGCTTTAGGACCTAAAGTTTTTCTCCTTGGCTCGACTAGATGGACATCAGTTGAGTACTCATAATACTTTTATTAGGTTCTGATATTAGTATGGACCTGACCAAAGCCCAATATGGTTGACCAGTAATTACACTTACGACCTTGAAGGAGCATGATCACAGTAGCATTCCAGATCAGAGTTTCTCAAGCTCTGACCTTTTTTGCAAACTTAACACAAGAAGGTTCTTACCTGTCTAAAATGCCTATGTGAAGACCTAAGAGTACATACGTATAAGAATTGTGTTGTTAATTTATGTGTGTTTATATATATATATATGAGTGTAAATATTGTGGAAGTAAGTGTTGGGAGTGGTGTTGTTAGACTGGGGTACTGCGAGACACACCAAACCCCTCTTAGTAGGTGCACCTAGCCCGCTACCCCTTGTGGGGCAAAATTATTAGTATCGTCTAAAGATACCATACTGTACTAATAAGCTAAAAAGGCATAAAAGATGCATTTTGGGAAAGAGACATAGCACCTTTTAATTATCAACTCCAGCCCTTCATAAATAGGTCCATCTAGTTCCAAAAAATATACTTCTTATACAAAATTGGTTTAATTAATAATAAAGCATATAAAAATATATTACGGTACACCTATTCTTGTGTCTTCTACTGGTATCAAGTCTGTAATAAAGTGATAATTGACAGACTTTAGAGTCATTCATTTACCACATATACTATTTAATAAGTTTAAATGGTGAATAGAGACAAAAAACACAAAATTGAATAATGAAGCGATTTTTGTTACAAATTTAACAAACATTTAACATAATTAATAAATTTAGTTATAACAACATTTTTTGGATTACTATATTACCTAATAAATATAAATTGTGTGTAAAAGTTAAAAATATAGCACTATAACGCAAGTTCATAGTTATTATTTAAAAATAAAATATATAATATTAGGAAAAAACATTTACATACAACTTGTTGATAAAATTCACAAAACAAATTTTTAAATAAAGAACAACATTCAGATCTGTTTCCAAAAGTGTTTTCTTAGATAAATACAAGGCAAATCTATGTAAAAATAAAGCTGTTATAGTAGGTCAAGTCCTGTGGGATATCGATGTTTATTATAAAGTATAAAAGAACTTATTTAATGTGCCAACAATAAAAGGTTTTAAAACAATTAAAAGATGATGCATGAAAACATTGATTGAACAGTATAAATGTAGACATGGAAGATTAGGTTGAATGTTATATATATTTTATAATACAAAATCCTGAAGCAGCGAACATCATCTGTACTTCATTAAATATCTGTTCTTTGTAGGTGCCCACTAATCAGGGAAGCCAATAAATAGGCGTAAAAAAATTGTTTCAAGTTGTCTGTAAAAACTGAAGACAAAGAATGACATTATCAACCCTTTATTGAAATTTAAAGACATTTATTGTAAAGTAAGACATTAAAACTAATTTGTATACAGTTTTGTAACCCATATGTAATCTGGAACCTTCAGCCATACAGACTCCATCCCAGTCAAAAACCTCTTTAGATTCCAACCCACTCAAAAACCTCAATTTCAATCCCTAATTAAGTGAATATAAAATCTATGGACTCAAGGCCTGGTTTGTCTTTCAACATTTCAGGTAAAGCAAAATGGAAATCACAGAAGACATCTCTAAAATAAAAACTAAGTCACTAAAACACATCTAAATATGTTATAACTTGCCTATAGCAGCACTTACTTATATTTGTTGAGGACGGCCGCTTCGGGAGATGTGTCCCATTGTCAACTTAGAACTTAACTGAGTTGCTGTCTGAGTTGACAATGGGACACATCTCCCGAAACGGCAGTCCTCAACAAATATAAGTGCTGCTATAGGCAGGTTGTAACATATTTACAAGTGTTTTTAGTGATAACTAGTAGTTCATGTGAAGATGGAATCAACAAATATAAAAACTAAGTGTTCTAGTCTCCATTTAGTACCTCAATGATACAATGGTTATTAGATGTCCCATTTCTGGCGGAGATTCAGCAAAAACATTGAGAAACTCTTTATTAATTTTTATTGGGCCATTGAAATCATCCAAATTCCAGTCACAATTGAGTTTCTTCTCATATCCTAACTTGATTTAAATAGTTTTAACAGATTTGTCCAACAATGTTTATAATGATAATTATTTTGGCTAACTGATAATCAAACGTTTTTACCTCTACAGATGTAAAAATGTTGGTATTGAGTTTATGAGTCGACATTATGTCCTGCATTAGATGTGAGAGATTTTCAAGTTAGAATAACTTTTGGTTTTTTATACCTTTTTGTTTATTTATTAAACTGGGTATAAATTTGGTAGTGTTTAATGTATACAAAAAGACAATTTTTTATTTTGTATATTGCACAATGTATTGAGTACATTTTCAACATCTACAGAAAATATTATTTACAATAATAAACACAACAGTTTAACATTAAATGGCATCTTGGATTGACAAAAGAGTAGACTGTTAAATTTAGAAGAAAACTACAGTATTTATTACAAATAAAAGATGCACACAAAACTCACATTTTAATCATTTATTAACTCAGACTTGTTTCAATGACAAAGCCATCATTAGTAAGTGTTGCTACTACAAACTCTAACTTGTAACTAAATCTGTTTAGCTGTAAGTTAGAGATTGTAGCAGCAACATTCACTTATGATGACTTTGTCATAGAAACGTGTCTGAGTTGATAAATGATTAATTTGTGAGTTTTGTGTACGTCTTTTATTTGTATTAATTCACAAGCTAAGCTCAAAGAATAGTTGTATTTAGTACTCATGTCAATGAACAAACAAATAAAGTAATCAGCATTTTCAGTACCAAATAAGTAAAAATAATTTCACTTAATTACTTTTATGATAACTATAGTGATATTTGCGTGAATAAAATTGCTTCATGAAAGTTGTAAACTGAATTTAAGCTGGTCGGCCCCACCAGTGAAAATAGTCTGAGTGCTGCCACTGAATTGTCCCACATATGAGGGAATTAGCTGAAAAAATTTTAATATTATTAGATTAATATTAGATCATTAATATTAATAGATCATACAAGGTTAATTAGAAAATGGAATAACCATATATATGAGGTGTGATAAAAAAATACGATGAATGAATTTTTATAACGGCAACTGCTGACGCTACATCCATAACTGTAATTTGCCTGATAGCATGATCTGTTGAGACAGGCAATGACAAGTTTCAACACACTGGAGTTTGTCAGTCGACAGCCAGAGCTGCTAGAGTAAGGACTTGTTTATTGTGTCTGTCGCGCATCATGGATGGGCAAACGACGCATTAACATTAGGTTTAGTTTTAAGTTGCAAAAGAATGCCAAAGAAGCTGACAAAGTGTTAAAATCTATGAATGGTGATAATGTGGTAACTCTAAAGACTGTGAACAAGTGGTATGACAAAATCAAAAGCGGAAATAGGTTGGTTGTATGTGTGTGTGTGTATATATATATATATATATATATATATATATATATATATATATATATATATATATACGTAGTTGATGTATAGATATACGTAGACGATATAGTTGTAATATACCAACCTACCATTCACAACGAACACATCATATACTAAACAAATTAAATACATACAACAAAAACATACAATTCACCTTTGTAACAGAAACAAACAGAACAATTAACTATCTTGACATCACATTAAACATAAATAATAATAAAATAAAAAAACTACAGTGCACAGAAAACCAACTTCCATCATCACCACAATACACTACAAATCTAACCACCCCTGGACACACAAAATTAACACTTACAGTAACATGATAAATAAATCAATAAAATACACACAAGACAACAAACAAAAATTAAATGAAGAATTAGATAACATTACAAAAATAGCAATAGAAAATGGATACAACAAACACCTTATAAAAAACATATACAATAAATTTACAAAAAAACCTAACCTCAACACAACACTACAACCTGAACACAAAAATAATACAAATAAAAAAATCTACCTAAAATATAAATACACCAATAACAAAATAGAAAAAATAACAAATATATACAACAAAGAATACTACACTGTAACATACAAACCAAACAACAAAATAATAAAATATCTTAATAACACAAGCCACAAAACAAATACAGAAAAACATAACTTATCAGGAATTTACAAAATTACATGTAACAACTGCAACGCATTTTACATACGAAAAACAACCAGATCATTTAAAAATAAGATTTAAAGAACATTACAGAGCATTCAAAAATAAAAATACAAAAGCATCAAATGTTGCAGCACACCTAATATCACATAAACATGAAATAACAAATTACGAAAATAACCTAACCATACTTGAAATAAATAATAACCCCATAGAACTTAACTCACTAGAAAACTGTCACATTTATAAAAACAATTTCATGAGCCTACAGACAACATATGCAGACCAAGTACTATTCAAAAACATTATACAAGCTGCTCAAGAAGAAATATGTATGACGTCAACAAATAACAACATCACGGACCGAACATTCACACCAGATAAATAAAGTAAAATAATCAGTGATTCGACAATGGCCAAGTGACTGAAAGGTACCTCATCACATAAGGTAAAATTATTGCACTTAGTGGTGGAAAAAATTATTTACAAGTAATAATAATAACTTCATATATATATATATATATATATATATATATATATATATATATATATATATATACATACACACACACACATACACAAATAGACTGTATGTAGTACTCATAAATTAGAGGTACATTTAATTGTACATTATGAAGGAGTATTAGGATCCTAAAGGCTTAGAGTAAATAGAAGATGAAATAAAAAAATATATAAAAGTATAATAAGTGAAGTAATGAGATAAGATATTAAGTATATCGAAATAAATAAATAAAGCATGAGAAAGGAGAAATAATTAAAGTAAATAAATAAAAAGTATAATAAATACATATATAGAACCTCATTATTACGAATCCTATTAAACCACACATTGTTTCTAACAGGCAGTTTTATGAAAATAAATCACCCAATCTGTCAGCCATGTTTCTGGCTGTTGACACGGTCGTTTGTACCTTCACTTAAGTGCCATTCTTCCTAACAATTATATAAAAGTAACCATAAATAGTGTGCAACTATTACTAATAAATGTAATACTGATTAAAGTTTTGCTGAAACAAACTTTCCAAAACCACACTTTATTCTGTAATAATGCCCAAAGGATGGTTAGAAAAATTTACTTGTTGAAATCAACTATAAATCATTATTAATTATTGAGTAACTGAGTGAAAACTTTTAACTTACTACCTGACTTGTTTCCAAATAATTGTTTCATTAACAAAACCAACCCATTTTGAAACTCGTTAGCAAGTTAAGTTTAAAGTTGTCACTCAGTTACTCAATAATTACTCATGATATATTCAGTGAACACAAGATAATTAGAACAAACAACTTTAAATTATAAATGTTGATCTTAATTAATTTTAAGCATAATTAAAATCAAAATAATTTTGTAACAGACTGGTAAAACTATAAGATAATTGGATTGTCTTTGATGAAGATCGCAAAGAGCGATTGAAAACATTCTGTCGTAGTGAGTTTTTACAAATTTACACAAAATTAAAGTTCAGATAGTCGTTAATTAATGTAAAGTTATTAAATTAGATTGTGTTGGAAGGTTACACATTCATGAACAAATTTGTGAAGTAAGGTCATTAAGTTTCCAGAATTACTCAATATGTAATGTATGGATAATATATGTTCTTACATTATTGCCTCTCAAAGTATTGCCTCCTGCATTTGTTTAAATAAACCAAACAGTGTGTACTTCTTATATATTTCATACAACTGTTGAGATCCTTCTTAGAAGCCATGTTTTTGAATGGTTCTTCACAAAAACTTTTTAGCAATTTTAATCGCCTTTTTCTTATTAGAAAAGGGTACTTTTAATTCCTCCTGATAGCACCAGCAGATATTTAAGAGTGGTAAAATCTTTTCTAGGAAACTACTTTTTCACAATTAGGAAACGATATACTCGATCATTGTTGAGAAACTAAAATCAATTGTTTCTAGTCCACTTTTAGATTTTGCACTACTTTAGAAGTTTGTAGCCTACTCATCATGTAGAGAAAGCAGAGAGAAATACCTTTTAAATGAATCAAGTATTTGTGACTGATCTAGTCTGATTGCTAGCAGTACTGCGTTTGATATATCTTTAACAGCTTTATAAGATATAGCTGGTATTCGAAGAGTGGAAGACCTTTTATCATACTTCTATACTAAACCTTCTTTTTAGGATGGGGTGATACCTAAAATTTTTCTTCTGATTCTCGATTCTTCCAAGATATGTATGCCCATATGTAATTTACTAATAATATATTTAGTTAACATCTATGTCAAATAGTGAAGTCTTTTAAAAGTTCTGTTTTAATGTGATTCCAAGAAATGTATGCCTATACGGAATTCACTAATAATATATTTAGTTAACATCTATGTCAAATAGTGAAGTCTTTCAAAAGTTCTGTTTTAATGTGATTCCAAGAAATGTATGCCTATACGGAATTCACTAATAATATATTTAGTTAACATCTATGTCAAATAGTGAAGTCTTTTAAAAGTTCTGTTTTAATGTGATTCCAAGAAATGTATGCCTATACGGAATTCACTAATAATATATTTAGTTAACATCCATGTCAAATAGTGAAGTCTTTCAAAAGTTCTGTTTTAATGTGATTCCAAGAAATGTATGCCTATACGGAATTCACTAATAATATATTTAGTTAACATCTATGTCAAATAGTGAAGTCTTTTAAAAGTTCTGTTTTAATGTGATTCCAAGAAATGTATGCCTATACGGAATTCACTAATAATATATTTAGTTAACATCTATGTCAAATAGTGAAGTCTTTTAAAAGTTCTGTTTTAATGTGATTCCAAGAAATGTATGCCTATACGGAATTCACTAATAATATATTTAGTTAACATCTATGTCAAATAGTGAAGTCTTTTAAAAGTTCTGTTTTAATGTGATTCCAAGAAATGTATGCTTGTACGGAATTCACTAATAATATATTTAGTTAACATCTATGTCCAATAGTGAAGTCTTTTAAAAGTTCTGTTTTAATGTGATTCCAAGAAATGTATGCCTATACGGAATTCACTAATAATATATTTAGTTAACATCTATGTCAAATAGTGAAGTCTTTTAAAAGTTCTGTTTTAATGTATTGGGCTACACAAAACGTTCAACCATGGTTTATGAGTAGAAATTTCTAAAAGCATGATCCTACAAGTCAGATAAAAGTAATGATTTATTTAAATTACAAATGTGAACTGCTGTCCACATTTACAATATAAATTCAGTAATAGCCTTGTACAACTGGAGGAATTGGAACTACCTTTTCTTTGTTTTGTTTTAACATCTATGAAGTGGTGGCGGCCAGAGATGTGGAGAGTCCAGCCAGCTCTAGTGAAACTGAAACAGCAGAGTAACGAACGGTCACAAACGGACCAGAAATGTTTCTGATCGTATTTGTTGTTGAATTATAACTATATAATAATTTTCTTATCTCAAGTCAGTATTTGCTTTAAACGTTTAACTCATTCAATTCATCTAGTACATAAGAAAAGGGATAGTTGATGGATAATTATTTTTTCAATAAATTACACCACACACGTATTTTAACAGTTATAAAAAACAAGAATAGGAATCAGCTTTATTCAATGGAAAATCTAGTATCGAAGAGTGGTTGATACCATTAGAACAAATGATTTCTCTAATCAATAATCGGAATCAACCCATCCCTTCCTCTTTTAATATTAATCAGTAAAGAATGCAGAAGAGTAATTTATAACTAGAGACAAAAGTTATTGACGTAGCTTTGGAGACAATGTTCTATTCCAAGCTAATTTTATCAAATGAGTAGTGCAATTCAACATTGTTGTAAAGAAATAAATTGATGATAATCCATGAGCTTTCACATTCCTTTACTCAAATGAAAACAAAACTCGAGACATGATGCAGTAAACATGATTTTAAATTTCAATCATCCCATTTCTTCCTCTTTTAATCAAACAAAACCCTTTTCATACCAAATAAAGAAAGTTATGCCTTTCTTTATAAATTTATAACAAAACAGTTTGATAACTTTGTTGGTACATTTTACTTCCTTGCTGAAACTGGGCTAAAATTTAGACAAAGCTGTAACAGAAGCCTATAAAATTATACAATACAAAATTAAGGATATACATAAAAATAAATATTTGAATAAAACAAGCAATGAGTGCAAATATTTGATTTTATTCATTTTAATTAAAATACAAACCAAATACAAACACTGTCCAGGATGTTTCAATACTTAAAAATAAAACTAAAATATCACACATGAATAACAAAACAAAACTTTTTACATTTAACAAAATATAATTAAAAATTAAATGTTATTTTACAACCTAAACAAATTAGGAATCACAAAAACATTAAAAGATTATACAAGCTCCAAAGCAAGAATTTAACTTGTAATATTATCTACAATAACAGTATTATTTTTAATAACCAATTTCGTGAGCGATTAGGACCAATCACAAACTTTAATGCCTTAGATAAATGTCTTAAGGCGTTAAAGTATGGTGAATTGATGCACTTGTAGAGTCAAGTAAGGTGGTTAGAATAGTGTTAAGTTTCCTGCAATATAATCTTGAAACAACCACATGCACCACAACTGAAATTATCTATCAAACCAAAATATCCTTCCCGTTAACACTTGGTGACTTTTCACAGGAACTATGTAAAACTTTTGATTGGAAAAGGATTGTCCAATTATATGTAGTAAGATTCCAACCAATCGTGTCAGAGTTATAGTTCACATGGACTGTCAAAACTCACAAATGGGGATAGGCATAAACAAGAGGGAGGATCCATATAAAACGCCATGTTTGGGCTTTCAAGAACCATATATAAATAGATAGTTAGCTAGACAGTCAGAGCCAGAGTTGTTGAAATGCAGATGCATGATTATTGTATTTAGTTAGTATCATTAACTTGTCTTATAAGAAGTGTTATTGTGTAGTGCGACATGACATCAGAATGTAAGTCAAATATATCATATTCAGTTATCTCTGCAATACTCATTTATAACCACGAACCTTTCCGACACACAAATGAAATAAAGATCCGGTGCTTCAAGGTAAATTATTAGCTCGGCACATTACAAATTTGGTGGCAGCTGCAGGATTATGCCCGTTGCAAAAATTATGGATTTTTAATTTAATTTGTGTGGTGGGAAGTAATTAATTAAAACTTTAATTTTTTTAGATTTTGATTACAGAAGTTAATAAATTAACAATGCTTAAAGATAATCAATCATATTAATTTTATTGGCTAACTTATTTTAATAGTAAGTAATAGACACAACATATCTATGTATATTAGTATTATAATATAATTCCTGTGTGTATGAGTAATGGTAATAAAAAGAAAAGAGAAATTGAAGGGAATAATATGGATAATAGACAAAATTTTGGTAGTCCATCTGCTCAGCCAGTTGAGAAATCTCCTACAGCTCCTGGATTATTTATGAAAATAGGTACTTGTGTAGGGAATGTTACAGCATACAATAATCATTTTCGCATACTTCCAGATGTAAATCCCTTTGCTCAAAAATCATTAGGAAAGTCGATGACCCGGAACAACAAAAAATTATTCCAGAAGAAGCAGAGAGGAGAATGTTAAACGCTTATACATATGGTTTATTTGGTGTTGTATGACAAGTTAGGTATCAAATGCCAGGTACATTGTCAAAATCAATCCAGTTTGCAGAAGTTGAAGCAAGAGGAGCTACTCATTTCACTACTCAAAATAAAAATGTATTTCTCACACAACTGACATGCTTTACCTGTAATCAAACCAATTACATAGCAAAAAATTCTCGCATGAAACCTAAGAATAGTCCTCCTCAAAAAGTTTTAAAATAAATGGAAATAATAATAAAGTCAATAATAATATTAAAAGAAAGTCAACTGAAAGAATGCAATGATAAACTCTATAGAATTTGCTCGAAAGATGCGCCCCTACTGCTAGCGGCTGAAGGAAACAGCTGCATATATGCAATATTTACTGGAGAAGACAGCAAAGCTCATCGGTATTGTCAGCGAGAATTCTTACGAAACTACACCATGCCTACTCTGTATCCAGGTCCTAAACAAGAACTTTGGAACTTCAGTCTGCCCCACTCTGTTATGTCCACATGGAAATGTACTTTTCCTAATAAAATTCCTCTTAAATCTACCCTTCATACATCTATGAGAACTTTAAAAGGAACTGGTATTATTTATAACACAGAAAATTGTTATATCTATTTAAAGTATTTCAAGATAACACCTCATTCTAAAAGAAAAACTTCTTTAAAAATTCAATTTTATCATTGTCCCCGCAATTTCAGATATCTTTACTTCTGTAGAACAACCTTATTAAAAAATCAAATTACCTATAGTGGAAATAACATTTCAAACTTAGAAGAAATTAACAATCATTTGGATCGAGCTGATATAATAAGTATAGAAAGGTTCTAGAGGAAGTTGATAGAGATAAGGAAACCACAAGCAGTACACAATAATTTATTGCTGACCTACCTCACTGTGTTACTTCTTATCATTATCACTAGCTGCTTATCTATCAGCTGTGTACTTCATTGCCTATTTCAACAAAATCTTCAAACATCCCTTAGCCTTAATCATGAGACTAAAGACATTGCAGCTGCCATACTTGCATTCAACTTGATGCAAGGCAGCAACATACCAACTACAACTAGATCTGCCCAAGGACAACTTTCAACATCCATTTAGATTAACTTAGTGAAAGTGTTTGTGAGTGTAAAAGAAAGTATATATAGTTAGTTAAGTGGAAAAAATAATACGTTTTACTTGTAATCTGTATTAATGCAATTATGATAGACAAAGGTTGTATTTCTTATAATTATTTCATAATCTTGCATTAAATCTAATATAGATTTTTAAATATTTAAATATCTTTTCATAAATATGTGTAAATGAATAGTCAGATCTTAAGATGCACAATTATATTATGAACATTAAATAATTAGTTTTTAAAATATTGAACTTTAGATCTATCCAAAACTGAAAGTTTTAAATATTTTCATTTCTTTAATTAATAGTTTAATTCTTATAATAATATATACTCCAATTTATATACTCTTTGCTTTATATTATCAAAAATTATTTTATAAAGATGATATCGAGAACACTAATTTAAAATTTGGTTTTAAACTTCATATTAGGGTTATAGTAATAATTTGCAGAGAATTAATATTTTTGAGACATATTTTTTTAAAACTTTTTAAACTTATATTTTTGAAAAGAAATACTCCTCAAGCCTTACTTTTTGAAAAGATAGTGTGGTTGTAGTGCCATGTAATCTGCATAAGATGGTTAGATTAGTGTTTTGTTAAGTTTCCTGTAACATAATCTTGAAGCAACCACCACATGCATCACAACTGAAATCATCTATCAAACCAAAATATCCTTCCCGTGGTCACTTGGTGACTTTTCACAGGAACTATGTATAACTTTTGATTTGAAAAGGATTGTCCAATTATATGTAGTAAGATTCCAACCAATCATGTCAGAGTTATAGTCCATGTGGACTGTCAAAACTCACGAATGGGGATGGGCATAAACAAGAGGGAGGACCTATATAAAACGCCATGTTTAGGCTTAAAGAGCCATATATAGATAGATAGTTCGCTAAACAGTCAGATAGATAGAAAGATAGGGATAGATAGATAACCAGAAAGTTAAATAGGGAGTCAGAGCTATTGAGATGCAGATTCATGATTATTGTATTTAGTTAGTATCATTAACATGTCTTATAAGAAGTGTTATTGTATAGAGCAACATGACATCAGAATGTAAGTCAAATATATCATATTCAGTTATCTCTGCAATACTGTGATAGTCATTTATAACCATGAACCGTTCCGACACACAAATGAAATAAAGATCCGGTGCTTTAAGGTAAATCATTAGCTCGGCACATTACGCACTGTACATAACTCTGGTTTTAGATATAAGTTATTTTTTAAAACACTTTTGATGTATTTTTGATTCGACTGTGAAACCACTACAATTTTTTACCTTTCAATGATTACCTTGATCAACATTCAACAAAATTAATTAACACTGATGGCACAAAGTTAAAAGTTTGTTCTTTCTGATTGATTTATTCAATGTAAAGAAGCAACAAAAAGTTGTGAGTCGATAAGTTTTTGTAGAAACTTGTGAAGATTCGTGCAAGTAATATTTTTGTATATGACTTTATACATCTACATTGTAATATGTGAAAAATGTAATGAAAACAAATTTTTTAATTTTTCACTTTTTCTATTTTCTTATTTTTTAAAAAATGTTTCATTACTTTTTTTTAATTATAGTAATATTTGTTAATATTTTTTTTTATTTACTTATTTTCTCATGTTAACCCAACTTACCTTTCATTTACAGAAAATTTCTTTGCTTTTTTGTAAAATACTTTATTGTAAAATCCTGCACAAACTTCAAAACAATTTGTAAAGGCGTCAGAAAAATCATTGACTTCGGACACAAAAGAACTTTTTTATTATTCAATCGCTTGTTCATTGTAAACTACCCACACAAACTTCGAAAGGATCTGTAAATACGTGGGTAAACCCATAGACTTTGGACACAAAAGAATGGTGACAATGTACTGTATGTGATATTTACAATCCAAATAATTACAAATATTTAACCTAGAATACAGCACAATACACTTGAAACAAATCGTAAATGTACGGCAATGCTAATCTGAGAGAAACGGTAGAACGTATATATACAGGAATGCTCCTGCTGGCCATTGAGCGATCTCACCTACTGGTACATGAATGCTAATCAAAGGGTTAAAACCTATTTTTCTCCCTTAACAAAACAAATATTATTTGAAATCATTCATCATTTGTAAAAGCACAAAGTTTTGTGTTTTAAAATCAAATAATTTTTAAAAAAGTGTATTTTACAAAACATCAAAAAAATCAGTCATTCCATAAATATATAAAATGTAAAACTCATTCAGTTTTAGCAGTGAAATATTTATAAAAATTACTCAAAACCCTAAAAAACTATTATCAGTAAACATCAAGAAAATGACAGAATGAATTAAAATATAGAAACTATAAATTTACAAGCAATAGTATTTATTACATAAAAAAAATTATATATGACAGAATTGAAATTTTTCTTAGTGCAATGGACTAAAGAAATTAAAACATACTTTTTTCTAAGATTTAATCAACTAGATATATTAATACTAGGTGCCAGCACGATTTTACTTCCATCAACTTTTGGGCAAAATAAAATATTTATTTGAAATGAAAAAATAAAGTTGAAACTAAATGTTTCATTTCAATGTTATAACTATTTCTTGAACTAAGCTTAATTCACTTGGAAGAATTATTGTGGTATATTTTATTATTATGGACAATTCCTACCTAAATTTATGAATAAACTGTTGCGAACCAGAGGGTGAAAAATGCGTTCATTTTAAGCTTACTAACCTGCCAGTCATGATTAGCAAGGCATATCTGTATCCAGTAAAAGCCTGAGGCTACCTAACTTTTATATTTGTTAAAATCCTTCTTAATTTTTAGTAATTTAAAAAGATAAATAGTATATATCAGGGTTCCCCAATTATTATGTTGTCCAGCTATTATGTGCAGGCAGCCAATAGTTTTACAAAATTGAAAAGAAATAGTTATTTAATCAAGTTATACAAAATTGGATCAGTGTATCAGTCACCTGAAGCTATCTAACAACCTCAAAATGCACAATTTTTCATATAATTTAAAAAACTTTCCCCCAGGGCACTAATTCTAATTTGCACCCCTTGGTAAATAGATTTCTAGGCCCCTAAGATCAAACGAAATTATCCTTATATTATGACGAAATTTAGAATACACCAAGCAACAATAAAGTAGCAAATAATGGATCTTTTGTTTAGTTTACTATATTTATTTGCCCTGAGAGTAAAAATGCCCTCAACACACAACATTTAAATTTAAAACAATTTCTCGGGGGCTAGAGCCCCTCTCCTGTAGTCACAACTCACATATACTGTGCCTACAAAAAAAATTAATCCTTAAGCTCCCCCTGCCTGTAACTAGTTACCAAAAAAAATTGTCTTTAATAAACATTTTAATTATAAGATCAACTTTACCAAACAGATTTTTTGTTCATGGATAAATTGTACAAAATATTATTAATTTTTTAATTAAATTAAGTATAACTTACATTAATCAAACTGTGTCTTTGTTTTATACTACAAAACAATAGTAGCCCAGTCCCTTAAATTGATCAAACGTGTAGAACTGCAAGTGGTATGTTCAAACTATTTATATGTGTTTGGAAGAGCCTAGGTCAGGTATTCCTAGCCAGATTCAATAAAACCTGAAAAAGACTGAAACTAGTCAGTGTACACATTCACCAGACTCATCAATAATTATGAGTCTATGGGTTGTGGAAATATTCAAATATAAACCTGCTTGTCACTTGCGAGACTACAAGTCAAACACTATTGGCTCAATCAATCATTGTACGAATGAGGTTTTAGAATGGACCTTTTAAAATCAATCTGTTTATGAACAAAATAATGTATATCAGTAATTGTGTAGGGTGTTCCTGAAAATGATTTAGTTTTGAAGAAAAATGTATTTCATGAGCCTCTTAGATTCATTAGGGTAATATTAGGTAAACCAAATCAAAATGAAAATTTTCTGTATGACTGGTGAGGTAATTTTGAACAAAGTGGTCCATCATTGTAGTGAGTTAGAAGTAATGGAATTTAATCAACACATGTATAGCCAGTACAATGTTTAATCGTTGATTTCCATGTGCAGTACAACCAATAGGTTCTTTGTACAATGTATTGAGTTTTTAACTAAGCACAGACTTTTCTGAAACAAAGCCACTCTGTCATGGTGGTATGTACTTCCATGGCTAAAAATACAATGTTTTTATCAATTATTACATGCTGGTTCAATAAGGTAATGAACGGCACTGATGTTGTCATCTCAGAGACCTGACCTTGGTATCGAATGCGACTTAGGTTCTGTATAGTTTCCTGTCTAACTTTACACTTATTAATGCAACCAAACACTTAACTATGATAAACATTATGTTTGACTATATTGGATTCATTCATATAGATAAAATTAATAATGAAAACAAAATAATGATAAGTTTAAATTTTATGTAGGTCACAGTTATGCAATTAGGTTAAATTCATAAGATCTAACTTATAAGAGAAACAGACAGATGACTAAAATTGTTGTAAGATGTAGGTCAGATGGTAAATATAGCCTGAGATTACTAAACTGCATTAAATATAGACTGCATTTAATTCTCCATATAGAAATCTGAAGCAAGGTTAAAATTGTGTGTTAGTTTTCTAGCCATACATATTGGATTTGAATTTAATTGTAAAATTTTTGACTAATAGAAAGATGGACAAAATAGACTAAGATTAGTTTTAAAATAAACATTTTACTGCTTGTTACTTGTCAAATTAAGAAAAAGGGTGCGCCAAAAGTTTCATTAAGAAAATCCAACTTTTTTTATTAACATTAGAAGGAATTATTAGTTACAGAAGTAGAAACCACTTTTCATACCAATAAAACTTTTTAGTTTTTGCAAGAACTGTTAAATTTCTGTTTTCAGTGAAAGAATCTAACTAGAAAAAAATTAGTCTTTTGATAATTTGAACGATAAGTACCCAATTTCTAAACCAGCTGAAAATCTGAATTAAACCCCCATTTTAATTATAAAATCTGAGGGTATCCTAATGAGGGTAACAACAATGACATCACTGTTTTATCTAGGCATAAAGTTTTTAAAAAACAATGTTACAAATTTAAGAATATTTATATATCGAAATATGGTACAAAATCTGCCTTCTTAAGGAAATTATTTCTAAAGTCAAATGGTTATAGGTGTCTTTCATTGTTACAGCTGTCTATAGTGATTATATTGCTACAGATTTCTGTATTACATGTATGTATATAGATCATAACAGAAATGTAGAATATTAACTAAATTTAAATATAAAATGTATTAACATAAAATAACAAATTTCATTTAAAAATTAGACTTCATGAAAGAAAATTATATAATTCTATATTGAGACATTTAATACAATATATTTATAAAAGTATAAACGATCGAGTTTAATAAGAAAAAATAAACACTGATCCAGAAAATAGTATAATACCATTGATAGGTTACTTTTATTTTTTAAATGTGAAATTTTGTTAAGATACACTGGAAAGATTTAGAAGGCTGAATATTTCATATAAATGGGTAAAAAAGTAAATCTGAGATAAGAGCGACCTTTGTCATACTATTTGAAATGAGAATCACAGACATGAAAAAACATTAAAATTAATGAGATACTATTCAAGATAGATTTTGGAGATAATGTCAGCAGGAGGTTCAGAATGTATCAACAATTTCTTGCTGTAGGCTTTATCTATTTAATTTCTCAGGCTCAATACCTCTAATATCGAGTTTTTAAAAAAAAATTTCTTCTCTTAGTCTGACGATTTTTTTCAACAGCTTCTAAAAATTCCCTAAAGTGATAGTTTTTGCTGTGTTGTACTTATTTATATAATTGTTTCCCAAAATTGACAATAAAACAATTTAATTTATTAACATTTTTGAAAACTTTTTTCAGTATTTATGTATTAAACAAGAAAGAAGTTAAAAAAACTTCTTGGTAAAAAACATTGTACAAAACTTGTTTGTACAGAAAATACTATATTTCAAAAAAAAAATTTATATAAATTTTGCTAAAGAATTAAGTATAAATGGAAATATTTACGTGGAAAACATTCTTGTTAAAAAATGGCAGTTAAAAAACTATTCAAACAAAAACTCGCTCCAGAATTGTGCACTCATAATTTGCTTTTACTACTTGTGTAGTTTTATTATTAATTTGTGTAATTTAATTATTTACAAATTATTACTACTGCTTAGAGTATCATTGCCAGTTGATTTTAGCATAAAGTGAATGTTAATATAGGTTAATGAGAGGCCAAAGATTACTGCGTTTTCAAAATTATTTAATCAGCTTTTCTAGATTTGTAGCTTGTTCACACAAAGTATGTTCAGTAACTGTGTTGCACTTTTGTAAATGTCTGATTTATCACGATCACTGTGGACAACCGGCAGAAGAATCACTGGCAGACAAGAGTCAGTGTCTGATAACCAACTTTTGGATCATACAACTACTCCTGTCTTTGTGACGAGTGTTGCCATAGATACTTACACATATGGCTAGTTTGTTGAATAACCTACCAGTACTTTGCTTTTGACCTGTTGGTTTCTGATCATTGCAATTAATATGTGTTTTATCAACATTTTTGTTTATCTAGTGTATAAAACCATTATAAAAACCTATTAATAAATTTTTATTGCAAAACTAACTAATAAATAACAACTTTAATTATACTTTGAAAATATTTCAAGTTGCTCACCAAAATCGT
Organism: Prosapia bicincta; assembly: GCA_036971475.1. NCBI lineage: Eukaryota > Metazoa > Arthropoda > Insecta > Hemiptera > Cercopidae > Prosapia > Prosapia bicincta. Next base: position 144,572,452 of record JBAIZL010000004.1, on the reverse strand, counting down.
ACTTCCTATTTGTAAGATTGCAATAACAATTCATAGAAATAGAACACTGTGTGGAATAGGAGATAAAACTTAACAAAATGAGCTTTAACAGGAATTTCTATAAAGCCATTAGTGGCAACACCAGGAAAAATATTTTGCTTATTGACAAGTTTTTCTCTAAAGGTGTAACTCATCACTGCCGCAATGAAGGTGTTAAATTTGAGGATCATCTCTCTTAACAGCTGTCTTCATTAATCATACATGTGCATCATGTTATATATAAAAGTTGACTTTATTGATATATAAGTTTAAAATCTAGCATTTAAAGATCAAAATAGAAATAAATGTACCTGATTATATACCATATGAAAAAAATGTAAGTGTATAATTCATAAAAAAGATAATTGGAGCGAAAATTAGTATAGGGTATTTTACTAAGATGATTTTTTTAATAGTCAATTAAAATGCTAGTTCTAGTTATTTTTTTATTACAAATTTTCCATTTTAATATTTTACACTGTTTAAAATACAAAACGTTTATAGTGTATACTCAAATATTTCAGTTTTTGCAAAATTTAATCAATTTTATTTTTATTAAAGAGGACGATTTTACAATAACATCATTGGCACTTTTATATTATTCAAAGCTACCATTCTTTAATGATTAATTATTATAATCAGACTAAAATGGTTAAATAAGAAAAAAAACAATTATTCTACAGCAAATTAATGTGACAGTTGCACCCAAATATTCAATTAGTAAAAAGAATAGAAAAAACTGCCAAAGTACAAAATATGGTAAAATAGAAACATGAATTTCAAGAAAAAAATGGATCTACAAAAATCATTTTTACAAAATTGAATTTAATACTCTATATTGAGCTACTAAATAGCTTTCCTCTAAAGTAAAGAACTAGTTTTAAAAAAAATAGAACACTACCTCTGCTATATTACAGAAAAGAGTTTAATATATTTTGTACATTACTATATAAAAGATAAAGCTATTATATTGACATACTTGTTGACATAAAACTTAAACGGCTATGTAGGCATTTTGTGCAAACTAATCAAATACGGAAATGTGAATAAAATTAGCATTTAATGACATCCTATCATATTTATATTATGAATCTTAATCTTATTTAACTTGATCAAACGTTAAGGTACTATTGTAAAGAGTATATTAGTTACAAAAATATTAAACAGTTGAAATAAGAGGATTCTTAGTTTGCTATTCATATTTTTAAAAAATATTAATTCAAACTATCACACCCATCATATCACATTCAAAGCATTGGTTTGATTTTCTTTTTCATTACCTTCTCTTCTGCATGAAGAAAAATACAAAATAGGTTACAAACAGTGCACTGAAGTTGTACTTTTCTATTCATATATATATTTTTTATTTATTTTCCTTTTATAAGTCGCCTACAAAATCTGATTATCCCGCAATGTATCTATTGGTTTCTATTACATAATCCGTGTTAAAAAAAAATACGTATATAAAATAAACTACTGACTTTTAGAATATACGGGAGTACCTCTTTAGTTTGAAACATGGGACTTGGCCTTGTTGAATTAAAGATATCGAATTACTTGATTTGCAAAGAAAAGTACTAAGTTAGTCATATACTTCAAGAACCTGTACTGAACATCTTAAACGAAAAGATATTTATATTACAATTTGTTTTATTGCTTTTCTGTTCTTGCAGTTTAAATATTTTTACAAGCCCTTCAACTTTATATCTCAACAGTTTAACACGTTCATTGCCAAGCTGGAAATTGGAATTTTGTGTGGTGGCCGCTATAATAATTCACTTAGAATTTGGATAGCAACGACCACGCAATATCGCGTGATCGGACATCATGTAAGATCTGAAATCACTCGATATCGTGTGATTGGCAATGAACGTGTTAAAGTTTTGAAATGGAGTTAATCCGAAATGCATCAACGAAGAATAATATTTTGATGTTAGGAAACGGAAATATGTACTCAAATGTAAATCAATATTCTAAACAGAAATCAAGATTACATTAAGAATTTATTTCAACTTTACATCACAATTTTATTTATTAACATAAACAGCATCACGTTCAATACCTATAAATCAATGATTTTTCCCTTTAACTATTTTCTAATTATTTTGGCTTATTCAAGCATTTTGCTAACATGGTTAGCATCATCAGAAGGTTACAAAAATACTGGGATCTAAAAACTAAAGACCTAATGACTACTCGCAATGGGTATCACTCCCGCTCCTTCGTCCAGTGACCGGTTTATCCAATACCAGCGCTGGGCGAAGGAGTGGGAGTGACTTCCATTGCAAGTAGTCATTATGTCTTTAGTTTTTACATCCCAGTATGTTTGTAACCTTCAGATGATGCTTGCAGTGTTACCGAAATGTACATCAAGGATATTTTAATATTTGTTATAAGGGTTATTGTTGTGTTAATAGATTTTTGTTTTTAATTTAAACTTTATATCACAACTTTTTTATTATCATAAATGGCATCACGTTCAAAACCAATAAATAATCCAAAGGCTTTCCCTTCAATTTTGGCTAATTCAAGCAGTTAATGTATTGCGCTTACTTTGTTCACTTTTTCTCATATTACACAAAGATAAGCAACCCAGTAATATACTCAATAAACAAAGGCACCTATAAACTACTCAATGAACAAAAGCATCCAGGCTGACTACTTTTTTGCGTCAATACTTACAGTTGTGCATACAAAAGAGAATTGATCTATTAACAATCAAAGCATTCCATGCCTATGAAAAATTTGTTCATTTAACCTGTTTTTGAAAAATTGGTTTTTATGCTCAGGACTTGTGTTAAACTGATCAAGTGTTGGGTTACCTACTATGCTTAACTCCTGCACTGGTATACATATTATATCAATAACTTATCTTATTTTACTAGGATTTTGCTATAAATTTTAAAAACTCTTTTATTACATCAGCTAGTAATAAAAATGTTTAAATGTTTTAAAAGAATATACATTTTTTTTTAAAATGCCAAAACATTTACCAAAATCTATAAAACTTCAAGATAAAAAACAAATAAACTCTAAATAAGGTAACAAAGTTAAGGCTGTGTATACAAATTATATTCTGAACTAGTGTATAGACGAAATACTTAGATAAAACAAGCATTTGAAAATAAAATACTATTTCACTGTAGTCATGTACATGTAAATTCCCTTAACCCTTTAATCAACTCCCTTAATCATTAGCTCTTAAGCAATAAGATCGAATCAGATAGCTTTCGAAGACCTCAAGAATATACAAAAAGTTTGTTTAGTGTTCTTTAATACGTGTTTGATATATGCTTAAAGAGGATGAAATGTTTATTACTTATTAAAGGAAATAAAAGGAATTAAAAGCAGAAAATTATTTAATCGGCTAAATTCTACTATAAGGTTCAAAATTCACACAACAATATACAAATACAAGAAATCTTGTTATATAAATTCAAAGCTTTTTGTCAGTAAAACCGTTCCGACATCATCATGAATGAACAGATTCATTCCTAATGAGTGTAGAACTGTTTACCGACAAAAAGCTTTCAATGTATATAACAATAAATAATTCTAGTTTATTCTTGTGTATTTAGAGAGAGTAGAAATTAGTTCAAAGTTATGCTGGACTTTACATACGTTTCAACATTATTTTAGAAAAGAGCCTATTTAAAAGAATATATAACTGTACATTAATATTAAATATTGATTCTCAGTACTGAAAGGATGATGTAAAATTGTTTTAATTCTGATTCAAAGTTCCTTGTATGATGTTATATGCTATGAATAAAACCAAGAACTATAGAGCCCGGTGGGATAACCAAAAGGTTCAGCCCGAATATGACAGGTTTTTAAAGTTTTTACCAGTTACCTTTGGAAAGTTGTTTAAAATATAGGTTCATCGTCTTAGAGTATTTATGATGGATGATATTACACTTTGCATTGAAAACTTTTTTTAATTTTAAAGTTAGTTGAAATGTAATATTTTGCTATAGTTATATTCTCTATATATAAAAATCGAGACATAATAATTCATAACCATAACGCCTTGAAAATTTACCTTATTAAACCTGAGTCGTTATATTTTACATTTTCATCTAAAAGTGTTTTATTAGGTACTTTCTTTCAAGCATTCATCTTGAAATTCCTAAAAATGAATGGAATTTAGGAAAATAGAAGCATATATAGATATGCTATAGGATCAAACAAATATAGGTAAGTAAAAAAATGAACTTGTATACTTTTAAAATCAAGGTGATTATGGCATAGTATTTGTTCCATACAGTTGACATGTTATTTCTAAATTCTATAGATTTCTTGTAATAACTGAATAAAAAACTGTTTAATGAGGAAACATTTTACACTTCAACAGTATTCTCTCTTATGTTGAAAGTTTTTGGCAAAGAAATTTGAAGGTGACATTTGGCACGTCTTATTTTTGTTATTCTGCTATCAGCAACTCATTTTTCACAAAATAACAATGATGATGAAAGACCAATGGTTTGATACAAATGAAGTAATTGAAGCAGAATACCAAACAGTAAAAACCAAACAGAAGCGGATTGAAAAACTCCAAGCATAAAAGTCAATTTTCGGTATTTTAAAGAATAAATCTGGAACTTTTTTTAACTCCCTTCATAAATGTAAAACTTATAAAACTTTAAGACACTATGACTGTTTTAAAATTTGATTCAAAGTTCAATCTTTTGAAATAAACTAATCAAAATAATTAGTTTCATGCCAACATTTTTGTTTTAAATTTTAAAGTAAATAAAAATATATTTTATTTTTATTAGTACAATACATAAAGAGCTGCTGGCCAGGCTAACTGTTACTGACAATAAGATTGACCTATTTACTAAATAGCTAGAATATATTACAATATTGTTAATTGAAAAAAAACAAAAATTACTTATTTTATAATTAATTATCTTAATATAGTTTGTTTTATCTCACAATAATTTATTTAAAGATCTATTAAAAAATATTTAATGAAATATAGTAATTCAGAAGAATTTCACTCTGTGATGCCTCCAGTTAGAAATGCTGCATATTGTTGATGTTGCGTATTTTGTAAATATCCCGCAGTAAAAGGAAAAATCGATCACACAATAAAAAAGTCAATCAAATATTTTAAAATAGAATAAAAATTAATAAAATCAAATACTTTTGAAGTAGAAAAACTAAAGATGTTGCCACTGCGTTGTCGGAAGATGGGTACTGGATTCAATAGCTCGAGCAATTGCTTCGTGTATTCCATGACCAAGCCATAATAACTGAAGTTTCTGGTATCTGTCATGGCAGAGACGGAGTGGGTTACCTCTTCTTAAACCCTGATCAGTTTCTCCATAATCATCTAGATAAGGTGGTATCAATGAGCAGCCTCGTTTAGGACTAGCTAATAACAAAATTTCACATTCTCGAACTCGAAGAAAAACTGATGCACCTGCACCACAGCGATGTGTATGATAAGTGCAGGCACCAACCTAAAACAGAAAATGCAATCACACAAATATTTGAATTTCATATGCATTTTGTTGCATCATGAAAATAAATATATTTCTCCCAAATTAGCTTGAAAATGAGAGCACATAATTAATGGTTCTTGAAAATCGACTCGCATATACATGAAGTATGATTAGATAACGAAATCCTCTATATAATGAATTTTTATCTTGTCCCACAACATTTTAGAAGTTATACTCCTTATTTTACCTGTAACGAATTTCGGGCCTCTCAATAACGAAGTTTTTTTTCTATTTCAACCGAAGAAATGTAGTGTTGTATAGGCAGCTCACAATGGCATTTCCAGGAAATTGTTTATTTTCAGCAGAAGGTCAACAAAACCAAAAATGGTAAAAACACATGTCGACAATTGACTGCATGTTATAGTTCGGTTCAGTTAACACGTTCAGCACGGCTAGTGTTCCGGCACGCTCTGGGTTCCCTTACAGATGCGCTCCCAGCTTATTTCCTTAGATATGGCGAGCTCACCGGCATGCTCCCAGACTAATTGAAACTTCTGTATTGTCGATATCTGTATAAAGGTTTGATTTTTACGTCAGTGGTTTAAAAGAGTTTGGAGAACATTGTGCCTGAGCTGTTTTTAAATCCGACTATCCCAAGTTAACTTTTGATGCTTCAACTGAAACAATGATTCAGGAAGTTTTATGAACAGATTTATTTTGGTTTAACTTTTATATTTTAATGTTTTTTTTTAGTTTGAACCATTTAACACGGCAGAATATCCGGTAATAACAACGATCATAAAAATTAACCAAGCTTTCCGAACTAACGCAAGAATAAAAGATAACTGTCCTATTAAAGTTAATAAACCAACTGGAGGTGGGAACAGACTATTGTAAATATGAGTCATTGACAAAATGCTTGGACACCTGAAAACCTAATGTGTCAACATAAGGTTGTAGTAAACAAATGTCAGCTAATCTCGGCTATAAATAGTCTCGGACGTGACATATGTATTATCTATGTCTCCATTTACATTATCGATCTTTATGGATTTGTGGAACACGTGGCACAAATGTTGCTAGCTCAGTTATTTATTTTTATTTGTGCCGTGAGTTTGTCGTCCTGTGAAAAAATGTCAAAAAGAAAGTGTTTAAGTGTAGCAGAAAAAGTGAGTGTTTTACGAGAGGTTGATGAATGTGTAAAAAAGTTGGATGTTGCGAAAAAATTTGGTGTACCTCAGAGTTCGCTATCCACTATTCTAAAAAACCGGGATCAAATTCTAAAACAAAGTGTTTATTATGATTTGGAAAGAAAAAAAATGAAACTTTGTACATTCGACAATATCGATAACGAGATAATTAAATGGGTTAAGGTAATGCATGAGAAAAATCTTCCATTGTCAGGAAATCTTATTAAAGAAAAGGCTTTGGAATTTGCAGTATCATTTGGACACAGTGGCTTTAACGCAAGTAACAGTTGGATAGAAAAATTCAAAAAACGCCATAACATTGTTCAAAAAGTCATTTCGGGACTAGTGCTAGTGTTAATATCCCCTTTATCAATGCTGATGAGACTGGTCTGTTTTTTTCCCCAACAAAACACTAACTTTTAAAACCGACCCTTGTTTTAGAGAAAGGATCACCGTATTAGTGGCAGCTAACATGTTAAGGACAGAAAAACTCAAATTGCTTGTGCTTGGAAAAACCAAATCTACACGATGTTTCCGATCTGTCAAGTCCTTAGAAGTTGATTACGCGTTTAATAAAAAGGAGTGGATGACGAGCGAAGTTTTCAACAACTTGCATTTCAAATAAATTGAGACTTTATAAAACATTATCCTATATTAACATTGGCCTATTACACTTACTACGCTCGCGATATTATACTGTATCCATTTTATTACCGCAGGTAGTGCAATATGCACAAGATGGGGTGTGAGCATTCTTTACAACACAACCTCTCAATAACGAATACCTCTCTACAACGAATTTTTTCTCTGGATAATCGACTTCATTATACAGAGGTTCGACTGTATATATATATATATATTGTTTTAAAAACAACCTTCATTATTACGGATTTTCATATCATGGATAATCCTAACCTTATTGTATTAAAGTTACTTTAATTGGTACTTTTTATCAAAAACGTACAAATAAAAGCCAGACACAGGAAATCAATAATGATCATTAGGTTATCATATAAGTTTTTAAGTCTGTTAAGGCTCTGCCAATGGATGTTGACTTGGCATTATAAAATTTCTTGTGCTGCTTTGAGAAAAGGAGTTTCCTTAAATTAGAAAGAAATGGCCCTTAAGAATCATACTCAGGGTGTAATTGTATTATTTACATTATGAGGCGGTTGTATTTACCTAAATGAATTTATTTTTTAACCAATTGTGATTATCATCGCCAATCAATACCAAAGTAATATCAAAATATTTTAGATAGAACAAAAAAATAATAAAATTTTATATAAAACAGAAATTACAAAGCATAAAAACAAAATTTAAACATAACAGTAATAAAATAAAAATAAATATGTAACAATAAATATATAACAATAAAAAACACAATAAATAAAAAGAACAACATAACAATAAATAACAAAACAACACAACAATAAATCTATAACAATAAAAAATAACAGTTAATGTAGAAAAAAGAGGTTAACAATAATTAAACTCTAAACATAAACTAACACGAATATTTCGACACTATAATAAATTAATAAATATATAAAAATCTAAACGAAAACGTAAATAATTGTTTGCTTATTAATTCAATTTGGCAAACATCCACTACTTGGTGATAATTATCAGCAGATCCATTTCACAATTCGTGAGTGCATTGTTCAATGCTACAAGTCAGATAAGGTGCAATGGTCTGAACAAGTGCGAAAGGGTAATGCTGAGAAATATCGTTAGGTATTTTTTTTTTTAACAAGTTAAATTGATAAATTACTGATTACAGTAAACTTTGTTTAACCACCTGTTTTAAACCATCAGTTTCTGTTAACCATTATTGCAGTAATAGCACAATAATACTGTAATAACAAAATGTTCAGTGACACATTCTCTTTGTTCAGTTACATGAACTATTTCGCCTGTAAGTTTATATTATTGTACATTATTTTACCCCATTTGTAACTACTGTGTGGATGTTTTTATCATGTAATAAATAGTTTTGTTTGGTATTACAATCATCTTTAATTTCTTTTTGCTCAGAAATAGTTTACATTACTGTGAGAGTGATATCTGTCTATAATATAATTGATTGAGGAAATGTATTGGACCAATAATACAATTTTTCTGTTATCCGTCTATCCGCTCAACCGCCACAATCATAGTCTCGATGACGATGGTTAATCGAGTTTTTATTGTAAAAAAAAACTCAAGATATAAAACTCAACAATTGCAAGAGCATAAACAATTTTTACTTTGTATTCCACTGTTTTTTTTTTTTTTATGTGGGAGAAGTCTATGAGCTTTGGTTTTGCATCAGTACTTATTTATTCTCAGAATTACACTTGAGTGAGATAATGCTACTTGTTGTTGAAAGACAGTTCAACAAGTCCTTAAAGCTCAGGCTCATGACTCTTTGGAGTCACTCAAAATTTATTTCTTTGAATGCATTTAAAATGTTAAAACAATTCAAAAGTTTATATTTCTAATGAATGTTTAGATATATTTAACACTCTACCATTACTTTTTTATATACGAGCAAAACAGTGAGACAAATTAATAGTTCATTAGGAATCTTAATTCACAAAGATAACTTATTAAACTTAATTTGGAATATTTTTAATTAGCTAAAAGAATTTAGCTATAAATCAGAGAATGCCACATACACTAATTTTTTAGAGGAAGAGAAGGCAATAAACATTGTGTGAGATGGCTACAAAAATACCTACACACTCATGCACATAAACACTTATATATTTGTAAAAATTAGGCTAAGTAAAATGTTCAAAGAGCACCTCATCATGTAACATATGATTAGATATAACACCTGTTTTCAATTCATGTAACATATGATTAGATATAACACCTGTTTTCAACTCATGTAACATATGATTAGATATAACACCTGTTTTCAACAAAAAAGACTGAAGAAATTTATATTATTTCTTTATATATGTTAACAATATCTAATTCACTAATTACTTGATGACTTATGTAACTTTAACCTTATTTCTTTCATAAGAAATGTATACTATGCCTGTGCTTATTTTCAATACCTACGATTGCTTTCTATTTGTGCAATTATTTTTTGAATAAGTACAAAATTTTCTAAAACAACTTTACCAATGAAAACTATTTTTGTTTAAATAAATGCAGTTGATTTCTGAGTCAGATACAACTATTTATTTAAACAGACGTTTCAGTAAAGCATACGTTATCGTCATCAGGCCTTATTCCTCTAGCACTCTATTAAAAAAAATAGCAGTGACATAATTTTAGTATATTTATGAAAACAGCGCATGTATATTTTCATAAACTAACAACACCTTTATCCATGTGTACTAGCAATTAACTCAAGAAAGCTTGAATGTACTTTCAGGAATTTCTCAAGACACACATTCAAGCTTTCTTGTATTTGTTGCTAGTACACTTGGACAAAGATGTTGTGAAACCCTATATGCACCATAAATATACTAAGGTTGTCATGTCACTATTTTTAAAGACAGTGCAGGAGGAATAAGGCCTGGTGACGATAACGTAGCCATTATTGAAACATTGCCTGTTTACACAAGTAGCTGTACTTGACTTGCAAACCAATTGTATTTATTTAAACAATAATCTCTGTGAGTCTAAACATGATTAATGGGAACTATTGTTTTTAGTGAATCAGAAAAAGTGTAGTGTTTAAAAGTTATAAGTTGAATTCATGAAATATTCAGCAAATAAAACACTATATACTGTTTATACTTACTAATGACTTTTCTAGCTCTGTCTGACAACAATAACTCTGTGAACATAACATTTCACCGCAAACAAGACACATTGTTGGATTGCGTGAATCTTCTCGATCACTATTAGGACATGTGAATAATGAAACTGTATTGATAAGTTCACTATAATCGTCAGGGAGGTTGACTAGCTTATTAATGTTTATAATGTCTCTAAAAATTGCTCTCTCACCACTGGCAATTACGTCCTTCAATGCATCATGATTAGCCCATTTTTTAATTATTTGCTGTACACTAACTGGAGATAGTAATTCACTGCAAATTGGTGAAAGCCCTAAATAAGAACAGAGATTAATGAATGTATCACCTCCTACTTCTGTGAGTACAGACGGTGCTGGTACACCAGTTAAATAATGATAAAACAATACACAACAACGCAGAAATGGAACCGATGAGTCTTGAATAATCCTCCAAAGTGTTGACATTTTTATATCCAAATTTGGTCTCAATATTTTAACAATTTCTTGGAGACTTTGAAGTTCCAACCCATCCACGTCGCCTTCATCCATTGGTATTCCATCACGATTAACATCAGTTGATAAAATTATTTGGGCCATATTTGAAATAAAAATTAAATGAAGAGAGTGTAGTTCTAAATTAGTACCCATAGGTACAGGGGTTGGTTGTTCCGTATAAAACAAACTTGGCAACGCCATTGTAAGTGGAACTAAAATTCCAAAACTATCCCATTCAAGTAGAGAAGGACCATCAGAAGGATTGTCCAAAAGAACAGATAGTAAGCGTAAAGCATGTCCATTAATGACCTGTTCTTGTTTCCAAGTTGAACCTAAGACTCCTGCAATTCTAATTAACCCTTCAAGACAATCTTGCTGGCGACAAGTTAGATGTCCAAGTACTGGTTTATTAACATAACGAGTACACCACTCCAAAGAATGAATGGTATAAGAACATGATTTCCACGCCAAAAGCGGAACTCTTGGGTCATCCTGATGAGGATTCACTCCGAGACCTTTTGTGTATGTAGCTTGGGAAAACAGTAAAATCATGTCTAATAGATTCTGAGACAACTGGGGGAAAGCAGGTACCGATGAAGAACTGGTGGCACTTTCATTTTGTTGTGAAGACTGGCCAGACTGATCAGGGCGTGAATATGTAAGCAGCTGCATTACAACGTCACCTTCAGCAATATTATACTGTCTCGTAGTTTGAAGTAAAGGGTTTTGATCATCATATTCAGGTTCTTCATCAGTGATTGATATATCAGGAGAAGTATCTGCTTCATCATCATCTGATCCACAATCAGCTGGTGGAGGGGCAGCTTCAGCAACTGGATTGGTTGAAACTTCTTCAGAGCTAGATGGAAGGGTTTCAGGTTTTACAACAGTACTATTAACAGCACTGTCAGATTTAAGTAAGGATTGTCTTACTGAGGCTTTAATTTTTTGGATTCTTTTCTTCACTTTCAAAGCAATCTGAATGCTTTGGAGCCAACTATCAAAATTAAATATATCAACATTTTGACTAGCTTGCTGAAGGGTCCCCAATGCCGGTATTAATGGAATAACAGTGTTATTTAAACATTCACACAGCGGACAAAGAAATTCGTTCTTTTCCACATCAAAGCTGGCTGGCTGACGCAACCTGTAAGGTCTACGATTCTCCTTAGCTAAAACATTTTCAAAATATCTTTGCCAACAACTACTGTGCATGACATGTCCACAAGTGCTTGTATGAGGAGCTGGACCTAAATTTGCTGATAAAAACAACGGATCCTGTTCATCATCTGCTTCATCAATCACGTTTCTTTGCTGACTAAGAACAGTGGACTTTTGCACAAATGCTGCTAGTACTAAAGCAGGGCCATCAACTGTTACGGTTTGATCTTCTTGACACAGAATACATGTATAAGTCCGTTCCAAACAAATTCGGGATGTTTGATTTGGACCTAAACAAATAGGAGATTCATCAACAACTTCAGAAAGATCCATATTAGATTCCCTTCTTTCTCCAGTTTTGTCAGGATATGTAAGTGTACTTTCAAATAATTTAGCATTTTCTTTCATAAAATTTTTTTGCATTGTTGCCATTTGGGCCATGATTTTAGCACGTTTCTCAGCTGCCATTTTGGCTCTCCATTTTCTCTCTTCTTTTGCTTCTTCTTCTTGTTGACTGTTCAGAGATTCAGTAAGAGACTCAGAATCTGTACTTTGCCCCACTTCTTTACTCCTTGGTGCTGCAACTTGTCTGAATTTCATTAGAGTCCATGTCAGAAGATCTTTGTGGGCCTTTACTCTAGGACTTGAACATAATTCTTCAATCACTTGATCTATTTTCCATTTTTCTGCACGTTCGGTAAATAATAGGAATTGACATTGTTGGCGCTCTTCTTCGTGCAAAGCATAACCAATAAGATGTAAAACTTTGTGCAACTGAGTTTCAGAAAAACTGCGTGCTCTTAGATTAAGGCTTCGATCTAGAACTACCTTCATGATATGAAGCATTACGTCACACTGAAGAAGATTAGCCATCAAGCTGAAAGATTCAGAGAGGGGTGGTAAGGCTGGTGGGGGGCAACATTCCAATTCTCCTGCTGCCTTTCTTCGCTTTCTTTGCTCTTCTTCAGACTTGGAAAGCTCCTCTCTAGTGTAATGATAATAAAAGACATTGTACTGATCATAAAACTGTGGTTTCAACTCATAAACTCCTTTCCCTGATGTCTGATTAGGTTTCTTAAAGTCTGCTACTTCCTGAATAACTTTCTCCATTCCAGTTTCATGATTAACATCATCTGGTAATGTTTTATTGAGTTCAGAATGAGATAGAGGTTTGATACACAACTGCTGAATTATTTCTTTCTTTATAGAATCATCTTGAGTCACTTTTCCGACCCCGGGATTATACCGCTCTCCAATTATGGTAATCAGCAAAGTTAAAAACTCTTCAACCAAGCTGATGATTTGCCTGATACTATCTTCTTCTGGATTTTTGAGAGTGTTAATTTCAAACTGAGGATGAGCCCAGTTTATTAAATTAAATTTATTTAGTACATGAATTAGAAACTCATTACTTTCTATTAATGATGCTCCGATTTGTAAAAGAACTATATCTTTGTCAAGCATTTCACTGCGACATTTTACATTGTGATAGAAATACAACTGATTTAATAATGAATAGCCGTTGCGACGCCACATTCCCGCATGAACTTGAGCAATCTTTACCTGTGTTCTAAGTACGGGTTCAATGATTTGTTCAGGAGTTTGTTTAGGGTGTATTTGAAACTCTGAAGAATCAAAATTCAGACCAAATTTTTCCAAATGTAAATGGAGACCTGCTAGGAAGCGTGAGAGAGGTAAATGTATTGAAACAGGCTGGGACGACACATCATACTGCAAACATGCAGCACTATGGTCAGCTAATTCTCGCACTTCTCCTAAAACAGCTGGATCAAAACTAGGATTGTCATACAGTTTTTTAAGAGTGAATCTGTATGCTTTAATCAGAACTACCCGATCAGTGCCACACCATTTTAAAATCAACGTGATTAATGGTGCCAGTTTTAAATGAAGATTAAATGCAGATTCCCATTCCGGCTCATATTCCATATGTTGTCCAACTTGCCTTGAAACTGCATCCATTCCTTGCATCAGTGTCAAGACATTCAATATAAGAGACACACCTTGAAGAATCCCTTTCCTTAAAGCATCGGTCCATACTTCTGGAATAACACCCAAAAGATATCTTACATCATACAGTATATACTGAGCTCTCTTGAAAGCACCATTTGGAACATTTCTTTCAAACTCTAATTTATTAAGCTTGTTTAATTTTCTTGAACATTCAGAAATAAAAGTATTTAAAAGCAGAAAAAGCACATCTTCTTGCGCTATTAAATAATGTGCTAGTGTTGGGACAGTGTAAATTTGAACCGCTAAAGAAGCAACAGAAAATGCATGGTCATGATCATCTCTAATAAAATCCTTCATTACATTTCCATAATTTTTAGTGAATACTATTGCAAAAGCTTTCTTACTTTCATACTCCATCAACATCCCTGAAATAAAAAGCCTGTGCCAATGCAATCTTGCAGATTTCCAAAGCAATGAGTCGCGCAGTAATATGCCTTCTACGATAGACGTATCTGGTGGTTTTACTTGTAAAGCCACTTCACTAAAAATAACACGAAAACCTTCACAATAAGCAAGTACTTTCTGCAACCAAGTAAGAAGCCTTAAAGCATATACCTGGTGAGCAACCACATGGGCATGAACAACTGAGACCTTTAACGGCCGATTGCCATGACGTGATGTATAACGTTCAATCTCTGTTTTTAATTCTGAACAGTGCTGAAAAGTTGAACATTTCACAACAGCTCTTCCTTCACGATCAATATTTGTCACAAATTCAATTGCATCTCTTTGAGAACATTTTATAACTCTTGCTAGTGTGGTTATCACTTGTTCAAATGTGTGGGTCTCGTCATTATACAAAACAGTGCAATATGTATCAGGTGCACAAAGAAAATTTAATGGGTTTTCTACAGCTTCTTTACATCTTAAATCTGCTGGCAGTCCAGGGCAATACTCCAAAGTTAAAAGATCATAAGCATATCGAAGAACACAACTAAAAGTAACACAAGCACGATCAGCTAAATCTTTAGGCAGAATGTTTGTAGAAACCTTTTTCTGGACACCAACGATATGGATATCACAATATGGGTCTTGCTTCCAAGCTTCAGTATCTCCGCAATCACAACATCCTCCCCCACTAGAGGTTCCCATCTTGTATTTGTGGTTTCGATGAACTGATTTCTTAAAGCAATCAACACAAAGTACACATGTTGCATCCATTCCACATTCTCGACAATTATAGGTAGGTTCTCCCATTTTGAAAACCCGTCCACATACTGATGGTGGATTATCCAACTGACTCAGGTTTTTAAAAACAACTTGCGGATCTCCATCACAGATAAACTCTTCTAATGTGTCAAATAAAACTTTTTGTGCGTTTTCTTCATCAAAACTCCAATCTAAACAGCTGTTGTTCGGTTCCGGACTGAAACTCTTAGGGACCCACATTCTCCAGTGTTCTTTAAAATGTGTGAGCGAAAGAATTCCTTTCTTAAAATTTTCATTCCAAACTGCAACACATTTTTTCGAACAATCAGGCAATAGTGGAGGTTGAGGTTCCACTTCCATGTCACAATTAATATCATCCATCTTGGATCACCCTGAAACAGAAAAAAACACAATTATGTAGATATCAAAATTATAAATAAATCAACTATTCCTTAATTACTGACATATTTTAATGTCATACTAAATAGATTTTTGAAAAGGATTATATTTAAAATGGACTAAGAAAGAATTATATTTTATTAAATAATAATAATAATAAACCGCAAAAATCTGACAAAAAATTAAAAAATTATAATCACAACTAAAATAATTCAAATATTATGAAATAATGAATTTAGCCCACACCGTGGTTTTTTGGTAAAAGCCAAGGATTATTTGCCAATAGCAAAGTACGATTCATAACTGAAGAAAAACAAAATAAAACAATGAAATGAAAATTAAAAATATGAAAGCTAGGAAACAGAAGTAAGGTTAAAAAAATATTAATTTTATTAAGAAAACTATAAAATTGTATTAAATATATATAGATGATGTAAAAAGTGATGAGAGACACATAACACTCCAATAACACAACATTCAAACCATCTCTTGAGCATGGGCGGAGTTACAGGTTTTGTTCTGGGGGGCCCAAATTGCCCCGGGGGTATCAAACAGGGTCTGGAAGTATTCCCCCCAAAAAATAGAGAACATTTAAAAGCTTATCGAGACATTGAGCTAGCTTCCAAAATCTTACAAGTACATTATAATATTCATATTTTTAACTACTTTTTGTATTTGTAAGTTAGAGTGTGGTACTCAATGACGTGACTCTCATAAAATAGAAATCGGGTAGTAGGGTTAGACGTATAGCATTGTAAAATTTCCATATTTTTATTCTTTTCGAATTTTGTAGTCATACATTCTAAAATAAGCCTGATTTTGTTTCTATTAGAAACATAACGTTGAAACCTCGTCTGAAACAATTCCTAAAATTTCATTTTGAATACCATGACTCGTAAGATTAAAATAAGGTTCATATTTTTCTTTGAAATTACAGTCATATTAAGAATATAACTCACATGAGATCAAAATAGTAGCTAATACTGCCGAGTATATTTCTTGTCAGCACTATTATTATTTTTATAGTACTTTAATGAGTTCATTGTAACCTTTCGATTATAAAAAAATAATACAGTTGTTCAGAAAGTTGGAGGGGGACAATGCCCCCTTAACTCTGCCCGTGCTTTTGAATGGATGAATAAAAAGTATTTTACTAACAATTGAAAATTTGAACAAGATACATAGAGTGTGAACTAATAGGAAGAATTGCAAAATACTACATGGTCACATATATATGTAGCAAATTAGGCCTTTGTAGTACACTATATTTTGAAGTCTTTCCATGATCCCTTAGATAGGTCATAAGTATTAGTAAAATAAGAATGTTTCCTAACCATGCGACTTTTACTGAGAATCATATATTCTATCTAGGATTGTATACGAATAGTTTACAATTTTCTACACTAATTAGTGGATGTAAGAGTTTCAGATATCAAGTTTTCCACCTTATTGAGGTCAATTGATTGTAGAAAGAGGCTTCTACAGGTCTAATTTAAAATAAATCTATAGAATGTAGAACAATTTATATTAAAATATACTTTTGTGAATATTAGTATTTTACAAGCAAAATATAATCTCTTCTAAAGCTAACACAAAGGCTTTATTGAATGGCATTTATATATGTTTTCAAGTAGAACATACTCCACAATGTAATTGCATCACCAATTTAGTTTGTGAGCTCTATTGATAGCTAGATCATAAATAAGCTCAACACGTTCAATTTGCCGATAATCTTTATACAGTGTGTACCAAAAAGAATGACCCGATTATAACTTGTAATAATATTGAAACAAATCTCACTAGGTAACCGAAAAACCACCAGATATAATCGAAATAGTTTAGAGTTTCAGAAAAAATCTGCTGTATGTCGCTACGAGCGCTGACGTAGATCGTGCAGCCAGTCTCGCTCAATATGGCGTCTGTGCAACAGAAGGCATATTGTGTTATTGAATATAGCCGTACTCAATCAGTGGTCACAGTTCAGCGGGCGTTTCGTATTCGATTTCGTGCTAAACCACCATCACCAAAGAACATTCGACTGTGCTATAAACAGTTTGAAGAAACCGGGTGCCTCTGTAAATGGAAAAGTTCTGGTCGGCCACGCGTTCCTGAACAAACCGTAGAACAAATCCGACGAGCATTTGAGGGGAGCCCCTGTAAGTCTACGCATCGTGCTAGCCGAGAACTTGCGTTACCGTGCATGACAGTGTGGCGTGTGTTACGGCGTCATTAGCCCTCAAAACATACCAATTACAACTGGTACAAGCTCTTCGAGCTAGTGACAAAGTGAAGTGCGTGGACTTTAGCAATGCTATTCTACAGGACTTGGAAGATGACACTTTAATGCCACAGTTGATATTCAGCGATGAGGCAACATTCCATATTAGCGGTAAGATTCACCGTCATAATGTAAGTATATGGGGGCTCGAAAATCCTCATGAAACAATTGAACACGAACGTGATTCATCAAAAGTGAATATTTTTGTGCTGTTTCGCAAAGCAAGGTTTATGACCCTACTTTTTTGAGGAACAAACTGTAACATGACAATCATATCTTGCAGTGCTACAGAACTGGTTATTCCCACAACTTATTGACTCTGAAAATTTCATCTATCAGCAAGATGGAGCACCACCACACTGGCAAAACAACGTGCGCAGTTTCCTCAATGCCAACTTGCCACGTTGGATAGGGCGTACAGGACCGCGAGACCAGGTTTTACACTCGTGGCGTCCTAAGTCCCCTGACATAACACCATGCGATTTTTTCCTGTGGAGATATGTTAAACAACGTGTTTACGTTCTTCCCTTACCTCGTGACAGAAGACACCTTACGCTCAGTTGGGATGAATTCAGCTATCAGCTAGATGTCGTCCGTGCAACCAATGGAGGGCATATTGAACATTTCTGATGGATTTTTATAAACTTATGTCTTTTGTGAGTAATTTAGTATGAAATTTGTTGGTGTTAAACCCTTCTTTCTAACAAATAATCTATTTAAAATCGGTTCATTCTTTTTGGTACACATTTTATTTCCTTAATAGAAGTTTTTATTTCTCACTACATGTTCGAAAGTGAATAAACTGGTTCCTTGTGCGATAACTATTATTTTGGATTCATACAACTATGTTCAGTCCTATAGTGTTTTTTACTGGTTTCATTGGGATTTATTAGTGATTTGTTTAGAATCGGTAATAATGGATGGAACTTCTAGTATTCCTAATTTAGATTTAGATAACCAAGTAAAAACTGCCATTATGGAGACAACTACAGTGAACTGAACAACTCTAAAGACGAGAGTGATGTTGACCATGAAACTGTAGCACCTTCATGATAGAGTAACAGCGAGCCTGTGCTTAGTCCAGATTTAATTTATGAGCCCTCAAGGAATCCACTATTGTCTTGTCCTCCTAAAATAGTAAAACAATTGTATTCTAGACTAGTCTATTGGCTACCATACTTTAGTATCGAGTCACAAATCTATTCTTTGGACACTAAGAAGGGAATTACATTTAATTTAATTTATTCTATTCATATTTACAATAATATATATTTAAAGTTGCTTAATGTAATCAAAGTGAATACATAATGGCTTACTTGCTCATATATAGGCTTATACTTGCTTATTTATATATATATATATATATATATATATATATATATTCTTGATATTTTACGTTATCTATTGTTTTCCGTTGCACTCACTTTATGAAGTTAATATATTACTATTGTAAGTAATTTTATCCACCATTAAGTGCAACGTAAAATCATTGCACTTAATGGTGGATAAAATTACTTACAATAGTAATATATTAACTTCATATATATAAATATATTGTATATTATATTAACCAATGATTGGTTAAGTGCTTTTATGTGTTTCTATTTCAAGACTACAGAGTGGACTCTTACCAAGGTAAGTCTGTCAGTCTCCTAGTCCAAAAAATCTAAATAATCTTTATCAACCGAAACTAACCTAAATATATATATATATATATATATATATATATATATATATATATATATATATATATATAGCCGTATTTAAAAAAAATAGTACACTGAACCATTTAGCAGTGCTGACATGGTCCTATTAAAGTCTTAGCCTATGGGTTACTAAAATTATAATGCCCTATTTTCACCAATTTCAATTTTGAAAAATCTTTTTTAACAATTAATGTTCAGACTATAGAATTTATGAGACAATATATTTAGGAAGGTAAGGTTTTGTTTTGATTTTTCATGCAGCACCATATGTGTTAATCTCACAAACAATAGAAAATAAAATATTAAGACATAAAATTGGTTTAGTGTGGTTACGCTTAATATCTACACAAATAATGATAATAATTTGATACATTTAGGTGTCAAAAATAAATATTTTTATTTAACAAGTGCTAAGCTTACATATTGGAATTTACTAAAAATGCCAGCCACCTCAAAGGTAACGTTGTTATACATTTTATTTGACAAATTCAGACTTTTTTATTAAATCAGTATTAACAAGTTTTATTTAATAAATAAGGATTACATTATAGATTTTGTAAATTCTAAGAAAATTTTACCAAAGTTTCACACTTGCAAAAAGCATTCACAAAAAAAATTTAATCAATAAATAAGGATTCCATTGTAGACATTATGGATTTTGTAAATTCTAAGAAAATTTTACCAAAGATTCACAATTTAAAAAAGCATTCACAAAAACAATTGTGTTCAATAAATAAGGAATACATTGTAGACATTATAGATTTTGTAAATTCTAAGAAAATTTTACCAAAGTTTCGCACTTTCAAAAAGCATTCACAATAAAAATTTTATTCAATAAATAAGGACTACAGTGAAGACATTATAGATTTTGTAAATTCTATAAAATGTTACCAAGAATGCATACTTTCAAAAAGTATTCACAATAAAATCCACTTCATTTCAGGTATGGTATAACTTCATAACAAATTGATAATTTTGTAATTAGTACACGTGAATGATATTACAAAGAAAATTTAATCAGATGAAGTAGAAAGTCAATAGAAATGCATCAAAATAATGAAACTGGTTAATGACACCCACAAAATTTGGAATTTTGAAAATAGGCCTAATGCGTTTTAAAAACTTATGAAAATTTATGAACCTCAGTTTTCTTTTTTCATCTTTCTCAATATAAAATTAACACAATATATGTACCAAGCAATATATAAGACCAGATAGCCAATGTTAAGTTATGCCAAGTTACCCAAACCCATTTTGCATAGAAGGCACATTAACATAAAATAGTATGTTGATTATATTAGAAATTAAGTCTTGCAATTTATATGTTGTCTTGAGGATTTTTATCTTATTTACTAATATTGGTATTCCTTGGCAGAAAACCACTACTTACTGATATTTTTCAGAAGACAGGTTTCACACTAGATCTGTGCATTGTTCATTGCTGTGTGAGACCCGGACAAGACTGCTGCTCAGGTGTGTTGTATTAGTGTGAGTCTGTTGTGTATTGATGCTCTGTGGTATGTTATTATTCAAAGAGTACTACTTAATTATGTACTAAAATATTGGATTAGATTGTGAGTGTCTTGTCATTTAGAATGTGTTGTGGATGGTTTTTGTGGTGTTTGTATACCTCATAGTTTTCTGATGTCTTTAGTTTGTTGCTTTTTTGATGTAAAACTTTTAGATTAGTGTCTATGTTGGTGTATTTGTGTAGTGTGTTCTGTAGGTGAATGGCAAAATATCATTTCAACATAAAAACACAGAACAAATAAAATGTTTCCATCACGTGCAGAACACACTACACACATACACCAACATAGACAAAAATTTAAAAGTTTTTCATTACAAAAAAAAGCAAGAAAACAAACACAACACAAAAACTATGAGGTATACAAACACCACAAAAACAATTCACAACACATTCTAAATGACAAAACACAATCGCTTTTTGGTGTTTTGACAAACAAAAACTGTGGTAGTTCTCTGTTATGTTTAGTTTGATGCTTTTTGATGTAGTAAAGGGCTTTTAGACTAGTGTCTAATTGGTGTATGTGTGTAGTGATTTGTATGTTAATGTCGAAGTTTGGTTTGCTTTTGTCTTTTATGTGTTCCTTGTATTGTGTGGTGAGGTTTTTTCATGTTTGACCTATGTAGAAGTTGGGGTGGTCATTACATGTGATTTTGTATACTCCTGCACTGTAGTGTTTGTTCTAGAGTGTTTTTATACTGTGTGTTTTTTAGTTGTGTTGGATATTTTAAAGGCTACTTTATATTTGAGTTTGCGGAATAAGGGAGCTATTTTTTGTGATGTGTTCTCTTAATATCTTAATGTTATACATTTTTAAAATTATTGTTTTTAGGGTCATTCCGTGTCAAATCAACACACTTTTAAGAGATTTTTTCCATCACCATCTCAGATTATGATAAAATTTGGAATGTAGGTTACCTTCATGAAGAATTAAAAAAATACCAATTTTCAGCTTAATATCTCAAACGGTTTCCGAAATACGGCCATGTAAAGTTTTCTAAAAACGGTCAAAATGTTCCCTCTATTAACATAAGTTTTTCAAAATTTGCTGAGCTGTGACCCAGGCACTATGTACTAGCACAAAAACGAAGACGATGATGAATTAAAAGTTAC
This sequence comes from Prosapia bicincta, assembly GCA_036971475.1. NCBI lineage: Eukaryota > Metazoa > Arthropoda > Insecta > Hemiptera > Cercopidae > Prosapia > Prosapia bicincta. The sequence goes on along the minus strand of JBAIZL010000004.1, from coordinate 144,550,192 downwards.
CTTCCTTCATCCCAAAGGACCTTCTCCGTCATTTAGCTACCCAAGAATACCAGATGTATTATGGCTACCATTCACAGATGTGTTATGTACTGTGAATCCAACAACTCCAACAGGAAGAATTTACGTCCTATCCGAAGATGAAATTTTAACAACCAACGAAATGTTATCACAATACCTCCAACACATGTAGACCTTATGTTAAGTTTCACTGTGTTTGAAATATATGCAATGGTAATGGTTGGATTTCATTAATTATAATTATAAAAAATTTTTATATACAAATATACGTAAAACTAGTTAAAGCCAGGTTCGGTTTTAAATTATTTTGACTATGAACCCATTGCAATCCCATAACTAAACTTGGTATACAAATTAGTGATAATAAGACCTATTATATATATTTTTTTGAAAATTTTTAAAAATGTGTTTTCAAAAATATTTAAATTCAAAAATTTATTTTTGATTTTTAAAATATTTTTTCTCACAACCTATATGTGTTATATATCATTAAAAAGGGCATAAAAAGAGCTAAAAAATGACACATTTCCCATGATTCTTACTTTATTAGGAGAGGAGTTATGACCATTTAAACGTTTTCCCGCAGCGACATTTTGACCGTTTTTTGAAAACTTTACATGGCCGTATTTCGGAAACCGTTATAGATAAAAATTTGAAATTTAGTATTTTTTTTAGTCTCAACCCCCACTTTGGGTGTACCAAATTTCATTAATATATGAAAGGGTGTGGTAAAATAGATGTGTTGATTTGACACGGAATGACCCTTTAGTTGTTGTGTGTGCTGTTTTTTTGTGCATAATGTTATCTATCAGGGTGTATTTGTATCTGCTTCTATTAAGTTGATTTATTTTGTCTTTGTTGTTCATGGTTATTTTGATTTATCTGTGCATCATGGAATGGAAGGTGGCATGTTTGTGTTGTATAGGATGATTGCAAATATTGTGTATAAATCTATCAGTGGTGGTGGGCTTTCTGTATATTTTAAATTTATGTTTCTTGTTTTATTTAGCTATTGTAAGGTCTAAGAAGTTGGTGCTGTTCTGTTGTTCTCCATTAAGTGTGAATTTTATGTTCTTGTGTAATTTGTTTATGTACTTGTGGAAGATATTTATCTGTCTGTTTCCAGTATTAAGATGTCATCTATGTATCTGTACCAATAGATCATTGTATGCACAAATTTGTTGTTGTTTCTGATTTATTTTTGTTTAAGATTGTATATAAATATTTCTGACAGTAAATTTTAAATGGGGGATCCCATTGGCAGACTTTTGTTTTGAGTGCAGTATTTGTTGCTGTATGTGAAGTAATTTTGAGATGTGATTGTCTCTGTTAGTGTTATTATTTCTTTGGTCATGTTGTCTAGTGTGTTGTTTTTCTATAAACATTTGTTTAAGTATGTTTATTATTTCTTTGATGGATATGTTGGTGTATTGATTGGTTATGTCAAATGAAGCTAGAGTGGAGTTATATGATGTGTTTTTTAATTTGTATGTAAGATCTATGATGTTTTTAGGATGGTGTGGTTATTAAATATGAAGTTACTCCTTATTATTTTGTTAAGGTGTTTTGCAATTTTATGTGAAGGTGCTGGTGTATTATTTATTAGTGGACATATTGCTATATCTTTATTGTGTACCTTAGGTAAGGCGTTGAATGTTGGTGCCTGTGGTTTAATTTGAGTAATGTGTCTTTTTCGTTCTTTGTTAATTATGTGAGTGAATTTATTAATGTTATTTTTTATTTGTGTATTAAATTTGTTTGTGGGCTCTATGGGTGTTTCTGTGATGTCACTGCTTTTAAAATATGGTAGTACTTTACTGTGTAATTCTGTTTCGTGTATTATGATGGTGATATTGCCTTTTTCTGCCTTTATGAATTTGAGGTTATGTTGTTTTTGTTCGTTTTATTGTGTTAAGTGTTTCTGTCACGTGTGTGTTTAGTTTTGTTTAAATTACGGATTATGTGTTGTCGGAGGTATTCGTGGTAGTCGGTGTCTGTTGTTTGTATGGCTGTTTAAAGATCTAGTAATATAATTGAGTTTTTTGTGATGTGTGTCTTTTGTGTGGTGTAAATTGTGTTTGAGGCCTTTGTTGATCAAATTCATTTTTTTTTTTTTTGTTCAATAAATTCAATTCCCCAAACCTCTATTTCTAATCCCCATAAATTACAATATTTGTAAAATCTATCCTATAAAGATAAATTTGGATACTAAAAAATAATATAAGTTGACAAACAAGTATATAGAAATAGATTCATTCCACAATTACTTACCACTACAAACAACAATAAAATAAGACCCAGCATGAAATTGCATAATTGTTTTGTTTTTATTCAATGTAACAACACAATAAATAGACAGATTGTATTTTGTGAACACTATGTTTACAATATTACATAAGTGAATATTTTCTTATGTACGTACAGCAATAAATCAATGCTGAATATAAAAAATGCTACAAAGTTTACACCTCTGTTTTATTATACATCAAAGGTGATAGTTTACCATCTGTCTTAGATTTTTTTTCTGTTCCAAACATAACTTAAAAATACATTCTTAAAGAAGAAACAACTATTTAAAAAGTTGGAAACTGAAAAAATTGCCTAAATGTTGAAAATACAAACCTAACCTCAACCTTGAGGTTACGTTTTGTAACCATATATGAAGAATGTTTCCATACAAAACAAAACACTATTTTAAACAACAATAAAATTTGAAGCAGACGGGTTGAAATGTAACTTTATAGTAATGCCAGAAATTTAGATTTTGATAACCTCACCAAACACTGCGCTCTAAGGAGTCTTGAGGGATTATCTCTCTATGTTAGGACATTACTATAAACATATAATTAAATACAGTTACAAAGTATCTGGGGTTCGTCTATATTTTATAGAAAAAAAAAATAATACACTTTAGCAATATAAGGTAAATTATTAACAGGTTTTTGCATCACACACATAGAACAAGAAAACAGAGTTTCAAATCAAAGGAAGGATGTGAATTTACATTATAGATTAGTAAACGTTACTTTCTTATAAAAATCAAACCTATCATAATTCAATACTATAAAAACACACAAAATACCAACAATATTTCCTTATGTTTGTCACTTTACATCACAAAGAGCTGATTTGGTAGATCAATATGTTAAAAAAAAAAACTAATTCAAGTATTTCACAATTCAAAAACAATGAATTCATGAGAGCATTTTTCACATAATAAACTCCAAGAAAATACGGAACCAGGTCAGTTAAGTTTAATTATGTAACTGAGACAACATGACTTTATAGACCATTTACATGTGAATATATATAATAATGTAATTTTAAAATAATAGCTACATAAAATTCTTTGTTACAAGATTATGTTAATAAAGTGATTATTTTTTCATGTGTATTTAACAGTGCGCCTCTTGTTTGCTTTAACAATGCTTCATTTATTGTTCACGAAGTTTAAGGTTATTTACTAGATCATATACTTTACATATTTCAATATAGGTATATGGTTTGTCAAAAATTGGAGAAATAAAAGTTGTTAAATTGTTAACTTACACTTGGAGGAATTTAACAACTTCTAGTTAACAAAAAGTCTGGTCCCAAGTAATCGCAAAAGTGTAAAAGGAATTAACAAACAGCTCGTCATGAACAGCAACAACAATTCAATATTTGGAGAAATAGGTAAAGAATTCTTTGTTTCAGGATTTGTAAAGTAAGGTTGTTTCATACATTTTCTATCACTTTTTTTAACAGTATTTATATTTTATGGCACAGGAAAATGCCAGTTTCTTATTCTGAATGTATGTTTGAGAAACATGTGCAGAAAAAAATCGAAGAATTTGTTCATAAAGAATTACACAGATATATAGTAATGTGGTAATTCCTGATCAATTATTTGATAGAGAAGCGAAGTAAAGTGAGCTTATGTATTGTAACATTTTGAAGTAGTATATATATAAAAGGCACTTACAAAATAAGATAAATATATATAAATAAATTCAGTATGTAAAAAAATTACTAAAATATAACAGTAACGAAATGTAAACATAACCTAATTTCACTTGTGTAGAAAATGCACATGGCCACATTTTAGATCTAATCACAAGATTTTATATAAAAAGAAAAAAAAAACACACAAATCACTATTTATAAGAAAATGTATTAGAAGTAATTAATAGATAACAATTTGAATAGAACAATAGAACGATATAAATACACTTAAAACTTTCAAACGGCAAGCTAGTGAAATGTTCTGAAGTAAACAAGATGGGAGAACGAATTTGTGGAGTTGCGTGCGCATTGACCGGCAAAAGATATTCGTTTTAAATATTTCTCGTGGAGATATAATCTAAAACAGTTTGGGAAATAAGATTTAAATGCAATTGTTTTGCAAAGAAATTTAAGTGCAGTTGTTAAGAAGAAGTGTATCAGAGGCGGTGAACATGACATCCGTAAAGCTGTTACAAGGAATAAACGAGAAAATAGCGGAAATTGACGACTTGGCCATTTTATTGCTAAAAAGGGAGCGTCAGTTAGTTGGGACAGAGCATTTGAACGAGGCAGACGTGTTTCAGAATTGGCTGTAGAAATTTTATTTTTTTAACTGGTGCGGAAAGTGCAGTATCGTATTCAAATCATAATTACAGAATAAAATTAAGCCAAATCATTGAACTGATCGATTAAGAAGACATTATTCAGGAAATTATTTAATTAGAAACCAAATAACTTGTAAAAAAATTTTAGCTTGTAAGAATTGTAACTTAGATATTTTTTTGAAAGTGCCAACTCAAATTTTATTATTCAAAATTTAGAAAACCCACCTATTAACCCGAGATAAGGAGAGCTCAAGCTCAAATTAAAGTAATTAAATCAAATTCAATTAATATTAAAATTTATAACTAAACTTCTTGCTGCCATAAACAAATTTTAGACTTAGGCTAATAAAGCTTAATTTTTGTAATTCTTTGTGGATGAAATAAGACTTTGTAATTAGTAAGTGACTTTATAAAAGAAAATAAGGAATGTCATATTAAGATATTAAAATTTTTGTAACAAAAGCAGCATTGAATCGTTATTTCTTTTAACTTATAAATTTTATTAAGACTTATAAAAGTGAATTTACCAATTATTACAGTATATATGACTATAATTTTAATTTAACCACTATATTTGGCTTGTCACATATAAATCACTTCTTCTTGTTTAGAATTCCTTTCTAAGAAAAATATGGGTAATTGTTTACATTCCTAAACCGGGCCTATATTTGCATGAAACATTCCAAAACATGTAAAAAGGATATTTTCAATGAATTTTTTTTTGTGCCTAGAAACATCATTCTTTCTTAAATATAAGTTGGGTAAAATTTTCAGTGCGGATGTAGCAGTTGTGAATAGGCTGCCTGCCTCGCGGAGGGATACACGACATCACAAATGTACTAACCATTACACTTTGATAATGTGTAGCATTACGTTTTGCCATAATTTTACGAGTTTACCAAAATAAAAGTATAAAATATGAAGTATCCAGTCAGGATAGATTTGGTTCTAATTGTATAAATGTAACCATTTAGTTAATGTATAAAATTAAAACCAAATCTAACCTGACTGGACACTTTTTAGGTGTATTTTAATATAGGTATACAGTAATGTATAAATTTAAAACCAACTCTAACCTGACTGGACACTTTTTAGGTATATTTTAATATAGGTATACAGTAATGTATAAATTTAAAACCAAATCTATCCTAACTGGAGACTTTATAAGTATATTTAAATATGTATAAAAATTAAGCAAAAACGTTGTTTCTCAAATATCTACACACATAAGGTTGTGTGACGTACCGGGGCCGATGCGTACAACCTTATGCAAAGCACTGTGACGTAACAAAACATTTGTATCACTCCGCGCCCATTCACAACTTCTACATCCACGCTGAAAATTTTACCCTGAAAATATTTCGGAATGTTTCATGTAAATATAGGCCCAGTTTAGGAATCTAAACAATTACCAATTTCCCTATGTTCCTAAGGACTATCTACATAACCTGGTAAAATTTTTAATGCAATATCATTAACTTTATATCCACTAATTTCCTAATTACCAAAAAACAGACAATGTAAATACAAATTTCTATGCCACTTTAAAAATAGAAATGAATTATTTGTAATACATACCTACATCAATTTTTCTTGAAAACTAATCCACAGATTTAATAACAAGTATAAGTTAACTTTCAACAACCTAACCTATCACTTACTCTGATTCATCATCAAACCACAGGAATGGCATCACTTTCATTGGCTTCTCTAGTTGCTTTCGAAATAAACATACAGTAAAGCACTTTTTCAGGAAAACTGATGGATTTATAAAGAAGAAACGTTTAAACATGTAATTAATTTTAAAAAGGAGTGGTTTTTTGTTTAAAAAACAGATGACAACAGATTTAGTTTTTCATCTGTCAAAACTAAAATATCTACATGATTTTGTGTGAATTTTAAAATTAATAACTATTAAAATATTCAGAATTGGTTATGAATATGAAAAATCATTTCAACCATCATTTCTATTTAGAAAGAATTATATTTTTATTAGACTACTCACAATCTTAATGTCCTTGATGGTAGCTAACAACTTCCTGAGCCTATGTTAGGCAGACTCGAACAATATACTTTCACCTTTTCTTGACAGATGTGTTTGAACAACTTAAATAAAATTTATTACTTTGTTAAGAAAATATGCAAATTAATTCTTAAAGTCTACACCTTAAAACACTAAGAGATTAAACTACATCTTAATTTTCTGTGATCATCCTACGACTAACAAAAACACTTCGATTCAGCTGATTGATATTAGTTGGTACTTCGTAGAATAGACCACAATATCGAAGAAAAACTGCTAGAACCAGGTTGATTAGGAATAGTACGGAACACGAGAGCTGCCAATGCCAGCTGATTACGCAAATGGAGGAAACAAAATAATTTTCTAGATGCCTGCCAAATATTTGTAACAAAGAGACAAAATGTTTTCTTAGGGGTAATCAAAACCAAACAATGTCAAAACGTAATTGTTTGAAAAAAATCATGTACGCTTAAAATAAATCGATGGAAGTAAACATTTTATAATATTCTTCAATTTAAAAATACAAATGTCCGTTCTGATACAATATTTCCTTCTGAATATAAAATTTACAAACAAAAATTAGAGTATATTACCTTTATACCACGATGTTATGTGGAATACACATTATTAAATTTTTATGAAATTTTATTTAAAAATGAGCAATGAAAACATGAGTTTTAAAATATTTATTTTAAAATTAAAATTTTCTAAGGATTTTCATAAGGTTATGTTACGTGACGTACTGTTTTGAGTTTTAATATCCATCGAAATATGTTAAACAAAAATTTATTTTCAACTAATAGTTTTAAAATGTTGTCAAAGTATAGAATATTCCATTACCAATAAAAGCCTAAAAAAATATGTGTTATGTTTTTATTGTTATATTATGCTACACTTACTTAGATATAATTATGTATAAACATTACCTAGTTGCACTTGTTGCTTCCTATATTTCTCAGCTGGTCTCCTATTCTAAGAAAAGCTCTAACAGTCTAATATACTTACTAAAAGTTTATACTTAAAAAAAAAAGTATTCAATACTTGCCTATTGTAATATTCCTTTTTTCAGTTTAAATGAAAGACATCCATTTCTGGAGATATGCCCTTTTTATTAGCTAGAGTTGATAACAGACAGATTTTCTTGTTTAAACGAAAAGTAAATGTTCCTACAAACAGGAGTTTAGATATTATTGCAATTTTATAGTATTTACTAGCAGCTCAATTCTAAGACATAATTGAAGAATAGGTTATATGTTATCTAGCTTATAGTGTTTGGAACAGTCATTGGGAAATTCTAATTTCCTGATGATACTCTATGTTCGACCTACTGTCAAGAAAACAATATTTTTAAAACGCATTGACGTAAGCTTTGCTGTACAGACGTTCATTTATAGATTTTATGTCAATTTATCTTGTTAAAGTCCGCCATGGATCTGTCAGCCATATAAAAAATCAGCGCTGTGGGCCGGAAATTATTTTGAAAAGGTACGATTTCTTGATAGCCATTTCGGATCTCTCTTCGGCACTCCCTTCAGGTCTCTAGAAATTTGATTTATTTACTATTCTAAAATTGAAGCTACTAATAACAGCTCTTAACATTTATTTGGTCTTTATGGTCACTGATATTAAAACAAACATTTGAGCTAGTTTTCAAAACTTCGTTTTCTCATTTAAATGAAAATAGTCAGTACACTTTTAAAATAGTTTTTAAATAATTCACTTAATGGAAATTAAACTAAAAACTGTGTGTGTTGTGTATTTTAACCGTTGTTGCTGTATACATGTGGTAAAAATTTGGAAAGTCACATCTAATCTCTAAGACATTTCTTAAATTATTAAAACAAGATTCAGAACTATTTGGAATATTTAATTAATGTTTATTTGAACTTTATTGTAGTTTATTCATTGTTTGTCTTTATTCTTCAAAGGATTTATGATTTTAACTTAACACTTCATTTAACTTTAAAAATTTTACTTCAACTTCAACAAACTTTTAATAAGTCTCCTTTTATTTGGTTTATCTACTGTTTTTTTCGTTTTGTATTTCATTTCAATTTTTAAAGAACCACAACTAGTTTAGAGCAATGTGAGGTAAGGCTAAACTTATTAATTCTTCACTCAAATCACAGGTTTTATTGGAGATAACCAATGAGATCTATAACATCCAGGAATATTTTAAAACCATTCTGAGCAGAAGAAAAATGCTGCCTTGTTAGAGAAGAAACTGATAGGGTAATCAAGATAAAAAAAATTTAATAACATCTTTTAGCAGTTGGTTTTGAAATGTGAAAAATCAACAAAAAAAGAAGTTGACAACAAACCTTTGTCCTTTTCTCTTTGTATTTCACTTCTGTGGCTCAGTCAATAACTGAATAACAAAATAAACATTCCTTTATTGATCATAACACTGACTTGAACAACATATACAAGTTCCAGTATCTTTAATAGGTATTAAAGAGTAGTACATCAGATATCTCAGGGCTACCATTCTTGTCCAAAAACTTTATGATTGCCAATGAGGCTTTAAAAAGCCATTAAGCCAATCTTTATTGACTTGCAGACTACTATCAGATCCTAAACCTCTTTGCCATAAATTAAACTTTCTGGTATTAGCAAACTTTCTTCTCTTCATAACTGCTTCCAACATAAGTGGATCTCCAAGTTTAATTGTCACCAATCAAGGTTCTGGTAAGCACCACTACCATTTGTTTTTCTTGAATTTTGTAGTCCATTACGTTCAGTGAATCTTATTAATCAATAGATTGATACAATACTATTGTATAAAACAATAGTTTATGACTATCGGAACTTTAAATTTAGTAAATTTGTTAAAACTTCTGAGACAGAACGTTTTCGATCGCTATTTGACGATCTTCATCAGTGTCTTCTGCTTGGAGTTATTGGTGGTGACAATCACAACTAATTTCCTTGCAACATTTTTTGGATTTTCTCAGCACTTTGGCCTCAAGAATGATACTATGTGTCTATTATTGACTAATAATTATTGTCTATTATTGTCTAATATTGACAAAAGTTTTATTTTAGATAACTGGTAAGTCCTTATCGAAAATAAAAATATTAGGGTCACTTTTTCTGACATTTTCAAGAACAAAAAGTCTCTTATAGTACCTCTCGTCTTTTTTTCTAACTGTTCTGACCATTGTTGTTTTACTGTACAACATATCTAGCAGTAAACTAACTATGTACAAAGGGGTACACTGATAGACCAGTTATCAGTGGTTATTTCCCAATTGGTGCTGTCAAACTGCTGTGCAAGTTTCTCTAATTTTTCAAATACTGGAGTTAATAATTATCTCATTTCCCTGGTAGTTTTAACATCAAAAAGTTAAAAGAAATTCAAACCTTTGATATAACTCCCACTGGGGTTGTATATTATCCCTGGAAAGATGGTTATCCTTCATTTCGACTATAAGTAACAAACCTTTTTTGTATTTAAATTTTGAAATTACGTAGTTTAGATCCTTATCCAAATCAGAATATTCACTCATCCCCTCTAAGAAGTTGTGTGTGTCAATCTAAACTACTAAATTTATTTAAAATGCCAAGAATTTCATCAGTCAGTGATTTTTTTTTCAAATAAGTCTACTTAGACATATAAAAAGTACACATATAACTAAAAGAAATTGAAAGCAGGAAATGACACTGAATAAAATGAGATGCGTTAGTAGTGATGTGAGAAAGATAAGTTATAAAAATGACATAAAACATGATGTTTAATGGGAAGCAGAGTGACTATGTTAAATGGAAGGGAGATACGTCATGGCTGTTGCACGTGATGAGGGCTACGCCGAGACAGTAGAAGCAAAAGAATTACACACAAAGTACAGTCAAAATGACAATATATTATTTTCTATAAAAAAGAGAAATGTCTAATAAACTAGGTTTGTATGATACCTCAAATATGAGGCAAAGCTGTGAAAATATTAAAACTAACCAATAAAGCTGTAAAAACCATTAAATGTCTCACAAGTTTGATTAGCACATAAAAAATTACTATAATACAGCCACAGGTGACTCACAGAAAATAGATGTTTTTGAAGCCCCTGTTATATTATTGTAGGAGTTGGAAAAGTTGTGGTTTAGTTCACTGACTTCTATGTGGGCTACTATTTTAGTCACAGTGGACAACAAATGGTTGTTTTTGAATGAAATAGTTTTATTAAAAATGGTGAATCTATTATCATAACACAGCAGAATTTTTGTTGGCATTTCTAGATTGACAAAAGTGGAACAATACCCAGGAAAAACACGTCTCCAGAACTAGGAAAATAACTAAAACAAATCCTACAAGAACTGTGAGAATGTCCGAAAATATTGCCACAGTAGGCACTTTGTCTTAAATTGCGGATGATTTTCTGGAATGGAAACCTGTAATTAGTTTGTATTCGATGGCTACCACAAGTGACATAGTTTTTCACAAACAATTTATTGTTTTAAATGGCATGTTTTGATCTTACTTTCTATAACAATAAAATAGTATTATTTCATAAATTAATTTTGTACTGCTCATTTTATAACATTCATTTTCCATAAGTCGTTCTGTTTAATGCACAATAATGCTCCAATATAAATGTATTTTAAAATTATTACTGTGTTCCCATATTTTTGGTGTGAACAGAAACATATTTGCCAACATTTTCCAACTACCAAGGGAAAGACTATAATTGTGCCTCACAATTTTATTTAACTAAATATAAAATTCAGAAGTATTTTATAGGTTTGTATTTAAAGTAAATAAGAATTTATTAAGCACAGTTTATGAAGGATATTTATATATTAAATAAGGGATTAAAAAATAAAAGAAATATATAATTTTTGCAATCTTCATTTTCCCAACTGAAATTTTAACTTCTTCTTGGGGCTAATGAAAAGCCTAACTACTGAATTGCAATGGTAAACTAAAATGGATATGAAAAATCCACTAAAAATACATAATTATTTTAATTAAAATTTGTATTTATTCATTATCCTAAGAACTATTATAAGCATAATATTTAATTTAAACATGTGGTAGTGGGTTTACATTCAGTGTAATGTTATTGAACAATGTTAAAATAAACATTACATTAATGTAAGGTTTTTTATTTGTAGCCTATATATGGCATTGTTTTATAGAAAGTTTGTTTCAAACAGTGTAATAGAGAATTACAGGTAATTTGAAATCTCTAGTAATGTTTTGTCCAGTCATGATTAACAAGTTTTCAAAGTCTTTACCTAATATAGTACAAAGAAGGTGAATGTTTGACCTTGAAGAGCAATTCTAAATATTGTTTTATATTTTAACCTTTTGTAACTACAAATCGACGTGTTTAAACAGAAATATCCATACAAACTAATTGGGATGAATAATATTAAATTTAAGACAATTAGATAATACACAAGACATGACAGTAAGGTTTTTAAGTAGCATACTACTTGCACAGTTGTGCCTATGCAACTATTTTTTAGTTAAAAAATAGAGAAGTCAATTTTTGCTTCCTCCTTTCATTATTTATCTTATATGCTTGTATCGTCTTCAGACAGGCAGATGGAGCAAATAGAAAAAGTTCAGTTTATATTTCACTCTTCTATTTATTACAAGCCATTATAAAAAGCTATTTGTTAAATAACTGAAATTCCAACCAAATGTAACAACTTGCATTCAAGTTTAACTTATTTGTAATAGTTTAAAGAACTGAAAATTAAATAAGTAATTTAATGATTAGCTTTGTTTTAAAATAAATAGATTCCTACCATTCTGAAATCAGGTAGAGTTTGCAAAATCAAAGACTTCCAGATGAGAAGTGCAATCTACTAATAATCTTTTTCTGTTGTGAGGTTAAGGGCCATTTTTTGATTAATTTTTCAAAACATACCATTACTAAAAAGAGGAGTTTACAAATTTTTTAATCCAAAATGTTTTCCATTTCTGGAAGGCCTTTTGTTTTCAAAGTGGCATTACGGCTATAAAAAATATGGCAAATAACATGACATATGAAAATTTTCAAATACCTTTGAAAAGTAAATAGCAAAATCAAAGGTAAGTATTGACTACAGTCAACATTCGATATCCTAAATTTAATTAGAACAGGATTTTAGTAAGTCTTATCAAAGACAAAAGATGTTTATTTAACGTCTAGGTGAAAAAAAAATTACAAACTTTAGAAGTATAATAACATTATTTTTCTTAAAATATTTTTATAATGGATTATCCATTTCTTCAAAACAAATAATTGAGATTTAGTTATACTTAAATTTCTTTTTTATTACTTGAAAATCACAATTTAAGCTGCAGTAAATCGAGACTTGAAAGGCTCCGGAATGAACAAATTTGTAACAAAATGGAAATGGATAAGTATAAGGGAAGAAATAGAAAGAAGACAATTGGCATGGTTTGAACATGTAAAGAGGATGACTGACGATAGGGGGGCCCAAAAAGGTACTAGAGTGGATTTCCCCTGAGGAAAGAAAGAGAGGAACACTTCGAAGAATTTGGCAAGATGGTATCGACAAAGCAATAACTGCAAGAAACCTAGAAGAGGCTTAAGCTTTAACGTCTGACAGAAGAATTTGGAAATTGGAGACAGAGAGGAGGCAGCAGCTGTAATAGATCTATTATATATAAATTTATTTGTTAAAACTTCGGGAAAATTTAATTAAAAAAATGTTTAGAGGGAAAATTGAGAGATTTGGCTCATCATTCAATGTTTTTAATTGCTAGTTTTTCCCCTTCTTGACTAAGCATATTTCCAAGAGAAATGATAATTCTTCCTGTAAACTAAATGATGTATGCAGTCTATTAGAGATAAATCTTGCAAAGCCAGTACAATCCATCAGATGAAACCCGTAAAGATAGATTTCTGTGTGTTATTCTACACAGCCGCAACATTAGAAACACTTTTTAAAATTATTATACTTGTGTTTATTATCATAAACACATAGCAATATCAATATAAAGAGCTGTAAAGGAAAACATTAAATGCATCCAATAGGCTATATTCGATAAGTATAGTGGATTATAAACAATAGTGTTACAGCTCAGTTCCCACTCTGTTTTGCCAAATGCCCTATGCCATAAATTTAGTTTAAGATCATGCAAAAATTCATCTTAGAAAGTAACAAATTTTTAAACACTTATTTATCAATTTAACTTGGCAAAAAATCTATACTGATATTTGTAATCAAATGCTTTCATACTTTGTCAATGCCATTGTTCAATACTATGAGTCATGAACGTGACTGCTTGCTCAGATATGTTAACCTAAAGAGAAAAAGGTATATTATCAGTAACCCGTTTCGTTCTATGCACAAAATCTGGCAGAGATCATATAGATTTTACTAAAACTACTTAGTATAAATATTTCTATAATTAGTGTATTTTTGTGTAGATCCGAAGTGAACAATAAAAGTGGGAGCCTAGAATCTATGGCAAACCTGAAACTGTAATTTTTAATATGTTATTACTAATTTTGATTACAAATAATTATCAATTAACAAATAATATACTAAGGTACAAAACCAATAATAAAATATATATTTAGTTCTTTATAAGTGAGAATATTTTTGTAGCAAAATACAACTCAATTGACATGAGGAATCAATTTGTACCTGCTGGGTCGCTTGTAACACGAATCATTTAATCCGTAAGGGATTACAAGTTTCACAAAAAGTTTATACTAAGCAAATATAAATATTTATAACTTGCCTATAGTAGCACTTACTTATATTTGTTGAGGACGGCCTCAACAAATAGGCAAGTTATAAATATTTATAATTGTTTAGTGAAAACTAGTAGCTCATGTGAAGATGGAATCAACAAATACAAAAAGTGTATGAATTAACGGCACTTCATTTGATATCGAGTGAAAAGTATTATTCTCACAATTCTGTGATGAAGCAGTAACATATAGGTATCAAAAAGATTGGTATCAAAAGATCATAGGTATATTTTCTAAAGATTGTAAACAATATCTAAAGACAGCAAACATTCTTTTGTATGTTAAGAAAATCAAAGATGATTTATTTTACTGTATTACGAGAGCCGATGAAAGATGGAGATCCTGCCAAGACATGCCAATCTTTAACATCATTTTCACGGTCTTTCTATTCATTCAATAGAAAATTAACAGGCACAAGTAGGTAGGGAATTTCATATGCAGCTCCAATTAATCTTTGATATTCAAGAGACAAGATATGATACGGCTAAAAGGATGATGCTATTGTTACAATAAAATGTACTTGTCATTGTGATTGATGAAATGATAGGACACTATTAATAAATAATTCTGCATTTTCATTTGACTTGTTTTATTTTTTATGTATTCTTCATTTTTCTACAAGAACTTAAATAGTTAATAATACAGAAACTTATTGCTTTTTCAATCAATTCAATATGTAATGTAAAACATATATTTTGCTACAAATACTGTAGCAATACAGTATTCTCTTATGAATATAAGAAAATTTTAAGTAATAATCTATCAACTATTTACTAATACTACAAAATCTTCTTTATCTTAATTCCTGCAAACATAGTAAATTTAATTACACCAAGTAAACAAAAATTTACATGTCTTTCGCATTCATAACAATTTATTTAATTATTCAGTAATTAAACTCTAACATAATTATTTGGAAGAGGTTCTGCATCACTAGATCGAAGCTAAAAATGATTTATAAGATATTGTTTTTTTAAGTTCATACTGTTAAAAATCAGTATATATCTTTATTTTTTTTTTATAACAACCTGATGCTAAAATGGTGTGGGGGATTTTTTAACTATAGTTTTAACGTTTCTCCACCAGAATGTGCAGTTATTTCAACTTTTAAGGATTGGTGATCTGTATAATGATGCATAACACCGTCCATTTTCCAAATCAACCTTAATTTAATTTCACCAAACATTTTTTAAAAAAACATACAAATCTCAAAAATTAAATTATAATAAATGTGTACTTCCTGTAATTGTTCAACTTGAGATGAAAAGTATTGCCAGATATATATATATATATATATATATATATATATATATATATATATATATATATATATATATATATATATACATGAAAGATATAATGATCATAAGGTGACTTTAGCTGACATACAAACCCTCCTAATGATTCAGATGCTCATGGAGCAAGAAAGAATAAATAAAAAAATTCTAGAAATAAATGTTTCTTAAAATCTTAATCTTTATTTGAGAGGAAAATATAATAATAATAATAATAAAACCTTTACTACAAAAAAATAATTTGTTTAGTTTGTCTAGTTGTATAAGAGAGAAAAAAACTCTTATTACTTCTTTGTTATTTGTCACAGCACAATAGTCTTGGTCCAAATATTTCTTTTTTCTTTAAATAAGCAATGTTTTAATATTTCTATATGTTTTTCATTAATGGTTTCTTTTCTGGGCTATTCAAATTTGTATGCTTGCCATTATTAAACCAGGAATGATATTTTTTGAAACTTTTTTGAAAAACAAGGTTAAAAGAATAAGAATGAACATAAAAAATATGAGTCAAAACAAATCATATAGAACCAGTAAAGAATTAGATATTTATAAGCTATAAAAATTAGGCAAAGTACGAATAAAAAGAGAATAAAAATCTGCTTTGGGAGTAAAGCTTTCATTTTAATTTTAATACTACCCTAAGTCCTTGGGGAGTCTGAGCATAACAGAGTGTTTGAAATGTTTAAAAAAAAACATAGACTAATTTTTATTTTAACAATTCACATCTAGAGTATGAAATATATAATGCAATCTTGATGAGAATCTCCTATAATCAATTTAATGAACAAAATTGGCTTGTATAAGACCAAGGTACAATATGAGTTTCGCCCTCATGATTTTTCCCTCATGATATTTATATATTATAATGGATAGTTGGATTTACATCTTATCATGGCCCAGATACTTACGGAAGCTGTTCTATTCCTTAAAGTTACAATTCTTCACTACCTCCTAATTATTGCAAAGATTGATGCTACAAACCACTCATAACTCAACAAACAGACTATCACAAATCATCGCTTATTTACGCTGAACAGATGAAAAAAGACCATACATACTTTTCACCTTAGAATTAACATGATACATTTCTTCTAATATAATAAATTAATAAAAATATTTCAAAAACAAAAATTGTTTCAAGTTACACATTTTTTAAAGCTTTTAGCTAATTAATGTATTAGCATCTTCAGGAAAAATAAGTTATAGAACAAGCTTTTTATAATAATTAATCATATGTACCACAATATTATTGTACATGTGAATATAAATACCAATAAACATATGATTTAATTGTGGTACATATGATTTAATTGTGGTACATATGATTTAATTTTTATAAAAAATGGTTTTATCAGTTATTTTTCCTGAAGACGCCAATACATTAATTAGAAACAACCTTGAAAAATATATAAATTCAAAACAATTGTTGTATTTGAAATATTTTAATTCATATATATATATATATATATATATATAGATTTTTTGGACTAGGAGACTGACAGACTTACCTTGGTAAGAGTCCACTCTGTAGTCTTGAAATAGAAACACATAAAAGCACGTTTTTATTTCATTCTCTCATATTTCTTTTTGTGTTTTCTCTTCGATTGACAAAGACCGCTGTGTGGTTGAAATATATCATTGTTTAAGTGCTTTTATGTGTTTCTATTTCAAGACTACAGAGTGGACTCTTACCAAGGTAAGTCTGTCAGTCTCCTAGTCCAAAAAATCTAAATAATCTTTACCAACCAAAACGAACCTAAATATATATATATATATATATATATATATATATATATATATATATATATTTAGGTTAGTTCTAGTAGAGCTTAAAGCTTATTTAGGAATTTTTTGGACTTGATAGGAGACTGACAGACTTACCTAAAGGCAATAGTCCAAAACTGCAATCTCTTGGAAATAAGCACATATAAAACACTTAATACACTTTTATTTGAAATATTTCGATCAACATGATCTTCTTCAGTCAAGAAAGAGAAAAAGAAAAAGAGAAAAAGAAAAAGAAGGAGAAAAAGAAAAAGAAAGAGAAAAACAAAACAAAAGATTCATCTTTTGTATCTTTTGTTTTGTTTTTCTCTTTCTTGACTGAAGAAGATCATGTTGATCGAAATATTTCAAATAAAAGTGTATTAAGTGTTTTATATGTGCTTATTTCCAAGAGATTGCAGTTTTGGACTATTGCCTTTTGTGCAAAAATCCTTTTGTGTTTTCTCTTCGATTGACAAAGACCACTGTGTGGTTGAAATATATCATTGTTTAAGTGCTTTTATGTGTTTCTATTTCAAGACTACAGTGTGGACTCTTACCAAGGTAAGTCTGTCAGTCTCCTAGTCCAAAAAATCTCTCTCTCTCTCTCTCTCTCTCTCTCTCTCTCTCTCTCTCTCTCTCTATATATATATATATATATATATATATATATATATATATATATATATATACAGCGCGTTTAACGGTGTCCTTAGTTCTGCTCTAGCATTTGACTACTAGCATAACTGAAAACATTATACAATACATATATCGTCTCTTTCGTAATCACGTTTTTTTTTTGCAGAAGCAGAGCAACACATTTAAAGATCATGTCTACGTCAAACTATTACAGTATTATCATTTAGTTAATTAGAGCTGTTTACACTTCAAACACGACACTGATGTTTTTTGAAGTGTTGGATTTTGTCCCTACATTGCAGCCCAGTCCAGCCTAGCGACCTCAAGGTCAGAGACACGGTTATAACTCACACACTGTATCTGTATATATATATATTGTAACATTTTGAAGTAGTATATATATAAAAGGCACTTACAAAATAAGATAAATATATATATATAAATTCAGTATGTAAAAAAATTACTAAAATATACCAGTAACGAAATGTAAACATGACCTAATTTCACTTGTGTAGAAAATGCACATGGCCACATTTTAGATCTAATCACAAGAGATTATATAAAAAAAAAAAAAAACACACAAATCACTATTTATAAGAAAATGTATTAGAAGTAATTGATAGATAACAATTTGAATAGAACAATAGAACGATATAAATACACTTAAAACTTTCAAACGGCAAGCTAGTGAAATGTTCTGAAGTAAACAAGATGGGAGAACGAATTTGTGGAGTTGCGTGCGCATTGACCGGCAAAAGATATTCGTTTTAAATATTTCTCGTGGAGATATAATCTAAAACAGTTTGGGAAATAAGATTTAAATGCAATTGTTTTGCAAAGAAATTTAAGTGCAGTTGTTAAGAAGAAGAAGTGTATCAGAGGCGGTGAACATGACATCCGTAAAGCTGTTACAAGGAATAAACGAGAAAATAGCGGAAATTGACGACTTGGCCATTTTATTGCTAAAAAGGTAGCGTCAGTTAGTTGGGACAGAGCATTTGAACGAGGCAGACGTGTTTCAGAATTGGCTGTAGAAATTTTATTTTTTTAACTGGTGCGGAAAGTGCAGTATCGTATTCAAATCATAATTACAGAATAACATAAAGCCAAATCATTGAACTGATCGATTAAGAAGACATTATTCAGGAAATTATTTAATTAGAAACCAAATAACTTGTAAAAATATTTTAGCTTGTAAGAATTGTAACTTAGATATTTTTTTGAAGGTGCCAACTCAAATTTTATTATTCAAAATTTAGAAAACCCACCTATTAACCCGAGATAAGGAGAGCTCAAGCTCAAATTAAAGTAATTAAATCAAATTCAATTAATATTAAAATTTATAACTAAACTTCTTGCTGCCATAAACAAATTTTAGACTTAGGCTAATAAAGCTTAATTTTTGTAATTCTTTGTGGATGAAATAAGACTTTGTAATTAGTAAGTGACTTTATAAAAGAAAATAAGGAATGTCATATTAAGATATTAAAATTTTTGTAACAAAAGCAGCATTGAATTGTTGTTTCTTTTAACTTATAAATTTTTATTAAGACTTATAAAAGAGAATTTACCAAATTATTACATTTGGCACACAAACGTGGGGCTCGATTATAAAAAAATTTAAGAATTAACCTTAAGGCACTTTAGATAAGATTATTAATTAAATATTTGTATTAATATTGTTTACTTTTCAGGACTTTGCAACCATAAGTCAATAATTTTTTTAATTTTCAAAATTTAAATAGCATAAAGGGGAATTTTGAAATTTTAGATAAAGAAATAAAAAAAAAAAAAATGGAATCTGAAACAGGTACATATAATTTAAGGGGGGAGAAAGCGAAAAAAACAGAAAAATTAGAGGAATATAACAAACATAGTAGGTCTAGGAAGGGTACAGCAATTGAGGAAGCTGCAAAAGGAAAATATGTGACATTAAAAGAAAAAATAAATGAAAAAGAGGAAGAAGCTACAATAGGCCTAATAGAATTGGAAAAAGGGACAAGCCTAGAAATACAAGAGACAGAAACGGAAGGCACAGATATGCCTATAGAAGAGAGTGAGGTGGAAACCCAAGTAGATGAGGCTAGGGGATTACCACTGATGCAAACCCAACAGAAAAAGGGAAATAATGAGGGTGTTGATTTAAGGAATATAATGAGGACTTTAATGGAAATGAGTGTAAACATAAATACAGGGAGAGAGGAAATGAATAGAAAATTTGAAGAGAGTAAGGAGGAAATAAAAAAAGAAATGAATAGAAAATTTGAACAGAGTAATGAAGAAATAAGGAAATTAAATAAAAATAGTGAGGAAATAAAGGAGGAAAATAAGGAGATGAAAGAAGAGATGAACAGAGGATTTGCCTCAAGTAGGTTGGAAATGGATAAGAAATTCGAAAGCCTAAAGGAAGAAAATAGGAGAATGATAGAGGATATGAGGGAACAGTTGAGAACAGAGAATAATGCTGTAATAGGAGTTATGAGAAGAGACTTAGAGGAGAAGATTAAGGAAAATTTTGAGGAAACAAAAGAAATAATAGCTGATGTGACAGAAATTAATAAGAAAGAGATAGAGAAGGTAGAAAATATAACAATACAGAACAGGGAATAGTTAAGAGTTTTAAATAGGGAGATAGCGATTGAGGAAAACAATAATAATGATAGAATTGACCGATTGGAAACAGAAGGAAGGAGGAATAATGAGAAACAAGGGGAATTGACCCAGAGAATGGAAAAGGTAGAAAAGAAGGTGGAAGAAAGTAAAGGAGGAGAAGGCCTAAGAATCATACAAGTGTCTTGCGGGAATCAGGAGGAGATGCCCAAATTTAATGGAAGGAATGGTAACCCTATGGAGTTCCTCAAAAGACTGGATAGGTATGTGGAGAGAAAATTTGAATGTAGGACAGGGGAAAGATTTGAAAATGAATGGAGAGGAATCATAGATAGAGCTTTGGAAGTAGGAGCGGCTAGATGGTGGGAATCAATCAGAGAGGAGGTGGAAGATTTCGCGGATTTACAAGATAGATTTATAGAAAGATACTGGGCCAAAGAAATACAGGAAGGCATTAAAGAGAGAATGGAAAATGAAAGGTATATTGAGGGAAATGGAAGAGCCAGAGCAGATTATTTCATAGAAAGAGTCATAGTTTTAAAGAACATGACACCACCGCAAAATGAGGAAGAGATAGTCCGGAGATTAAGCCGGCATTTTAATGAAAGGATACAGTTGTCAAGAAGGGTGCAAAATATAAAAACGATCCGAGAGATGGAAAGGATGCTGAATGAGGAGGACATAGAGGAGAGAAATAAGGAAATAAGACAGAGAAACAGGGGACCATGGAATAGGCCTACCCCTAGAGAGGAACAGAATGGAAATAGATTTCCACCCAGAAGGGGTGAGGAAGGGATGAGACAGCAGGGAAATAGAAGATTTCCAGGACCAGGAGAATTGTATAGAAGGAATGAATATAGGAATGAAGGGCGGCCATATGTCCAGTTTTTTAACAGAAGAATAGATAATCATATGAGGGGGAATGTTGAACCAAGACCAGGGCAGGAAAATAATCGAGAAAATAGAGGAGACAGGAATTACAGAACCAATGACAGGAGCCAGAAGGAAGTAAATCAGATAGAGACAAGGAGATGTGTGGGGACAAGGAAGGAGGATGGTGCACATAGTCAAACGGAAAACTAGAGAACACTGGTATCGTCGCCTTGGATCAGGAAAAGGAGCATCAAACAGAACAAATGAGGTTGCCAGTGATAAAATTTGATAAAAGCTCCTACAATAAAAATAAGTTAACTATAAATAATGTATTAATCAGTAGAAAATTTTTAGAACAAGAAGATGAGGAGAGAAATTATAATTTAGGAATTGAAAAAAAAATAATAAACCCAGAGATAGAGATTAAGATGGAAGATACAAGTTTACCAGCATTAATAGACACAGGCAGCAACGTAACACGTATCCAGGAGAAATGGATGTTAGAGAATAAAAATAAAATAGGAAAAATAGAAATCCTACCAATAAAAAATTTAACCATTCGGACTGCAACAAATAAGAAAACTAAAAAGATAAACAAAATGATCATGGTAATAGGAGAAATAGGAGGGGTAAAATATCCGTTTCAATGCCTAGTGGTGCCAGGCTTATTGAGAAAATTTATTATAGGTACGGATATGTTGATGGATGTGGAGGCACAACTTGATTTTGGAAAATGGGAGATGGAGTTTAAATATGAAAACAAATTATATAAATCAAAAATGAGTGTAGATGGGCAGACAAAATTTAAAGGGGAGATGAATAATTTTGAAAATGAGATGGAGGAGGAATTGAGTTGTGATGAACAGGAAGGAATGAATGATATGGAAAAATGGGAAGAATTTGAAACTTTTGGAAACCAGAGTCAAAATTATATTAAAATTGTACAAGAGGAGGGAGAGATAAAAAAAGAGGATATTTTTGAAAGAATAGGGAATGAAGAGGTAACTGAGGAACAAAGACAGGAGATGAGTGATTTAATAGAGAAGTATAAAGAAGTATTTTCAGACCAGCCCGGTTTATGCACTGCATATAAACATAAGATTAAAGTTAGGGAAGATGTACCATTTTACCAAAGAAATTACCCAATTCCTACAAAGTACCAAGATCAGGTACAAGAAGAGATAGAGAAAATGTTGAGGTTAGGTATAATTGAAAGAAGTACTAGTCCATATATTAATCCAATAGTCCCAGTCATCAAAACCAATGGGAAAGTTAGATTATGTTTAGATGCAAGAAAACTAAATGAAATTATAATTCCGGATTATGATTGCTATAGAGGAATAAATGAGATTCTACACAGAGCAAAGAGAGTTAATTGGTTGAGTACCATGGACCTCACTAACAGTTTCTGGCAGGTTGAATTGGAAGAGGAGTCAAGAAAATATACTGCATTCCAACATAGAGGGAAAACATACCAGTTTGTTGTTACACCCTATGGATTGAAAACATCTCTAGCAGCATTGGCAAGAGCTATGGACAGTATTATGAGGGAGGAATTAGAAGATTTCACCTTAATATATGTAGATGATATAGTCTGTATGTCTGAGACATTTGAGGAGCATAAAAAACACCTAGAAAAGATCTTCCAAATTTTTTTAAAAAACAACATGACCATTAAATTTGATAAATCAGAGTTCTGTAGAAAAGATATTTCATTCTTAGGGTATAGATTGACTACAAATGGAGTAAAAATGGATGAAGAGAAGGTTAGAGCTATATTAGAATTTCCCTCACCTAAAAATCCTCGACAGTTAAAAGGTTTTATTGGAATGGCTAATTATTATAATAAATTTATAGAAAAATATTCAGAATTTGTACAACCATTATTAAAATTATTATCTAATAGAAACAAATTTATTTGGACAGAAGAGGAGCGAAATTTTATTAAATTAAAGAAAAAATTTTTGGAAACAAATGTACTTACTCACCCAGATTACCAGAAAACATTTTACCTACAAACAGATGCCAGTGAATATGCCATAGGAGGACACATCTATCAGTTTGATGAAAAGGGGGAGAAAAAGGCAGTAATGTTTATGAACCGCACATTAAAAGGAAGTGAAGTTAAATATTATACCACTGAGAAGGAATTACTTGCTATATTGTTTTGTCTGCAGAAAGCAAGACAGATCATCCTAGGAAAAAAAATTGTGATCCAGACTGACCATCAGGCCTTAACTTTTATTAAGACTTGTAAAATTTTAAATTCAAGATTGCATAGATGGATATTACTAATGCAAGAATATGATTATACTATTGAACACTGTAAAGGAAAAGAAAATGTAGTTGCAGACCTATTGAGCAGGAACCCTTGTGACAAAAATAAGTTTGAAAGAAGAGACCAAAATTCAGAATTACAAATAAATTATATAGAAAGAGTTATGGATATGGAAATGTGTACAAAATTTAAAGAATTTAGTAAATTACAAGTAGAAGATTTGGAAGTTAGAGAAATAAAAGAAAACATTCAAAATTATCCTCAAAATTATAAAATTATTAATAACTTAGTATATAAAAGAAATAGGGAAAGTTGGAAAATAGTAGTACCAAAGGGAATGATTAAAGAAATAGTGGGTACTTGTCATGAATATTACCTGCATGCAGGAGCTAAGAAATGTCATACCATATTATCAGAGAGCTTCACTTGGAAGAAAATGGGAAAAAGCATTAGGGGAATTATTAAAACATGTAATATTTGTCAAAGAGCTAAAAATGTAACCCAAGGTAATTTTGGAGAGATGAAAGGGATCCAAGTGGAAAAACCAAAGGAGCAATTGTCAATTGATTTTATAGGACCATTTCAAAGAACTGTAGGAGGCTATAAGTATTTATTAGTAATTTTAGATGTATTTACAAAATTCGTTCAAATCTATAAATTGAAAAAGGCAACCACAGGGGAGGCAATTAAATGTTTAGAAAATTATATAGAAAAATTCGGGAGAGTAGAAAGAATACAGACTGATCATGGAACCCAGTTTAATAATAAGAAATGGCTGGAGTATATTAAAAATAGAGAAATGAAACCAATATTTTCTCCAATAAGGAGGCCACAAAGCAATATCGTTGAGAGGGTGAATAAGGAGATCATTAGATGTTTGAGAACATATTGTCATCATAACCATAGAGAATGGGGAAAATATGTAGAGGTTATTAACCAGGCAATTAATGAAATTCCTCATGAGACTACAGGATACACACCTAACCAGCTACAACTAGGAATTCAGGATGAAAGGTTTTGGCAAAAGGAAATAAAAAATTTAGGCTGGAGTTCAAAATTAATAAATTTAGAAAGACATTTAGAAATTGCTAGGAGTAGAATTAAGAAGAAGGCTCATAAGAGAGCAGAGAAATTTAATAAAACTCATACAATAGAAGAATTAAATGTTGGGGACAAGGTATTAGTAAAAGAAAATTGGCAACCACAGGGTATAAGAGGTGAGATGGCAAAATTATTTTATATATATGATGGACCTTATGTGATCACCAAGAAATATGGCAAGGCGACTTATGAAATCAAAGATGCTAGAAGCGATAAAATTAGAGGAATTTTCCATATTAGCTTGTTAAAGAAATTTTATGAACCAAGGGAGGCACACCATGGAGAATCAGATAAATTTCAGATAGAACAAATTAAATAGTAAGGGAGAAGTCGAGAGAAAGGAAAATAACAAGGGATAATAAGATGGTAACAACAGGAATGACTCAGGATATAAAAATATTAGGAGAAGGAAGCGAATGTAGGAGGGATAGATAACAAATAAACCGGAAATGACAATGGACCAGAAATGACTTAATAATTAAACAAACACTTGAAAAAAAATAAAGAAATAAAAAATATATAAATTTAAATAAAATAGGAAGGGATGAACGAATAAGAACAAGGACCTAACCTACAAACAACCTAGACATGCTATGACTCGGTTAGGCTAAAATTAAGAAAAAAAAAAACACTGTGTCAGAAGATAGATTATATAGATAAATAAAAAGACTTATGATTGGAAAGATTCCATTCTATTAAAATTAAAATAAAGAAAGAAAAAGAAAAAGGTTATAAAATAGATTCTAAGAATCAGAAAATGATTAATGTACTAGATGTTAAGAGTATAAGAGGATTGTTGATTAAATGTTAATTGTTAATTTATTGTATTGTTAGGAGTTAAGTATATCATATGTAATTAGAGGGCAGCAGACAAGCAAGAAGGATAGAGTAAGAGTTTACTCCCAAAATGTGAAAATTGAGATAAAAAAAAAGGAATTTTGGAATCAAAATTTTTTTTATCTAAATTTGGGGACTATGTAACATTTTGAAGTAGTATATATATAAAAGGCACTTACAAAATAAGATAAATATATATATATAAATTCAGTATGTAAAAAATTACTAAAATATACCAGTAACGAAATGTAAACATGACCTAATTTCACTTGTGTAGAAAATGCACATGGCCACATTTTAGATCTAATCACAAGAGATTATATATAAAAAAAAAAAAAAACACACAAATCACTATTTATAAGAAAATGTATTAGAAGTAATTGATAGATAACAATTTGAATAGAACAATAGAACGATATAAATACACTTAAAACTTTCAAACGGCAAGCTAGTGAAATGTTCTGAAGTAAACAAGATGGGAGAACGAATTTGTGGAGTTGCGTGCGCATTGACCGGCAAAAGATATTCGTTTTAAATATTTCTCGTGGAGATATAATCTAAAACAGTTTGGGAAATAAGATTTAAATGCAATTGTTTTGCAAAGAAATTTAAGTGCAGTTGTTAAGAAGAAGAAGTGTATCAGAGGCGGTGAACATGACATCCGTAAAGCTGTTACAAGGAATAAACGAGAAAATAGCGGAAATTGACGACTTGGCCATTTTATTGCTAAAAAGGTAGCGTCAGTTAGTTGGGACAGAGCATTTGAACGAGGCAGACGTGTTTCAGAATTGGCTGTAGAAATTTTATTTTTTTAACTGGTGCGGAAAGTGCAGTATCGTATTCAAATCATAATTACAGAATAACATAAAGCCAAATCATTGAACTGATCGATTAAGAAGACATTATTCAGGAAATTATTTAATTAGAAACCAAATAACTTGTAAAAAAATTTTAGCTTGTAAGAATTGTAACTTAGATATTTTTTTGAAGGTGCCAACTCAAATTTTATTATTCAAAATTTAGAAAACCCACCTATTAACCCGAGATAAGGAGAGCTCAAGCTCAAATTAAAGTAATTAAATCAAATTCAATTAATATTAAAATTTATAACTAAACTTCTTGCTGCCATAAACAAATTTTAGACTTAGGCTAATAAAGCTTAATTTTTGTAATTCTTTGTGGATGAAATAAGACTTTGTAATTAGTAAGTGACTTTATAAAAGAAAATAAGGAATGTCATATTAAGATATTAAAATTTTTGTAACAAAAGCAGCATTGAATCGTTATTTCTTTTAACTTATAAATTTTTATTAAGACTTATAAAAGAGAATTTACCAAATATTACAATATATATATATATATATATATATATATATATATATATATATATATATATACATATTCCATTAGCAAAAAAAATAATAATAATAAATAAATTATGACCTGATAATAATGACTTCAAGGAATATTATTGTTATATTACAGACTCACAATGTTTGTACATTTGTTTGTTCAACATTGTTGAAACCTTCTCTTTTCCTTTATCTTAAACAGAGCAGCACTGGACTATGTTGGACATCTGGCCATCTTTCTAAAGTTTTTATTGACTAGCTAAAACCCAAGGTTTATTAAATGTTTACTACAGCACATAAAGTAAGATATAAACTGCAACTACTATCTTTCTTACTTCGCTTTCTATATTAATCTTAATTGATAAAGTATAAAAAATTACTTCATAAATGCAATATAACTGTTAATAACCTACTCTAATTTAGCAACAATTAATATTTTTTGTTCTTGACATAAATAATTATGAAAATAATTAAAAATATTAACATTCTACAGCACAATGATATCAAATAAGTCTTATATTCTTGTTTTCAGATCCAAATATCTAGTTAATTATAACGAGATCTGATTTTAATCTATCGGCATTTTGTTTTATAATTATAATGAGGCTTAACTTCCTACAATTTCTAAGCTATTCGAAAAGCTCTTACTGTAAAGGCTTAAAACAGTCATAGGGAAAAATGATCTGAGCCCAGAATATCAGTTTGGATTCAGAGAAAAACATTCCTCTATAGATCAAGTCAACAGAATAACGGATATAGTAGAAAGAGCCTTAGAAGATAAACAGATTTGTACTGCGCTTTTTGTAGATGTGCCCCAAGCCTTTGATAAGGTGTGGTATGATGGCCTGATCCATAAATTAAATAAGATGCTCTCAAAGGACTTCATTGTTAATATCATACATAACAGACAGAACATTGAGAATCAAACAAGGAGAATATTCTGAAATTAAGGAAATCAAAACAGGAGTACCCCAAGGTATTGTACTGGGTTCAGTTCTCTACCTACTTTATACCTGTGAGATTTCAACCACCCCAGAAGTAACAATAGTAATGTTTGCAGATGACACAGCATTATTAGCTACTGACAAAGACATATATAGGCCTACATCTAGAGACAAAGTCCAGAGAGTAACACACAAACTCTTAGAATGGACTGATAAATGGAAAATCAAATTGAATGAAGTGAAGTCAGTCCACATCAACTTCACAAATTAGGTACTGAAAAATCCTCCGTAAATGGATGTTAACGGAATCATCATCCCTTATGAAAATAAAGCTAAATATCTAGGTATGAACCTAAATGCTAAACTAAGATGGAAACACCACATCAAGAAATAGAAGGAGAAATTAAATATCAAATAAAGTAAGCACTATTGACTCTTGGGTAGAGATTCAAACCTCTCATTAGGAAACACAATAAAAATCTACAATCAGATTTTGAAACCAGTTTGGATGTATAGCAGTCAACTGTGAGGATGTGCAAAGTAGTCTAATGAAGAAATTCTCCAGATTTTCCAAAATAAAGTACTGAGAAATATGGTTAATGCCCCTTGAGATCTCACCGAGATCTAAATATTCCGATGATACCAGAAGAAAAAAAAGGCGAAAAAATATATAAAGAGACTTCACCTTTATCCAAGTACAGTGGCTATTCAACTTCTCGATAACCAGTCCATGGTTAGAAGATTGAAGAGAACCAAACCATTTGAGTTAGTGTACTGTTGTGTTGTGCGTGTTAGCTCTAACATAATATGTATTGACAATGTTCAGCCAAGAACTTAAGGGTTAATGGGTACTTCAGTTATATCAGTATTTAGGTTAAGATAATGCAAGCAAAGTTAATAGTTGGTCTAATAAGGCCAGTTTTAATTGAAAAAAGGTTTGTCTATCATTTTTTAAACTTAATTTATAAAACACAATATCAAGAGCACAGTGGTACAATATATTACAATAAAAATATTGAAAAGAACCCCAATACCACAAAAATAATCAAAAATAACAAATAAGACAAGTTACTTAAGATTCAACCCTTATGTACATTTCGATGACCATGTCATCATCATCAGAGGGTCTTGTTACAAAACACAATCTAGCACACAAGAAGTTACAAACTAGAATGATACCAATCGTTCTCCGCGGTCGCTATATATAGGCGTGAGGTAAGCTCCCCCCCTCTCCGCCCTCGACCGACAAATAACGATCGGCCATCAGGAACCAAATAGGTTATGTCAAAAATTACATTATAATAATACATATGTAATAAAAACTACAGCAATAACAATTAATAAACTAAAAGTAATTAGATTAAAACATCGTAATTTGAAGAAAGCTATTTAAGTAAAGTATATAATGGTGAGTAAGGAATAGGTCCTTTATCTGCATTCATTAATTTACAATTTGATTTGACTATAAAAAAAAAAAATAGTTTGATTTTTTGTCGGTCGAGGGCGGAGAGGGGGCGGAGCTTACCTCACGCCTATATATAGCGACCGCGGAGAACGATTGGTATCATTCTAGTTTGTAACTTCTTGTGTGCTAGATTGTGTTTTGTAACAAGACCCTCTGATGATGATGACATGGTCATCGAAATGTACATAAGGGTTGAATCTTAAGTAACTTGTCTTATTTGTTATTTTTGATTATTTTTGTGGTATTGGGGTTCTTTTCAATATTTTTATTGTAATTAATTTATAAAAATAAAGAAAATAGGTTTGTTATTCAATGTATTTTAGTAATAGAATTGAGTGTTAAGATATTTTAAAATAAATATTCAACTGTAAATACTATAAACAAAAGACATTTCCTTTTAACATTTTTTCCTTATATTGTAAAATTTAATACTGATCAATACTTAATACGGTTGTACAGTGTTCATGAGGTTATCATCTGAATATGTCATCAGCAAATATCTGGTAAAAGCACACTCATTTCCTAACTAACAAATAAGTTCTGCCAAAATAAACTGCATAAAATTATTCTTTTAGACATTGCAGAATTTTTGGCCTGTGCAATCTACTTACCTCTTACATATTATCAACTATAGCATATACTCGCTAATTTGTCATATTTTATGATTTAACACCACTGGTAGATGCATTGGCTATAACTCACTTAATCATAAAAATATGCCAAATCTAATATTATTGCCCTTTCTCTCTTACAATGTTTTATAAAATCTATTATGAAGCATGTAAAAAAATGATTATAAATAATAGATAAGATTAAGCAAACTTTTCTGGAATGGGTTGAGTGGTTGGCGGAATTGACCCTGAATCTACTATTTAAACTAATAAAAAGTAGAAATACTCCCGGTATAATAAACAAAATAAACTCATACTAACAAAATTAAACTACAATGTTATAATTATGACAAACTATTTATAAAAATGGATCACAAGCCTCTTAATAATATTATATTGCAACATATGGCAAGAACTAGTGGGCTAAATAGCTGTTGGTGAATTGGGTTACCAAACATAAACAATACATTAATGAATAAGTATTATTGTTATTGTCATTATTGTTAATTTAAGTATATTTGTTATATAAACTACTGTTAAAAATGACTTCTGGGAAGATTATAAAAATAATTATTATGATTTTCTGAACTGTAGTATGATGTTAAATACAAGAATGCAATGAATGACCCAAATTAAAAATCATATTGATAACTTTTTAGTTTTAATTTTCTATACATTTTCTTTTGTAGCTTTTCAAAACTTAAAGTTTACATTTACCATTTAAAGTCAGGTCTGTATTTTTTTATAATTTTATACTTGTTTACTTTTCTAATTTGTCTTCGTCTTCCAAAATGATGAATTTGCGGGTTACTACTGTAATAAACTTCATTTTTTGTGTGTTAAGTATAAGCTGTCACTTAAAGTTTTATATTAATTTAATATTTTAGTTCACAGGTTTAAAATTTATATTTGTAAGTACAGTAAACTCCAGACTATCCATGGAATAGGGTGGCCCGGCAACTCCGCATAACCAATTCCCCGGATAATCCGCTATGAACAAAGAATACGCAGAACGATCTATAATCGATTATTATACCATAAGTTAGACCAATAATGACCCCAGTTAATGCAATTCACAAATAATCTTCAGAGGACAAAATAAATACAGAAAATAATTTAAAATGTCGATGTATTTGACGGATTATAACATGTACCTTTATATGTCTAACTATTTACAATACGTACATAAGTATATGTCAAAAGTAAGTATGTATGTACATATGTAATTTCCTTTACACATAATACAAAAAAATCTGTCACTTTCGTCTGTTTTTTTATGACCATTGATTTAGCTTTAATGTGCAATCTAAATTTCTTGAGAACCATTTTGTCACACAGTGTCTACTTGTGTCACAAAGCCATAAAGATCGATAATGTATATGACAAACATGGATAATGCATATGTCACATCGTAGACTATTTATAGCCGAGATTAGCTGACATTTGTTTACAATCTTATGATAAACATTAGGTTTTCGGGCGTCCAAGCATTGTATATTGTCTCTTATATACAGTAGTCTGCTCGCCCTTTTTATTTCGCTGGCCAGCGTCGGGATGCTTCCCTTTCAATGTAAAAATTAGTACATACAAATTTACATATCTATTCCCTTCATCTTAACTTCTATTAAGGCTTATATGTATTTACGTCGTAATTCACCGTTTGGAAATTTAAACACATGATTTTGATTGGAATAAAAATTGGATATTTGTAAAACAATGGCAGACCCCGGATAATCCGCAAACCGGTTAAACCGCCCATGAATAATCGGGAGTTTACTGTACATTGTGATTTACATCAACATATAATTTAGACATTTCATCAGATTCTGTTTCTTTGCAATATTCCAATATGTTCACTGATACATTTCCCCCTTAAATGTAATCATATTGTTTTTTCATAATTTCTCTGTAGTATTTGTTTGGTTGTACTACAGTTCTTAAACATACAGTTTAATTTTAAATTAAACAAAAATATTTTTGAATATTAAGATCTTTTAAGGTATAAGCTCTGGCAAGAACAAGTATTAAAACTTAATTATATTTCATTTGTACTAAAATTTAACACAATATAATACATAAACGTTTATTTTTATAAATAAAATTATTTCATAAAATAACTATTACTTAATTACAACATAATTAAGAATAATGACAAGAGAGACATTTTAAGTATAATTAAATCTTCTAATAAGGAAAAGGTATTATCTTAATACAATATTTATATTATTTTATACTAATCAGAAATTATATATTCAAATAAACATATCAACAATACAGTATTAAATTTTATACTTAACTAATTATTATTATGAAGAAAAGCACTTCCACATTATACCAATCCTTTGTTTAATTTTGAGGTCTTAGGAACAAATATAAACCACTCAATCTACCTAAAAATCTTCTACGCTACATTAATTAGGCAAACTGACGGCAAATTAGACGCTTAATTAAAATTATTAAAGTAAAATGATTGAGAGAAGTATCCATGATAATTCCTGCTTCCTAAGAAACAGACTATCAAACTAAATTAAAGAAGTTATCTTACATTATATTATGGTTAAATATTTCAGTACTACCATACCATTCTCAAACTGTTTTTTTTTCATATGAATATTGAATATAAAAAACACATATCTTGCACCATGGAAAAGATATACAACTGTATTTGTATACAAAAGTATTCAAGGGATGGATTTATTATAAAAACGCCACTCACAGGCAATAAGCTCTTCCCAGCAAAATCAATTAATGACATTTAAGAGGCAATTATCACCACCATCAAACACATGAATTACCCACCAGTGCAGGCGAAAGCCAGTTTTAGGGTTAAAGTCTTGTCTTTACCAGAAAACATTTTGTAAGAGAAGATGTGATTACTTTGTTTGTTTCAAGTAGAATTTTTAATATACTCAAAACTTTCTACCTATCAGAGAACCCTACTTTGCCTCCCTATGGTGAGTTTATTAAATCAGACACCTATTCCGAGAAGTCAGCAATATAATGGAGGTACTTATTAAGTCACAAGCTGCTGATTATACCCAAATCTTGTAACTAATGTAAGAACTTTATTAAACTAATAAAGCAGATCGAAGTATTGTGCGGACCACATAACCTTGCACTTGGCCTTGAGATTGCTGCAGGTGATACGGGAGGTAGAGGGTCAGTATAAATACTTTCCTACAAACATGATAAGACTTGTGAAAATACAGACTTGCATGAGACAGTCGATATTAGATAAATTCAATGATAAATTAGCTTCGGTATGAAATATTAACAATCTTGAAATATGTGCGGATGGAGAAGCTGTTGAAATATCAAACATTTTCAATATGTAACATGTTTCCAGAAGTGGTAGTACATATGTGTGACCAAATGGACGGTTAGGTGGTCTGCACTATACAGTAGAACCTCTCTAATTCGTCACAGTAATAACAAAAATTGTCTGCACTGTCACATAGTATAGGCATCATCAGAAAGGAATTTAGTACAACGTAAATAGATACCATATAATTTTGTGCTAGTGTTATTGTTCTTACAAAGTACTGTTATATGTTTTTGTTGTCTTATGAGAAAAAGATAATGTACTGTATTTGTAATTGCGAACTATACTAGCTACTAGTGTTTTTATAGTGTCGTGTAATAGTGTTGCTGAGTTTTCAGCCAACATAAATAATTTAAGTACAGAATTAATTACATTACATACCTATTTTTATGTATTTATTTGCTACGTTTACCTATAATTACATGTTAATTTCATGACTTCCGTAATTAGATTTCCCCTCGGTTCCGAAAGTGATGAATTACAGAGGTTCTGCTGTAAAAGGTTTCTTAATTTCTAACAACAATTACATCTAAATGTCTCTTAAGGATTATAATATTTAAAACACATTGTATAAAATGAATAATGTTAACAATAACAAACAAACAATAACAAAATAAAAATGCTTGTAAATTAATATCAAACAATTTAAAATACGTAATAACAGTTACACAGATCTTACATTAATTGAGAATCATTTCTGTCACATTATTTAAAATATCACAACTATTAATCTGAAATAAAACATTTCTTAGTTCTTGCATTACAAATAAATTTATACTTACTTATAAGTCTCATGGCCCAATTATTAGTCTAGTGCAACAGGTCTGTAATACACGATATATTTTAATCATTTAAGTTACATAGTTGCCATCACCATTTTACCAACTTTATTAATACTGTGTAAGTTATTGTCAGTATGTTGTAACAAGGACTGGGAATGTCTGTTCTTTTCTGCAACACAATAAAATATAAAAGAAATTACTTAGGGCTTATTTGAGTGAGTTAAAAATTGTCAGTTGGTTTTTAAACACATCCTTATATAATAAGTCTTGGTTTGAAAGAATTTAGATCTTTAATGAAATAAATAAAGTTTTATTTTTAATAATAAATGTTATTTTATTTAATTACATTGAATAGCTTAGGCTTAGTGTTGTAGCACATGTAAAATCAGACATTTAATAATTGTTAAAAACCAACCAATTTTTAAAAACAACTTTTCTAGAAATAAATAAATAATAGAATCAATCTAAAAATGTTCTGACTTATTTGAATTGTTAAAATTGTGTTTTTACTATACAAAAATTAAACTTTCAAAACTCAAACAAAGATATCTAGTCTTCTTCTCTAGTGTAGGCAAGAATACTAGTGGACATTTGAATACATTTATTTTATTATTCATAGTATTTCAATAGAGTGATTAAACAGAAATAGTGGTCCCTTAATTTATTTCTACAAGTTTTTTGTCATCAGTCACTAGATACTATAAAAAATTATCATACAAAATAAATAAAATGTTTATAAACATGTTGTTCAACATAGTTTATATAAAAAGTATAATTTAATATTTTCAGGAATGATTGCTGAAACAAACAAAAGAAGAAATTCAAAATGACGAAGATGAGGGCAGTCAAACCCAGTAAACTTTGAATATCTGAAAAATGTTTTATATGGTCAACACTGAGTTGTTAATACATTAAAATACAGTTAAATGTTTTTGTAAGAATACATAACTTTTTTAAAAAAATGTATTCAATATTAATTACTATATTAAACATTTTTGTAAAGAAAAGATGGTAAAATAGCTTAATTATAAGATGAAACTTGTTAAATAAATAAATAATATTATTAAAGAAATCTGTTTACGCAACATGATATTTTCCAAGCGTTTAAGAATGATAACTCTTTTATCAAAATGTAAATAAAGTAAAATTGTAGACATAGTTTTTCAAAGTTGTTATTTGATAATTTCTAGATAGAACTTCTGAAGGTTGTCTGAAGATCTGAATATGAATGCTTGTTCCCTAAATGCTACAGTGAAATCTACAACAGCATGATAGATTTAAGCCAACTAGAATTTTTAAACGATCTACATTTGTGATTCAAACTAGGACTATTCTGAAAACAAAACTTATAGTACACAATACATTAATAAATAGTACCTTATAATGACAATAAATAATAACTTAAAGTTTTATTTCTAATAAAGTTGTCTTAATAATTTATTTTATTTCTTGCAAAACATAACAATTATATTTAATAATTAATGATTAACGAAATTTGTAATACCTATTACACTTTGATATTACTTGTGTCCAGACTTTTTGTTAACTATAAGTTGTTGAACTGTTAACTTACACTTTGGAGGAAACGCGTTTTCGTCTTACAACTTCTTCAGACTCATATTTTTGCAGTTGTGCTTTTTTGGTACCAATTTTTGAAAGTTAGAAGTGATGTGATCGAAGAGTATGTTTGATCTATGTCGTCTTTATTCATTTAGGATGTCATTTTATGTACCAAAATAGCATAACTGCAGCAATCCTAGCAGCAAAAATATGAGGCTGAAGTAGTCTTGACCCTTAGCATGCAGGACATAAAAAGGGCAAGTAACAGATTACGTGCTATTAGATAAAAAAACTTTTTTGCGAAATGTTCAAAGTTCTATTTAATTCTGAGTTTCAAAAGATGTATTTGAACAACAAAAAATTATAAACTAGTTATTTTTTATATTTTTATACTAGGTAATTCAAGATGTCAATAAATCCATTTAAAATAAAATTAAAGTAACTAATATTATTATTCACTAAATCATAAACAATAAATTATTCTTACAGTACAAACAAAGGTCACTCACGTAAACAGTAAACAACTATATCTATCACAATGCCAACACAATATATACGACAGTTGGCAGACGCTGCGCCCTGCCGAGAGTACCCGTAATACGCGCATGCATAAATCACGTAATGGCACCTGGTGGCTAAAACAACAGAATGTGGATCGGTAGCTCGTGGCCAAGAACAATAAACGTAGCAGAGGAGTTTATTTACACCAAACAAACGTAGCAACACATTTTAATGGACTTTAAACAAACAACTAGGCCTTCCATAAATAAAATATTGTAAATACGTAAGCAGAGATTTCAGCCTTACGAGAAATCACTTATTGCGCATGCAAAGGGTAATTAATATTCCATTTTATTGTTGGGTAGTAAAATAACTTCGAATATCCTTTTTTACAAAGTTTGATGTAGATTCTACATAAAGATGTTTACATTTGTTAAGAGACTGGAAAATTTCATCAGATACGTTTTCTACGAATTGAAGTCCGCGATGAATCGTTTCAAATGCTGCCGTCATTTCTTTCTTGGAAGGTTTAGAAACTTCTATATCTGCTGTCTCGATGCCCTCATCTTCAACTTCAGTATTTATTAAAGAACTTAAAATATCATCATCTGTTGGATATTCAGCTACAATAACGTCTTCATCCACCCTTAAAAATTCGTTTAGCGAAACATTGTCTTTGATCGTGCCTGCCGATTGTAAAATGCTCCCAACATTCCTCAATTTGCGGCAGTACATTACTTTCTTCCACAACAGATCTGTCAGAGAAACCGACTTTTAAAAAACAATTTCTTATCGTTGATTCCGCAACATCATTTTGCCACGCCTTTACTAATTCTAATATACATAGCCTGAGGTTGATAACATTTTCAATAGGTTTGTCACTTTCCAATGCAAGAATAAGTCTCTTAAGAACCTGTTTTCTATAACACATTTTAAGAGTTTTAATGACACCCTGGTCCATCAGTTGTAGTTCGAGGTGGTATTTGGAGGGAAAAAACAAGCTTCACGTTTACCAACTTTTTTGAGACAGAAGACGGATGTGCAGGGCAATTGTCCACAAAAAGAACGACTTTTCTCTTTTGCTTAATCATTACATCGTCAAATTTCAATATCCACCTCTCAAAAATTTCACTCGTCATCCAGGATTTTTTATTATATTCATAGTCAACTTCTAACGACTTCACTCCTTTGAAACATCTTGGCTGCTTGCTTTTTTCAATGACCAAAATTTTACATTTTTTTCTTTTCCAGAGATATTAGCACATACCACAACAGTAACTCGCTTTTTGTTGTGTTTACCTCCAAAGCATTTATCGTTTTTAAAGGTTAGCATCTTATTTGGTAAACACTTGAAAAAAAAGGCCAGTTTCATCGATCCTAAAAATATTGTCAGGCTCATACTCTTCTACAATTGATTTTAAAATTGTAGCTTTTCACTTGCTACAATCTGCTTTGGATACACATCCGCTTTCTCCCGAAATAACCTTTTCTGCGATTTCATTGCGCTTCTTAAATTTGTCTAGCCATCTCGAACTTGCTTGGAACTCTTTGTGTCCTAATCTTTCCGCATATTCAATTGCCTTTCCTTTTATGAGAGGTCCTAGAACAGGCATGTTTTTATCTCGTACCATTTTCACCCACTTGAAAACCGCCTCGTCAACATCATCGTATTTACATATTTTCTGTCCCCTCCTACAGATTCATAACTTTTTAAAACATTCGCGATTTTTTATTATCGTCAACACTGTACTGGGTGGAATGCCAAACTTCTGCGTAACATCTTTTTTTTGTACTCTACTATCAACGTCTTTTAATAATTGTAACTTTTCCGTGACACTCAAGGACTTTCTTTTGGACATAACGTCAACAAAAACTCAAAACCAAACTCAACAAAACTACAGTAATGTTACTAAACATAACAAACAGTCCATGTTAAACCGTAAAAAAGAACACCGACTTACAGTAATCTAAACAAACCAGACCACACACTAACCAATAACCGAATGACGAGACTTGTTCATATAAAATACAATACAGTACTGCACTCTGCCCTGAAAAAAATGAGTAAGAGTGTATGAGAGAGCCATTAGTCATGTTAGTCACGCCCAACCACCCGGACAAAGTCTTAACAGATGTTAACGTATAGTCACGTTGCTCTCTCTATCTCTCTCAATGTTCAACCACTGTCATCATGAACAAAGAAGACTACATCAAAGAAGCAAATAAGCAACTGTCAGACATCACAACATACAAAATACTTACAGATAACCCTACTACAGAATTCAACAATTTACTCTCAGACCTACTCAAATATACAGCTCCTGAACAAAATATTTCGGAAATATCTTTAAAATTATTATATAATGAAAACCCCTCTACTCCTCAATTCTATATATTACCAAAGATCCACAAAAACATAATCCCTCCACCTGGTAGACCAATAATTGCTGGCTGCAATTCAGTAACGGAAAGAAT
This sequence comes from Prosapia bicincta, assembly GCA_036971475.1. NCBI lineage: Eukaryota > Metazoa > Arthropoda > Insecta > Hemiptera > Cercopidae > Prosapia > Prosapia bicincta. The sequence goes on along the minus strand of JBAIZL010000004.1, from coordinate 144,511,435 downwards.
TTCAGCTTTCCTCGACTCACACCTTCAACCCTTAGTAAAGAACCTTCCATCACATACCCAGGACACCAATCACTTCATAGATCGACTGTCACAAATATCTGTACCTCTACCCCCGGTAACTATTTTGGTCACCATAGATGTCACCTCTCTCTATACCAACATCCCTCATGCACATGGCCTATCTGCAATAGAGAATTTTCTAAACAAACGCCCAGGCAAGCCTTCTCCCACTACACCTTTTCTTGTGAACCTGACCAGGTTCATCCTCGAGAAGAACAACTTTCAGTTTGAGGGAAGGAACTACCTTCAAATTAAGGGAACAGCAATGGGTACCAGAATGGCACCATCGTACGCAAATCTGTACATGGGATTGTTGGAAGAAAGTTTTCTAAAGACACAAACACACCAGCCATTATGTTGGTATAGATATATAGATGACATCTTCCTAATTTGGACACAGGGTGCTTCAACACTTGAGACATTTTTAGACAGCCTGACACAATTCTCCACACTTCAATTTACCTGGGAGAAATCTACATCAGCCATCACCTTTTTGGATGTAGAGGTAACACTCCAGAATGGAAATATCAACACAGGAATTCACATCAAACCTACAAACCAGCTACAATATCTCCATTTCGACAGCAACCACCCAATAAACATAAAACGATCCATTCCATACAGTCAAGCAATCAGGGGTAAGAGAATCTGTTCGAATGATAGGGAATTGGAAGATTTTAATAGAAAGATATCAACAGCCTTCCAGAGAAGAGGATACCCAAAAAAACTCATTGAAAACCAAATTCATTCAGCACAATCCTCGGTTCACCATAAACCACAAACAGAACAAAATAAACTGTCTTTAATAACAAACTACCATCCTGGTCTACATAAACTCAACAAGATATTGAGAGATGGCTTCAAAATTCATCAAGCTTCCGTCCACACCAAAAATCTTTTCACCGATCCACCGCAAATTTGGTACAAGCAACCTCCCAACTTGAAAAACATCCTAGTACATCCTAAACTACCAGACCCTGATGCAGAGAAACCACACAAACTTCCTCATGGCTCCTTCCCATGTAATAGACCTAGATGCAAGACGTGTCCAATACACCCCTCAGCAAATAGTTTCAACAGCCAAACAACAAAAATGGTCTTCAAAATACAGGGCCATCATAATTGTACATCGAAAAATGTCATATACCAGCTACAATGTAAACTTTGCTCAGCACAGTACATAGGCCTGACCACGGATGGTCTGAATATCAGAATGAATGGCCACAGACATGATGTTAAAATTATGAATATGGATAGACCAACAGCTCAACATGCTGCGAGTCACAACATCACAACTTTTGATGACTGCTATACCACAAAAATAATTAAATCACTCCCCCCTGATTGCAATCCCTCAGAACTGAGAAGGTGGGAACTATCATACCAGTGGTATACCAAGTCCAGAGAATCCCCTAACCTCAACATCAGATAAATCCATTCATTTTTTTTTTTTTTTTTTTTTTTTTTTTTTTCCTTCCAACTAGCCTTATCTCTTTTCCCCTGACAGACTTATATAAACTATAATCACTCATATGTTCATGGAAACAATATATATATCTTTAATCTGTGCATCTGTGACATCTGATTTCTACTCTACACAATCTGTGATTACAATTATTTTATTTCATTCTTTCATATTTCTTTTTGTGTTTTCTCTTCGATTGATAAAGACCACTGTGTGGTTGAAATATATCATTGTTTAAGTGCCTTTATGTGTTACTATTTCAAGACTACAGAGTGGACTCTTACCAAGGTAAGTCTGTCAGTCTCCTAGTCCAAAAAATCTATATATATATATATATATATATATATATATATATATATATATATATATATATATATATATATATATATATATATATATCACTTTCACTTATGTACTTAAACAAGAATCTTACTTGGTATTTATGCGAGCGCTTTCAGAGACTAGTGATTGCCTCCATCTTCTGGCATACTAAACGTATTTTGGACTGCGAGCTGTGTGGAATCCGCTGTTGACCTTGATGTACCGTTAACTTCTATTTTTAGTTTCACTGCACTGTGCATATTTAATGAAATTAAATACCTTGATTTAGTAACGAAAAACACCAACTCATTTTGGTGTTTTTCGTTATTAAATCAAGGTATTTAATTTCATTAAATACGCACAGTGCAGTGAAACTAAAAATAGAAGTTAACGGTACATCAAGGTCAACAGCGGATTCCACACAGCTCGCAGTCCAAAATACGTTTAGTATGCCAGAAGATGGAGGCAATCACTAGTCTCTGAAAGCGCTCGCATAAATACCAAGTAAGATTCTTGTTTAAGTACATAAGTGAAAGTGATAAGTGTATACAAGAAAACAGTGTTGCATAATCTACAAATATATATATATATATATATATATATAGATAGATTTTTTGGACTAGGAAACTGACAGACTTACCTTTGGTAAGTCTGTCAGACTCCTAGTACAAAAAATCTAAATAAACTTTACGAACCAAAACTAACCTAAAATATATATATATATATATATATATATATATATATTCTTGATATTTTACGTTATCCATTGTTTTTCCATTGCACTGACTTTATGAAGTTAATATATTACTATTGTAAGTAATTTTATCCACCATTAAGTGCAACGTTTCAATATGCTCCTCTGTTGATGCGTTTCGGAGCAACACCATTTTCAAAACTTAAATTGTACTAGATTATACGAATATTGAAACGTTAGGAATGGCAGAAAACTATATCAAACATATAGAAATACTCCTAACAGAAATGAAGATGAGTATATTATTAATTATTTTATTTATATTAATTGTAATTATTTAATAAAAAATAACTACGATAATTTTTTTTTGTTGGGCTAAGTAGGAATTGATATTGAAATATTTTTGTTAATATTACTTGTTTCAAATACTAACTCATCTCTAATATGAGTTTTACTGATGTTACCAATAACCGTACATTTACTTTTTTCTTCTTATTGCTTTTACAACCTAGTATATTATATTTGTGTATTAAAATATATATTTTAAAGCCTACATCCTCTTCAAACTAACCAGATGTTACCTACTGTATTTAATGAAATTGAAAAAGAGAAAAAATAGTAGGAGAGAAAAGAGAAACTGTGAAAAATTTATTACAAACTCTAAACAATTGGTTCGATAAAGGATGTTTGTTCCTGAGTTGAAACCAATGGTACTAATTGATTACTTTAAAAATTACTTCAATACACTTACTATCAAACTGTGCAGAACAAACACTGGCCGTCCTTGTTTAGTATGGATCAACTGTCTTCAGTCTCAAAAACCCTTGAATATCTATGTCCCAATTCCTTTACAAATTCACTCTTTAAGATCTTTAAACACCTAGAAAAGTAAATAACAATTACTTCTTAACAACATTGGTATAAAAATTTGAGTCAGTCTTGCTAAGGTATGTTTGTTATTGTCATTCCAAGATAGTGAAAATCATAAAAAAGCGTATAAAATCATAAAAAAGAGATACTTGACAAAGACTATGTTTATTCAAATTTTTATTTTGTTTTTACATATTACCTAAAAGAACATTCTAAAAAATGAGAAAGTTATTTTAACTGTCAGAAACCATAAATAATGATTAAAACCTACATTAATTAATGTCATACAATTATAAATTCACAGTTAAAACATACTATTTTATCACGTAATTTCTCACAACTTGTCCCACTGTTTCACTACATACAGTGAAGCTATATTTAAAAACTGTACAATGTGACAGGCTGTGGGACTGGCTGACAGAAATTAATACTATATTTGCAGATAATGTTAGTAAATATTTTAATAAAATCTAGTTAATGTAGTTAATAATAAAAGAATGTAGTTAATAGAGAATCTTTATTAGGTGTTAAAAATCTACTGAATAAAAATCTTATTTAATTAAACAAATTTAACTATGAATTAGTAAAAGGTGTAAGATGTGTCCAAGGAAGTTTTTATTTAAAAATCCAAAAATTGAAATAAAAATTATAACTCATTATCGTTACACTGAATTAATTGTATTAGGCTTCATTAAAACTTTGAATAGGAAAATGCCCTTGCCCTGATAGGGCCTCTGGGAGCAACATATTGTTGAAAGATGTTACACTTTTTCTTTTCTCTAATTTTTTTAAATCATAGTAATACTAATTTTTTCATCTACTTATTTCCTCATGTTAACCAAACTTTACCTTAAATTTACTGACAATATCTTTGCTAAAAATTACGAGTTGAATATTTTTTTGTAAAATACCTATTCATTGCAAAATACCACACAAACTTCGAAGCAATCTGTAAACACATGGAAACCCCATAAACTTTAGACACAAAAAAAGTTCATTATTCAATCGCTTATTCATTGTTAAATACCGCACGAACTTCAAAACGATTTGTAAATATGTCGGAAAACCCATGAACTTTAGACACAAAAGAATGGTGACTATGTACTCTGTGTAGTATTTACTGTCCAGATAGTTGCAAATATTTAACCTATAATACATCAAAATACACAGGAAAACAAGTTGTAAATGTACGGCAATGCTAATCTGAGAGAAATGGTAGAACCTACATATGGGAATGCTCTCGCTGGTCGTTGCACCTTCTCACGTATTGGTACGTGAATGCTAATCAAAGGGTTAAAATATTATTTATCTATTTATTAACAGAAAAAAATATTCAATAGTAACATTTTAACTTAATAATTTACATCGAATAAAGTAACATAACCAGCAAGTTAAAACAGCTTTTTTTCAACATAATATAACCTACAATATAAAAATAACCTATAAGATTTTAGCCTATATAAGCTAAAATATGAAGTGTGCCCTATGATGAGTATCATGATAGAATAAAGTTTTACGGATAAGACGATTTTTCTCTCGTGCAAACAGTCTAAGCCACCAATGAGAAATATTCACTTTACAATTTAACTAGTGAGGGTAGCATTTATAAAAAAAAGACATCCTCATTGCTTTAAAGGTCAATCTCAAAATAACCTGAGAATAGCTTCCTATATTTACACAAGAGATAAACAAGGGCTGAGAGATAACATCCACTGGCTAGAGGTTATTCTCCGTAGATCAGAAAGCATTATTTCGAAATGTGATAAAAACCTATCTATTGTTACTATGTAGAGTAGTTTTAGAACAAAGTACAATTCAAATAAAAACTTTACTACCTAACCCATTCTACAGAAGATTTTCGACTTTATTAAAACCAATAAAGTTAGTCGAAGTATTAACTGCCAAGACTACAATCGTCGTCATTCATTCTGTATCTTAAAGGGAGAACACATTAAACACCAGTAAAATCTTAAGAATTTAGAATTATTATCTTAAGCCTATTGTTAATTATGTCTCCTGATTGTTTACATTAATTGAGTTATGAAAAGTTAATTCTAAAATAACCTGTGCAAAGGAACTTCGATACATTTCCCAATGTTCAATTACCACATAAAAGTACATTCACAACAATGCGTCTATAAGTATAAATTCTGATTTTTGCTAGTTTTAATGAAAAAAATAAAGAATTTAGAAGATGAAAAAAAAACACTCAAAAAATATTTTGCTAAAAGCTTCATATAAAAAAAAATTCTTTATCGCCCTTTGAAAAATCCCGAAATAATTCAAACTAGAAAGTCTACAACTAGAACTAATTGTCCATAAAATGTTGTTTATGTTGTAAGTAACCTAATTGTTTTCCTATAAAACTGTAATTTTGTAAACAAATTTCACCTGCGATATTGCGAAGATCCTCTGAATTTTGCTATGTCAAAACTTGGTGCATGTGGCATGTGTATGATAAATGCATTGGGAAGCACTATAAAGTCGTATCCTTGAGCTTCTAGTTCCATAATGTGTGATACCTTGTTCCACCCAAAGCCAACAAAACGTGTATCATATTCAGGAATGTCTTTACGTACAACTACATAAGGTTCATAGTCAGGCTCCCAAAGTACCTTGAAATAAAACATCAAAATACTGCATTTTTCCTATTATTTTTTAAAACAGTAGCATTGCATAAAGTGTAACTAAAAAGTAATCAAACTGGTATTGCTACAGTGGGCTAACAAATGCAATAAGATCAAAAGTCAAATGGCCTATTGTGTTAGATATTTCCACTTTGCTTTGAGTTCAGACCACCTGCAGTACTAGTTGGAAGTGGTTTTTTATGCTGCATCAGAAAATATTTAATTATTGAGAAATATTAGCTTATAAACATAAATGTTTCTCTGTCAACCTAAGTGAGAATTGATTTCAAAATATTTTTTTTTGTATTGCTTGTTGTTAACTTATTTCTTCCCAATAGGATAACATCTATATTTTATATGATTTTTCTTTATTTAATCTACATTTATACTATAGAATTATTAAAATAAAACCTTAATATGAATCTGATGGTTTTAGTTTTTGGGTAATGACCTGTTCGTGCAATGTTGGGAGTTCCCTGCATCTCGTGGTGTTGCGTTAACGCAGCGTTGGGAAATGGCATGTGCTGAAAAAAACACAACAACCATTACTTGAAACTATTTATTGAAACACAATTTACACATAATTTTACTTTTTATAATTTATTTCAATCTCAATTGTTAAATGTTTCAAAACATTCAACATGTAAAAACACTTGACATTTCTGGCATGTGTAGACTGTTTGACTGTGGCACACTTTACTTCTCTGTCTTGCATTACTTTTATTTCACTCTACGATGTGGTCAGTTTTGTCTTTTCATACGTCGTTTGGTAAAGTAATTTTACTGCATTGACCTAATAGCAGATTTTTGCTGCACTTGTCATGTTCTTCAATATTTGCTGATTGAAGTAAGGAGATAACGAGCTGCGATCCAAACTCTATCTAACTGATTTTATTTCCGGTTGATAAAATATAAAATGGCCATGCATTTACTTCAGCACAATCAATTCCATTTACAAATAAGGTCCATCACCATTTTTTACCTCTTATTCTAATTCTGTAATTGGCAATAGCATTATCATGAGAATCCATCCGCCTATTCTTTTATTATAACCATTGATGAATTCGGTAGCTTTACAAAGTCCTGTTTTCTTTCTTCGATTGTAGCGTTTTACATTTAGTGTTGGTTTATCTGACCTGTAATTTGTTATGACCGTAACAACTGAATTATCCCGCCATCAAACAACAAAAATATTCTTTTTTTTATCATAAGCAAATTCATAACTTTCTTTCGAAGCTTTCAGAAATGTTTTCACTTGTGTGAGCGGAATATTGTACAACATATTTCCTGTTATTGTTCCTGCTACTAAGAAATTCATCTTTGTCAGTTTACTAGCTAAACTGAAGTACTGAAAAAATTATCAAAAAAATTATGAGATTCTCTGGATTTTCCACTATTCTCAACAAATTATAAACGACCTTCTCTCCTAAACCATAGCTGTTGTTTATTTCACCACCTTTTCCCCTATATGGATCAAAACTGTATACATAACCATCAACAGAAGCAATGCACCAAATTTTTAAACCGAATCTCACTGGTTTCCTCTCATGAACATTTTTGCTGAGTGTCGTCCAAAATAAAGCACCATTTATTTGCTCATCAATTGATGATTTATGTGAAAACTCTCCAAACTGACAAAATTTGGTATTTACTTAATCAAAATACCATTGAAAATTTATCGGATTTATTTAGTTTATTGTTGTCTGATAAATGATTGTACTTTTTGATTTCTTTTACTTTAATTTATTTCTAGACATTGTATCTCGTACAATTGGTACACCTTTATCCAGATCTTTACTCCAATACATTTTTGATTGAGGCAGCTAATGATACCCGGTTAGAATGAGAACTCCAACAAATTTTCTTAATTCTGGAAGAGTTAAAGAAAAGCTATGGTGATTTTTTTCCTTAGCATAATATACAGAAAAATCAATAATTTTGTCCAGGAACAAATCATCAAAAAATAAACTTGATGTTTTAAGAGTTGTTAGTCCACCATATTGGTTTTTTGGCTGTTCTATAAGGTTTTTTATTTCTACATCATTTGGAAATTTTGATGTAGTTGGTAAACAATTTTTCCAATCTGGACATAATTTTTGTTCCTTCACTACTGATTTTTTAATTTTTTTATTACTTGTCTCTGTACTTACTGAAAGGTTAAGTTCAAAAGAACCAGCGACATCTGAAGGAACACTATCACCACCATCATTTATGACAATTTGATTATCGTCGATATCTTCTTCGTCGGTATTTTCATCAACGTCAGGTGGTATAATAACTGCATCGACATCACATGCTGCTTCCTCTTCCTCAATTTCATCAAGAACTGCAAGCACTTCTGCTGTTTTATAACACTTGCATTTAAAACTCATAGTCGATCTACTGGTCAATTGCTTTGAACATGGCTGATATATCTCAACTGCCGGGAAACACCCAACGTTGCGTCAACGCAACACAAGCAAACTCTGTTGAATAAAGGGGAAGTGGAGAGCTGTGGTTCAATGAACATGACTCAGCAGTAAAGTAAACATGATAAGAATAGCTGACATATCAAAAGGTTTTGTTCCAAGAATCGACAGATGTTTTATTTCTTACACAGAAAATGTTGATTTTCTCAAAATTTATATATTGTAATTAAAGTCCTTCTTGACAAAGAAATATCATTAAAATGAAAATAATTAATGCATGATAGAAAATTACTCTCTTAGAATAAATTACACACTTCAAATCGAAAATTACTCATTATATGCAGGAATTGTGTTTAATATAATATACTGTTGGGTTTACTCAACATTGGGAAGAAATGGGTTAATATGGTTTGTTAATAAGACTGATTGATCCCTTACTATTTATTATTTCCTTTAAATTTTCCCTTCTTATATAACAAAATATAAAAATTGTACAAACAACTTATTAATGATGCATATTTTTTATTAGAAAAATTTGAATGATACACGAATTAAATTTCTGTAACATAATCTGAAAGTTCTTTTAATTGCAATTTTTTTCAGACACACTCTATGTTTTTAAATTATGTTGAAGCCATCTTTTTATATAGAGGAAATTATGCATTCATAAAAAATAAGGGAGTCAATACAATAAATATCTTTTACTTGACACATACTCCTGAGAAAAAGGTGAGCAATAATCAAATTTTGTATGGTGAAGGATTAAAGAGCTTGCTAACAATTCCAGTTAGCTTTGGTTATAATAAGAAAATGAAAGACTAGATATTTATTATCACAACTATTTGTTAAGATCAATTCTCAAATTTTGTGTTACCTTATAAGGTGTTGTTGCAGAGCGCCATTTTGCATAATTAGTCGGAGCATGACCTTTTGTCCAAACATGATAGCGAAACGTAAACAATGTTCCCATATCCAACATTCGCAATAGTTCAGCTTTGCTGCGAGGAAAACTTGTTCTGTAACGTTGAGTTTCAAATGCAGGAACTACCAAAGCCTGCAAAAATAATTGAAAGCCAAAAAGAAAAACATTATTTGAGACACACACACACAGAAACACACATACACACTATTTTGATTGGTTATACCAGATGACCGAAATAAAGACGTTTTAAAAATTAATATTACTCATTTATTTTGTTGTTAATTAGAATTTATATTACATTAAAATATTTATCTATGCTTGCCATTTCAGAAGATTTCAGAAGGTGGTGTCAACTTTCTTGGATTCAGGTTTCAATCCTATTCTGAAAGTCTTCTGTTACACATTCCAGGATCACAGAGTCATGATTGAACCTTCCTGATTAATTGCGTTCTCAAGATCCATCAATGTTCTAGGTTTGTGGGTGTGGTTGCACGATTTTAGAACACCCTTCCAAAAAAGTCACAAAAGCTCAAATGTCTTCTTGCCGACCGACTTAGGCTACAAATCAAAGCTTGCCTAGCCATTTCAAGTTTTGCGGCGTCCTAGCAGACTTATTTTGAGCAGAAGTCTTCTTTTTTTAGAATACCCCCATTATTCTCAAATTGTTAACCCACCTGAGAATCGTATTCCAGCTGGAAAAGATATCATGGTGTCCAAGTTGGAAGTAAACAAGAAAAAGTCCCAACATATGATACTCACTATTTTACACATATGCATATTAAGCACACACACGGAGTAGTACTGTCCACTGTTCCATGACTAATGAAATAGCATCATGTGCAGAGGTTAGTGATCGCAGACCCCTCTCCAAAAAACGGCTGCTGCGTTTGTACTAGATATTTTAAAAAAGCTGCTTTTTTGATCACCCTGTATTTTTCAACACCCTGGTTTTTATTTAATTTTGTTACAAACATTGAAATTTCCCTTTCACCCTGAGATGCTGTCTTTAACCACTAAATAAATAGTGGTCTCTAATAACATTAATATCTAAAATTAAATTTCTTAAATGTCCAACTAGTTTAACAATAATAAAATGTAATTAATTTCAATATATAAATTCATATAAACATATAATTAAATAATACTTAACTAAGTGAATACGTAAGGGCTTACTTTTACGAAGGCATGATTGTTTTGAAACACCCCTGCAAGTAAATCCTTACGTATTCACTTAGTTAAGTATTATTTAATTATAGTTAAATCAGTGAATTCAAGATGATTACAATAAGCAACTTTCATATAAACAGTTTTCTCTTAACACTTTCAGCACTGCGGCAATATTTCGTTAACTTCCACCTCTGACGGCAGTGGAACGCTAAGCAGGTTGCATAGCTTGTCTTAGCATCTAATTATCGAGCCCGTTGTTTTCATCTCAATTTTATTTCTAACATATACAGGTTTATTGGGGACATCAGAAAAGTGTATTAGACTCTAAAATATTGTTTTATTTATCGGGTTACAATTTAAAAAAAGAAATACAAATGATAAATTACTGTATGACAAATAATAAAACACAATAAAAAAGACAGAGATAAAAAAGATAATTTACATACAAAACTAAAGACCCTACTACTAAAATATACTAAATACTAAAATAAGCACTCAATGTTTAACTCGGAATGTTTGTTTCTGTTTGTGCCATGTGTTTCATAAGCGATAGAGATCTATAATGTAAACGGAGACATAGATAATACATATGTCACGACCGAGACTATTTATAGCCAAGATTAGCTGACATTTGTTTACTATAATATTATGATAACACATTAGTTTTCCGGGCATCCAAGCATTTTGTCAAAAACTCATATTTGCAATAGTCTGTTCCCACCTCTAGTTGGTTCATTCACTCTAATAGGACAGTTATCGTTTATTCTTGCGTTAGTTCAGAAAGCTTAGTTTATTTTTATGATCGTTATTTTTACAGGATATTTTGCAGCTTTAAGTGGTTTAAACTAAAAAACATCATTAAAATATAAAAGTTAAACCAAATTAAATCTGTTCATAAAACTCCCTGAAGCATTGTTTCAGTTGAATCATCAAAAGTTAACTTGGGGTAGTCGGATTTAAAAACGACTCAGGCACAATGTTCTCCAAACTCTTCTGAAGCACTGATGTAAAAATCAAACCTTTATACAAACACGTATCGACACTAGAGAAATTTCAATTAGCTTGGGCGTGAGCATGCCGGTGAGCTAGGGGAACTCCAGCACGCTCTCTGTGCCTCATACGGGAACCCAGAGCACGCCGGTATGCTAGTCGTGCTGAACGTGTTAAATTATATAATAAAATTTAATATTTTCTATCAAATAAACATGAAATTAAGTAAAATTAACATTCTAAAAACTGGGGTTCAACAAACCAACCATAAGATTTGTTGATTATTTTGTATAGTAGTGTTATTTTAAAATAATTAAGTTTTGAATATAAAAAAATTATAATTTTATAATATTAACTAAACATTTAGACTTGAGTTGACTTCAAGTATTTTAAAAATATTGAAACAAAAGTTATTAAAATAATTGTATGAATGTTATAATCTATCTTTGGGGTATTAGATTCAGGTGGTTAAATTTTTGTAACCTAACAGAAATTCTGAAAAAAAACAAATATCTGGAAATTTTGAGGGAGAATGATAAGGAAAAGAACAGATAACTTATGTTTCATATTAGTTATTGATCAACTGTATCCTCAGGAGCATACAGATGGAGGAAGTTGACCATTACCAGTCATAAAAATTTAAGTCAGCAATAATGAAATACACATTGTTTACAAACCTATTACTATCCAAATTAATTTTAATAAGGTGTAAAATAAACAAAAAAGTAAAAAAAATTCTCTTGTCATGTAAAAACTAAATACAGTTTACAATTATGGGTAATTTGCTAGAAGAAGTTTACAAGCTTAACAGAAATAGGCAAAATCAAATTACAGATGGTTATAAAACTGAAAATTTACATAACTAATTAAACTTGAAAATTCTGAATTGATAAATTGTGTATGAATTTACTTTACAACAAATATCTTTGAATAACATTAAGAGGTTTAAACTTCAACCATTGTTTCATATCATTTTCACAGACAATTTAAATCTAATTTTTTAACTGTTACTTATTGACATCAATGAATAGCAGACACCTCTAAACAAGAGACTTTTCGTAAAATACATTCAACGTTTAAAATTTGGAGGTTTTCTGAACTTCTAGTCAAGTCTTAGTAACAGCTTGGCATCTTTATTTTTATTTGCATGTTTTCAAGTAATGTACTGTTGCATCCAGTTAACCATGCACTTGCTCACTTCCGCTTTCTCGTGTACTATCACTTCTGAAAACATGTTACATTTTCAGAATGTTCTATATATCAACAGCTCCTGCATAGCTCCGATATGTCTACACATATTTCAAGATTGTTATTTGATACTGAAGATAATTTATCATCGAATTTATCTAAATCGACCGTCTCATGCAAGTCATCTAATACAGTTCACAAAACTGTTATTTGCCAATAGGCCTATACATTACATAATTCTACGATTAGCAACACATTTGAACGGAAACTAAGGAGACTGTAGTAGTTTTATAATTACTAACCATGAGAGAGTTTTGCCAGTCCTTATCATGTTTGTATGAAAGTATTTATACTGCCTCAACGCAGAACTCTACCTTCCGTCTCACCTATTGCAAACTCTCAAGGCAAGTGCACAGTTAAATAGTTGCGAATATTCTCATAATTTTGAACATTTTATTTGTAAATAAAAACCTGAGTAAATTAGGCAGACTTTGGTTCTCCACAATAAAATTCCAAGCCACAATATAAAGTCAGACTGCTTATTACTTTAGTTTGGTTTCTATAAAACTGTTTGGGCCAAAAAATGTTAAACTTACTTTCTTTGATGACTCCATGTCTTGTGACTGCACATACTTCTTGAGGTAAGTATACAAGCCATACATAGGCAAGAAATCAATATCTGTAAGGAAAACATAGGGTGTATTCACTTGCTCCAAGCCTACATTGCGCAACAGATTGACAGGGTAGAAATCCTGTAAAAAAATCAGGTAGATAAATATATTAGGAAGCAAAATAACAATTATAAAAGAACAATTTCCTTATTGAGATAAAATGGGAGCTTTTGACATAATTATAAAGTTCAACAATCATCACAGAATTTAAACCTTTGGAAATAATTTCATTTGAGTACTTGATTTTATTAATTTAAAATAAAATTAAAGTTACATTTTATTTATAGTTTTTTAAGATTAGTGTTAGTAAAAAAATACTTGTAGTTGAAAAAACTGGCATTAATATCATTAACATAACATTATATAATTTTCATAATTACAGGAAAAACAGGTTAGAAATGTTTATTATTTACAGGAATATTCATAATGATAATCAATAAGTTTTTGAAAACAATAAAATATATACATAAAAAAAGGAATAAAGAAACCTATACATAATATAAAATAAATACATAGGTATAGAAGTAAGTAAAAAACTTCAACTGCTTCTTGCAGCGTTGGTGAGCAAATATATCCATTTGCCGTGTACAGGCTACCCACTAAATGACTGAGCATATGACACACCTAAGAAAAACTCAACTGTTTATGTCTGCCAAAAACTGAAATGAATCTAAACTAACAACATGATTCACAAAAACTAAAAAAACTTTCTTAGGTATTCTAATAATGTTTTTCTAAACTAAACTTGATATAATGTATTCTTATAGTCAGTAACGAAATATTCCACTAACGAACGTGAAGTGTGATTTATGATAGACGGAATATTCTGTTTATCGCATACGAAGGTTTAGTATAAATTGAATTTGTAAACAACAAAACTATTATGATTTAGTACTAATGACCCGTAAATTTTCTTCTTTTTTGAGTCAGGAAAGTTTTAAGTCCGTAGCTTATTCCTACTATATTGTCTATTCTGAGTTAAATGTTCTTTGTTTTAAAAATACAGAACTGGAGTGTAATAGCAATAAAAGTAGCAAACTGATAATTGTTAGATCAATCAATATTTTTAAAATTAATGTAAAATCAGTTGCATTTATTGGAGTTAGGTAAAGGAGACACTGATTTGGTTTATACTGCAAACTTGTATTGTTTTAACATTTTCTGTGTTTGCAATGAATGAACCTTTTCTATATAAGAATGTTTCAACAGATCTGCTTGTTTTAACACAAATGAGAAATAAAGATAATGAATATTTTCATAAATACCAAGAAAGCAAAAATGAAGTTTAAGTACTGGTATACCCAGAGGGTACTGCTGATTATAAAAGAGGTTTAAAATACCTGTGAGTTATACAATAGGTAACAAATTCATTTATATCAATTTCCAATATTTTAAAGAGAAATCTATTTTGAGTTGCTTTGTTTCTTTTCTATATTTCCATACCCAACATACAATATCATACTGCTTTCAAAATGAATCGATGAAAAATATTTAAATTTAACCTATCAGTGCAATAGTATATACATATCAAACCCTGGACCTATATGAACAGGTTTCCAGCAAATTATTGGATTTTTAATGTTATTTATGAAAATCATAAATTTTGTAATTACTATTCATAACCAAACTAAAACTTATAAAATAATAATATTTTGTTAGTTAGAGCTTAGCTAGGGAGAACTATTCACAAAGGTAAAAGTCAAAATAGTAAACTCAAAATCTCACCAAAAACTAGTTTTTAATAAACAAACACACTAGTTCACAACAGACTAGATTTGGCGATG
Organism: Prosapia bicincta; assembly: GCA_036971475.1. Lineage (NCBI taxonomy): Eukaryota > Metazoa > Arthropoda > Insecta > Hemiptera > Cercopidae > Prosapia > Prosapia bicincta. The sequence goes on along the minus strand of JBAIZL010000004.1, from coordinate 144,496,268 downwards.
ATGTCGCCTTCCTCAGTGCTTGGCTACTACCTAGTAGTAGTCGAAACTCATCTGTTGTGAACTAGTGTGTTTGATTATAAAAAACTAATTTTTAGTGAGTTTTTGAGTTAATATTTTGACTTTTACCTTTGATTATAAAATCAGTTATACCTATATCCCTTCGCCAATTAAGAATTAAACACACAACAAAATATGAGGGAAATTAAAAGAAACAAAAATTTTATTTCTACTTGTAAATCAGATCAGAAAATAATTATGCTACTATGACAACTATCAAAAATGAAATCACGAAAAAAATTTACTATAACAAGTTTGTAAAAAAACATGAAATTCAGAAGCAATTTGTTTGCAACTATACCACTGACTAGAAATGAACGGCAATAGTTTAAATAACACTGTCAAATAACAAAACCCAATATTTTGCTAAAAACAAATAGAATTATCCAGGTAGTGCAATAATCTAACCTACATCAGCATAGTGTTCAATGCATGAAAAGCTCTGTTAAATTTCCTTTATGAGGGAATGAGTTCTTTTACTCAAGCCATTTCTCACACTCTTAAGACTACGACCACCATTTTAGACTCCAGATACTGGAAAAGCCAATGAATCAATGCCCCCTCCAGGAAATATGAGCTATCAAAAATTATGTTATTTTATTCTAAAACACACAAATGTATTAAAACTAGGGATGGTCCATATTTTCTGTCATGGTGCCTTGTCACTAATATTCGTTTGACAATGGATCAATCGGAAATGGCCTCTGTTGTGATTGGGCAAAAAGTCACCGTCAATGGATGAAAAGGCTCTCATTAGTTGATTTGTTGCTGTTACTAGCTCTGCTCTCACCGCTCGGCTCATAGTGCCGATTATCGTGCAGTGTAGTTGACTGATGGAGGGGGGGGTTGTCTCTGTTGTGATTAGGTAAAATGTTGCTGTTGCAACTGAAAAGTTACTTTTTACCACGGCTGTCACTGGTTGATTTGTCGCTGTCACTAGTACTACTCATTTACTTTGTTTGTGGGCAGTCGATTTGTATCAGGTTTTAAGATAGTGACAGTGCTATGTACAGTAGGCATAATTTCGCACTTGATAGTTTGTTCTCAATTTTGTAGGAGTTTATTTTTAAATAAAATGAGCATTCAAAAAAAAGCGATGTGTAGAATCATGTCAACAGTAAGGTATGCCTGCCTGTTATTGGAACATACAGAGCAGTCTCAGTATCCCTTGTCACCAGTACTAAAGTCACTGGTAAAAGTCACTGATCTAAACCTGGTGATGTCACTAAAATCCCTAATCCGTTAATGTCACTGAATCGACCATCCCTAATTTAAAAAAATGTTTCCATTTTATTTTGAATCAAGAACACGACAAAGTAATTAAACGTTTTTGAGGATATTTTGTAGAGTGAAGACTCAACATCCATTAAAAATTGTCAGATTTCTGAAATTCAATTAAATCATTTCTTTAAAAATTATAATGGCAAAAAGTATGACATTTTTCATAATTAAAAATAAACAAGTAAAATGAAAAAATTTCAACTTACTCCTTCCTTGTAAACTATATGGTAACCTATATTTTTCCTTCCTCTGAGAACTTCTGAGTTTAAAGCATAACTCAGAAATTGCTGGGCTTCTGCATCTGACATGTAAAGAGTGAGGCTAATTGGACCTGAAAAAAAAATAAATTATCAAGAAAACAAAAATGTATATGAATTTTTCTAAAGTTCTAAACTATATTATACATTTTTCTACAAACTATATAATATTTCATTTAGCTTTAAATATTATATGTAGTAATTGAGTATTTTTCGGAGTAGTGTAGAACATAATGATTTGATTGAATGATCATTTTATATAAGTATTAAAATGTAGATTTAAAACTGACATTTAAAAACATTATCAGTGTTGAAAAATATAATATTTGATGTAACTAAAAACAGTTGTACATATGTAAGTCTTGCCTATAGTACCATTAAATGGTACCTTTTTATTATTAAGCATTGCCGTTTTGGGAGATGTGTCCCATTGTCAACTCAGAACATGAATAGACAAGAATCTCCCAAAAAGCCCGTCCTCAATAATCAAAAAGTTAGGTACTACTATAGGCAAGTGTAACATACTAACACATGTACAAAAGTTAAAAAATAGTACCTCAAGTGAAGATAGAATCAAATAATATCTGTTGTTTTTGTTAGCATCTAATTTAATATATTTAGAATAATATACACTTTTTTACATACACGTACTTGGTTAAAGAATTATCCAACTGCAAGGAAAACTTAGGTGATGTTTAAAAGTGCATTCATATAACAAAAATTAATTTGAGTTGTATGTAGACTGTTTTAAATTGATATACAAATTTTTTTTTAAACACAAAGTATAGGTAAAAAACTCTTATTGCAAGGAATATAAGATTTAATGACAAGTAACTAATAAAATTTCAAGGTAAGGGTTTTTCTTGTCTGATACACTGACATATTCCCAAGAATCGATATGTTGATAGTATATTACAATTCACGACAATAATGACATTATAAGGACAAATGTTGGTACCACTTCTAAAATTAAAGAATTTTGACTGTTTGTTAAACAAAAAACTTTTGATAAAACCTGTTGCCAACTAATTTCTGTTTATGGAATGTATTATGGAAATGTTAAAAACAGGAAATTCCTCACAGAATTTCAAAAATGAAGATGTAATCAAAACAATGAAAAGACTGATCCAAAACCAATTAACCATTAACTGTTATGATATGATGAGTCAACGACTGTTCTGGAGAAGAGATATAGGCTTTTGAAAACTATACATGGTTTAATACATGGCTAGAAAAAAAAAGAGACTGATTTAGAACTTTCCTATAAATAAACAACCAACAGTTAAAAAAAAAAAAAACAAGTGTTTGGTAATTTAACTGTGAAGTATTTTCTTTAACAGCTATGAAAGAAAGCATTTGAAAAAAGACTACAAATCACACAACTTTAATAAAGTTTGTTAAATAAAAATAATATTATTACTGATAATTTATAACTTTTTTAAAATTTAAAAGTAAACATGAAAATTATTACAATCACAAAAAAATTAAAAACAACGTTTCTAGAAAAATATATTTTCTAATGTTTACCATCCCAATGTTTACACAGCATCTCAACCATCTGCAGCCTATCCATTGAGAGTTGAGCAACCAGAGTGACATCCACACCGTCTGTCGATGGTTCAAAGTCATAATCTAGAAAGTAAAGATGTGTTCTTAGACTATTCACACGGGCTCGGCGAAAGTCATAACAAGGATCTTCTTCATTTAACTGAAACATAAATAACAATTATATAAAGAACTAGGACTACAAAATAACAAAAATAGACTAGAAATACATAACACATAAAAGTTAGAGTGAAGATAATGGACATTTCTTTTGTAAGATAAACATTATAATGCATGATGCTTAAATATACAGGATAAAATTATAAAAAAATTATCAATAGGCTTGTAAAACACTGTAAATAGGAATTAGGGAAATAATGCAAAAAATTCACATAAATTATACTTTTTGTAAGCAACAAATTAGTAAACTCAAGATGATTACAATAAACAACTTTAAAATTGAAACATTTATCAGCATTAAACAACTACCACGGTCAACATGTTGAGCTAATTTAAATAAATACTTTAAGATCATTTTGTAAGAAGTATTCCAAGGCTACTGTTCACTTTCTACAGTACCGCTCAAATTAATTGGAACACACAGAGAATTTCACTCTTTTCACCATGCGACAGTTGGCATCACTGCTACAGTACTTTGATTTTGTTTTAATACAACCTAACCTCACAAACAATTAGTGTGCAAGTGATTCTTTGTGCTTTACAGATTTTCAGTGAAGTATTCTTAGTTTTTATTATTGTTGCAAGTTTGTGTGTTTGTTTAACAAACTTATTTTAGTTTTACAATAACTAAATTGATGGATACCACACCTAGAAAACGTAGCAAGATTATTACGCTACATCAGTATGGAAGTATGTCTCAGAGGAAGATAGCTGAAGAATGTAAGGTAGGCCTAGCTACTGTTAACCGACTTGCTAAGGAATTTAATGAGACTGGCTCCTTTTCTGCTAACAGAATAGGAAATTGTGGTCGTAAAAGAAAAACCACACCTCAAACTGACCGCCAATTAATTAGGAATAGTAAGATCAACCCCAGGTTGTCGGCTGTAGATTTGGCACGAGAAATTAACAAAAATGGAGTTAATATTCATGTTAGTACTGTTAAAAGAAAGTTGACAGAAGTTAGGCAAAAAGCTTACCGAACAAAGAAAAAGCAGCTTCTTACTGTGGCAATGAAGAAGAAACGCTTGCAGTGGTCTATAACCTACAAAAAGTTCTCTGTTGAACAGTGGAAAAACATCGTTTTCTCTGATGAAACACATTTTTCAGGGACATAAAGTTAACTTTGTCCTCAGACGTGGGAATGAAGCTAAGACATCAGCTCACATCCTTTAACAACCCAAATATCCACCTAAAAAAATGTTTTGGGGCTGTATGTCCTATAATGGTCCAGGACCATTAGTTCAAATTGAAGGTATAATGAACTCAGACAAATATATTACTTTATTACACAGAAGAGTTGTCCCACTCCTTTTGCAAATGTTTCCAAAAGCCAATGGAATTTTTCAACAAGAATCGGCTCCATGCCATACATCTAAAAAATGCAAGGAATTTTTTTCTGAGAACAAAGTAATAGTTCTGGAATGGCCTGGTAATTCACCCAATTTAAACCCAATCGAAAATCTATGGGCTTTTGTAAAAAAAGGATTGCTAAAGAAGGTTGTACAACAAAAACATCCATGATTACTTCTGTAATCAAAATATGGTACCATGATGACGAAATTAAAAATATATGCAAAAAACTCATAGAATCAATGCCAAAACGATGTGAAGAGATTATAAAAAACGAAGAAGGACATATTAATTATTAGGGAGCTGTTTGTAATTTTTGTGGTCAATAAATTGTGTTTCATTTAAGAATCGTAGTAATTTACCTGGTGTTCCAATTAATTTGAGCGGTACTGTATTTATATAACCTAGTATTGCTAATTGTTAATCATAATTTGGTCAAGTTATCAGTTACCTGACTTAATTCTTGTTCCTTGAGTGTAGTTTTTGTGTTGTTGCAACCAAACAATTCTCTGCGTAAGAGATTACCATCATATTCTAAGAAAGTTAGATAGAGATTTCGAAAAAATTCCACATGTTTATTCTTAACTTTGAGCTTCTTTGGAGAATTCCAATGGATTACCTGATGAATAAAAAATAAAGTTGTAATTTGTTTACTTTAACACTCAAAATTAAGTATTTATTAAATAAAACAAATAAAACATGTACACAAAACTCACAAAATATTCCTTTATTGACTCATATGCATTTCAATGACAAAATCATCTTCATCATTGAGTGTTACTACTACAAACTCTATGACTACAACTACAGTTTTTAGTTAGAGTTTGTATTAGCAACATTCACCGATGATGATGATGATGACTTTGTTATTGAAACGCATATGAGTCAATAAATGATTAATTTCTGAGTTTTGTCTTTTATTTGTTTTAACAAAGCCTTCCGAGTAGAGCTGAAAGAATAGTTGTATTAAACAAATGATAAAACCTGTTGAATATCGAGTCAAAAAAGTTTATTTAATAGAAGTTTATTGTAACTAGTTTGTTGCCCTTATCAACCCTGTGGTGCGATCAAAAACAAAGTCCTTATAAGAACGTTAAATATAAGTTTATGTTTGTTTTTTATTGCACAACAGGCTTGATAAGTGTAATAAACTAGTTGCCAAAATGTAGCAAAAATTAAATAAACTTCTTTGACTTGATATTCAACTGGTTTCTCATTTATTTAAAAAATAAAGTTATAGTTCAATTATTTCTAAAATGTCTAAACCTTTTTATAGCCCATTGTTAAAGAGTAAATTTTTTTAAATTTCTTTGTATAGGTCACACTACATTTAGCTATTGAAAATGCTTCACTTGGGTCGACAATGTTCACATGATATCGTCTCGTAGTACGTACCTTTAAATCAGTAACTTCTGTATAACACAGTTCACTCCTGGTATTGTCACTAAGTTGCACATTCCACTGACAAGGTAAATTCATCACCAGGTATGGATGTTGTTTGATAACAGCATTAAATATATCTTGGTCTGCTAAGCTTGTTGTATAGTGAGTCATTAAATCCTTTTCTGCAATTTGTCTCCACAGTTGTCCCCAACCTAACTCTCTTAAGCGTTTCAGTTCCAGTAATATTACACCGGTATTATACCTGAAATAGCAAAGTAAATTATCAGGAAACTAATTAAAACTACCACGTTTGACTGTTTAGTAGAAAGCTGTATGGATTAATTCTAAATGAAACAGAAACTAACTAACTCTATACCTGTTTAAAGTTATTTATCCGTTTCTATAAAAGTACTTATTTCTTAAGCTACAATTTAAGAAAACATCCTAATCACAACCGGCAATTGTAGAATGTGAATTCACATCCAATTATGTCAAATAATATTTTTGTGAAAAATTAATTATTTTGCTGTAATACTATAATATAAAAGTTATTTCACGTTTACCTTTATATTATAATATAATTAGCTTACCTTTCTAATAGTCACACCTTTATGCTTCTAAATAATTAAACAATCATCTAAATTTAATATCACCCACATTTATTCATCTGGCATCAAATTAATACAAATTATACCTTCAAATACATTAATATGATGTAATGACAAAGTTTGATTGGATACCTAGTACTAAATTTAGTACAGGTAGATTTGGTTTTTAGTACAGTAAAATTTAATAAATACACTGTTAGATTGCTCTTTCTCTCGGGTTGTTATTTTGGGATCTTCTATAAAGTAGAAAGTGGGGGAAAAACAGATTAAATTTTATAAAGACAATGAATTTAAATTTATTATGAATTTTCTAAATTATAGAAATCTCTGTTGGCTAAATCCAGTATACGTTTGTACTGCGCTTCTGGAACTCATTGGTTACTCGCCATTAACTTCTTCACTTCACTTTTGCACAATTTTTGACTTAAACCTTACTTTCCCTTTTAGGGGATATATAGGCATAATTTTTAAATATCGGCATAATTCATTACTCATTGCACTTTTAGAATTTCTAAATAACTACAAAATACATAAATAACATAGATAACATATTAGTTATACATAAATAACTAATAAATTCCTTTTACAATTCCCTTAACTCTTCTAAACAAGTTAACCCCTTTTAAACATTTTCTTACAACTTGTCACCTCCTCCCCCTATACGTTTGCACCTTTCCAAAGTTCCCCAAACTTAGTCCGCTTTACCAGATGATTTTAGTTTTTCAGAACGAGCATAATATCCCCCCTTTTATATATTCCAACCAATCAGAGTTACCTTTTTAAAATTTTGAACGCATAATGTTCTGCCAACGGGTTCTGCTATTTATGTGTTTTCTTACGCTCCAAGCTAATTTTATGACTTCCCACAACAGGTGTTATTTTCTCATGCTTTACTTGGTTTTCCTGAATTACTTAAACCTTAGAAATAATTTGCACCCTTCTTTTGTCAACGCGTTCCCAAGACCGGTTTATTACCCCAACCGAAATATACAATGGTTAACCCATTTTAACCCACCGTCATCAAATGTCTATGTCAAATGTAAAATTGTTCTATCAAAGCAGAATGGACGTTTTAGACGAGGGATATTTTTTTTTGTATCATTGGTACAAACTGTAACAGCCTGGAGTGTTTACCCTCATTGGCGGCAGTAAAGACGTGTCTAGTGTTTGAGGTTAGGTAGAGCTGTTCCAAGCATGGTAGATAACTTTAAATTGTAAGTGTTTTATTGTTTTATTATGTAGTTTAACCTCATTTTCTTATTATAAATACAGTAATTATAAGACAAACTATTTAAATAATCTTCTAATTACACTTCAGTAAGTTGCATAACAATCATGTGACGACTTGAATTATGATGTTGACATTTGTCGACAGTAAGCACAGGTGGGTGGGGTTGAGTATACGAAACCTATTTGGGATTTTTTTTATAGGTTGTCAGTAGAGCAGATCGCAACACTCATTAAGGAAGATGATGATATTCTTGATGGGAACAAGGTGATATAAACAAACACTCTGGAAACCAGCTACGTGGTGGAGCGGTATGTTCAGTGAGGAAAAAAACAGAAAACTGTTTAGAGAGATTCCGAACAGACGGAGAAGATTATATTGTAAATAATGAAGAAAATAGTGAAGGTTTTATACATCCGACACCAACTCCAAGTACATCTAGAGAGCAATTTCACAGATCAAGTACTTGAAGTCGAAGATGCCTCTGATGTCTTCACTGATTTTTCTACTACAGCTATACTTGTAACAAGTAAAAAAAATGGAAAAAGAAAACAAAACCCTATCAAGAAAATTACACATGTGGAAAACGTAAAGGAAAAGAAAAATTTGACCAAAGCACAGAAAATTAAGAAGTTTGAAAATTGGAAGAAAGAAGATATACTTGACAACTCCTTCATTAAATTTACTTGCCCAACGTTTTTAGAAAATTCCTTTTCTCCAGTTGAAGCCTTTGAATATTTTTTTGACGATGAAGTTTGTGACTATATAGTTGCATGTACAAACGAATTCTCAGTTGAAAAAGATAATCAGTCATTCATTATAACAAAAGGTGAACTGCGTATTTTCTTTTTATCTGGTTATAATGTGATGTCCAGAACTAGAATGTATTGGGAACTGTCCGAAGATGTTCACAATACCGCAGTGGCAATGCAATGTCCAGAAATTGATTTCAAGATATAATGAGATACTTATACTTTTGTAAGAATGCTGAATTAAAGATTGATGATAGATTTGGAAAAATACAGCCTGTAATGACTATGCTGAATGAAAGAGGGTTACACCATTTTCCAGGTGATTCATATCTGTCAATTGATGAATCTATGGTGCCGTATTTTGGCAGGCATGGAGAAAAACAACACATCCACGGAAAACCCATTCGCTTCGGATACAAGATTTGGATTCTTCCCACTGTCCAGGGTGTACCCTACCAAGGAAAGGGCAGTACAGCAATGATCCCTGAGCTTGGGCTGGGAGGCTCTGTTGTAATTGGTTTATTATCAAAGCTTCCGCAAAACAGCCATTAAGGCTTGTTTTTTGACAATTTTTTACCTCTTTTCGTCTTCTTGAGACATTGAAAGAAATACGGCTATGACAGAACTGGTACTGTTCGAGGTGACTGAGTAGAAAATGCCCTCCTTACCTAATGCTAAGAGTATGAATAAAGAAGCTAGAGGTACATACCATCGACAGATGTAGACACCGGGATTACACTTGTTCGATATCTCAACAATTACGTGTTTACGATGGCTTCAACATCGGCTGGCGTAGCTCCCATACGAAAAGCTAAACGTTGGTCAAAAGCTCTGAAAAAACACTTTACTCTGGACCAACCTGCATGTGTTGTTTTGTATAATACATATATGGGAGGAGTCGACCTTATGGACGAAAATATAGCATCGTACAGAATAAACATATGAAACAAGAAATGGTATTGGCCCATGGTGTCCTAATTGATAAATGTTTCAATGAACGATGCGTGGTTGCTTTTCCGCTTGAATCCAAAAGGCCGTGCAGAGAATCTGGCTTTCTTGGTTTTATTAGGTATGTTGTAAATGCCTATTTAGCAACATACAGAGTTTCTCGTCCTTCTGCAGGTAGACCCAGTACGAAAGTATCAAGCACAATGCGGAAAAGCTACAAGGAAGAAATGTAAAGTATGTCAGGTCGGAATTCACACTAATTGCAACGAAGAATTTCATTCTCGCTAAATAAACCTTACAAACAGTGCTCCTTTAGCTGTAATAGTATACTGAAATGATTCCTGTTGTTATTTGTTATTACCATCTTTTGATTATGTTTTTAGTGTAATATAACAGCCCACTTCAACTGTGCTTACTGTCGACGCACCTCTGGTATAGTAGGCCCGTCCCAGTCGCACTCACTGTTGACACGTCTTAATTACGATTAAAAATAGTTGAAATGTATAATAAACATTATTTAGTATTTACTCGGATACAGTAAAACCTCTCATTACGGATACCTCCATTTTACGGACCCCTCTATTTTACGGACAAATGTTCAATCCCCGGCCCCTTGACATAGGGATCTTTAATAAGTTTCTCTCAAGAACAGACATTCCAAAATACAGACACTAGGTTTGCCATTTTCAGTCATAAAATTATTTATCACATTAATTTGTCTGTATACGAAAAATTTTGTCTTGAGAATAGGGTAGAAAGAAATCCCTTCTGTATATGTAAACGGAAACGTAGATGCGTATCCGTTCGTTATTGTAAAACATGAGAATGTGTATTGGAATGTTCAAGGACATTGATAGCTGAAAGCTCCCTGTTTATTGTTGTTGGCTTATCGCCTCCAGGAAATGAGTTTACTGTACTAAAAGCGCATGCATTCCAAGAATAATGGCCAAATTCCTGTGCTGCGTTTTCAGATCTAGTTTATTCACTTCAGTTGTAGATCTATAGCGTACCGTATTGTATGTTTTAACGTTTAACTATTTGTGGTAATGTTCATTATAGCAAAGTGAAGTGTTTTCGAATAGAGATTGAGTTTTTACTTTTCGTACAAAATGAGTGGCAAACGTAAAGCTCTTACAATAAAAGAAAAATTTGAAGTTTTAGAGTGTAAAAAGAAGAAAAGTTTAAGTGTGCGGCAACTGGCAGAAAAGTTCAAAATTGGAAAAACCCAGATCAGTGAAGTTTTAAAAAGTGAAGATCGGATAAGGGAATTGTGGTTCAGCAATGGAAATGAAAAACATTAAGTTTAGAAAAACCGATTCAAGTGTAGTGGACAAACTTGTTTTTGAGCAATTCTGTGTGGCTAGGTCAAAAAACCTGCCAATAGGTGGACCTCTGATCCAAGAACAAGCTTTAAAAATTAGCAAAGAATTGAATTTAGAGAGCTTTAAAGCTTCAAATGGTTGGCTACAGAAATTTAGAATTTATCATGACATAAATTTTAAAGCAATTTGTGGTGAGGGTGAATCTGTTGAACCAAAGGAAGTTTGTGAATGGAATAATAAACTATTCATTTGCAAAAAGAAGCTTGCAACGCTAAAAGAAAACATCAAATTAAAATAACAGACTTTTTTAAAACTCAAAATTTACATGAATAGTTAAGCTTAAAAATTTCAAATTGATAAATTTTACATGTTTTTTACTTAAATAATTGTCTTTCAGTTTCAATTTTCAATAAATATTGTATTTCAATTCTTAATAAAAATGATAGCCATTTAATGTCTTAATATATTTTGACCCTTATTTATTGACCTCTCTGAATAGCGGACACCTCCAAAAAACGGACATTTGGCAAGGTACGGACGATGTCCGTTGTTTGGAGGTTTTACTGTAGTAGGAAGTCACATTTTAAATGGGTATGAAAAAATTAAGAAAAAAAATAATTTGGGCTGAAATGGGTTAAGCCCTTTCTGTCTGCTTTTATTACGCTCTTTTCTTATTATTTCTACTTATTATTATTAATCTGAATATTAACTAACTTTATACTATATGCCTCATATGTTTTTGTAATAATACTTACCCTCTTCCCAATGCTGGCCAAGGCCGATGCTTCTTCCAGAGTTTACCCAGATACCAGTCACTCTGATTCTCCACCAAACCAATACTCTGTAACAAATACAATTAGCTTCCTAAAAAAATATATAAATATAAATATTTACAAGTTTTTTAATAATTAATAATAATAATAATAGTGTATTTCTTCTTGGAATAAATATTTCGTACAAGATTTTCGTCATACATCAAGAAACAATAAACAAAAATTATTTCAATAGTCAATTCAACTCCTATTATTGATGTAGGATGTAAATGTATTAAATACTAATTCTTTTAACTTATTTTTAGTAAACAAAGATTGAAAATGCATGTCCTCTTTGCAAATGCTTATTGTGTAGCAGATAGCTACTTTTGTTTATTACATAGCACACAAATTTTGCTCTAAAGATGGCATAGTTGTAATTAAAACTATTTTTTTGAACGATTCACTTAATTTTCATCATAATTTAAAAATTGTAGCTTACATTGCAATGGATTATACGGACATGTAACTCCGAGAACAATGGTCGTAATAATAAAGAGAGCTTAATAAAGGAAATGTGTGAGAAAAGATTTTCCCATTCTATACAAATATTTTTAATGTGTTTAATTGATATTATTTACTAATTTTGTATACACTCTTTGCAGATAATCATTCAAATATTCACAAACAAGCTTTTAAAGATCGGTTAGGAACCAACTGGGTAGGGATAAATAGTACTATATTTATTTTAAAAAAATAACAGCAAGTAGAAAAAAGGTCAAAAACAAACCAGAATAAACTAAAAGGACATTTAAAAATCATTATAAACGTAAATTGTGTAAGTGAAATTATGCAATTGTAATGATTATGTAAAGGTTTTAAATTGTTAAGATAAGCAGGGAATGAAACTGAAATATCATACAGAGCATAATATTATAAATTTCAATTTAGAAGGATCATTGAACTAGAGGGAAGTGGTTAGGGAAATTTAAAGGCAAATATTACTATTTACAATGTCATCGTTTTGTTTGGTTGTTTTAAAGTGAAAAGTACACTTTGGCTGATCATTTTTTCGAAGGTAATTTGAAAGAATAGAATATTTAAAAGATTCCTCAGCCACAAATATGGTAAAAGTATTTCCAATATGGTTTAAGCATTCTAGGCTAAAACCCCCAGAGTTAATCACGAATAACAATAAAACACACAAAAATATAGAATACAACATAGGATTAGATACAACAAAAATTTATATTAGGAAAGAAAATCTAGAGTTTATTATACTCATATTCAAAAGATCAGATGCCTTGAAACTAAAACCTTAGTAGTAATAAAAGTAGAAGGTGGTAGTTGGATTGCGTATAAATGGATGTTGGTACTTAAATTACATTTTCAACAAATAGTATTATAGCAAGACGTTAATATTTTTAACAAAATCCAATGATTATAGAAACATATTGGTATATAGGGAGTGTATCAGTATATGCAAAGAAACAAACAGCAGTATATGCATAAATAATTTACAAAAAAAGTTACCAAAAGAGTCCAAAATGGCTATGTACTCTAATGATCTAATGTTTTACTATAATTAAATCAACAGAAACTCAAAAAGCCTACCTGTTTTTGTTGTAATTTTGAAAACAACTTCCATAGCTCAGCAATGTCGGTAGCAAATGTAACGTCTGTATCAAGTACAATGACTTTGTGTAATGATCCTGGTAAAACCTTAGGTAATGTTAACTTCATTAAGCCGTAAACACCTGAATAATGCTTATTTGGAATCCACGAAACATCAGGCACTACATTATCTGCAAGGTAGAAGCTCACATCAACTGAAAACATAGAAAAAAAATAATATCTTAACCCATTGCTGATCTAATTGCATGCTTGCCGCAGACACCAGCGGGTACGAATTAATTCCTCTTATCAATTGAGTTATGTTTTGCTACAAAAATATTCTCACTTATAAAGCATTAAACATATTTTGTAAATGGGTGCAATTTTTGTATTAGTTAATTTGTACCTTAGTTTATTATTTGTTAATTGATTAATAAGTGTAGCCATAATTAGTAAAAACAAAATTAAGAGATACCTACAATTTGAAGATTACTTTAGATTCTAGGCTCGCACCATTATTTTTCTTTTTGTATGAATATAAGAATACACTAACTATAAAAAAATAACTACAAGTTCAATGCCGTTTTTTTGAAGCAGTGCAAAGAAAACATCCGGATTTGTGGTAAAACAATTCATGGTTTTTGCATCACGATAATGCACTGGCTCACACATCGTCTCCTGTTCGTTATTTTTTGGCGAAAAATAACACTATAATGACGCCTCAACCTCCATATCCGCCAGGCATGGCCCCTTGTGACTTTTCCTTTTCCCAAAAATCAAAAAAACCTTAAAGGGTCATCGTTTCACAAGCATAGAAGTCATTAAAAGTGCATCACTGAAAGAGCTCAAAGCTCCAGAAGTGTTTTGAGAATTGGAAAAAGCGCTGGCATAAGTGCTTAATATCTAGTGGGGAGTACTTTGAAGGGGGCAATATCGATATAGATGAATAAATATATTTTTCAAAAAAGAAAAATCCGGGTATTTTTTTAACACACCTCGTATATATTTTTTAATATTACTTGTTTACATATAACGTTTTTATTTTTTATTTTATTGTAAGTATGTATATAACAATTGTTACATAGTTTTATATACACTTTTCAAAGTGTCATTGTTGTTCAAGAATTTAATGTTATAGTAATGTTTTCAAAAGCTGTCAACTGGCGGGACAAGCGAGGGAGAATTAATTGCTGAAAATAGGTGGATCAACTTTCATCACTCATGTTTTACTTACCTTGTGGAACGCTCCAAGTGTTAAACAAGGTTTGCAAAATAATTTGTGCTACAGAATCTGCAATCAAGTGGAAGTGAAGTGGGTTTTTTCTGTAGAACAAAACTGATTTAATGAGAGTAACGACAGATCTGCTTGAGTTGTAGCCCGCGCAAACAATTGCTACTTGGATCACTTCACACTTTGGCACTTCTGCTTCCTGCAATTAGTAATAAAGTATTAGTTTCTTAGTATATACAGAGACTAACACAAGTTTTTACTTCATAATTAATCTGAGTCATTACAATAGTACATTCATTTCCTTTTAAAATAATCAGATTATATTTCTGGCTATACTGTCAAATATTTTTCAATATTTTCACATTTTCAATATTCTTTTCATTAGTAGGTCTATATATGTATATATATCTTATTAAAAATTTCAATTGTTAATAAAATACTTTTTATTCATCCAATCAAGTTCAAATACATTTTTTTTTAAACTTGTAGTAGATGACAATTGATGTTAATACAGTTTTAAAAAAATAATAATTCATAACTAATTAATTTTAGTTTTATATGCGAGAAAAACTTTTCACAAAATGGGCAAGATATATAATATTGTACTCCATCCCATTTGGTTAGAAAAAAAAGAGATAACATATGATTTTATAAAATAGCTGATTTTATGTTATATTTTATGTGGTAGGACAGCTGTTTTAAGCATAGGTTTTAACTCATTCGCTTACAATGTCGGTGATCCGCTGTAGCGGCCCATTTAACCACTGAGTGAAGCGACAACAAATTGCCGTCCTCCATTATAGCTTGTTTCGTTAGGTTAGTTCTCTAGAAATCAAACAGATCGCATACGCTTCATGTTCTGCAGGCTTTCCAATGATTATATTTTTATCTTCTTTGAACTGTCCGTTCCCTAAATAATTACGTTTCAATGTGACGACAATTAGCTGACATCGTCTGCAATGTTGTGTTTACATCGTAGTTGTGTGCGATATGTTTATAACCTGACCTAATAGTATTTAATTTGTTATTTGTTCTTTTTATGTTATGAGTGGAAATAATATTTTATTTGTTGATGAATGTGGGAAGGAGAGAGTTGGAGGATTGTGAAATTGAAAGAATTATTGGAGAATGTGACAGTGACTGTGAGAGGGATTTATTTGAAGCATTTGAGAGTGATAATGAATTAAGTGAAGTAGGACAGTTGAACATTGAATCACAAATAGATGAAGATGTAAGTAATGAATCAAATAAAATCATAATAGACTGTAATATAACAGGTTCACAAGATCATGAAAAATGTAATCTGCCTTGTTCTGAAATAAGTGATCAGTTGCAACTTGAGCCGCCCTCTTGTAGTTATGTTAGGCCTAGGACTCCAGTAGATGTAAATAAAGTAATTTCTGACACAAATGTGCATGATATGTACACTTATGGTAATACACATATGGATATGTACACATGGTATTACCATCTAATTCAGATGATGAAAGCTCACAGATATCTAATCTAATTGAGCTACTCGATCAAATCTACCGTGATGGAATAATTGCCCCTCTGTTTCCTATTGCTAGTGAGGAGGCTGATGAACCTAGTTTTCTTGATCCTTGTCCTATGCCTATTATAGTTAGTACTAGAGGTAGGGGTAAACCAAGGGGTAGGCCCAAAGGAAAAATTCCATGTTCCAAACCACCTAAGCCCACTAAAAGGCCAAAGAATTAGTCCATTAGCCAAACAGCACCACCAAGTAAAAAAAAAAAAACGGGTTGGCGTTGGACCAGCAATATTGAGGCAAATATTATCAATAAAATTCCTTTCGTAGGTTAACCTGGTGTAAGGGTAATATTACTAAGAAACTTAGGACCATCTCCCTCTGAAATAGATGTTTTCAATGCTTTTGTTGACAGTGACTTTTGGCAACATGTGGCCAATGAAACCAATAAGTATGCCTGTGTCCTTATGTCCCTAGTAAAAAAAAAGTATTCAGTCATATTGGTTGCTTGCAAGGAAATGCCATTCCGCCGATTTTTGCTGCTTTCTAAATTCTATCATCTCACTGCCAATAAAAATAAGCTTCTAAATAGCAAACTGTGGAAAATGAAATGTGTAATTGATTATTAAAATATAGCAGTTGATGAAATTCCAAGAAAGGTTGGGATATGTCCAATTTAACCCCCAAAAAAGGGTAAGATTTGGTATCATCTTTTATTAATGCTGTGAATCAAGCACTGGCTACTACTCTAAGTTTAAGATTTACACTGGTGCAGAAGCAATACAACCCAGAGTAGAAGAAGGGGTGGAGATACAGCTTAGGAGGAAAAGTTGTTTGTGAATGAGTCTATTGTAGTTAAAATGGTGAAGGATTATGCAGGTAAAAGGCATACACTTATCCTAGACAACTGGTATTCTTCACCACTTCTTTTCCATAAATTGAAAATAACGGCTTTAATGTGATTGGAACTGTAAATCCAAGGAGAGCCAACATGCCAAAGACCTTCAAAGATTCTAACAACAAATTACTTCTTGGTGACTTTGAAGTAGCGTCTGGTAATGACATGATGGCTCTTAGGTGGCAAGACAAAAAATAAGTGTGTATATCTTGTCTACCTTTTATGACAACGGTGATATGAAATCAACAAGGAAGAAGGACAGAGTTAGTGGAGACCCATAAAATACCTGAACCTGTTCTTTACTACAACAACTCCATGGGGCATCTATCAAGAAGATCAACAGTTGGCTTCTTTCCCTAGCATGAGAAGGGATGCTAAAGGGTATAAAAAGATTTTTTTTTTTTTTATATATATATTTGCCCTTTTCAATTCATATGTGGTATTCAAAAAAAATCACTAAGAAAAAAATGGGATTTAGTGAGTTTAAAAAAAAAAATTGCAAGACACATGTTTCAATTGAAGCAACTTCCATTATATAAGTGAAGAGGACAAACATCAGAAGAGAAACCCCTCTGAAGCTTCAAGCAGTAACTTGGGGACATTTACCAAGACCCCTACCATCTAATAAAATCAAACAAACTTCCTCAAGAAGGTGCAAGGTTTGTAGTGCTCAAAGCAAACACAGTGGCAGTCGGTGGGAGTGTGAACTGTGTATCATCGCACTTCATTTACCAGAATGTTTCAAAAAATAACACACAAAAGTTAACTTTGCTTGACTCTTGTCATATTAAAACATATTCTGTGCACTCTGAAGAATATTTTGGAGTATCTTCAAAGGTAATTTTTGCTTTTATTTTAGGAGAATTGTAATAAAAAAATTATATTTAATATTTTTCACAGACTTTTTGGTTTTACATGATATTAATAAATTATAAAAGAAAAATTATTATCAATATTAGTATATATTTTGAAAGTAAATGTAATTCTGAATGAAAAAATTACAATAGGTTCCATAAGAAACATAAATATGAACTGAAAAGAAGTAATCAACAAAAGCATTTAAAAATTGTCTACAAAATTTATTTTTTATAGCTAAGTCAGTGTAAAAAAATTGTAAGCGAAAGGGTTAACCTCATCTATTCATCAGTTGTGGAACTACCATCAAGACAAATCATGAGAATTTCAAAAAGAATAAAGGAAATAAAAAAATGTATAACATATTTTTTTTATTGAAATAAGGTTTAATAATATAATTTTATGAAAGTTTTAATGGCACTGCCTTAATTTAGGCAGATTCCTTTGAATTTATGATGTCTATCCAAACATTGTTGATTTTAATTTGGCAACTTATTGAAGTCCTTGAAATAGGAATGTGTTTAAATGCTTGAACAAACTTCGAACACATAACTGTGTATAAATGGTCTGGTTTTGCAAGTTTCATCCTTCTTTTATTCTATATATTCTTTCTTAAAAACATACTATTGAAACATAACATTGAAATTATCATATAGCTCTTTATGTCATTTACAGTAGTATGTTCAATCTTATTTTGAGTTTCTGGCAAAACTCTACATGATTTAGCTTATACAAGAGACAGCCCACAAATGCTATTTTACCAAATGAATATAAGCTGTTATGTATCAGATAAGTTGATTTTAAAAAAATCATCATTGAAAAAGCAAAGGAAAGAAGCAAAAGAAACGACAAGAGAAAAAAACAAAATAAAACAAAGTTAATGATGAAAATGAGGAAATTGAAAATAATAGTATGATGAGGTGTACACTCACAATATTTTGTTAAATAAAATTACAGTTGATGCGTGAATCAAAGAAACCTGATTTATTAAGAATTTGGCAACACTTTGACTAAATTGTTGTCCTCATTCAGGCCTACAAGTATAATAGACAGAATTAATATATTTTTTAATTAAATCAAAATTTATATGACATAGATGTTAATTATGTCTATTATACTTGCAGGCCTGAATGAGGACAACAATTTAATCGTCAAAACGTTGTCAAATTCTTAATAAATCAGGTTTCTTTGACTCATGCATAAACTGTGTTTTTATTAATAAAAATAATAGTATTTCTCTTTTTTAACTTTTCATCCACAGCTACTCATTTCAGTTTGTTTTGAAAGCAGTGCTATACTGTAGTTAAGGCCCATTTACTAATTTACTGACCGGATAAATAAATATACCTTGAACAGTTTTAATATTGCTTTCTATAAATGTTCAGAATAGTTTTATACTCTCTCTATCAATCTAGCAGCTAATATAAGTCAATGGTGATGACTTGAACAGGTGATGGACAACAGATTATACTGTAATCGAACTCGTCCTAACTTACTTGGTGTTTATGACAAGGAGGTAAACCATTGGGAATAATATTAACAGAATTGTTAATCTTGAATGCTGAAGCAGACACAAGTTGGTTCTGAGATGATGTAAGCTGACGACGTAACAGCTGATTCTGTTCTTCCATTTCTCTAACTCGACCTTCTAATCGTGATTCTTGTCTGTTGAATCCTACCATGTTGTTGCTCACATCACCTTTTAAAAAAAATACATCTACTTTATAATTATAATAAATTAATGTGTAATTAAATACTATAATACTTTATTAAAATATTATTAAATACAATTATATAAAAAGTTCAAATTTTGAAATTAATATAGTATTTGTTTTAAATATTATAAGAGTAACAATAAATTGCTACAACTATATAGCTCAGGGGTTCCCAAACGTTTTGGTACCACACTCTCTCTTCTTGAGATGAAAGCCTCACTCGCTCCCTCCACTTTACACTATAAATAAATGGTATGGGCCCATATATATATATATATATATATATATATATATATATATATATATATATATATATATATATATATATATATATATAGATTTTTTGGACTAGGAGACTGACAGACTTACCTTGGTAAGAGTCCACTCTGTAGTCTTGAAATAGAAACACATAAAAAAAAATATATATATATAAATATATATGAAGTTAATATATTACTATGTAAGTAATTTTATCCACCATTAAGTGCAATAATTTTACCTTGAGTGATGAGGCACCTTTCGGTCGTTGACCATTGTCGAATCACTCTATGATTGTCGATGAGTGATTCGACAATGGTCAACGACCGAAAGGTGCCTCATCACTCAAGGTAAAATTATTGCACTTAATGGTGGATAAAATTACTTACATAGTAATATATTAACTTCATAAAGTCAGTGCAACGGAAAAACAATGGATAACGTTAAATATCAAGAATAAATAAATATATATATATATATATATATATATATATATATATATATATATATATATATATATATGAAGTTAATATATTACTGTGTGCAACGGAAAAACAATGGATAATGTTAAATATCAAGAATATATATATATATATATATAATTATTTTTTAACAAAGTATTTATTTATACAATCTTTTACAACAAACGTGATATAACATTTCAAGTTTTAATTTCCAACGTAAATTTTAACTTATAAAAAGAAAATCTGTTAGTGAGATGGATGAGCTTGAAAGCATTATTTACACTAGCATACCTATTTGAGGTTCTATTTTAGTAAGGGCATAACACAAGTCATTAGCAACATCAAGTTTGTTTTTATTGCAACAAGTGCTGAAAATGTTTTTATCACACAAGTAGGTGATTGAAACAGGCAATTATAATCGAAGAGCTGCTTGTGATACACTTTTAAGGGTTTTATCCAAGTTTTGTCCAATGTAGTGCTGTTGGCACAATGAACGGCAAAAATTTTTGCAACACTTTTGTACTATTATTCTTTTCAAGCTGTCATGTTGATTTAATTTCAAGATTACAAAATTTGCACAACCTTCATTGATATTTCTTTTATAAATGCATACATTTCATTTGAATTTTCTGTACATCATGGTCAATGAAATTACCTATGCAAAAAAAACTGAGTTGTAAATTTAGTGTTAGATTTTGATAAATTGGGTACCTAAATTTTAACTAAATGAGAATATATCCTACTATCTTCCAACTAGTCGCACTCCCTCTAGTTTGGGAACCTATGTTATAGTTGATGTAATCCGACAAATTTTTTAGCTTTTAGTTGGTTTATATTTACTATAACTTAGACTAAATATTAGTTCTTTTAAGCTCTTTTACTCACATACATATAATATTAGAATAGAATATTAGATTTAGTCTTATTTAATATACATTTTTATTGTTGTTTTAAGCCAAAAGACAATAAGGGTATTGTTACCTAGTATAGAAGTGGACATAATTTGATGAATTATGGCAGGTAAAGTCTCACATGGAATATGAATCTCCCTGGTATGGTATGTTCGAAATATGGGATGTTCCCCTTGCATGTAAAGCTCATCCCTGAACTAAACTTTCTTTATATTAAAGATCCTCTACTGACCCTATATGTATAAGGTTAAAGATATGAAAAGTATGTGTTGAATGAGGTAACAATTTTAGGGATAAACAGTTTATTTAGATTCATAAGTGAAATCACAGCTATAGACTTTTCTGAAAGAGACATGCTCTTTTGAGAAAAAGAGTCTTATATGCCTCTGCTCCACGAGACAATAAATTCCTATAAACATATTTTTACATAATTATCTCAAAATCCAATAGTTATATTAGTTCATATTTTTAATATGATAAATAAATAAATTATTTAACTCTGGAACTATGAAACACCTGATTCCATGCATTTGGAATCACATCTATCTTAGCAATGGTTTATACCATTTATTTAGTTATTTGGCTATTTTATCATTAAAATATTGTCAGACAAGTGAAATTAAAACCCATCATAAAAAAAAAGTTTAATATATAAAAGACTAGCTGGGCCCTGCCACACTTTGCTGTGGCATATTGTGATTGCATGGACAAGAAAGGAGAAACAAAACAAAGCATACGTGTCATAGAAGTATAATCTTGTGATACTTCAGATGCTAGGGCAATACAGAGCTAAGGCTATGTCATTTATCGATCACCGTTGCCAGAATCAATCTGATAAGAAATGTTTTCCCAATTCCTGCTGGCGCATCTAAGAAGAATTCTCAATCATTTATCATTTGCGTTATGCGATCATAAATGCCCTTATGTTAACATGTTATTTCAGGAATTCTTGGACATACCACTGGAGATCACCAGTGTTGTAGTTCTATTCATGACAAATATCAACATAAAAGGTGAATATTCAATTCAGATTGTATAATAATCTGAATTAGATGCAAGTAGATACATTTGTTCTTGTTAGTAAACAATTTAATAGGAACAGGTAATATTTCACATGTGACTGTGATTGTTGTTATCTAATATGGGGAGTACTTCTTTCATTTGCAGCAGATGGTGTGAGTGCTGGTACACAGTTGACCACTAATAAAGCATTTTCTCAGTTGTGTTACTAACATGAAAAAATACATAAAAACCAAATTTGAAGCAAGGTGTATCTCGTGTTAAAATTTGACCTTAATCGCTGCACACCTATATGAGTTTTTGAACCACACACAAACCATCATAACATTTTTATATATAAAGATAAGCATTTCAATGATGTTATATTGCTAATTAATAATGCAAGTATGTTTTTATATTTTTTGGTCAAGAAACAATATAGATGATTATTGCTAATTATTTACATTCTCCTTTTTATAGTAAAGAGATGTATATTGCCTGTAACATAAGTTATTCTACTTAGTGTTTTATATTGTTTGTTTTACTCTGCAAATGTAGTTGTTTTTTTTGTGAGTTGTAAAGGGATCAAAATTAGTGAGTAAATAGT
Source organism: Prosapia bicincta (assembly GCA_036971475.1). Lineage (NCBI taxonomy): Eukaryota > Metazoa > Arthropoda > Insecta > Hemiptera > Cercopidae > Prosapia > Prosapia bicincta. The sequence continues at coordinate 144,473,564 of JBAIZL010000004.1, read as the reverse complement.
GATATACAAATTTTAGTTGGATATTCAGTCTGAAAAACATGATTAATGAACCCTTTTTGGACTTTCCTTCAGGTATTGGTAATGAATATTTAACAGATTTTTTTAAAATTTGCTAATACTTTAGACATAAACTTTGAAATACAGCTTTGCAATGTCTAACTTTTAATATTAACACCGAAATTATAAACTACTTATATATATCCTGAATGTTTTCTTTGTTAGTAAATACCTAAATGCAAATAAAAAAAACTTTGAATGTAATGTTATTCCAAAATATGTTTTTAGTTTCTAGGGAAGTAGTAATTGCAAATAAAACCTCTGTAATATTTTATTACTAAAATGCTTCTTGAATAATATTGGGCTAATATAAATTGTAACCATATATTACAAAATATATTATACACATTATTTATATTATACTTATAATACATTATAATATACACTATAATATTTATATTATAGTTATTATAAGTATATTATACATATAATATTCATGTATAATTAAGGTTAAACATGTAAGATAGTTTTAAAAAATGTAGAACCTATGTAAAAAAATCATTGCAAATCATTAACTTTTGATGCACTAAAACTCATGTACAAAAATGTATTTACTCACTTGCTTAATCTATACTGTCATTTATTTGTCATCTATTTTCAACATTATAAGTTTTACTGTCCTAAAAATGTATTACTTACTACACTTTGATATCGAAATCTTGTAGCAGTTCATGACGAGCTGGTTGTTAATTACTTATTGCACTTTTGCTATTACTTGCGACCAGACTATTTGTTAACTAAAAGTTGTTAAATTGTTAACTTACACTTGGAGGAATTGTTTTCGTCTTACGACTTCTTCAGCCTTGTATTTTTGCCGCTAGGAATGCTGCAGTTGTGCTTCCTTGGTACCATTGTTTTGAAAGTTAGAAATGATGTGATCGAAGAGTCTGAGTGATCTGAGTTGTGTTTGTTCATTTAGGAGGTCATTTTTATGTGTGTTGCTATGTCTATATATTCCATACTGTTCTAGTGTGTTTTTATGGCCTTTGTTGCATGTGTGGAGGATGCTCATGTTATTTTCCATACTTTTGCATGAGTTATATAGTGTCCATGAGGTGATTTGCGAAGGTGGATTCAATAGTAGTGTGCAGTGTGCTTTTGTGTTCTTTATATCTTTCAGCAAAAGATCTGCCTCTTTGTCCAATATAGAACTTATTGCATTATAGTTGTATACTCCTGGGTTATTGTACGTGTTGGTATTGTTATTAATGCTGTGTGTGATAGCCGTTTGGCTTTTATTTGTAGTTCTGTAAGCTACATTGTATCCTGCTTTTTTGAATTGGTGTGCTATTTTATTTGTGAGTTTGTTCATGTATGTGAGGGTGATAAATTTGTTTGTGTTTGTGTTGTTGTTACAGTTCTTGTTGAGTATCTTTCTGTATAGTTTTTCTATTAAATAATTGTCATATCCACTTTTGTGGGCTAAATATTTGATTCTGTTTAGTTCCTCTATGTAGTTAGCTGTGGACATAGGTATTTTATTTATTCTGTGTAGTAAATATTTGAATGCTGCGTGTTTATGTTGTATTGTGTGGTTCGATGAATTGTGTATCAGTTTGTCTGTCATGGTTGGCTTGCGGTATTTGTTGAATTCATGTTTGTTTTGATTTTTTTAATGGTGATGTCTAAGAAATTCAATGTTTTGTTGCTTTCAAACTCTGCAGTGAACTGCATATTTTTGTGTATTTTGTTTATATGGGTTTGGAGTTGTTGGCATTGTCTTAAGTTTCCTCGGTATAGTATTATAACGTCATCTACATATCTGTGCCAATATACTATCTTATCTGTGTGTTTGTTGTTATTTATGATTTCATTCTGTTCTATGTGTTGTAGGAATACTTCTGCAAGAATGCTTGAAATCGGTGAACGCATTGGTATGCCTTGTTTCTGTGTGTAATATTTGTTGTTGTGAGTGAAGTAGTTCTGTTGAGTAATAGTGTTCAAAATGTATATGATTTCTATTGTGATTTTTCCTGGAGTGTTGTTAAGTCTTAGATTGTCTCGTAATATGTTTAGTGTTTCTGTGACTGGGATATTGGTATATAGGTTTGTGATGTCAAACGATCCCAGGATTGAGTTATGAGGGATTTCAATGTTCTTTATTTTGTTTACTAGATCTATTGTGATCTTTATATTTGTGTAGGTCCATATCGCGTGCTAGTTTGTGTGTGGGTGATTGTTGGCTGTTGTTTATCGGTCTTATTGGTGTTCCTTGTTTATGTAGTTTAGGAAGTGCTTATAAGCTAGGTGCCATAGGTCTTATTGCTTCCAGGTATTTTTTCTGTGTTGTAGATATTACGTGATTAGTTGAATTAATTATGTGTTTAACTGTGTTGTGATATTTGTTTCTTAGGTCTTTATTTGTTTCAGAGATGTTGTTTGCCGTAATGAATTCATTAATTTTGTTTAAATCCTGTGTATGCATAATAACTGTAGTATTACCTTTATCTGTTTTATGTATTTTAAGTCGTTTTCTCTGGCTGTTTGTTTTAGAGATTTGGCTGTCTGTATTTCACTGGTGTGTGTTATGATCTTTTGGGTCTTGTGTGTTCTTATTGTGTTACTAATTAACTGTCTTAAGTGTTCTTAATCTTGTATTTCTGTCTGTTGTATATTGGTTTCTGTGTCAATTAAAGGTAATACTACAGTCATATGCATACGCAGGAACTCCAAACACATATAAACAAAATACACAAAAATATTCAGTTCACTGCAGGATTTGAAAACAACAAAACATTGAATTTCTTAGACATCACCGCAACAAAAAATCAAAACAAACATGAATTCAACATATACTGCAAGCCAACCATGACAGACAAACTGATACACAATTCATCGAACCACCCAATACAACGTAAACACGCAGCACTCAAACATTTACTACACAAACTAAATAAAATACCCATGTCCACAACTAACTACACAGAGGAACTAAACACAATCAAATATTTAGCCCACAAAATTGGATATGACAATTATTTAATAGAAAAACTATACAGAAAAATACTCAACAAGAACAGTAACAACAACACAAACAACAAAAACACAAACAAATTCATCACCCTTACATACATAAACAAACTCACAAATAAAATAGTACACCAATTCAAAAAAGCAGGATACAATGTAGCTTACAGAACAACAAATAAAAGCCAAACAGCTATCAGACACAGCATTAATAACAATACCAACACATACAATAACCCAGGAGTATACAAAACTAAAATGCAACAACTGCAATAAGTTCTATATTGGACAAACAGGCAGATCTTTCGCCGAAAGATATAAAGAACAAAAAGCGCACTGCACACTACTATTGAATCCACCTTCGCAAATCCCCTCATGGACACTACACAATCATGCAAAAGTATGGAAAATAACATGAGCACCCTCCACACATGCAACAAAGGCCATAAAAAACACACTAGAACAGTATGAAATATATAGACATAGCAACACACATAAAAATGACATCCTAAATGAACAAACACGGTTCAGATCACACTTACTCTTCGATCACATCATTTCTAACTTTCAAAACAATGGTACCAAGGAAGCACAACTGCAGCATTCCTAGCGGCAAAATACGAGGCTGAAGAAGTCGTAAGAAGAGAAAGTTTCCTCCAAGTGTAAGTTAACAATTTAACAACTTTTAGTTAACAAATAGTCTGGTCGCAAGTAATAGCAAAAGTGTAATAAGTACACTTTGATATTACTAAAGGATGACTTTTTGTTAACTAAAGGTAATTAAATTGGTAACTTACAATTGGAGGAAACGTTTTCGTCTTATGACTTCTTCAGCCTCATATTTTTGCTGCTAGGATTGCTGCAGTTGTGCTTCTTTGGTACCAATTTTTGAAAGTTAGAAGTGATGTGATCGAATAGTATGTGATCTGTGCCGTGTCTATTAATTTAGTAATAATTACTTATTACACTTTGATATTACTTGAGACCATAAAAATGACATCCTAAATGAACAAACACGACACAGATCACACATACTCTTCGATCACATGACTTCTAACCTTCAAAAATTGGTATCAAAGAAACCCAACTGCAACAATCCAAGCGGCAAAAGTACGAGGCTGAAGAAGTTGTAAGACGAAAACGTTTCCTCCAATTGTAAGTTATCAATTTAAAAACCTTTAGTTACCAAAAAGTCTAGCCGAAAGTAATATCAAAGTGTAATAAGTAATTAACAACCAGCTCGTCAAGAACAGCAACAAAATTTTGATATTAAAAAATTTATTATTTTCTGTATATATTGAAAAGAAACTACATAGTAAGGTGGAGGGAAAAACTGAAAAGGTGGTAGTAAAGATACATAAATATTAACTTTACAATAATAACATAATTAGGTTTCACAAAATGTAATGAACTACAAAATTCAAGAAGATATATAATTATCTTACTTTGCTTTTCTATGAACGCATAGTACAATATAATAACTGCCAAAGTGGCACCCGACATGAAACTGACCAACCAATGTTTGGCCAAACCTCCCAACAATCCATGACGTCCTCTTCTTCTCCCTATTCTGACCTGAAATAAAATTTTTTAATTAGATCAGGTACATGTAAAAGCTGATGTTGAATAGCTACTAGTACTAGAATGTTTTCAGTATACATTTTGACAAATCACTGAATTTGTTTATTACAAATTCCATTATTAAGAATGACACACCTTAAATAATAATAAAGGATATTTTAAAAGAAATATATATCATAATAAATTATTTTAATTTCATTAGTTTTTGGTAATTTAAAATTAAAAAATCTACAAATACCATATTTTATTCTAAAAGGATTTTGAATGTAACTTAAAACTCAACCATTAAATTAAATAACTGTGTTACAATAAAATGGAGTAAATAGAAAAAAATATTCTCATAATGGTATTTTGTGAATGAACAATAGAGTAACTGTAACAATGATAAGAAAAGTATTAACAGGTCACTCTCCTGTATATCAGAAAATGGTATTTACTGGTTATCCACATATCACTGATATTGGAAAAAATATTATACCTGTTGAAGTAAAAAGTGCTCAAGTGTGGGCTGTATATATTATGTGGTTGGCTAAATATGAATCAATTTCATAATTATAACAATATGTGTTCTTTTAATAAATTTAAATCTGTACAGTTTAGCTTCTGTGTGCCTGGTGCATGGAGTTTATCTTTTTTGTTTCTGTTGTGTTGGATGTTAAGTTATAGTTCCTTATTAGTTTTAAATAGTAACCTCTATCCTTTTGGAATTCTTGGAAGATTTTATTTGAGGTTTTTTTTTATCTATGTGAGTATAATAAATTTATTTTCAAAACTTGCAATTGTTGGGTTGCATCGTGAGGAGTATCAATAACACTTATTTATTAATTTACATACAAAAAAACTACTACATACTGATATTTCTCAATATATGCATTTCGTATTTGGACAGTGTGTTGTTCAATGCTTCAAGTCACAGAAATACTGCCTGCTCGGGTGTGTTATGTTATTGTAAACCAGTGGTATTTTAGTGTTCTGTGATATGATTTTCCTGCGAGTAGTTTTTTATTGTGTATTTGAATATAGTGTTCAATTGCGAGTGATCATATATGTGTTGTGGTTGATTTTTGTAATACTTGTTTCGAAATTTTCAGTTGTCTAGTTTATTGGTGAGGTGTAGAATTTCTTGTTTGTGTCAATGTTGGTGTATGTAAATCTTGTAAATTTTACTTCATATACCAAAAAATTTATAAATGAATTGTCAAGAAATTATTGTACTATGTTGCACCACATTACTATAAAAGCTAAATTACTATGTTTTAATATAAAGTTTTATATTAAAATCTACCTACAAAGTATCAAATTGAGATAACATTTATTTTTTTTTTATTTAGGTAAAATTAAGAAAAGAAATTTCAGCTAGCAAGATGTATTTGAATTTACAAAAATATATAAATTTGGGGATCTAGAAAATCTCAGTAATAAGTAAAAAAAAATGATAAAACTTGATGACCCAAAAATTAAAGTTTTTGAAGACATTTAGCCTTAATTCCAACACACCTAAAAGGTACAAAATCAGGGTTTTAGTTAAAGAAAGAACTAGAATAAAATACAGCTAATACAAAAATAATTAAGTTCACAATTTTGTTTACAATAAAATCTGAAAGCAATATATATATATATATATATATATATATATATATATATAGCAATTATTATTTTTTATAACAAAATACATTCTAACCTGATACTTCTATAGTATAACATACTGTTGTTTTTATAAATATAGCAATTATTTTATCAAGTTTTTTGCTTATGAAATCTCATGAAAAAATTTGTATTAAATCATGCTATTGGCATAGGTTTTATATTTTTCTATTTTTCATGGTAAATTACATCCTATAACGGAAAAGAATGTTATGTTCATAATGTTATTTTTTTACTGTTTTGCGGGTGTTTACCATCACATTATTTTTTTATATAATTATATTAAAAAAGCAAGAGCAGATATTTTTACCATAGAGTTTGTTATAAAAAAACAAATTATCACATTGAGTAAATGCTTTAAACTTTCAAGGTAACATTATTAAGTGATTATTATTTATAACAATACCTACTAACTGGTCCTTTGTGGATCATTGTTAAATACATATTATTTTTTAATGATAAATAAAACAGAATTTTATTTTATATGGAAACACATTCCGTTATTACATGTTTAGCTGCATTTAGGTTAGATTCGTATTATTTCAAACTAGAAGCACTATTTATGGAATTAGACTTTTTAAATAATAATTATAAACTTCTTTAGAGTGTATTGTTTAGTTATGTAATTGAAAAAAAATCAAAGATGGAGAAATGGTAAACTTATTAGATACATGAATTAAAACTTATATACTAAGTATTTGGTTAGGATAGTTTAAAAAACTAAAAAGCATAAACTCTCTGAACATAAAATGTAGCATTTGTTAAGTGAAGTTTGGACTTCATTTATGGATTATGTGAATAAACATTAACTTTTTAAAATGTCTAAGTATAAAGTTAAGCATTATTCTCTATTCCAAGATGCACGCGAATAAACAATCAGTTTATATAAATACTGGTTAAAAAAATATAAATTATTATTTTGGAAACATAATCAACCGTTACAAACATAATTCTATAACAAAATATTCTTTATCTAAAACTGCACTATTTTATACTACATAAATATGGAAGTAGGGCATGTGTAGAGTATTGACAGATGCATGTGTATCATTTTCAATTTTTAAAATGTCTAAACATAAAGATATCTGCAGTGAAAAGATAAGTACACTGTTTCATCTACTACTGTCCAAAAGTGTCTATTGTTTTATCCATATTATACCATTTGTCAATTTAAGTTTAGCATTAGCCAAATTATATCGTTTTTTATAACCAAATCCATCCTAACCAGATACTTTGTACCGGTAACTGTTTACTTTGGGAACTAATTAGTTGTTTACTCCAACAGAATAAAACATTTTGACAGGTGACGTCAAGTGATCTATATTCTTACCTTACATGTGTAGATTTGTTTAGTTACATGTTGTATAAAATTAAAACCACATCTATCATAACTGGTTACATTATAGGTATATAGTAATATTGTATAAAATTATAACCAAATAGGTATATAGTAAAGTTGTATACATAGTATGGTGTGCCATTGCTACTGGGTGTACAAAAAAGTAGTTCCAACTAAAATAAGATTAAAAGAAAATTAATTATCAATATACCCTTAGGACATGCTTAAAAATGTTTTCATGCACATAAATGTAAATAATTAACCTTTGTGGTATATTGAAAGTACATAAATATAAATAAAGCAATATAACAGAAACATTTACTTTATACTGATTTGTGAGTGTTGCTACATTGACGTTGAGTTTAAAATTTTGTAATTTTAATTCTCCCAAACATTACAATTAATGCAAGTTTTTAGGAGGTACATATGTTTTGCAGAGCTTTAAATCCTCTGTTTCTAGTTCAGAATATATTTATCAGTAACATTTAAAGAAGGAAAACTTAAATTTAAATATAGTACCAAGTATTACTACAATCTGTTTATTGTTTTCTAGATATTGTTACGATGTGTATGTTTAAAAATTTTCAAATTTCAACCACTATTTATACACTGGAAAATTACTTTTTTGTTTTGTCTTAAATAACCAAAAAAACTTTTTGTGAGATTATCTTAGTCATATGTTGACACAGAGAGCAAGAAACTGCAAGTTTAGAATTGGTTTACTAGGAAAATAATAATAATAATAAATGTTGTAATGTTAGATTATATTTTGTACAACAAAACTTATCCTAATTGGATACTTTTCAAATGTGTACATAATAATGTGATGTATAAAAAATAGCACTATTTTAAGAAAAAAAACAGTTTGATATGTTTGGACATGAAGTTATGTTTTCAAAATTTAACCAATATTTAGGTGTGTGCAACTTGAAATCACACTTATTTCAGGTTTATAGTGTTTTTGAATAAGCATTATATGTAAAAAAAATAAAAAGTTTTGTTGGACCTTGTTATCTGTTAATTTTGGGGGCGTCAGCATCTACTCTACTTTTCCTGCCTTCCTGAGAGCTTTCCAAATAATAAAGTATAACTTTGTTTGCAATAACTGATAAAACACTTGAAAAGTCAACAAATTTGTGACACATTCTAATTTCTTTAATACTGTAAATATGAAATGTTATGTTACAAACACAACTTACAAGAATAAAGCAAATGGAAATGTGTTTAGGCCTTGAAACGACCACCTGTCTGAAAATAATTGAAATTAAATAACCTACCTATTACAAAATTTATAATTATTAACAGAAAATAAATGTTTCTTACTGTTTTGTAACAATATAAGGTCAATATTGATATATCAATCCTTTTTTTTATTATAAAGGTTTATATTGTACGTTTTCTTTTCTAATTGCTATAGAACACTACAATATGTAGGCAAACCTGTTTATTTTGTATGAAACGAGAGTGGGATATTTGTTTATATTTACTCTAAGATAACAGAATCGAACTAGACATCACCACAAATAAACCAATTAAACACTCATAGATTTTCCTCACAGATCCAGTATCTTTTTCAGTGGGTAAAAAATTGAGCCTTGTTTTGAATAAAATATATAACAATTAATTTTGTTATATCAATTGAAATGTTTTCGATTAAAATTAAAGTTTCGAATTATGACCATTACAGTTTTTTTTTTAAAAAGCACATAAATTCAAAGTGAGTTAATTAATGAAAATTATGATGATAATGTAAATACTCACTATTGCACATATAATCATATATATAACTGTTGTAGTAATTACCTCTTAAAACCCTTTGAAGCATAATGGTTACACTGAGAAACCACCGTCTTTGTAATATCTCCGTACTATTGGTGCATGGACTTCATTTATGAAGTCTATTTACATCCCTGTGTAATTTTTTTTATTTTTATTTGTATTATTAATTACTGCCCTATGTAATTACTTCCTCTTTGTAGACAGAGCTTCTACCTAGCGGAAGAAGGCTCAACTAAGATGTTAAACAGAGTACTTTCGCCACATGGCACATATCCTCAGGCTGTTTGCTGATGGCATGGACTGAGCAACATGCCGTTCGAAATTGTACTACCAGACCTAAAAGACCATAAAGGTTAGTCAATACACTTATATCTTACTTTCCGAGGTCAATTTAAAAAACATTCTTGTGGATATCGTCCTATTTGGTGGTGTTAAACCATTTCCCAAAATATCGTATGGCGCCGAGCTTCTGCACTTTTACCATCAAAATATAGGTGGTTTCAATTTGAAACCACTGTGCAACTTAACCTTGTCTGCAGTATATGTATGTAATACAAATTGGAAATTTATCACAAAATAGCATGTATTTATATTTTAATCGCGTATTTGTATCAGTAAATATTCTACAGTTTAGTTGTAATTTATAATATCATTGGTTTATACAGAAAATGCCGAGACTTCCTAGAAGAATTGAAGCACCCCAAATAGAACAGTGGCTGCTAGAGGCATACCTTCAGGGCCTGAATCAGAAGACGAAGAGGAAAATCAGGTAGATGAAGATGGAGTTATTAGGAATTATGTTGTGAAGGAAGAAGGTATTTTAAAAAACATTGATTATATAAATTTAGTGCAAGAAGTTACGGATGATATACCAGTCAAACTGTTTGATCCAAATGAAATGCTGATTGGGCCAAATAGTGTTATTGCCAAGGGAGATCCTATTTTGAACAATACTGAAAGTGATATAGACAATGAAAGTAACGAACTCCTGGCTAAAAGATTGTATGCCGAAGGTGTCACTTGGTTTGAAGAATATAGAAAACCTAATATTGATTATAATTTTACCGAATTTGTCGGTCCACACATTGAAACAGACACCCCCATTGACCCATTTATGGCACTTTTCCCTGATGATCTACTTGAACACTTGGTTTATGAAAACTAATATTTATGCCACTCAAAATGGTGGTATCCAATTGACCACCGTCATCAAAAATCCAACTGACCAAAAAGAAATGAACGTCTTTTTAGGAATAAATCTTCTTATGGGTGTCAAGAAATTACCTTCCTATAGAGATTATTGACTGTCTATGCCAGAACTTAGAGATCCTTACATATCCGCCATGTCTAAACAGATTTGGCTAGTTGTTAACAAATCTCCACATAAATGACAATAATGATGTGCCTACCTGAGACTCCCCAGATTATGACAAACTTTATAAAATAAGACCTTTGCTCACAACACTGTTACGCACATACAAAGAATCATATTCTCCAAGTAAGTGCCAATCTATTGATGAGAGTATGGTTCCATTCAAGGGATGCTGCTCGATAAAAACAATATATGTAATATATATAAACCCACTAAATGTGGATACAAAATATGGGTTAGAGCAGATGAACAGGGTTATGTGTGCACTTTTCAGATTTATGAAGGAAAGAGGATAAATAAAGTAGAAAAGAATTCAGAGACAAGAGTCATTATCGAACTGACTGAAGACTTGGTTGGTAAAGAATACATTGTTTTTTTATAATTTTTTAAACTCTGTCAGCCTAATGATTGAGTTACAGCAAAAAAGAATTCAAGCTTGTGGCACTACTTGGCCAGACCGAATGATCTTTCCAAATGAATGCTTTCCTGATGGCAATGACATGAACCATAGAGAGTCTGCTTTCATGTCTACAATTACAGGAATTGTAGCAGCACGGTGGAAAGACAAGAAAGGTATAAACTTTGTTTCTAACTACCATGATCCTAATCAGGATACAACAGTAAATAGGAGGCAATTTGATGGATCTATCAAAGTTGTATCATATCCTTCACTAGTAAAAGACTATAATGCTCATATGAACAAGGCATGATATGCTCAAAACCACTTATAACATAGACAGAAAATAAAAGAAAATGGTGGCACCCCCTGTTCTTTCACTTCTTGGATACAACCATGGTAAATGGATTTGTAATTTTTACATGCAACCACTGTGAACTGAAGATGGGAAAACCTTTAAAACTGAAGGAGTTTCGTATAAGTGTTGTACAATTACTCATTAGAGTACCACACGGTGAACAACGCGGCAAAAGAGCTTCAATGCAACCACAAAACAATTTAAGATCAACATTTCACAAGAGCTTCGCTACACAGAGTGCTCTCATATGCCAGTGAGATGTACTTCCAGACGATGTGGTCGCTGTTCCACTAAAAAAGAATACCATTGTTCAAAGTGGAAATATTCTACATGCGATGTAGCCCTCTGCCTGAGCGAGCACAAGAACTGCTTCAAACTATTTCACGAGAAGTAAAAGCGATATTTTCATGAGTACTGCACCAATTGACCTTTGACTAATTCAACAGTTATATACACTTGTATATTGTTTTATTTTAATGTAAATAATGATGAATACAACAGTTTATAGCTAATAAAACACAATTATAATATAGTTCTGTATTTAAAGTTATTTTTACTAACCATCCCCTATAGCTGCATAGTGGTTTTTACATTTGTTGATTCCATCTTCGCTTGAGCTACTAGTAATCACTTACACTTTTAAAAATGTTTTAAACTTGCCTATAGTAGCACTTACTTTGCTTGTTGAGGACGGCCGTTTCGGGAGATGTGTCCCTTTGTCAACTCAGACCGTAACTCAAGGGTCAGTAGTTACGGTCTGAGTTGACAAAGGGACACATCTCCCGAAACGACCGTCCTCAACAAGCAAAGTAAGTGCTACTATAGGCAAGTTTAAAACATTTTTAAAAGTGTAAGTGGTTTTTACTATAAACCACCTAAAAAAAAAATTACTTAAAATAGAGAAAAAAATCTCAAAATATTTACTTTGTCTTGATTAATATTCCTTAACAAAAGAAATCAAAAAATTCATACATACAAAATTCGTGCTTCAAAGGGTTATGATTTCTTTGAAATCGAAAGGTATATCAGGACATTAGTAAAACATTATAGTGGCTTAAGAGGGTTTATTTATTTATAATTAAATATAGATGTATTACATAAATATACTGGAAATAAATTATTTGATACTCTGCTTGGAAAAAACTTTGAAGTTTTTAATCCTATACTATTGTTGACAGTACTAAGTTGTTGGAAAATTACTAGCAGAGCGATTACAATACAGTAAGACTGTGGAGGTAGAACAGTACTTGTACAACTGTGTTAGCAGGATTGTATTAATAAAGTTGTGCCATCATTGTATAGCTTTGCTTGTAGAGTTGCCCAAGGAAACCTGTGTTAGAACAGCTGTGGTAATTTAAAAGTGCTTTTACAGCTGTCCTAGGAGAACAATACTGGCAGAACTCTCCTGGAAGACCTATGGTACTAAAGCAGGGTTTTGCTAAAAGAGATATCTTGGTAAATCAGTGCTTTGCTAGAGGAGGTTTCCTTATTAATATTTCAAATTAATCAAAATAATACTAATGTTTGTATTATTTACTTTTTTTATATATTTCAAGTTCCCATCATTTGAACTGATTAATTTAGGGTTCTTCTTATCTATGACTTTTTATTTCTTCTCTATCAGTATTAACCTACCCATGTTAGTCTACACATTTTTTAGTAGAAAAGTCCTGGCATGTATCTTCAAGTTTCTCTAAAAGACTCTTTACAAGCTGGAAAGTAAGCAAAAACAATTTAATTTGGAAATACTAGTCACTAATAAATTTGTAAGAACTTTTAGTTTCAAGTTGAGGCTGTTCAAGTGAATAGTCGTGTCAACTGCAAATGCCAAATCGTTACCCAGTGCTAACTGAAAACTCAAGTGCTTACCTTTTTTTTAAAAGAAATTATGCTATTTCTGAACAGAAATTGAAAAATCTTTGTAGCATCTTGCAACTAAATTAGCCCAATTCAGATTGTAAATTACATCTGAATATTTGCTATGCAGCTCTGGCAAAAACTTTTGAAATTCCCAACAGTTAGGTTTGGCAAATTTTAATGAATTACAGTTCTTACAACCAAGTTAATAATAATGTCCCACTTGAAAACTTCACTGCCAAAGACTTGTTGATGAATTATACAATAAAAACTAAGTGGGAATCAGAATTGTACTTTAAAACTTCTTTGAGTTTAACAAGTCCATCTTCGCACCCAACCATGTTTGGTGCACCATATGTTGTCACACTTTATAATTGAGCTGTCGAGGTTCATGTCTTTGACGGTATTACAAAGTTTTCATGAATTCTAAGTTCTTAACCAAGTCTTAAGAACTTCTCGACACAGTCCTGGCAGACTAACTAAGCATATCAACAACTGATAACTTCTTCAACAACAGCTGTCTCATAAATTTTCACTAAATCTATGTCACTAAATGGCTTGCCTACCTTAGCTAATATTTCAGAAACATGGTAACTAGCTCCCATATCAGTATGGTTTACATGTGCTTTTAAAAAAAAAAAAATATTTTGTTGAGATGTCAAATTCTTCTTTAATAACGCCACTTTAGCCCCACGAGCTTCACCTGCTAGAAGAGAAAACTTTTCTCTCATTATGCCTATTTAAATTATATTCTTTTAACATGTAGACATTTTGCTTTTAAATAAAAAAGCAGTTTTCTATTATATTCACAAAAATTGTTAAATGTCAAATGATCATTAAAAACTCTGCTACATCTCCAATTTTTTATTTCATAGATAATTTTGAAAAAGACAATTATGAAAACAGAATTAATAAAGAAACACGCTACCAAAAAATCTTTATCACTGAACTAGAAATCTTATAAAGGGCAACTTCTAAAAAAGACAAAAAACACACAGATGATTCTAAGTCACACCACTTAACCGTCGACAATAGACTAATATACTTTAGAATAATCCTTACTAATCCCGAATGTAGTTGAAGGTTATGGAGGGAACAAGGTTAATCGTCATATGGTATATGTACAATAATGTGCCACACTTATATAACCAATCCACAATGAGTGTTTCAGGATGTAGGCCAACACATGTTAGTCTCAAGGCCTTAACAAACTGTTCACTTTCTACCACCTAACCAACCCCCAAATTGATATATCATTAATATAAAATAGAAGACCAAGAGAAATTTGCAGTTAAAACAACATCAACATTAAATGTGTTAATATTATTGTATCATTATTTTATCCTTGAAACTCCTTTATCCAAAATATGTGGTAAGCAAAACTTGTACTAATTCACAGAGTAACAATAAATTACTTATGAATAAAGTTGGAATTAAAATTTGGTCAATTTTTTAAGATAATAATTTCTTTCCTACCATTAAATTATTTTCTAAATTATTAATATTATATACATTCATATTACTACCATTATTCATCACATTCTATTACTTGAAACTGGAATCCTACTGAAAGAATTAAGTAACTGTACCAACCCCATGTCCGTTTCCAGTTAGTTAGCTAATGGTATATTTTAACTTATTCAAGATTTGAGTTTCAATAACTTTTTAATTAATGGGAACATACCTTATCCTTATATTTTTATATTTAAAACTGGAGATAAAAAAATAAAATATAAAATGTACACAAATATAACATCTTTTTTTATTAATAACCGCAATTAAATAATACAAAATCTGAAACCATCACAAACATATAGAATACAAAGTTATAAATATTATTATTAAATAATCTTACAACCTATAATACATTTATAAGCATAATTATTTTTCAATCACTAATGGGTAGGTCTTAATTTAATCTCTATGTATGATTTTACTAACACCAATAATTAAATATTAATACTCCATGGCTAGATTAGTAATAAAATAAATAATTACTTGCAGTTTTTGGGTTGTATCATCTTGAAGTTTTTTAGTGATATTGACTAATTGATTACACTTGGCAAAATACCACTACATAACGATGTTTATCAGCAGACACATTTTATACTTGATCAGTACATTGTTCAACGCTGTGAGTTATAGACAAAACATGAGTCTACAGTGATCAAGTGTGAAACACATCTGCTGGAAAAAATATCAGTATAGTGGTTTTTAGCCAAATGTAATCAATAAATAAATAATAACTACTTATTATTTGATTAAACATAAACTAAAAAGTAACCATTTAAAATTTAATTATTAATTTAAGACAGATTGTTTCTTAGAAATAAAATTACCTTAATATTAACATATATTAAATCACATATTTGCATTTGTTCTATTACAAATTTTTGTTCTAAAGAAAATAAAAGTCATCGCTTATAATGAAATTTATAGAAAAAATTAGAATAACTTTATACTAATCAGAGTTGAGCTGTTTTCTATAACTGTTTAATAAACTGTGACTTTTATTTGAAATTATTAAGACTCAGTTTTAAAACCTCAATTAAATTGAACAAAATCTTAGCTAGTCACTGGCTCTGCTCTCACCGCTAGGCCCACAGCGCTGATTATCATGGTGTCATTGACTAAAGGGGAGAGGGGGAGGGGATTATCTCTGTTGTGATTGGGCAAGATTTTGCTATCGAGACTAGAAAGTGACTGATATTTTACCACGGCTGTCATTGGTTGATTTGTCACTTCCACTGTTTCTATTCATTTACGTCATGTTTGGGTGGTCGATTTGTGTCAGGTTTTAAGATAGTGACAGTCAATGGCGGACTTTGGCATGATGCCGCCCCTAGGCACAATTCGGCTGGCCGCCCCTTTTCGCGAATTTATTAAAAACGTCCCAACGTAATATAATGCTTTTAATTTTTCACCATACGAATCCGTTTTCATGCCTGTTCAAAGAAATATGGATAAGGTATTATTTAAAGACTTTTTATAAAAATAAATTAGAAAATTTATTTTGGTTTCATCGATAAAATTAAAAAACAATAAAATAAAAGGAAGTTTTCTATTCTCAGGGGGGGGGCGCCCCCTGCTGGATCAGCCACTGATTTAACTGAGGTTCACATTAATACATCCACCAAATTTAACTAGGTACTATTACTTACTATTGTCACTAAAACTCATCGGTACAAAAAAAAACGGCTGCCGCCTGCGCTCCCTCGAGGCCGAGCCCTAATGAGAAGTCCGCCACTGGTGAGTGTTGTATACAGTAGATGCTATTTCATGCTCTGTATTTTGTTCTTAGTTTCATAGGAGTTTATTTTTAAATAAAATGAGCCTTCTAAAAAAAAGCGAGGTGTAAAATCATTTCACCAGTGTGGTAATCTGGCCTGTTATTGGCACATACAGAGCTGTCTCAGTATCCCTAGTTACAGGTGAAAGTAACTGATCCAAACCTAGCGCTGTCACTAAAATCACCGATCCGTTTAAGTCACTGGATTTACCATCCCTACTTTCCACACTGAAACCACCTTATTAGTTGCCACTTGCAACAGATTGTAATTTTTTATTTATAGATCTGTGTTAATCCTTAAGATTTGCCCTTGAGTTAAGGAAGTCAATATTAAACAAATTATGTTTTCCTGGGATTTCTTAAACTGAAACACTTCTAAAAAAGGGAAAACTAGGTTACTACTACTTCTACATTATTATTTCAAAGATATTTGTTTAGCCTCTGCATCATCTCTCATACTTCAAGTTAAAATGTTTCCTGCTTATTGTTATGTGTAGGGGAAGTAGTCACAGCAGATGTATTAACAACACTTCTAGTGAAAAACTCTCAGTATTTAGTAACAAGATATGGAAGACTAAATTTTTTTTCAAAAATTAATCTTTATTACAAAATCAAACTTATTTTAGATTATCCATGTTCAAGGTAATATTGTACTTACAGTAGAGCGTCAAAGATCCGGATCAATTGGGACTGGAACCCATCCGGACTACTGATTTATTTGGATTTTCAAACTATCTTTAAACTACAGTGTATTATTAATATTCTTTTAACTATAATCTATTTTAATGGATATAGTATCTTGTAATTTTGAAATAAACCAGAAATAATTACAAAACAGATGTCAAAAGGCATAAAGAAAACAAAAGAATTTAGTGAAAATGATATGTAAGGGAAAATTAATAGAAAAAGACAAGTGACGATGCTACAATTGAAAAATTCCTATTACAGATGAATAATAATATTAAAAGCTTATTATATGATATACTAGCTAAAAATTAAGTCGAATAATACATTTTATTATTTTCCTGATTAGTTACAATACACGTTATTGGTTAGTGTTTAGAACATACAAATCTAAAATATTTCATTGTAGTTTCAAATGTAGTTATGATAAATTTTCAGAATTTACTTATCTTTGGCTTTATAATTAAAGATAACACTTAGTTTAGATATGTATTGTAGTGGCGTCGAGCACTGGACTCTTCACGCAGAATGGTATACACGCTGAAACTACGATCAGGATTAGCAAGGCTAAGGATTTTTGACGTCCGAATTATTGACGCCCTACTGTAATTCTAAATACTAGTCTTGGTGGTTGCACCATTCTGTGCTGCTCCAAGACAACTTTCTTAGAAAATATGCTTTTATTGGCCCACCTTTGATCAAGGGCAGGAATTCCGTAGGTAATATACATAAATGGTATTATAACCACACCATTAGCACTCCAATGAAGCAACATCTTTTATATTTTTAATACACTCTGGCTTAATTTGACTTTAGTGTTTTAAAGAATAATCATATATTATTTTGAGAAGTAGGAAGTAAATATTACAGACGTGTTCAAGAAATTTTGTTTTTTAGTTATCTCTGGATACATTAGGTTGATTAACCTAATACATTCAATTCCATAAATAGGACATATTTCTATAGAAGTTTTAGGAACAAACATTTCTATTGGTTTTAGTTCAGATATGTAGGTTGCTTTATGTGACCTTCAAAAATAACATATGTTGAGTCAACATCAATTTTCAGAATGATATGTCCAAATCGAAGCTAACTTATAAATTAATTAATCACTAATTAACTACATTAGTTTATGACAATCCAAACTTTAATTTTGTAAAAACTTACAGAGACTGAACATTTTGATCGCTCCTTGACGATCTTCATCAGTGTCTAAATTATCCGATGGAGTTGTTAGGTTAAGCGGTGACAGATTTAAAGGCAGGTTTTTATAGTATCAATAAGTATTATGATTTGTATTGGGTTTGTTCATTTAATATATTTGTATTTTGTGTTTTTGTAAATTTCGTATTGTTCTAGTGTATTGAGATGTGGTCCTTTTTTGTTGATGCGTAAGATTTCTAGTCTGTTGTAAATGTCTGTGTATTTATGTCCTGTTTGACTTAGGTGATTGGGGAGTACTGTGTTGATGTTCTGTTTGGGTGATTTTGTGTGTTCCTCGACTCAGGTCGCAGCTTCAAACAAAGAGTCAAGGAACACACAGAATCACCCAAACAGAAGACCAACTCAGCATTCTCCAATCACTTAAAAGAAACAGAACACAAATACAGACATTTAGCATAACCTAGAAATCTTACACATCAACAAAAAAATATCACATCTCAATACACTAGAACAAAATGAAATTTACAAACACACAAAATACAAACATATTAAACGAACAAACCCAATACAAATCACACTTACTCTTTGATACTATTGAAAACTCGCCTTAAAACTGTCCTCACCTTAACCTAACAACTCCAAGCGGAAAATTTAGACATTGATGAAGATTGCCACGGAGAGATCAAAAACTTTCTGTCTCAGTGTGTTTTTGCAAATTTACAAAATTAAAGTTTGTATAAGTCATAAACTAATGTAAAAGTGATTAATTAAGTTTCACCGAACATAATGTACTACAAAATTCAAGATAACTTAAATTATTTATACAAGAATCAACATTGAAAAAGTTAGTAACCATCATTTCCAGTCATATGTAAGAAACAAGAACCTAGCGAGTTAAATATATTCATTAATTGCTAATGGGGAAAATTGTTTTGATACAAAAAAATTTTAATAATACATTCTTAATGTTAAACGTCCTTCTATAACTAGTGCTATACATTAACTAATAACTGTAAAATAATCTACAGTAAAACATAATAAGTACAACAAAATAATTAATTTGATTATATTATTTTATTTGCCTCTTAGATTATAATTCAACATATTTAAACTTATACTGGATAATCTAAATTGTTAAATACTTAAACTGCACTGATTCCGTCAAACAGAATTGTTTTTAATATATCTAATAGTCCTAGTTTAATATCCAGATACATAATTGTTGTCATGTGTACTGCTTTATTTTAGTGATTTTAGATTAATAAAAGTTCAACTTAGTCTTTTAATTTTAATATAAAATATGAAATTTTTTTAAAATATCAATTGCCTACATTTGCCATAATTGTTGAGCACTTTAAAAAAATGTGCATTATATATTCTGAAATACAGTGCCCTTTTTGTTGTTGTAATATTGGTGACATTCTTTTATTTCTTATGAGATCTAATATATGTTCTATTTGCCCTGTACATGTAGCATATAGTGACCTTTCATACATTCTTAATATACTCATCTTCATTTCTGTTAGGAATATTTCTATATATTTGAGTACAGTTTTCTGCCTCTCCTAACGTTACAATATTCTCCTCTGTTGACAGGTTTCAGAATAAATCCATTTTCAAAACTTAAATCATACTCTCGAACTCTTAAATCATACTTAATAAGGACGTTGAAGGTCCTCCTCGCTTTCCATCATACCTTCTCAAATGGTAATACCCTGAAAGTTTTTTCTTAATCTTCGCCTAGTGATTTCATCAATCTCCTTTTTGATAAACATTATAAGGAAGCACAACACAACTGGGACATCTCATTTATGTAGGTACTGATGGTTCATTGGCTCTTAAAGTGGCAAAAAATTTGCTGTATGGCATATCATAGGCATATGGCCTGAGAAACTATTATTTTTTCATATACTATTAAGAGATATGACTCATGAGGACCGAATCTGGCTTGTACTAATGCACCGGTTTTATATAGTTTATTACATTACTGGTAAATAATACATTACAGCGTAGATAATTATGCATATAAAAATGATTTAAAACTATGTATGTAATTATTGCTAATTAGTCCTAATAATGTTTTGACATGTTATAGATAACAATTATTAATAAACCCAACATATACACATTTAAATTAAACTAACTTATTTTCACACAAGAAAATTAAACAGTGCAGACTGCAAAAACCTTCTCACCTGAATCAAAGCAATCATTAGATGATTTCTAATGTATAGCTGATTTAAATTACTAAATAGACTAATTTGTTTTTAAGGTACTAGGCGGTATATATAAGAATCACTGGCAATTGCAGTAATATGTCTTTTTGAATAATCATTTTCTATATAATGAAAACTAATCTTACTGCTAGTAATAATCAAAAATATTTTAAAATAATTTTTAATTATTTTTATGTATAAAAGGATATGTATTAAAACATTTTGAAAATATGTCCTAACAATTCCACATTGCATATAAAAAACAGTTGTGCTAAACATGAAAGAAAATTCTGTAAAATAAACAACTTGAAAAAAAATTGAGTGGATTTATGAACTCTGAATTTAATAGCATATTTTAAAATACTGTTAAATACAGTTATTACAGCCTTTTTCATGAACTGAAAAGTTGATAGATTACAAAAAAGCCAATTTGAACTTGTAGAACAAATCCCAGAACAACAGGAAAATTTATCAAGAAAAGAACTTTATACATGTTTTTTTCTAGTTATTTAGTAAAGATGTGACAACAAAAGTACATAACCAGTTCTTTTTCTAATTCGTAAGTAAGTTAAGATAAGCATAGTCTGCTGAGAAGAAAAAGAAACTTTTTGCAATGGCAATTAAGAAATAAGATTTTTTTTAAATTATAACCTTAAAAGTGATGTAGTACAACACTACTAAATACGTATGAATTAGACTTGAATAAATATGTAAAAAATTAATATTTCAAAAGTAATTACTGTAATATACAAAAATATTATAATTTAAAAAATATAATATATATTTTAAAATATATAAAAATATTTTAAAAATATTATACCGTATATTACAAAAATATTTTGTATACTAACTTACACAAAAAATAAATTTTCTTTTACTTTGAACTACTTGTTAAGTAAATTTTTTTCAAAAGTTTCTACATTTTGCACTAGTCATTCTAAAATGTTTATTTTCTGAGCTACTTAGTATTTAATAGTGTTGTGTATCATGGCACTAGAAATTTATGACTGAAAATATGAAACAAAAGTAAAAGTTGCTAAAGATACTAACTAGTACATATTTTCTTGGTTTTAATAATTTATAACTCTCATAATACAAAATTGATAATAATGTATTGGGAAATGGTATCCCTCCCACATTCCAAAAGAAAAAAACAATCTTATATAGAACATAGTTTAAACCTAAGCTTTACGAAAATAGGAAAAACAAGAAACATATACAAAATATATTGCAAAACTTGAATTAAAAAGTAAAGAATTCATTTTTATAGGACAATTTACAACAGATAATTTTTTAGAAACTCTATTTGTTGAACTTTATCACTGTACAAATTTCACACAAAATAATATACACAGGAGAGTCTCAAAAATCCGAGTTCTGATAATTCGAGGTTTCGGGTAAGATAATTAAGAGTTTATTTATTAATAACGTGACTAAATGAACCATCATTCGTTAGTTGAGCTTGACAAAGTAACAAGTTATTGAGCTTGTAATTAAAGTAAAATTATGATGTAAATTATAAGTTTCGCATATAATTTATTACTTCCAACATGAATCTTTTGTGATTGCCATGGACAATTAAATCCACATCATTTGCCATAAATACTCTAAAAATATTTTAAACCACTTAGGCTATATAAAACATCAAAGTAATAATAATACTTGCACATTTCCAAATAATATTAATATATTCTTAATATACACATCTTCGCTTCTGTTAGGAATATTTGTATATATTCAAGTACATTTTTCTGCCTTTCCTAACATTACAATATTTTCTTTTGTTAACTCGATTCGGAATGACTCCTTTTTCATAACTTATATAGTACTGTTCGTCCAAACCTTGACTCCGTTTTTACTAACAGTAACAACCCCTCCCACTTGCAGAGCTCGCTTCCCATTGGTTCATGCCAGTGATGTGAATAACAGTAATTTCACAATAATAGATCAAACTGTGAGCGCTACTTTAAAATAACTGTGATTGAGATTTTTAACTGAGTTGCGTTTATTTATTGAGGTTATGTGAGTTGACCATGTCAGTAATTCTAAGTAATTGTTGATTGCAAACATATCTTACATTTTTTTGTTGCACAATTACTTTAAAGTTCTAACCTATGTGCATAAATAACATTTTATTAAATAAGATAGTAGTTAAATAACTGTTAAATGTTATATATAATTTATTAAAATATGTTTGTAAATCCCAAATTAACTCGGGTTAATAATTACATGGTATTTACGAGAGATATTTCAACCCTTATTATATGAAAAATGTTTTTCAATGAAGGCAGTTTTAATGGAATATAGACAGAATTAGATATTCACAATAAAAAAAATATTTTTTGGGGGAAGGATATGTGAAAATAATCAGTAAGTTAAGGATATTAGAATTGAATTTTTAGGGATATTATGCATATTAAATTTTTTTCGTATTAACTATGGTTGTAATAACAGTAATAACTATAACAGTTACATACTTTTGGTTCTTCTTGTGTCAAATTCAAATGATGTTGTGAAACAGGAATGGTAAACTTCATTGCAACTGTCGGGTGCTTTGAGGTCATGTGCCTTCTTAAATTCGATGTTGAAGTTTTGAAAGAAAACTTATTTTTATAAGTGTTACAAAATGCCATTTGACTTTCCTTATAATTTTCATCCTTAGTAAACAATGTCCAAATTACGTGCAGATTTCATCTCCCGCTGTTTCTTTTGTTCACTCTAGACATTTTACTTTCAGGCACGGAATGTTTTTATTGTAATTTATACTAAAAATAACACCTAAAAATAATCGACTTAATTAAAACAAATTATTTATAAATGAATAAAAGGAACTACTTTAAACAAAACTGTTTCAGAACTATCATTAGCAATCACAATACCACAGGTCGCTGACACAAATCACAGTCACAATAAAAAACCAGGTTTTAATTTCCAGCTCATTTCGTTCCGAACCATTTGTCAAATCAGTGACTGACACGTCCCACTCCGACTCTAGGCCTTTCCACACATTCACAAGATAGTTTACAATTGACGCACCTTAGTTTGCTTATCTGAGTTAACAGTTTTTAAACTGTTCAGGTCCCGCTTCATGTGTGTGATATGACACTCCTTCACAGTTTAGTTAGGCAAGAACCTGATACTTCATCTCGCTACAAAACAGGTCGGTGTAGGCGTGATTTTCCACTCTGTCACAGTTTAGTTAGGCAAAAACCTGCTCCTTCATTTCGCTACAAAACAGGTGGAACTGTGATTTACGAATATTAGTGACTAAATCACAGGTTTGCAAATCACTTCCCATCACTGGTACATGCCTATTCTTGATTCCTTGTGTTTAACTTAAAAGTTTAAAATTAATAATTAGCTAAGCGCAAAGAGTCAAGAGAAGGCATGTACTAATAATAAGCGAGGTCTGCAAGTGGTGCAGGTGTGGCTAACAGTATATAAAGATGAACCCACGAAAATGGAGTCATTCCGAAGTAAGTCAACAAAGAAAAATATTGAAATGTTAGGAAAGACAGAAAAACATAACTGAATACATATAATATTAATTTATATCGATATATATTAAAATAATAATCATGAAAATCCTTATAAAACAATTGTATTAGAACTAAGCATTGCTCAGTGTGGCACCAAAGAAATGTGTTTTAATACTAGTCAAACTTTAATAAATAAAAGTAAATTTATACTATTTTTGATCATTTAATTTTATGTTTCGGTATTTCATAGAACCTCTCAACAAGTGCTCGTAAAATACTCCCTGGAATTCGTTGGTGTTTTGTAATAAGCTCTTCCAGTGCATTTGCCACCTTTATTAAACAAACAAAAACATTAATAACAAATATATAAAATTTGCTTCTTGTAATCATCTTGAATTCACTAAATAAATTATAAGTAATTATTATAATAATTATTTATAATTACTTATAAAATATATGAAATAATAACACAAACTTGAATTATAAAGTAAACATATTTTAAAAATTTCACTTTTTTGTGTTTAAACTCAAAAGTTTTTACCAATTGACTATCATACTGATGGTTCTGAGCAAAAATGGTTTCATTTAGCAATCATGACTTTTTCCTCAAAAACATTTATTTGATCAGATTTGTTTGTTATTCTTCTACTGGTGTCTTAATGGTGTGATGAGGGAGGAATATTAGTCATTGATTCACAGAGGATCATGCCTGAATTAATATTATGACAGTTTTTTGGAAATATTCTGCTTTGATATATTTTTTGCCCTACTAGAATGAATCATTGTATGAATTATTGAAATCAGGGCTTTTTCAGGTCCCTGAGTGATTATTTACATTATAAGTAATTCTACAGTCATTGTGAAATTTTATCTTGTCCTAACTGTCATTGAAAAAATTATTTACAAGTAATAACAATAACTTCATAAAGTCAGTGCAACGGAAAAATAATGGACAACATGAAATATCACAATATACATATATATATATATATATATATTGTAATAGTTTCTATAATATGCTTTACAACGATGTTTTATACTATTAAATGAAGATATATTATTTCTATTTATTAACCAAAAAAAAAAAAAACTACTCAGGAATAATTCATTAACATTTATTATAACATTTCTTATTTCAACATTTAAAACAATACACAAAACAAAAATTTATAACTTAACAAGTTTTAACAAACTCGGTTTAACTCTTATTTCTTTTGATTTTATAGTTACACAATTTTAATACCCTTGGCTAAATTTACGATCTCTTACAATCTCGGGGTTTATAGCATGGGCTATATTTTTACTTCTTTTGTTAATTAAATAAATTTTGAAAAACAATATTAAATTTTGAAATTAGTTTTAATAAATATTTTCCTGATGGAAAAACTTTAATTTGGAATAAGCAAAAAAAAGCGAAACTATTTGAACTGGATTATGATCTTATTTCTATTAATCACAAGATATTCTAATGTACAATTTTAAACTTCCCTAGTATCCTAAGAGTCCACTAAAGTTTATTTTTTTTATATAGCGCTAGGTACTTAACTTATCAAATAACGGCGAATGGCTGCTTGCTCACACGTAGAATTCCGTTGTCTTTAAATTTCACTTTTATCACACTTAAATTCGTTTTAGTTCCTTCAAATTATATTTACATTTTATTAACTCTTTCAATTCACTTATCCCTGTTTAATCTTGTCAAGTTTCTTCACAAAACGGTATAATTTTGACGATTTCCTTTCCAATGTAAAATTTTGACTGCTAAGAAAGGTCTGCTTCCTCGGCGTCACCACGCCAGACTCTAACTACGCGTCCTTAGATTTTAAACAATTGTTTGTTTTTTTAATATGGCGGCTTCCTTCTTCTTAAAAAAAAACATATGGATTATAATTTAGTTCAATTTCTTCTCACTATAGTCGACTGCACACTTGACCTACTTCTTGCTTTCACCTCTGTTTTTACAGCTGATGCAATAACGCGATTGTTTACAATGGCGTTTTAATTTGGTTAAACTTTAGTTGAAACTTACTGTTTCAATTTTCCGATCCTTAACAAACCTTCCAGTGTTTATTTAATTAATATTATTAGTGTGTGAAGTGTCTTTGTGTTTTACTTTTGTAATAATTCGAATTGTGTGTGTTTTGAGCTGAATTCAAAGAACATAACCTTTCATTGTTTACAATCGTTTTTCACTTTTCCTTCAAGTAATTACTTATGCCCTATGTTACTAATATTTACAATTTTGTTTGAATATAATTATTATTAGATTATCTTGTTTTAAATTTTATTTGATATAACAAATTTCTTTATGTATTTACAGTTCAAATATCTTTTTTATATGTTACAACCGTTTTATAACCTTTCTAGGCTTTTACCTAAAATTAGTTTCTATTTAATCTCATCAATCTTTTAATGAATTTCTTTTTAAATTTTGTGTGAGTTATTTCTAATATATTTTTCCAATTCTTAAATAATATTATATAGCCCATTCTATAAATGTTACAATGTCCCCTAATTTAATTTAAATAAAAAAAATATTCCTAATATCTACATTACACATTCTTTACATTTTACAAGCTTGATTAAATATACATATATTTTTTTTTAAAATTAAATTTAAATTAACATTTATTTCCTAATTGTACATTTTATCTAATAACTAATTGAACACATTTTTTATTGAGTAAGTACCTCAACACTTTGGCTAACTTATCGTCCATTGTCTTTACCACTTTTAGAATTGTCCACTTAAAAGTCATTTATACCTTTATCTGTCCACTTTCGTCCATTTATACTTAATTCTACGACACAATTTTTATCTTAATTCTTTAACAATCAAATACTGAGCTGAAAACTTCAAGCTACATATTACTTAACTTATCTTCTAACAATACAATATACTTATAACTAACATTCAATCAACAATTCTTTAACAATTCTAACGTATAGTAACAATAAATCATGTTCTGGTATTTACAATTCCTTCCATAATTATATTTTTTTTACATTTATTACAATTGGAAACCTTCCAATCATAAGTCTGATTCAATATTTATTTAACATATATTCTCTGATACCGTGTCTTTAAATCCCATCCTATCCGAGTCATAGTATGTCTAGATTTGGTCAAATTGGTTATAACATTTCTCTTTCCCTTATTTCTGTTTATTCCTTGTTTATTATTGATCTCATATTTATTTTGCTTTTAGCTTCATCTAACTCTCAGTTCTAAGTTAGTATTTTATCTCCCCTTCCAATCTCACATCCAGTTCAATTATTTTCTTATATTATTTCAGTTTATTTTGTATGAAGTTTAACATCTAATATTTTTAAAAGTCGCAATCTCATATCCTCTATTTGATCATATCTATAGTTCCTTCGATTACACTGTCCCTATATCAACGAGTATAAATTTTGTTTTAATACTTATTTATCAACGCAGATTCTCCCTTACAATACGACGAAGTTTAAATACACAATTACCATATTTTTATTACAACGATGCTTTAATATTTATTATAGTAGATTCATATTTCTTTTATAATATATAATATATACGACGAAGTTCCATTATTTATCAACGCAGATTCTCCCTTACAATACGACGAAGTTTAAATACACAATTACCATATTTTTATTACAACGATGCTTCAATATTTATTAACATAGATTTATATTTATCTTTATTCATTATTCGACGAAGTTTCCAATAAATTATCGTAGATATAGTTACCATCCCTTAAAACTTATCTCCTGCTAACGTTTTCATATACACATAGTCACCTAGAGTTTATTCATATTGCTTCCTTCACCTATATTTAATATCTCCCTTCCTATTTTATTTTTATTTTCCAATATCCAGTTCTCCTGGATACATGTCATATTACTGCCTGTGTCTATTAATGCCTGTAAACTTGTTTCCTCTATTTAATTTCTATTCCTGGGTTTCCTATTGTCTTAGTTTTCCGACTGACTGTGGGCACCATGCTCTTTTCTTGTCCCCACACCTGTCCTTGCCTTAACACCGTTTACATCTCCATTGTATCTTTCATCTGCTTCATAAGTTCTATTTTCTCTGTTATTCTCATATTTAAATTCCATCTCCCAATTTCCACACTCGAGTTGTGCCTCCACATTCATTAACATATCCGTACCTCTGATAAATTTTCTCAATAAGCCTTGTACCAATAAGCATTGAGACGGATATTTAACTCCTCCTATTTCTCCTATTACCATTTTCATTTTATTAATCTTTCCAATTTTCTTATTAGTTGCGGTTTGAATTGTTAAATTTTTTATTTGCCATATTTCTAAATTTCCTAGTTTATTTCTATCTCCTAATCTTCCCTGCTCTCCTAATATTTTCTCCCTTACATCTTCGACTTTCCTTAAACGCTCATCTGTTATCTTTCTTTCTCCTATCACCTTTAATTTTAACTCTCCTAACTCTTCTGTGTTTTTCTTTGTTATATTTTCTACCTTCTCTATCTCTTTTTTATTAATTTCTATCACATCAGCTATTATTTCATTTGTTTCCTCAAAATTTTCCTTAATCTTCTCCTCTAATCCCCTATCTTTCTCCTCTATGTCTCTTCTCACATCCTCTATTTTAGTATTATTCTCTGTCCTCCACTGTTTCCTCATATCCTCTATCATTTTCCTATTGTCCTCCCTAATTTCATCTTTTATTACTTTTAGATCCTCCATCTCTCTTTTTACTTCGTTTATATTCTCATTCAATTCTTTTTTTATTTCTCTCATATCCTGTCTCATATCCTCTCTCATATCCTTCATTTCCTCTCTCCCTTTATTTATTTCTTTTAGTAAGTTTTGGTTGCTTTCGAACAATTTTTTTATCCAGTCATCATTATTTCTACTTCCACTTTCACTACCCCTTCGTTCCTGTTCAATTTCTACAAGTGGTAGTCCCCTAGCTTCATCTACCTCCATGTTTGGTATTGGCATATCTGTGCCAACAACCCAACTAACTTACGGAAATGCTAGCTGAGGGAGTGGGGTCAGAGAGCCACCAAGAAAAATCAATACGCGGTCCAATATCGATTGGTAGGTCAGACATCACGTGACCATTACTGTCCAGGCCAGCTGAGCGTTTTGAAATATAGGTCGCGGTAACACGTTCAAACTTCGAGCGCTGACTCGAACATACCGCCCACCAAAACGAATGTTTTTAATCCGCCAGGTGGGTAGTGGGCGAAGAACTATTAAAGCACCGGAAACCGAGGGTGCCGAAGAAAATCGCAAGGGGAAACGAAGGAAAAACAAGAGAAACAAAAAGGGGCAAGAGTGCCGAAGAAACCAAAGGTGAAAACTCAATGCTGCAGCGGAAAACCAACAAGCTTGTGGACAGGTCGCTTCAGCTGGCCGTGCGAGGTTTTGACAGTAGCTACACGGGATACTTGGTCGTGTCCAGGATGTAGACGTATGATCCGACCCATAGGCCAATGAAGGGGGCTCGGATGCTCTCCAGTGATGAAGACGAGTTGATCCTCCTGAAGCGGTGAGGAGTTCTTGTGCCACTTGCGGCGTTGAATCTGCGAATGCAGGTAGTGAGTAGACCAAGTCTTCCAGAAACGGTTGGTCATTTGCTGAATCATGGACCAACGAGATTTAAGACGCGGTTCGGGGTAACATCTCTCCGGAAGTGCAAGGAGCGGACGTCCAATAAGAAAATGTCCGGGAGTGAGGAAAGACGATCCTTCGCTGGGTTCAGGCGAAACCTCGAAAATAGGGCGACTGTTAAGAATAGCCTCTATCCGGGTAAACAACGTAGACAATTCCTCAGGGTTTAATACCGTATTACCAATCGTGCGGTGCATAAGTCCTTTAGCGGATTTGACGGCAGCCTCCCAAAGTCCGCCGAAATGTGGTGCGGCTGGAGGGTTGAAGTGCCATTCAATGCGTTGGTCGGCGAGTTTGCGCTTGATAAGCGATTTCGAGTGGTCAAGCAGTTGATAGACCTCACTCAGGCGGTTCGCGGCTCCAACAAAATTCGTGCCGTTGTCAGAATAAATATCAGAGGGTAGCCCTCGTCTTGACGTGAAACGGTGTAAAGCTGCGAGAAAGGCATCGGTGGATAGGTCAGATACCATCTCCAAGTGCACAGCCTTAGTAGCCATGCAGACAAATAGACAAAGATAAGATTTTAAAAGCTTCGAGGTACGCAAATGATTTGCCTTTGTGTCAAAGGGTCCAGCGAAATCAATTCCCACCCTGCAGAAAGGCGGCGATGGAGTGACTCTAGATGATGGTAAAGCAGCCATCATAGGTGGACGAGGCTTAGATTGCAGACGGAAACACCGCATGCACGCATGAATGCGTTGTCGAAGTAAGGAGCGTAACGCAATAATCCAAAATTCGCCGTTAATCAGCGCTTGAGTGGTGCGCGGTCCGGCATGTAAGGCTAACTTGTGGTAATGATCGCAGATCAAGTTGACGTACTGATGATGTTTAGGAAGCAGAAGGGGGTGCTTAGATTCATACGACATCTCAGAATGATTAAGTCTTCCGCCCACCCTGAGTAAGCCCTGGGCGTCGACAAATGGCGTTAGGCTGCGGAGCGGATCGATGATTTGAGCGCCACGACGGAGCCGTTGCAATGTTGTGCTGAAGGCCAGCTCTTGTATGAGCTTGACGCAGAGATCTCTGGCGTTACTTAACTCCTGCACCGAAGGCGTAGTAAATGAAGTTTTACTCAAGGCGACTTTGGCCTTGTAGCAGGTGTTATGACCGTGGTTAGTAGTCTGGCCTTTACGACGGCAATTATTCACAAACCGCAGGACGTAAGCGAAAACATGGTGAAGAGTAATTAAGTTCGAATGTCGTTCTATAGTTGTCAATAGTCGATTAGGCTCTTGAACGGCCGTACATAGCAGTCTAGGTTCAGATTTATGTTCGGTCTGGTCCGGGTTAAGGCCGGTCGGCTTAGACAAATGCCACGCAGTAGGACATTGTAGCGCCCATGGTGGGCCGTGCCACCACAGCGGATGTTCAGCAAGCTGGTTAGGTAGACACCCACGGGAAGCAACGTCCGCGGGGTTATCAGCAGTCGAGACATGGAACCAACGGTCCATGGAGGTATTTGAAACGATTTCAGTGACGCGGTTGGCAGCAAAAGTCTTCAATAAATAAGGCGGGGTGTTGATCCAATACAACACAATTTCAGAATCGGTGAAGAAAAACGTCTCGGCGTCAGACACAAAATTCAAAACGGGCTGAACGGACTTATAGAGTTTGGCCAGCAAGACTGCGCCACAAAGCTCCATGCGAGGTATGGTGATCGGTTTAACTGGAGCTACCCTGCTCTTAGCCTTCAGAACGCTAACGGTAACGACTCCATTCCATTCGGTTCTCAAATATATAGCTGCTGCGTATCCAGCTTCGGAAGCATCGCAAAACCCTAACAGGTGATGCTTGGCAGCTCGTGTGCCAACGTGTCGAGGTATTTGGATAGAAGACAAACTGGCGAATTGAACAATGAAGCTGTCCCATTGATTTAGAAGCGGGGCTGGCAAAGTTTGATCCCAAGATAACTTTTCGAGCCACAAACGTTTAAGAAAGCATTTGATCCAGAAAGTAATAGGTGTTAAGAAACCAAGCGGGTCGAAAGTCCGAGCGACATAAGATAATATGGTGCGTTTCGTCGGCACCGAAACGAAATTCTGACTCTGGTAGGAGAACGAGTCCGAGGTAGGATTCCATTGCAGTCCCAGTATTTTGATGGCGGTAGAATCGTCCTGGAACAGTAGCGGGTTCTCCAGATGAGCGGAAGGTAGTGTTGACAATAGTGCAGGATCACTTGATGACCATTTCCTGAGTTCCAGGCCGGCGAGTGCGAAAATGTTAATGAGCTGCTGTATCAATTCCTTGGCATCTTCGAGCGTATCGGCGCCAGTGACAACATCATCAACATAAGTCTGCTGAAGTATTGCTTGCGACGCGGCAGGGTATCGGCTACCTTCGTCCTTTACGAGTTGTTCAAGCGTCCGCAACGCTAAATACGCAGACGGGGTTAGTCCGTACGTGACAGTAGCTAACTCGTATTCCACAAGCGGAGATTGAGGCGTCGGTCGGTATAGTATGTGCTGATGACAGCGATCAGCTGGGCGCACGGCAATTTGTCGGTACATCATTTTAAGATCAGCACAAACGGCGTGAACATACAGGCGAAAGGAAATGATGACGTTAGACAGGTCCTTCTGAAGTTTAGGACCGGAAAGCAATTGCTGATTTAAAGATTTCGCGCTACAATCAGGCGAGGATGCGTTGAATACTACTCGTAACTTAGTAGTAGAACTGGTGGTCTTAAAAACACAATGATGCGGGATCAAATAGTTAGAAGTATTAAGTGCGGGGTACATATGACCCAGAGTCATATATTCTGTCATGAATTGATGATATTGCCGAGCTACCTCCGGCTGACGACTTAAACGTCGTTCTAAAGCATGATAACTGGCGAGGACAACGTTGCGGTTTGACTTAAGTGTTACAGCGTCAGGTTTGAAGGGGAGGGCGACAACATATCTCCCGACTTCATCGCGTTCAGTAGTTGTAGTAAACAGGCTTTCACAAAGCTGTTCGTCAGGGCTCAAAGATTTAGCCTCAGTTACTTCTTCGACTTCCCAAAACCGTCGAATATTGTCATCAATAGACTGTAGCGAGGTAATGAACACTCTAGGTTGATGGGGTATACTATACGGTACGGATCCCATAATGACCCAACCTAATCGAGTGTTAAGCGCAGAGGGCTGGCCATGAATGATAGTGCAAGGCCCATTAGTGAGTATTTGGGTGAAAACATCTGCCCCCAGTATAATGTCAACACCGGCAGGCGAGTCGAAATGAGGGTCAGCTAAAGGTAGATGCTGGTATTGAGCACTTATTTGAGAAGCTAACCTAGTAGCCGGCAGCGGGTCAGTAATGTGGTTAAGCACGGCGGCTTCAGTAGTTAGCATTACACCAGGGTCATGCCGCGAGAATAAAATCAACGTAACGTACTCGTGGATACGTGTGGTCTTGGCGGCGACACCAATCAAAGACATATTTGAACTCCGAGTAGGTAGGCTCAACAGGACGCTTGCTTTCTTAGTAATGGCAGATATCTGACTGCCGGGGTCAATAATAGCTCTAAATGGAAGCGGTCGGCCAAATTGGTCCTGAATGATGACCTGCGCGGTGCCTAACAGAGCGAGAGGAGCTTCAATATTACAAGAAAGAGCATGCGGTACCGATTGAGTAACGAGGTCAGGTCTAGCTGTTGAACGAGGGTGTCGGGGTGAAAATAGTCGTTGTTGTGCAGGCGAATTGTCGTGTAACAAAGTATGGTGTGCCTTGTTGCACTGCTTGCAGCGTTGGCTGGACTTACATTTAGCTCGGAAATGGGAGCCAAGACAATTGAAGCACCGTTGTAATTTCCTGATGGCATCCTGGCGTTCCACAGAAGTCAGTTCGAGAAAGGATTGACAGTCAATGATGCGATGTCCTTCTCCGCAATAATAACACATGCCTGCGTGTGTCGTAGAAACATGGGATTGATTCATGTGAAGCGGTGGTAATCGGTGACGGAATACTGACATCCTAGGAGTGTTCATAACAGGAGGTATATTTACGGGGCGCGGCCCGTTGAATGGCCGTGTAGGGCCTGACGCAGCACGTCTAGGCTCGTATACATATTGCGTAGCCTTAGGTGTAATAGAATTGTCGGGCGAAACCGAAGGCTGGACAATTGTACTATGTGCCGTGTTAAGGTTAGGTTCCATTCGGTCAAAATTTAAATCACGGGCCCCTTGCGAATCAGACTCATTCACTGACGACACCAGTATGCGGGGTTGTTGAGCAGCTCTCGCGTTAGTAGAAGCGGCGGCAGGCGGTTGATCCAACAACTCTAGAGCCCTGGCCTGTTCAGTTATAAAATCATTCAACAGTTTGTACGTAGGCATACGATTTGTGCCTAGCCTCGTTTCAAAACTTAATCTAGTCTGGGGGTCCAAGTTATTAATGGACATCTGAAAAAGCAGGAAATCAGCCAAATCATCTAGCTGGATAACCTTCAACGCACACACAGCGTTTGAATGCGCGGTCAAGAAGCGGTTTAGTTCAGTTTGCGAAGCATTCTTAATTTGTTTAAAGTCTTGAATAATTTTGAAATAGTGGTCAGCCAAACGGCGTGGGTTGGCGTACCGATTGCGCAGAGCTCGATATGCAATGCTGTAATTTTGGTCCGATATTATCAAGCCTGTGACAATTGCTAAAGCATCGCCTTTAAGTACAGATTTTAGATATTGAAATTTCTGTATATTACTAAGACTGTCGTTGCAATGGACCATTGAATCGTACATCGTTATAAAATCAGTCCAGTCATTGTTGTTTCCTGAAAAATTAGGCAACGCAAGACTAGGGAGGTTAGGTGAACCTACAGCTGATTTGACGGGCGAGGTTGATGTCACCTCTGTCTTGATAAGGTTAGGGTATTTCGCTAACATGGGCAAATACGCGTCCTGAAATTGTCTTTTGATACTAAACGCACTTTCAGCTAAACTTGCCACCTGGGTGGCGAACGTTTGCTCTAATATTTCATACGTATCGACGAAATTGGCCTGAATGCGTCTTATTTCGCGAGCGATGCCTTCCGGCATCTCTTTATCGTCAAGAAGGGCTTTTACTTGCTCTAAATCATTCAATATATTTTTCAATTTAGCGAGGTAGTATTCGGTATTAATCGCCATCATAAATAATTTAACAAAGTTCTAAATGAAAACACAACACAAATTAATTTTCACAAATTTTTAAATAGCGGTAGAGTGGACTGTATAGTTTAATGAAACGCAAAATGTTTCCTTATTCGTATTTACGAGACGGCATCTTATCTTCTGATTGACACGTAAACATTTCCTCATAACACAGAGCAAATCAAAATCAAGTTACGTATACCTATGACGTCACGTATGACTAACTTCCCGCGCGTGTGACTCGCACAAAGGAATATCAAATCAGAAATCAAAAGTTGCACAACACTTGGTGAGATTGTCATAAACCAAATGAATTTGAATTTAATCTATCCGGCCCGAGGGGGACCAATGAAGCGACTGGCGCTAGCTAAAATTTAGAAGAAAGCGAGGTTCGAGAAAGATCCGAAATAATACAATAGAAATGTTCAGTAATAAGAAGTGGCGGCAAAATGTGTCTTACTTTAATCGCTAAGCACGCAATTACGAACGTTTGAAAGCAATAGTTAGTTCCGTACAAACACATTTAATAACAAAATAATTCGCACTGAATTTACACATAAATAAATCATAAGTACTTATGCTTAGGCAGCACTTACCCTCGTGAAAAAGAAAGGGCAAAATTGCAGCGTGCGTAGATCTCGTAGCGGTAGAAGTCCTGGGTACCCAGTTTGTAGGAATCCGATTCAGGCGAGGTATAAACTAGAACTTAAACGGGAAATCAATAGGCTGCATTTTAAAGGCATAAAGTCATTTATAACTATGGCGCGTAACTGAACAAAGAGTCCTACTAAACGGCGATCGTAACTTAAAGTCTAAGCAAATAACGTCTATAACAACGCGTTTACACGAACACACAATAATACGAATAGTTTAAACACTTGTACGAGGTTTTACGGTCGAAACGGCACTTTACACACGCGGTGAAACTTTGCGCACGAGGTACTTCAATAAGGCTGTTAACTGCACGACGGTTTCAAGACAACAACCCAACTAACTTACGGAAATGCTAGCTGAGGGAGTGGGGTCAGAGAGCCACCAAGAAAAATCAATACGCGGTCCAATATCGATTGGTAGGTCAGACATCACGTGACCATTACTGTCCAGGCCAGCTGAGCGTTTTGAAATATAGGTCGCGGTAACACGTTCAAACTTTGAGCGCTGACTCGAACAGGCAGAATTACAGTACCAGCTTTCTGAGTCTCTTTTTCGTCCACGTCAACAGAAAGGACACTTTGGCGGTGTAACGCTTTATTAATGGCATATTCCTTATAGCCATTGCTTCTAAGCACCTCTCTCATAGTAATAGGTTCCTGGTCCCTCGAATCGATGTCTGTTAACTTGTGAGACCGAGAGAAGAGCGTGTCAGCGACAGCCTGGATCTGAGATGGGTGGTGATGTGACTCAGCGATAAGATATCAATTGGTATGAGTCGGTTTTCTTTAGACCGAATGGTAAACACAACCATTCTGACCCTTCCTAACCAAGACGTCCAGAAACGGCAAGCAGCCATCACTCTCCAGTTCCAAAGTGAAAAATATCCTGGAGTGGTGAGAGTTGAGGTACGTAAGGAACTTATCAAGTTCTGTGCCACCATGTTGCCAAATCATAAAGACGTCATCCACATAACGAAACCAAGCTTTAGGCCTGAGAAAAGCATCATTCAGGGCGTCTTGCTCAAAGAACGTCATAAAAATATTGGCTACAGCTGGAGAAAGTGAAGATCCCATAGGGGCACCATCAAGTTGCCTGTAAAACTGTTCATTAAACAAAAAGTAAGTGTTTTTGAGACAGTGCCTAGCCAGATCCAAGACATGCGGAGAGAGTTCTTCAAAAATACTGTTGTTGGGTTCACCTCGTCAATGCTGGATGAGATTCTAGCGAAAGGTCGGAACTGCGAATTTATGGACTGCAGAATGAACTCCAGATAGTAACTATTCATCATATTTTTCCATCCGTGAAGGAATACGTATCAGCATATATATATATAATTTTAGAGATGTTTCCGAAATATTTTGTTCATATAATATAATTATTATATAATGAAAACCGCTCTACTCCTCAATTCTATATATTACCAAAGATCCATAAAAACATAATCCCTCCACCTGGTAGACCAATAATTGTTGGCTGCAATTCAATAACGGAAAGAATTTCAGCTTTCCTCGAGCTTCAACCCTTAGTAAAGAGCCTTCCATCACATACCCAGGACACCAATCATTTCATAGATCGACTTTCACAAATATCTGTACCTCTACCCCCGGAAACTATTTTGGTCACCTTAGATGTCACCTCTCTCTATACCAACATCCCTCATGCACACGGCCTATCTGCAATAGAGGATTTTCTAAACAAACGCCCAGGCAAGCCTTTTTCCACTACACTTTTTCTTGTGAACCTGACCAGGTTCATCCTTGAGAAGAACAATTTTCAGTTTGAGGTAAGGAAATACCTTCAAATAAAGGGAACAGCAATGGGCACTAGAATGGCCCCATTGTACGCAAATCTGTACATGGGATTGTTGGAAGAAAGTTTTCTAAAGACACAAACACACCAGCCATTATGTTGGTATAGATATATAGATGACATCTTCCTAATTTGGACACAGGGTGCTTCAGCATTTTTAGACAGCCTGACACAATTCTCCACACTTCAATTTACCTGGGAGAAATCTACATCAGCCATCACCTTTTTGGATGTAGAGGTAACACTCCAGAATGGAAATATCAACACAGGAATACACATCAAACTGACAAACCATCTACAATATCTCCATTTCGACAGCAACCACCCAATAAACATAAAACTATCCATTCCATATACTCAACCAATCAGGAGTAAGAGAATCTGTTCGAATGATAGGGAATTTGGAAGATTTTAATAGAAAGATATCAACAGCCTTCCAGAGAAGAGGATACCCAAAAAGACTCATTGAAAACCAAATTCATTCAGCATAATCTCGGTTCACCCCAAACAGAACAAAATAATCTGTCTTTAATAACAGACTACCCTCCTGGTCTACATAAACTCAACAAGATATTGAAAGATGGCTTCAAAATTCTTCAAGCTTCCGTCCACACCGAAAATCTTTTCAACGATCCACCTCAAATTTGGTACAAGCAACCTCCCAACTTGAAAAACATCCTAGTACATACTAAACTACCAGACCCTAATGCAGAGAAACCACACAAACTTCCTCATGGCTCCTTCCCATGCAATCAACCTAGATGCAAGACGTGTCCAATACACCCCTCAGGAAATAGTTTCAACAGCCAAACAACAAAAATGGTCTTCAAAATACAGGGTCATCATAATTGTACATCGAAAAATGTCATATACCAGCTACAATGTAAATTTTTCTCAGCACAGTACATAGGCCTGACCACGCATGGTCTGAATATCAGAATGAATGGCCACAGACATGATGTTAAAATTATGAATATGGATAGGCCAACAGCTCAGCATGCTGCGAGTCACAAGATCACAACTTTTGATGACTGCTATACCACAAAAATAAATAAATCACTCCCCCCCTGATTGCAATCCCTCAGAACTGAGAAGATGGGAATTATCATACCAGTGGTATACCAAATCCAGAGAATCCCCAACCTAAACATCAGATAAATCCATTCACTTTTTTCCCTAATAGCCTCATAAGACGTCTCCAATCTCTTTTCCCCTGACAGACTTATATAAACTATAATCACTCATATGCTCATGGAAACAATACATATATCTTTAATCTGTGCATCTGTGACATCTGATTTCTACACAATCTGTGATTACAACTTATAATTATTTTATTTCATTCCCTCGTATTTCTTTTTGTGTTTTCTCTTTGATTGATAAAGACCACTGTGTGGTTGAAATATATCATTGGTTAAGTGCTTTTATGTGTTTCTATTTCAAGACTAGAGTGGACTCTTACCAAGGTAAGTCTGTCAGTCTCCTAGTCCAAAAAATCTATATCTATATATATATATATATATATATTCTTGATATTTTACATTATCTATTGTTTTTCCGTTGCACTGACTTTATGAAGTTAATATATTACTATTGTAAGTTAATATATTACTACCTTGATCACACAAGGTAAAATCATTGCACTTAATGGTGGATAAAATTACTTACAATAGTAATATATTAACTTCATATATATATATATATATATATATATATATTACGTTATCCATTGTTTTTCCGTTGCACTTCATATATATAACTTCATATATATATATATATATATTACGTTATCTATTGTTTTTCCGTTGCACTTCATATATATATATATATATATATATATATATATATATATATATATATATATATATATATATATATATATATATATATATATATTGTTGATATTTAATATTATCCATTGTTTTTCCGTTGCACTGACTTTATGAAGTTAATAAATTACTAATTTTGAGTAATTTTATCCACCATTAAGTGCAATAATTTTACCTTGAGTGATGAGGCACCTTTCGGTCTTTGACCATTGTCGAATCACTGATTGTTCTCTGCTGTGGATGCTACGTCCGTGAAGCCGGTGTTTGTAGAAGTTACGCGCACTATTTCTTGATCTGTGTGTGTGAGGTTTCTGTATAGTATGTCTTCTGTATATGTTGTTTGTAAATTCATTAAGTTGTTGTGTATGTTTTTATAAATGTGGTATTTTTCTAGTGAGTTTAGTTCTATTGGGTTGTTATTTATTTCCAGTATGGTTAGGTTATTTTCGTAATTTGTAATTTCGTGTTTATGGGAAATTAGGTGTGCTGCAACATTTGATACTTTAGAATTTTTATTTTTGAATGCTCTATAATGTTCTTCAAATCTTATTTTAAACGTTCTGGATGTTTTTCCTATGTAAAAAGCGTTACAGTTGTTGCAAGTGATTTTGTAGATTCCTGATAGGTTATGATTTTCTGAATTTGTTATGTGGTTTTTGTTACTAAGATATTTTATTATTTTGTTGTTTGGTTTGTAAGTTGGAGTGTAGTATTCTTTGTTGTATATATTTGTTATTTTTTCTATTTTGTTATTGGTATATTTATATTTTAGGTAGATTTTTTTATTTTTATTGTTTTCGTGTTCCGGTTGTAGTGTTGTGTTGAGGTTAGGTTTTTTTGTGAATTTATTGTATATATTTTTTATAATGTGTTTGTTGTATCCATTTTCTATTGCTATTTTTGTAATGTTATCTAATTCTTCATTTAATTTTTGTTTGTTATCCTGTGTGTATTTTATTGCTTTATTTATCATGTTACTGTAAGTGTTAATTTTGTGTGTCCAGGGGTGGTTAGATTTGTAGTGTATTGTGGTGTTGTTGGAAGTAGGTTTCCTGTATACTGTAGTTTCTATTTTATTATCATTTATATTTAAAGTAATGTCGAGGAAGTTGATTGTTCTATTTATTTCTGTTTCAACGGTGAATTGTAAGTTTTCGTTGTATGTATTTAGTTTGTTTAATATTATGAGGTGTTCGTTGTGAATGGTAGGTTGGTATATTACAAGTATATCGTCTACATATCTTGTCCATAGTAAGATATTGTGTGTGTTTATTATAGGTTTAATTATTATTTGTTCAAAATGTTGTAAATATATTTCTGACATGACAGATGAAATGGGTGAACCCATGGGGAGTCCTGTTGTTTGTTTATAATATTTATTGTTAAATTGGAAGTAAATTTGGTTACATATGTGTTTGGTTAGTGTAATGATACTATCTATTATGTTTCTTTTTTCGTTATTGTGTATCAGTTTGTTTTTTATTATTTCTATGGTTTCTTCTATTGGGATACTAGGGTACATGTTAGTTATGTCATAACTTATTATTTTTGTGTTGCTGTTTGTTTTTATCGTTTTTATTTTATTAATTAATTCGTATCCATTTTTTATATTGTATGTGTTGTTGATGTGTATTTTAGACCTTAGGATTTTGTCTAGGATTTTTGCGATTATGTAAGATGGTGCTGTTGTGAAATTTATTAGTGGTCTAAATGGTGTGTTTGGTTTATGGATTTTAGGTATCCCTGATAATACGGGTGCGCATGGTTTAAATGGGTATAATCTTGTGTGGTATTTTAATTTATTGTTATAATTTAGGGTGTTACGGTGAGTGACTATTAAGTTTTTTATTGTAATAAGGTATTTGTTAGTTGGGTCTGGGATTTGTTCGTATTTATTTTCTTTTATGTAGTTAGTCATTGAATCGATATATTTGGTATTTTCTATTATTACTGGAGTATTTGTTTTATCTGATTTTAATATTAAGTAATCGTTGTTTTCTAGTTTTTCTCTGAGTTTTATAATTTCTTTTTTATTAATATATTGTTCTGTTTTTTTGTTTTTTTCCGTTTTTATTAGGTTAATTTTATTATTAATGTTATTTCTTATGTGTTCAGTATTTTGGTGGGTAATTTTGTGGATGTTAGATTCTGTGTCAACTATTAGGTTTTTTATTATTTGTTTTTTGTTGAAGTTAGGTAGGTTATATTTGAAGGAATTTGTTATTATTATTTTTTCTTTTTCAGTAAATTCTGTTTTAGTTAAGTTTATGAATTTATTGTTAGAGGTGTGGGTTGGTTCTAGGCTATTTTTTAGGTTATGTTGTTGTTTTGATGTGTGGATTGGTGCTAGGCTATTTTTTAGGTTAAGTTGTTTTGATAAATTTTCGATTTTTTTGTTTTGTCTGTTAATAGTGTTTGTTTTATGTTTTATTATAAT
The DNA here is from genome assembly GCA_036971475.1 of Prosapia bicincta. NCBI lineage: Eukaryota > Metazoa > Arthropoda > Insecta > Hemiptera > Cercopidae > Prosapia > Prosapia bicincta. The sequence continues at coordinate 144,431,907 of JBAIZL010000004.1, read as the reverse complement.
TTGTTGTATTTTTTCGTGAATAATAGGTGTGAGAGTGTCAAAAGTTTTCATTAATTCCAAATTGGTAGTGTATAGTTGTAAATTGATTTGGCTTTTTTTGTGGTAGGCAGCTTTAATGTTTTGTTTAATAATGTGTGATTCTGCTATTTTTGTTGCTTTATTGATAATAGTGTTTTGTTTGACAATGGTCAAAGACCGAAAGGTGCCTCATCACTCAAGGTAAAATTATTGCACTTAATGGTGGATAAAATTACTCAAAATTAGTAATTTATTAACTTCATAAAGTCAGTGCAACGGAAAAACAATGGATAATATTAAATATCAACAATTTAATACCTACCAAGGTAAACAACTGTACCGTAAATATATTAACCTCAAAATCAAACTCCAGAATTGCATCAACAAAATACAATTTAATAAAAAATGCCTAACTCTTAATATAACACCAAAATACGCAAAATTACACATAAAAAATAAACAAAACACTATTATCAATAAAGCAACAAAAATAGCAGAATCACACATTATTAAACAAAACATTAAAGCTGCCTACCACAAAAAAAGCCAAATCAATTTACAACTATACACTACCAATTTGGAATTAATGAAAACTTTTGACACTCTCACACCTATTATTCACGAAAAAATACAACAAATTATAATAAAACATAAAACAAACACTATTAACAGACAAAACAAAAAAATCGAAAATTTATCAAAACAACTTAACCTAAAAAATAGCCTAGCACCAATCCACACATCAAAACAACAACATAACCTAAAAAATAGCCTAGAACCAACCCACACCTCTAACAATAAATTCATAAACTTAACTAAAACAGAATTTACTGAAAAAGAAAAAATAATAATAACAAATTCCTTCAAATATAACCTACCTAACTTCAACAAAAAACAAATAATAAAAAACCTAATAGTTGACACAGAATCTAACATCCACAAAATTACCCACCAAAATACTGAACACATAAGAAATAACATTAATAATAAAATTAACCTAATAAAAACGGAAAAAAACAAAAAAACAGAACAATATATTAATAAAAAAGAAATTATAAAACTCAGAGAAAAACTAGAAAACAACGATTACTTAATATTAAAATCAGATAAAACAAATACTCCAGTAATAATAGAAAATACCAAATATATCGATTCAATGACTAACTACATAAAAGAAAATAAATACGAACAAATCCCAGACCCAACTAACAAATACCTTATTACAATAAAAAACTTAATAGTCACTCACCGTAACACCCTAAATTATAACAATAAATTAAAATACCACACAAGATTATACCCATTTAAACCATGCGCACCCGTATTATCAGGGATACCTAAAATCCATAAACCAAACACACCATTTAGACCACTAATAAATTTCACAACAGCACCATCTTACATAATCGCAAAAATCCTAGACAAAATCCTAAGGTCTAAAATACACATCAACAACACATACAATATAAAAAATGGATACGAATTAATTAATAAAATAAAAACGATAAAAACAAACAGCAACACAAAAATAATAAGTTATGACATAACTAACATGTACCCTAGTATCCCAATAGAAGAAACCATAGAAATAATAAAAAACAAACTGATACACAATAACGAAAAAAGAAACATAATAGATAGTATCATTACACTAACCAAACACATATGTAACCAAAATTACTTCCAATTTAACAATAAATATTATAAACAAACAACAGGACTCCCCATGGGTTCACCCATTTCATCTGTCATGTCAGAAATATATTTACAACATTTTGAACAAATAATAATTAAACCTATAATAAACACACACAATATCTTACTATGGACAAGATATGTAGACGATATACTTGTAATATACCAACCTACCATTCACAACAAACACCTCATAATATTAAACAAACTAAATACATACAACGAAAACTTACAATTCACCGTTGAAACAGAAATAAATAGAACAATCAACTTCCTCGACATTACTTTAAATATAAATGATAATAAAATAGAAACTACAGTATACAGGAAACCTACTTCCAACAACACCACAATACACTACAAATCTAACCACCCCTGGACACACAAAATTAACACTTACAGTAACATGATAAATAAAGCAATAAAATACACACAGGATAACAAACAAAAATTAAATGAAGAATTAGATAACATTACAAAAATAGCAATAGAAAATGGATACAACAAACACATTATAAAAAATATATACAATAAATTCACAAAAAAACCTAACCTCAACACAACACTACAACCGGAACACGAAAACAATAAAAATAAAAAAATCTACCTAAAATATAAATATACCAATAACAAAATAGAAAAAATAACAAATATATACAACAAAGAATACTACACTCCAACTTACAAACCAAACAACAAAATAATAAAATATCTTAGTAACAAAAACCACATAACAAATTCAGAAAATCATAACCTATCAGGAATCTACAAAATCACTTGCAACAACTGTAACGCTTTTTACATAGGAAAAACATCCAGAACGTTTAAAATAAGATTTGAAGAACATTATAGAGCATTCAAAAATAAAAATTCTAAAGTATCAAATGTTGCAGCACACCTAATTTCCCATAAACACGAAATTACAAATTACGAAAATAACCTAACCATACTGGAAATAAATAACAACCCAATAGAACTAAACTCACTAAAAAAATACCACATTTATAAAAACATACACAACAACTTAATGAATTTACAAACAACATATACAGAAGACATACTATACAGAAACCTCATACACACAGATCAAGAAATAGTGCGCGTAACTTCTACAAACACCGGCTTCACGGACGTAGCATCCACAGCAGAGAACAATCAGTGATTCGACAATGGTCAAAGACCGAAAGGTGCCTCATCACTCAAGGTAAAATTATTGCACTTAATGGTGGATAAAATTACTCAAAATTAGTAATTTATTAACTTCATATATATATATATATATATATATATATATATATATATATATATATATATATATATATATATTAGGGATGGGCCGATTCCTAAAATTTTCGATTCCGATTCCGATTCCGATTCTAAAATTTTCCATTCGATTCTCGATTCTTTACTCGATTCTCGAGTCTTTCAAGTTATATTAGCTTACATTCTAGTTCTCTAATAATTAATTTAGTTAACATCTTGGTCATATGGCAAAACCTTTTAAAAGTTCTGTTTTAATGTAATAGGCTATACAAAACCTTCACCTTGATTTATCAATAGGAATTTTTAAAAGCATAAAAACATATCATATAAAAGTAATGACTTATTTTAAAGTTAACAATGTGAACTTTACTTAATTTATGATGTTTGAAAAAATACCTAAGCCTATTTACATTGTCTCTCAAAACAAAACAAAAATTAAAAACAAACAAACAACATAAAAAGTAAAAAATTAATACAAATAGGATAGTTTTTAAAATTTAAAAGTCTAGCAGGTAATGTACATTTCTGTTCAAAAACACAAGCATTTGAACACGTTGTGGGTCAAGCTAGTTTCATCGCTAGTCACATATAGCTCCTGAAGTTGAGAAATGTTCTTCAGAAAACACTGTCGCGAGTGGACAGACAGGTATTTTATTGCCATAGCATTTAAATGAGGGTATTTGGCACTTTGTACTGCCAAATACTTTCCAACATCACAATCTGGACTGGCTAATGGTTCCCCCAGATAATTGTTTACTTCTTCTTCTACTGTCAATTCCCCTGGGGTACCTTCTTCCTCAACATTCTGGATTAGTGGGGCATACCTTCTCCACATCTGGTGGGACCTTTTTTCTGCAGGTGTCTGGAACAAGTGCAACTGATTCAGGCCTATTTTGTATTTATTCCTCAATCCCAGTTGATTTTTAACCGACTATTACTTATAGGTCCTGTGTCTGAGGATAAAGTTTCTTCAAGTATAGATCTTTTTTGTTGATAAATTTGGGCAAAATGAATGTTGTTTAATTGCTTTTTCATATTTGATATATTATGTGGTTTTCCACCGTCAGTTTCTGTTAACTGTCATCGAATTGACGCGACGGCCAGTAGCCTGAACCGAATACCGTCTATAATATAATTTATTGAAGGTAAGTTTCGGAGGAATAATACGGTGTTTCTGTTATCCGTCTATTCGCTCAACCATCATGGCCACGGTTAATCGAGTTTTTACTGTACTTTTTTTGTGTTTTGTTCTGACATCTATAAATCAGTGGCAGTAAGACACGTGGGGGAGAGAGAGAGAGAGTATCGAACCCGCTCTAGTGAGAGAGAGAGAGAGAGAGAGAGAGAGAGAGAGGACCGCTGTCAAACGACCGGAAATGGTAACGATCTTGATTGCTGTTGCTTCATAAATAATAATATTTTCGTTATATTTTCGTTTACTTTAATCATTTAATTCATTGATATCAACCAATACATAAATAAGATATAGTTGGTAATTAATTATTTTTCTAATAAATTACTCCACACACATATTTTAATAGTTAACAAAATAGGAATTGGAATCGACACTTTTATGATGAAGAATCGAGTATCGACGATTCCTCGATACCATCTAGAATCGACGATTCCTAGAATCGAGAATCGGAATCGGCCCATCCCTAATATATATATATATATATATAAGGAGAGTGTGAGCTAATACAAGAAATTGAAAAAAGAGCTAATTTACATTCTTATTGCTTAATGTTAACTATAAATTCACATATTTGTAATATTACACAAAAATTATCTTATTTGATAATACTACTTCTTATTTCAGTGACATTCATGTTTATTTACCTTGACTTGTAAATCCTCAGGAGATAGAGTACCATCATATGGTATAGGAGGACCAACATGAGTTTTTAATTTTACAGGAAATCCACCATAAATAGGAATTATTGGTAGTTTTGTCCATAAATATAACCTAAGCCAAAATCTGCGTCCTATGCCTATGCAACGAAATGATTCACGTACATTCTGAGTGAAGATTGGAATGATTGGCTGGAATATAAAAGTAAAAGTTATAATCTGGGCATATTATTATGGTTTCAAAGTCTTTTTATCTGAAAATATAAAGAACTAAATGTAAGATGCATCATTTTAAGAAAAAACTAAAGAAATGTTATTTTCTTTAAAATATAATATTCTAAATTCAGGGTTACATATACATCTTAATATATAATTTCATAAGATGAATTTTGAGAGAAAGATTGTGGGAGCTTGGAAGGTCGTACAGAGCTGGGAGTTGGCTCAAAATAAAGGCATTGAAATGAAGGAGTGTATTATTGTGTAATAATAAAATTATTACACAAAATTTAAAAATTTCTTTGGATATGAATAGGCGCATTTGCCCCTACGAGCCCCTAGTATATGTATATATATATATATATATATATATATATATATATATATATATATATATTGTAACATTTTGGAATAGCAAGTAAGAAAGGCACTATGTATAATATAATATAAATATTAAGTAAATTCAAACCATAAAATAACCAATTATGAAAAAAGAGAAAAATGTAAACATAACCTAAATTGGCAAAATTGTAATATTTAATCACAAGTTTAGAACAATAACCACTGTAAAACAAACAATATAATAGAAACAATTTATTGTGTAACAGTTTAAAAAGAACACTAAAACAATGTAAATAATAGTAAAAGCCTTTAAATGTTAAGAAAAATTAAACCATTTTAAGATTGCACACAAGTTGACCAAGACGGGTAGACTAGCGTATTAAGTAAGATGCGCGCGCATGGTGAACAGAACAGCTGATGATTTAAACGTAGTCGGGAGATATAATATTTAAATGCAGTTACCTGCAGAGAAATTAAAATCCAGTTATTAAGAACATGAAATGTACAAAAGGCAGTGAATACAGCATCCGTAAAGCCGGTAACAACAATTAAAAAAAGGAAATAGTTTGTTTTAGCCATTTTGAAATGCTTGGCTAGCGTGGCTTCAGTTCTTCACACCTACTCAAGCAAGACAGACGTGTTTCAGAATTGGCCAATATAATTTGAAGAATTCAAACTTAGTGCGGGAATGTTAGTCTCGAATTAAATTAACACTACAAAATACTTTCAAGAAAATAAATTAAAACTATTTATTTAAAAATATATTATTAAATATTTTGATAAAAGGCTGAAAAGTGGAATCTGCAATCTAAAACACTTAAGTATCTAGGCTAGATCCATTACTACATTTTGAAATTTTGCAATCAGACATTTATAAAAGAAAAGAAACCAGAGAATTTATTATAAAATTAAACTATAAAAGAAAACATTTAGAGAGAATATTAAGGAACAATTTTACTTAGAAATAAATTAATTTGTAACATATTTTATAACATTTAAAGATTAGATTTTTTTTTGTTCTTGTACTTTAGAGTGCCAAATAAGACTTCAGTATTTAAAATTTAAAAACCACCAGATAACCCGAGATTAAGGGAGCTTGTGCTAAACCAAAATTAAAATCAATTTAGGCTAAATTAAATAAAAACTGTTGCTGCCCAAAAGAGAAATACAATTTAGAATAATAAGACTTATAATAATAGAGGAAACTAATAGTAAATTTGTAAAACTTTAAAAAAGAATAAAATTTGTAATTTATTAATAGAACTTACAATTGTTAAGAAAGTGTTTTAAATGATACATTAAACTTGTTATAAAAAAAGAAAGCTCTAGAAAATTTATTTATCTTAAAATAAATTAGAAAAGTTACTAACCTACCTTGATTGAAATTATTATTAAAGAAAACATTTTAAAGAATTCATTCATAAATATTATCATAATAAAACAAAAACTTACAATATATATATATATATATATATATATATATATATATATATATATATATATATATATATGTGTGTGTGTGTGTGTGTTATAACAGTCCAAACTAGGAAAAATTTTAAAATTTTTAATTTAGGATAATTATTTTAAAACAATAATTTGAAATGTTTTTTCTCAACTTAAAACCTAAAAGTAAAGTCATTTTTAAAGAGATGCGATGTAATTTCTCAGTGACAAAGGCCAAACACGTATTTTCACATAGAGATACCATTGACATTTCATTGTCATTAGTGGAAGAAATCTGAGAAAATTTAAAGATGGAAAAATCTTGAAATTGCGCCAAAACAAAGTTAGAGGAATTGAAGTGAAAACAGATTACTTGCTCATAAACATGAAGGGAGAGAGAGATGTGTAATGCCAGCCATTGCAAGTTGAGATATCAAAAGCCACTAGCTGAGGGAACGCTAACCAAGGAAAAGCAGTCTGGAAACAACACGGAGTGTCGGGAAATAACCGACTATGTGGAAATATCCCCAGGTACGATGTCGAGCTCGGAATTGTTTTTGAACTGTGAGGGATAGACGATGTGCGGCTAGAGGCAAGTGATGACGCCGAAATTTAGAATTAGTGTTTTCCCGGAGTAAGTTTTAGGGGCATTCCCTCTAAAACTGAACATTTAACATCAGTGTTTAAAGTGATTTCTGTTTTCCAAAACACTGAAACGAGGGCTGTTCAAAAGGAATGATTCCTGTGGACCGGACTGGCAAACATCTAAGCACTGTCTTTGGTTGTCTTTAAATTTTGATTAATTAAATTTATTTGAGATTTTAAAATTTTGAAATCAATTTCAAGAAAAAATTATTAATTTCATATTAAATTATGATTGGTAGTAGCACAAAAGTAAATAATTTGGGAATGTTTGAAAATATTTTTCAATTAAATGGTAAGTATTAAAATGCAAAGTAGAGGTAAATGTTAAAAAAAAAATTAATTTTAAGTTGAATTTTATGAAAGTAAATGGGAGATTTGAATTTGGAAATAAAATATTTGAATAATTATTGAAAGACAAATAGCACCACATAAGCAAAAAATAAGAAATTAAAACAAACTGTTGTTTAATATTGCATATTTTTGGAGGTTATTTTTTACATATATATTTTTTGGATAAATCGTTACAGGTTGTATTATTGAGTTGTTAAATGTATTACAGGGTAGAGAATAATTGACGTTAAATTATTAGTAAATATTTTCAATAAGTTGAGAATTTTAAAATATTTTTTTTATATATATACAATTAAATAAGAAATAAAATTCATATACTAGTAAATATTTTATATAAATAAAAATCAATGGTTTTTACTAACTTACAACTAAGAGTTAAATTTATTTTTCACTAAACAAATTTCTTAAATAATTCTACAATCTTGTCATTAAGCTGTGTGATGCCTTTAAATAAATTTCCCCGAGATATAGTGACTCAAATGGTTAAAAATCAGTAAGTTAGGTTTTTAAAATCTAAGTCCAGCGACTGGTTCTCTGGCAGAATTTGGCAAGCAGCAGTACAGGTTCTGGCTGGTGTCAGATCTGCTTGTTTCAAATTTTACCTGAGTCGGCAGTCTACAGAGATGGAGTCTGCGTGCACTGGGTACGGTAGACTGTCATAGTGTGTCTGTGTGTATTTATATAAACAGCCTTTGTCAATGATTGGCTACTACTAAAAAATTTCATCAAACCATATCAATACAAATTAACGATAGGCTCAGTAAGTACAAGTATTAAAACAGATGTTCTAATTAACTTTAGATTAGATTTTGTTTAGCAGATGAAATTGTATATGTAGCTGCAAGGTTGAGGTTGATTTCTGCTTGATGTACTGTAGGGCATTGTCAAACAGCGTTCTTGATGTTACTATGTAGTGATCAATGTAGGGGTTCAGATGTCACTTGAAATACGAGTAGAAAATACATCATCCTCACTGTCCGATTCCTAGTTTAGAGGTTATACACCATTATATTCTATAGGGATAGTCCGACTCCGATTATCGATTCCAGGAATTGTTAATTCTAATGGTATCGAATCGTCGATACTCGATTCTCCATTTTTTTAAAGTGCTGATTCCTATTCTTGTTTTGTAAACTGTTAAAATAAGTGTGCGGGGTAATTTATACAAAAAATAATTAATTATCAACTATGTCTTATTCAAGTATTAGTTGCTTTGAATGAAAGCAACTATTAAAGCAAATGTCTATTTGAGATCATGAAAATATTATTATTATTTATGATGCAACAACAAATACGGTCGAAAGCATTTCCGGCCTGTTTGTCACCGCTCTTCTTGCTCTACTGTCTCACTCTCACTCGGGAGGGCACGACACGCTCTCTTCCTCCCAGTCTCTGGCCTCCACTACTCCGTTACCACTTCATACATGTGGAAACAAAACACAAAGAAAAGGTAGTTCCAATTTCTCCAGTTATACAAACTGAAATGGTTATTACTGAAGATATATTGCAATTATGAACTGAAATTCATATTTGTAATTTTAAATAAATCATTACATTTATCCAATATTTTTGTCACGCTTTCAGAAATTCCTATACATAAATAAATGAAGGTTGAATGCTTTGTGTAGTCTACTACATTCAAACGGAACTATTAAAAGGCTTCCCCATATGACCAAGATGGCAACTAAATTCATTATTAGAGAATATAATGTAGGCCTATATAACTCTAAAGAATCGAAAATTAACTTAATAAAATCAAAAGAAAAATTTGAGAATAAAAATCGGAATAAAAAAATTTTTAGGTATCGGCCCATCCCTAATTTTCTAAAATAGCTGCATTAATTTAGATCTTCATTAGTTTCACAGTCTTTGTCATATTAAAAAAATTTCATTCCTCATCTTCACTGACATGGAAATTTAACTTTTATAATCTTTAATGATTTCCTGCTTGCTGTTTTGCATGCTACACTCCGGCCACTTTCGACCATATGTATGTTATCGATTTGTCAAGGTAACAGTTCATTTTCTTCAAAATGTTTTTTTAAACTTCATAGAAAATTCCTTAGCATCAGCAGATAGTTTTTCATCAGAAAAACAAATAAACCGGACACTTTGATGAGTTTTCCAATGATCAATCCAGGCTTCGCCAGTTGTGAACTCACTTCTGGGCTTTATTATTTTGTGCAGAGTTATTGCCTTCTCTTTTACAAAGGGCCCAAATATTTGAGTTCCTTTCATTCTTTCTTGGCAGAATAACAATGCATAAAGGCTCATCTACAATTTCAATTTTAGGCTTTTTAAATGTTATGTGATTCCCCAAACTGTTTTCACCATCTATCGTCACCATATATTATTCAATGACTTTTCGATTTCTTCTATAACCTTTTATTGTAATATCGCTTACATTGAATTTACTGGATAATATTTTAAGTGATTCCTTTTTTCCAATTGGTTTAACACTGACAATTTGTTATTTAATGAAAGAGTAATGTGTTCACATTTTACTCCTGACATGTTAGAAAAACACAACTGTACACACGGTGTAAACAGTTGTGTAAATACATTAAACAAAATTATATTTCAATGTACTGAACTTTTTAAAATTATTTTTTAATGTAGATTAAAATTCCAAAATATTTCCAATACTCCATACTAGATATAAATAACAGTGGTGGTGTTATTATGTTACCTAATATGCATGAAAATTAGTTTCAACAATAAGGGCATCATATTCAGTGAATTTTAAATTATTTATAGATTATCCATTGTAAAATTTTAAAAAAATGTATATAAATCAGAACTTCTCTAATTTGTCACCTTCTTGAATTCGCCACAGTAATAACAAACATCATCTGCAGTGTCATATAGTATTAGTGCCATTGAAATAGAAGTTTTTAGTACAAAAGAAAATGACAGACTTTTATAAAAACTAAAACATAAATACATATAATATACCGTATTATTTCTTGCTAGTGTTATTGTTCTTACAAGGTACTGTAATATGTATTTTTGTATCTTTTATGAAAATAAATTAACATACTGCATTTGTAATTACGAACTACACTTCAGGCTGCTAGTGTTGTTGAGTTTTATGACTGACCTTAATAATGAACAAAATTAATTACATTACATACCCACTTAAGTATTTAAGTGCTATGTGTGCCGACAATTAAATGTTTATTTCCAAACTTCCGTAATTCGTCCGTTTCTCAAATTCGTCACTGTCTCAGTCCCAAAATTGAGGATTTAGAGGTTTTACTATATTTATAATAATTTGTACTATAAATTTCATATCCATATATAATAATAGTATCCATACTGACATTGTATAAGCAACCGATATTTTAAAAAAAATTACCTAAAAACACTGCAATACAAAAAAAAATTGATTTGAATTTTCAATTTTGAAAACAAAATTGTAAACACAACAGAGCTCTCGGAGGTTCACAACACTTTATAACATGAGTTTCCTTTTCATTTTTGCTGATATAATTAGAATGGCTTCAAATACTTATCTCAAACACTATGACCACTAACAATGTACAAATAAATCCAATATTTGTACTAGACTTTAAAACTGTTATACAAATCACAGATGCCAATGAACATGAATACCTGTGACAAGTCATGTTACACAATCTAAACAAAACAAGATACACACCCTACAAAAATAATAATGAAATCAAAGAATTAAAAACAAAAACAACACCAACATAAACTCACATTCCTGAAAGTAGACAAGAGGAACTCTACAGTCATACTACATGAGGCAAACTTACACAACAAAGTGCAATCTTGCTTCAAAGCCAACATCAATAAATTCACACACAATAACAAAGACAAAAACAACATCTCACTCAAATAAAACCATAAGCTTCAACATTCAATACTCTATCAAAAATACAAAAAAAGATAAATATATATATATATTAATATAATAAATAAAACACCAGCACCCTCACAAAAACCCTCAAGACACTTAGACAAAATAATAAGAAGCCGCAAAATATTCAGAAATCACACCAGCCTAAAAATAACCTAGATCCAACCTACATAATCGAAAATATAAACATAATAACTTCACAATAGTCTCATTTGTCATAACTAACCTATAAACCAATTATGAATCGATGAAACATTCTAAATATTAAAACTAATTGTAATAGATAACGACATAACCAATAAAATTTAAAAAAACATAATAGTTGATTCCATTTTCACATGAGATACTAGTTTTTAACAAAAAACACTTGTAAAAATGTTACACTTGCCTATAATAGCACTTACTTTTATAGTTGTTGAGGAAGGAGTGTCCTATTGCTAACTCAAAACGTAACTCTCAGTTTCAGATCGATGCACTACAGGCAAGTGTAACAAAATTACAAGTGTTTTTAGTTTTAAAAAAATCATAACACTAATAGAATTTATGACATCATTGACACAAACTTAGAAATTCTACACTTTTTCAATAAAAGCAATAAATTGAACATAACAGATAATTTTAAAAATATATAAACACTACAAAACCAATTACGAATTCTAAAAAATAAAACACACTCGCAATCAGACACTATTTTTGAGTACATAATAAAATCTAGAGATAGAGCAACATCACACATCAAAACTCCACAACAAAGTGAGCAGGTAGTTTTGTCTGACTCGTAGCATTGAACAATGCACTGACCAAGTGCCTGTGAAAAATATCAATAAGCAATGCTTTTCTTCAAGTTAAATTGATGAATAAGTATTATAAAATATTAATTGGCTATTTAGATGAACCCAATATAAATCCCATATGTAAATTTTAAAACTCATCAATTAACTTCAAATACCTAACTAAATGGTAACCAATCTTTTTCGTTTGGACTTAATTACACTGCATGATAGCATAATTAGCCAATTACTGACAGAAAAACTTGTACAGGTATAACAAAATATGAACTAAAACATAAACAATTAATAAAATATGTAGAATACAGTAATTAAAAAATTTAGATAAAGAATTTGTGACTTTTAAAAAATTTAGTCTTAATAAATGAATAATAATGACAATTTTTAAAAACATAATGTTACCTCCAGTAGAATTTTTCGTCTGATTAGTGAACATCACATCCAATTACAACAATGAAGGTTTTTAATATGAAAATAATGCCTACGCTCAATTTTCACAAATCTGAACGGATTAAAAAATCATGAAAAGTAAAAGACCAAAACTCAACGAGTTTGCCATTAAATTAACGAGTGGTATTATACTTACGACTTTAGCATCTAGAGCAACTTTTGCGAAACCTAGTCTTTTCTTCCACATTAATCTGTAATATGAATCTCCGAATTGAGCCTCATAGACACCTCCTGGAGATATTCCAAGAAGGTTGTTCTCCTTCAGCAGTGCAGAACAAGTGTGTATAGTTCCTGGGATAACTTTCATCGCTTCTGAAATAATTGCCCAACCTGCACAAAACGTTTTACAAATTATTTTACAGAAATCACAATTTTAGGTATTAAAAGTCATTTCTTTTCCTAATATAATATATTCCATTAAATTTGAGTAACTTTAAATTACTAAAAAATGCTATAAAATACATTAATTTAATATTAAACTTAATTAAGTATAATAATATTCTAATTAATATGAAAGAGGTAGTAGAATTTTCATTTCTCCATTCACCTCAGAGACATTACCCTCGCCTACCCTCGTCATGATTAACAATAATTTATAAAGAACTCATACTCCAATTATCTCTTGTGGAATTTGAAATTCTTTTGATATTTATTTGATTTACCTAGTCTCAAGGTTCATGAATCCAAGAATGTTAAGGGTTCTCCTGATATACAGAACAATATCCATGTTGCTGCTGAAGGACATTCGAATAGAATGAGAAGATAAATAGAACGTTCCTTAGGGCTAGAGCAGTGAATTTGTAGGTGATGGTTGAAGTCAAGCATCAAGTTTTTTTGACTTGACTTGCTGAGTAAACATAATAGAAACACCAGAATAAAGATTTCTTGTACCAGAATAACTGAAGGCAGTGATGGAGGACTATTTAAGAAATCACTAGATATGAAACGCCAGTGGAGAGTAGTCTGTGCAAAGGGCGCCTAATGCTTAATTAGACCCCTATCATTAAAATATAGCCTCTGAAAGGTTTGAAACACCAGGCGATACTTATCTTATTGGCTGGTGATGACGTAATAGTTGTAATTACACCTTGCAACATCGAGATTGCACACATGTGGTTAAATCAGGTTATGGTAAGTAGAATAAACTGATGGATAGAAGAGCATGGGTCGGATCAACAAACTCAAAAGGCAGATAATGTTTTGCTATAGAAAAAGCAGATTCAAATGGTTGTGGAGCAGAAAACCATTTATAAAAAGAGATTGGCAAAGTTTTTGGGAGTAACACACATAAACTATCATATTAGGATCATCTCCATTTGACTTGTGACAAAGCAACGGCAGTGACCTCATCGCTAGCACAAATGAAGGTTAATGTGGCCCAAATGCAAACAGGTGCCAACTACTGATCTCCACAGTGTAGTCAATCTTGCTCTACAGCTCTGAAGTCTGGATTAATGTTATGAAGATCCACAAGTATCAAACTCAACTGATTTAGTTTAAAGGACTGGGGACACTTAGAGTTACAACCTCTTATACCACTATTTCGGTGGCAATGGTGGAGGAGGTGGCACAGTCATATTAATAGAGTTTCTGACTCGAGAGAAAGTTTACCATGATAGAGTGGCAGAACCGATGGGATAATGAACTCTCATGAATATGGATGTTAAAGTTGATAAAGAGGTAATGGAGTGGCTGAAACACAGTCATGGGGAAATGAACTTTGATGTTACACAATTCCTGGCAGGCTACCTATACTTTAAATTATATTTGTTCAAGATCAAGAAAGTAAATTTCATGTACTGTCAGAGTACAAGGATAACATTGTTGATTCAAGAGACACCTTTGAGTTTGAACTCTTCTCTAACCAGAGAAATCAGATTAGGTCAATGGTTATGGTTTTTCCATATGAGAATGTAGTGCGAACAATACTGGAATGAGAGTCTGGAATCTACAAGATAGAAAGTTGTTTTAAAGTAAGTAAAATCTATCCTACATAACAAGAAGGAAAAAGGATGGTTAGTCTTAAAATGAAGTAGGAGTCCTAGAAGGTGCTTATAAAGGCTCCACCCTGAAGTAATGCCAGCGATTCCAAGATAGAATGTCTGACTAAAGAGGAGTTTACACTCTGTGCATACAGTCCCTTCTACAAAAAAAAAAAAAAAATAAATAAATAAAATGGCTCATGAAGTTTAACAAGTTAACCATCTAGCTGTATATTAATTTTACCTTAAATGTAAAATAAGGGAAAAAAGCTTTGCCATATACATTGTGGCCAAGATTCTGTATTTAAGATCATGGTTTTTTTTTACTTCGATTGGAGGGCAGATGTAGTTCAGTTAATTGTTAAGAAAATGGTGCATGATAGATCCACATTTTTAACCCAACCTTTCTCTGTAATATCCTTTCATAAATATTGAGGCAAACTGTAATTATATACTGAAGAGCCTTATTAAAACATACCCTATTAAATCGAATGTTTCTTGAAATAGACACTATTTTGAAGATAGACCATGATATCCACCAGCTACGAAAACATGTGAAGCACAGCCTGAGCTGGAGCAATGCCTAAATGGCTTCTGACATTGTTACTTATACCTTATATCAAGCGGCATTTCCACTAAAAACATAGCTGTAAGTAAATTACATAAAGTGCAGTAATACCACTAATAATTAACTTATCTAGCGTTTATAAATGTTTTGTTCAGCAAAAATGATTCTAAACCTATGCTGTCATACCCAAAGATCACTAGCCTGAAAAATTATGTCGTTAAAACTATCTCAAACGACACAATACAACTGTAAATAATATAGAGATATCAGTCATATTTTTAATACCAACTTTGACTAATTAATCATGTTTACACTCACAGAGATTATTGTTAAATAAAAGTGGTTGATTTGCAAGTCAGGTACAACTATTTATTTATACAGGCAACGTTTCAGTAACGGGTATCTTATCGTCTTCAGGCTAGAAAAAATCCACCAGTCATAAATTTCTCCACTTCTCAAGGCACACTCATAAAAGAATACTTTCTCTCATTTACCTGAATACTGTTTCTAATCATATTCCAGAACACAGCCTTGAGTTACTTTTACTCATAGAAACCGAATAATTATGGCACTTCTTCTGCTTCACCTCAGGCTGCTGGCTGACCTTTTTTTTTTAGATTTGAGTTCATATTTAGATTTCGGCTTAAGAATAGTTAGTTGTTCTAACTTACTTGTATCAAGTAAAGGCGCCTCTGTTGTTGATATTGATCTAAATTTTGTTTTCTTACTAAGGATAGTGGAAAATGGAGACTGAAGCCATCAATGATGCACTGGATGTATCTGAGGGTGATAAGACCTATGGTTACCTATGGAGCTCTGGTGTGGTGGACAAAGGAGGCCAGGACAACAGGCTCAACTGAGCTCTATCCAGAGATTGGCCTGTCTGTGCACACTAGGAGCGATGTCAACTACACATGGTGCAGCAATGGAAGTAATGCTTAACCTCCCTCCCCTTGAGCTTGTCCTTAGGGGAGAGGCGAGGTTGGTGGCATGGAGATTTTGTAACTCGAACAACTGGGCTAATCTCCCAGATGTTTCGGGACATATGAGTATCGAGTGCGTGGTCAAAGAACCTGTCTTGGAAATGGGCAGTGACCACATTTCTCGGACGTTTGCATCTAACCAGGCCCACCAAACTATGATGGAATGGTCAGGGTCAGTAACATCGGGAGCTCAGATCTGGTAAACAGATGGCTCCAAGATGGACTTCGGCACTGGAGCGGGGGTGTATTGTAAAAACCCAAGGGTAAAACTAGTTATTTCCTTGGGGAGGCATACCTCTGTCTTTCAGGCCGAAATATATGCTATAAGTGCCTGTCTGGGAGAGATAGCGAGAAGGGGAATACACGGGACCCGGATTGCTATTTTCTCTGACAGTCAGGCAGCAATTAAGGCACTAAACGGACATGTGGTCACCTCGGCCATAGTCAGGGAGTGCCTAAATAACCTAGAAGCCCTGGCAAGGTACAATCAAATCAAGATAGGTTGGGTGCCAGGGCATAGGGGAATATTTGGAAATGAAGCCGCAGATGCACTGGCCAGAGAGGGGTCTTCGACTCCCCTGATTGGACCGGAGCCGGCAGTAAGTATTTCCAAATCCATGGTCAAGATTGCAGTGCGAAGGTGAATGGCTGAAAGACACTGTGAGCACTGGGTCAGGGCTGAAGGAATGAGACACAGTAAGCTAACCCTTAGGAAACCTTCCTTGGGGCTGCAGAAGAGTCTCATCTATCTGTCTAGGCAGGAATTGAGGATAGCCACAGGTCTACTCACGGGACACTGTGGACTAAGGAAACATCTGCATAAAATGGGTATCTTCAAAGATGAACCAGTGTGCAGATTATTTGGGCAAAAACTGGAGACTGCCACACAAATCATTTATAGATGTGAAGCACTTGCCGAGAGGCCCTTCAACCTCTTTGGTGATAGTACAGCTCTGGAAGTGGATGCTGAAGGTAAAACACTAGTCAGGAAACTCCTAAACCTGGTAAGAGGGAAGGGGCTCTTTGACTAGATCAGGGAGATAAGTACAATATACGTAAGGTAGCGGTGATTCGGGCAGCTTAAAGCCGCTCCCAAAATAAAAAAAAAAGGATAGTGGAATTTTTAGTTTCATTCATTTTGTACTAAACGGTATATAAAATATAACCTTACAAAATTAATTTAAAACTTTTTAAAATATTTACTAAATCATCGATGTGCCTTCATTATTTGGGTTTCTAGGCGAACTTGAGACTATGAACTTTAACATGATGAACAATATTCAGCTAAACGAGAGAAAGTGTATTCTTTTATGAGTGTGCCTCGTGAGAAGTGGAGAAATTTATGATCAGATGGATTTTTTCAGACCTGAAGACAATAACGTACTCTTTATTGAAACAATGGCTATATAAATAGATAATTATATCTGACTCACAAGTCAACCACTTTTATTTAATAATAATTTTGACTACTGTTTTATACACAAATATCATTTTATCTATAATGTCACTGGATTAAAACTTGACTTCTGTTAAAAAAACCTCAAAAAACTTTAATCTGAGTAACTTACTTTACTTACTGAATTAAGTAAAAAAAATCAGTATTGTCCTTGAATTTTAAGTTATAATAGCCACAGCAAATGTGTTATCTGAATTTTTAGTGGCTGTAAATAGAACACACATATTTAATTAAGTTTATTTCTTGTAACTAAACTTTTATAGTATTTTTTGTGTAACTTGTATTTTAACCACTTTACAAAATGTTTTTGGTTTATAGGAGACTCATTAAAACAGACAATCCTCACCCCAATTAGTCCATTAGTAGTTCAGGCTGACGGCCAACTTCACCCAAGAACTTAATTTGAAAACAAATCCACTCTCCATATTTCATTGTTGTATTAAGAGGTAAATGGGCCCTAATTGATGGGCAACTTTCCTAACAGCTAATATAGGTCTAGTAGAATATGTTGGCTATAGGAAATTTGTGTCTCCACATTACATAACATTAAAGAATTCCAAGAAACGCTCAAGATAATTGAGTATTCATCACATTTTCCAAAACTGTAGTAAAGTAAACCTAATGATATTTACCCTACATGTGTAGTTACAAGTGAGGTCATCAACTAAAAAATTTCATCCCTTTAAAAAATTAGAGACAGAGCTCCTAGTTCATTGTTGGTGCTGGTGTAGCTCTATTGACATATCTTTGCTGGTTGGCTGATATATCCTTGCTTTCATAAAACCCTTTAAGTAAAAATCATTAAGTTTTCCCTCCAAAAAACTGTATATATATATATATATATATATATATATATATATATATATATATATATATATTGTAACATTTATAGAATGGGCTATATAATATTATTTAAGAATTGGAAAATAGATGAGAAATAACTCACTCAAAATTTAAAAAAGAAATTCATAAAGATATTGGTTAGGTTAAATTGAAATTAAATTTAGGTAAAAGCATAGAATTGTAAACAAGGTTTTTGAACTGGAAATGTATTAGGAAATTTGTTATATCAAATAACCTAACACATAAATTAAAATAAGAAAATCTAATAATAGTTATGTGTAAACAAATTTGTAAACTGTAGTAACATAGGGCCTAAGTAATTACTTGAAGGAGAAAGTGAACACGTTTGTAAACAAAAGAAAATTGAAAGGTTATGTTTCTATGAATTCGGCTCAAAACACACACAATTCGGAAATATCACAAAAGTAAAACACAAAGACACTTCACACACTAATAATATTAATAAAATAAACACTGGAAGGTTTGTTGACGATAGGAAATTGAAACAGTAAGTTTCAACCAGGTTTAACCAAGTTAAAACGCCATCCTAAACAAGCTTGTTCTTGTTGGTATAATCAGCTGGTAAAACGGTGAAAATAGTTCGTTGACATTAACATGTGTGAAAGTCAAGGAAACATCAGCTGTAAAAACAGAAGAAAGTAAGTCTGATGTAAAGTCTAGTGGAAAGAAATCGAACTAAATTATAACCCATATGTGTTTTTTTTAAGAAGAAAGGCAGCCATATTTTAAACAATTTTAGAATCTAAGGACGCGTAGTTAGTTGAGTTGGAGGTAGCGTGGGTGACGCTCTAATATCGAACCAGCCAGGACCAGTCAAAATTCTTTTTATTTGGAAAGAGTTCGTCTAAATTATACCATTTTGTTAAGAAGATTGGCCAACTTAAATTAAGGAGAAGTGAATTACAAAATGTAATACTGTGTTAATATAAAGTAGAGTAAATAAAACGAATTTAAGTGTGTGAAATGTTTAATTGGAGAGAACGGGAATTTACGTAAGCGACCAGCAAAATTTTGATATTTATTAAGTTGAGTAATAGCGCTATAAAATAACTTTAGTGGACTTTTAAGATAATAGAGAATTTTATACATTAGAATATCTTGTAGTTAATTAATAGTAAGTAATAAGAAATAATCCAGTTCAAATCGTTTAGTTTTTTTTTTATATTCAAAATTTAAGTTTTTCCATCAGGAAAATATTTATTAAAACTATGTTCTAAATTTAATATTGTGTTTTTCAAAATTTATTTAATTAACAAAGAGTTAATATAGCCCATGTTATAACCCCGAGATATCAAGAGATCTTAAACTAGCCAAGGGTATTAAAATTGTGTAACTCTAAAATTAAAAGAAAAAAGAGTTAGTATATTTTGTTAAAAATTGTTAAGTTGTAAATTTTTGTTTTGTGTTTAGATGTTGAAATAAAATTGTGATAATAAATGTTAATGAATTGTTCCTGAGTAGTTTTATTTGTTTTAAATAAAAAATTCAATTTATTAAATAGTAAAACATAATTATATTGTATTGTGTCTCTTTAAAAATTATGTTACATTTGGCACACCAACGTGGGGTACGATTATTAGAAAAATTGTTTAATAAAGAATTTTAAATTATTCAGGAGTTTCTGTTTTGTAACTAGAGAAATTTATTTAGAGAGATTTTGAAATAAAATTAATTTAGTACTTTTTATATGAGAAACATTTGAACTGGAAATAGATTTAGAAAATATTATGGAAAATTAAACACTGAGTTGAATAGTCAAGGCTAGGTTTATAGTATATATAAAAATTGTTTATGTTTGTATAATAAGTTACTTACAGAAAAAAAAAAGAAAATATTATAGGCGAGCTGGTAGTTGTAGGGGACCAGGAAAAAGGGACAAGTTTGGAAATGAAAGAAATGGAAGGCACAGATATGCCAATAGGAAACATTGAGGTAGAAGAAGCTAGGGGACTACCACCTATGCAAACCCAAAAAAAAAAACAGGGAAATAATGAGAATGAAGATTTAAGGGAGATGATGAGAACTCTCATGGAAATGAGTGAAAAAGGGAGTGAGAAAATAAAAGAGGAGATGAAGGATATGAGAGAGGATATAAATAGACAATTAAATATAAATAATGAAAAAATAAATAGACAATTAGATAAGATAGATGAAATAAAATGAAAGATATCAGTGAGGATATGAGGGAAATAAACAAAAAATTAAAGGAAAATAGAGACGAAATGAGAGGGATGAAGGAGGATTTGAAATCCATAAAAGAGGAAATAAGGGAGGAAAATAGGAAAATGATAGAGGATATGAGGACAGAGGATAATACTGAAATAGAGGATGTGAGAAGAGACATAGAGGAGAAAGATAGAGAATTAGAGGAGGAGATTAAGGAAAATTTTGAGGAAACAAATGAAATAATAGCTGATGTGGTAGAAATTAATAAAAAAGAGATAGAGAAGGTAGAAAATATAATAAAGAAAAACACAGAAGAGTTAGGAGAGTTGAAATTAAAGGTGATAGGAGAAAGAGAAATAACAGATGAGAGTTTTAGGAAAGTAGAAGATGTAAGGGAGAAAATATTAGGAGAGCAGGGAAGGTTAAGAAATGAAGTAGGAAAGATGGAGGTACTGCCAATAAAAAATTTAACAATTCGAACCGCAACTAGTAAGAAAATTGAAAAGATTAATAAAATGAAAATGGTAATAGGAGAAAGAGGAGGAGTTAAATATCCGTCTCAATGCTTAGTGGTACAAAGCTTATTGAGAGAAATGATCATAGGTACGGATATGTTAATGAATGTGGAGGCACAACTCGAGTTTGAAAAATGGGAAATGGAATTTAAATATGAGAGTAACACAGAAAATAGAACTTATGAAGCAGATGGGAGATAAAATGGAGATGTAGACGGTGTTAAGGCAAGGACAGGCGTGGGGACAAGAAAAGAGCATGGTGCCCACAGTCAATTGGAAAACTAAGACAATCAGAAACCCAGAAATATAAATTAAATAGAGGAAACAAGTTTACAGGCATTAATCGACACAGGCAGTAAAATGACATGTATCAAGGAGAACTGGAAAAGAAAAATAATAATAAAATAGGAAGGGAGATATTAAATATAGGTAAAGGAAGCAATATGAATAAACTCTAGGTGATTATGTGTATAAGAAAACGTTAGCAGGAGATAAGTTTTAAGGGATGGTAACTATATCTACGATAATTTATGGGTAACTTCGTCGAATATTGAGAATAATGAATAAAGATAAATATGTATCTATGTTAATAAATATTGAAGCATCGTTGTAATAAAAATATGGTAATTGTGTATTTAAACTTCGTCGTATTGTAAGGGAGAATCTGCGTTGATAAATAAGTATTAAAACAAAATTTATATTCGTTGATATAGGGATAGTGTAATCGAAGGAACTGTAGATATGATCAAATAGAGGATATGAAATTGCAACCTTTAAAAATATTAGATGTTAAACTTCATATAAAATAAACTGAGATGATATAAGAAAAGAATTGAACTGGATGTGAGATTGGAAGAAGAGATAAAATACTAACTTCGAACTGAGAGTTAGATGAAGCTAAAAGCAAAATAAATATGAGATAAATGATAAACAGAGTAGTGACAAGGGGAAATAAGTTAAAATATATTAAATAACCTAATTAAACAGAGATAGCAGGGATAAAAACGGAAGGAGTACAAGTAGGGTGCAATGTAAAGATAAAGATAGGTATATTCTGGATGAGCATAACAATATAAAAAGGGGAAATATAATTTGGAAAAAGGGGAATTTGAAAATAAAATGAAATATATAAATAACGTCGATAATATGTGAAATGAAATAAATGTATACGTGAATAAGGGTGTTAATGATGTTGATGTCGTCGAAAATATGTTAAAATAAAATAAATGTCTACGTTAATAAGTGGAGGTAAGGTGAATTACCGTCATATATATATGTAACAAAGTATATAGTATAATAAAGAGTTTAAAAAAAAAAATAATAATAATAATAATAAAATAATAGTAATATGAAATTGGGGTTAAATTTAATATAGTTGTGTTCAGATAGAGTTGATAGATTTATAACTGAAGTGAGGTTGAGGCAAGGTTAAGACAAATTAATTTTAATTGAAAAAAAAATTTATGATGAATAGTTGGGAGGATGCGAAAAAAGAGATAGTAAATAGAATAATAAATAACAACATATAAAATTAATGAAATAGTATTATGCGAGTTTTAAACTAGTATAAACCATGTAAGACAAGTAGCTTGAAGTTTTCAGCTCAGTATTTGATTGGTAAAGAGTTAAGATAAAATTGTATTATAGAATTAAGTATAAATGGACGAAAGTGGACAGATGAAGGTATAAATGACTTTTAAGTGGACAATTATAAAAGTGGTAAAGACAATGGACAATAAGTTAGCCAAAGTGTTGAGGTATAACGTACTCAATAAAAATGTGTTCAGGTAGTTATTAAATAAAATGTACAAGTAGGAAATAAATGTAAATTTAAATTTAATTTAAAAAAAAAAAATATGTATATTTAAGCAAGCTTGTAGAATGTAAAGAATGTGTAATGTAGATATTAGTAATATTTTTTTTTATTTAAATTAAATTAGGGGACATTGTAACATTTATAGAATGGGCTATATAATATTATTTAAGAATTGGAAAATAGATGAGAAATAACTCACTCAAAATTTAGAAAGAAATTCATTAAAAGATTGGTTAGGTTAAAATTGAAACTAAATTCTGGTAAAAGCCTAGGAATTGTAAACAAGGTTTTTGAACTGGAAATGTATTAGGAAATTTGTTATATCAAATAACCTAACACATAAATTAAAATAAGAAAATCTAATAATAGTTATGTGTAAACAAATTTGTAAACTGTAGTAACATAGGGCCTAAGTAATTACTTGAAGGAGAAAGTGAACACGTTTGTAAACAAAAGAAAATTGAAAGGTTATGTTTCTATGAATTCGGCTCAAAACACACACAATTCGGAAATATCACAAAAGTAAAACACAAAGACACTTCACACACTAATAATATTAATAAAATAAACACTGGAAGGTTTGTTGACGATAGGAAATTGAAACAGTAAGTTTCAACCAGGTTTAACCAAGTTAAAACGCCATCCTAAACAAGCTTGTTCTTGTTGGTATAATCAGCTGGTAAAACGGTGAAAATAGTTCGTTGACATTAACATGTGTGAAAGTCAAGGAAACATCAGCTGTAAAAACAGAAGAAAGTAAGTCTGATGTAAAGTCTAGTGGAAAGAAATCGAACTAAATTATAACCCATATGTGTTTTTTTTAAGAAGAAAGGCGGCCATATTTTAAACAATTTTAGAATCTAAGGACGCGTAGTTAGTTGAGTTGGAGGTAGCGTGGGTGACGCTCTAATATCGAACCAGCCAGGACCAGTCAAAATTCTTTTTATTTGGAAAGAGTTCGTCTAAATTATACCGTTTTGTTAAGAAGATTGGCCAACTTAAATTAAGGAGAAGTGAATTACAAAATGTAATACTGTGTTAATATAAAGTAAAGTAAATAAAACGAATTTAAGTGTGTGAAATGTTTAATTGGAGAGAACGGGAATTTACGTAAGCGACCAGCAAAATTTTGATATTTATTAAGTTGAGTAATAGCGCTATAAAATAACTTTAGTGGACTTTTAAGATAATAGAGAATTTTATACATTAGAATATCTTGTAGTTAATTAATAGTAAGTAATAAGAAATAATCCAGTTCAAATCGTTTAGTTTTTTTTTTATATTCAAAATTTAAGTTTTTCCATCAGGAAAATATTTATTAAAACTATGTTCTAAATTTAATATTGGGTTTTTCAAAATTTATTTAATTAACAAAGAGTTAATATAGCCCATGTTATAACCCCGAGATATCAAGAGATCTTAAACTAGCCAAGGGTATTAAAATTGTGTAACTCTAAAATTAAAAGAAAAAAGAGTTAGTATATTTTGTTAAAAATTGTTAAGTTGTAAATTTTTGTTTTGTGTTTAGATGTTGAAATAAAATTGTGATAATAAATGTTAATGAATTGTTCCTGAGTAGTTTTATTTGTTTTAAATAAAAAATTCAATTTATTAAATAGTAAAACATAATTATATTGTATTGTGTCTCTTTAAAAATTATGTTACAATATATATATATATATATATATATATATATATATATATATATATATATATATATATATATATATGAGTTAATATATTACTATTGTAAGTAATTTTATCCACCATTAAGTGCAATAATTTTACGTTGAGTGATGAGGCACCTTTCAGTCACTTGACCATTGTCGAATCACTGATATTTTTCTGGTGTAGATATTCGGTCCGTGATATTGGTATTTGTTGACGTTACACGCACTTTCTCTTGATCTGTGTGTATGATGTTTTTCTATAGTATGTCTTCTGTATATGTTGTTTGTAGATTCATTAAATTGTTGTGTATGTTTTTATAAATGTGGTATTTCTCTAGTGAGTTTAGTTCTATTGGGTTATTATTTATTTCAAGTATGGTTAGGTTATTTTCGTAATTTGTTATTTCATGTTTATGTGATATTAGGTGTGCTGCAACATTTGATACTTTTGAATTTTTGTTTTTGAATGCTCTATAATGTTCTTCAAATCTTATTTTAAATGATCTGGTTGTTTTTCCTATGTAAAAAGCGTTACAGTTGTTGCATGTAATTTTGTAAATTCCTGATAGGTTATGTTTTTCTGAATTTGTTTTGTGGTTTGTGTTATTAAGATATTTTATTATTTTGTTGTTTGGTTTGTATGTTGGAGTGTAGTATTCTTTGTTGTATATATTTGTTATTTTTTCTATTTTGTTATTGGTGTATTTATATTTTAGGTAGATTTTTTTATTTTCATTATTTTTGTGTTCCGGTTGTAGTGTTGTGTTGAGGTTAGGTTTTTTTGTGAATTTATTGTATATATTTTTTATAATGTGTTTGTTGTATCCATTTTCTATTGCTATTTTTGTAATGTTATCTAATTCTTCATTTAATTTTTGTTTGTTATCCTGTGTGCATTTTATTGCTTTATTTATCATGTTACTGTAAGTGTTAATTTTGTGTCCAGGAGTGGTTAGATTTGTAGTGCATTGTGGTGGTGTTGTTGGAAGTTGGTTTTCTGTGTACTGTAGATTCTATTTTATTATTATTTATATTTAACCTTTTCACGAGCACTCCCGAACATACTCGTTCGCGGACGGTGCGCAGTGTAGGAGCACTCCCGAGAATACTCTATTTGAAATTTCTTCTGCCAGGCATATGCAATTATATTCTTTTTTGTCAAATGTCATTACTACACCATCTATTGGTTAATATTTGAACTTCTTCGGTATTTGTTAGGCCATCTATTGGTCATTATTTGAACTTCTTTGGTGTCATCTGCTAGGCCATCTATTGGTAAATAATCGAAGTAACTTTTCTGTAATGTTTTTTGATCAACCATCTGGAAATCAGCTGACATTTCATGTTTGTCAGACAGGAAGTGTTTTTGTATGTATTTAACCTGTTATTTACCTATATTTGCCAATGTTTGTATAAAAATTGACATAACATCTCTTCGTAGGTAAGGTTAAGTTGGAAATTAACAAAAAAATTTGTTTGAAGAATAAATAGGGGTTTTGTATTTTATTTATTTTTTATTTATTATTTGGAACATTAAAAGTTAAAATATCTCAAAATCAGGAAAATATTTTTAAAAAAAAAACCTCGCTCCTATAGGTGACGCTAGTATTGAGAAACCCCGCTCCTGAAAAGGTTAATGTAATGTCAAGATAGTTAATTGTTCTGTTTGTTTCTGGTTCGACAGAGAATTGTATGTATTTAATTTGTTTAGTATTGTGATGTGTTTGTTATAAATGGTAGGTTGGTATATCATAAGTATATCGTCTACAACCTTTTCCATAGTAAAATATTATGTGTGATCAGTATAGGTTTAATTATTGTTTGTTCAAAGTATTGTAGATATATTTCTGACATGACTGATGTTTGGGTGATCCCATGGGGAGTCCAGTTGTTTGTTTATAGTATTTATTGTTAAAATTGAAAGTAGTTTTGGTTACATATGTGTTGGTTAGTGTAATGATACTATTTATTGTGTTTTCTTTTTCGTTATTTTGTATTAGTACTACTGGGGATACTAGTGTACATGTTGGTTATGTCATAACTTATTATTATTGTGTTGCTGTTTGTCTCTATGATTTTTATTTTATTAATTAATTCGTATGCATTTTTATATTGTATGTGTTGTTGATATGTATTTTAGATCTTATTATTTTGTTTAGTATTTTTGCGATTATGTAAGATGGTGCTGTTTTGAAATTTATTAGCGGTCTAAATGGTGTGTCGGGTTTGTGGATTTTAGGTATACTTGTTAATATTGGTGCACATGGTTTGAATGGGTAAAATCTTGTGTGGTATTTTAATTTATTGTTATAGTTTAGGGCATTTCTGTGTGTGACTATTAGGTTTTTTATTGTATTAAGGTATTTGTTAGTTGGGTCTGGGATTTGTTCATATTTATTTTCTTTTTATACTTTTTTTTTAACTTCATATATATATATACATATATATATATATATATATATATATATATATATATATATATATATATATATATATATTGTAATATTTTTATATATTTCTTTTGTGAATAATTTAAATAATTTCTTTATAATAAAACAAAATTTATTATTACTTACCATTTATAGTAATAAATAATGAACACTTTCTTATAATTCATTTAATCTTTGTTTAATTTAGTTTTTTGATTATTCTAGTTGCAAAATTTCTTTAATACACATTTTCTATTTTCTTAATTTAGTTAAATAGCACAAGACTTTCCCCCCCAGGTTATTCGGTGGGTATTAATTATTACAAATCTATTGAGCACTTCTGGTTATAAATTAAAATTTGGTTTATTTACTCTATTCCTAGGCCTAGAGTTATTAATTTTGAAAAGAATATTAAAATGTTTTTTTTAAATAAATTTAATTTACTAATTTTGCTTATACGAATGGTTTTACAATATTAACTTAAATATTAATTTACAATTTTTCTTAATTTATTAGTTACCTGAGATTTAATGTTTTTGTCCACTTTTAACTAGACTAACTTTCTTAATACTTGAATTCTTCCTCTAATAAAATTTTGGACCCTTAGGTTTTTTTGCTTCCAGCTCCAAGGCTATCTTTTCTAACAATGAATTTTTCTATTGAGATTCTAGAGAAAAGAATAAAACTTTTTTTCCATTGTTGAAACATCTGTTACTTAACCCACTGATTATTTGATTTATATCTTCTTTCCTGGACAGTTAAGTTTTGATCCTCTATGCAATAGTTTAAGGTTTTGTAAATTTCTACATTTGAAAAACATCAGCTATTTCATAATTATACTATCCACCATCATGGTTTTAATATTTTATAATAATTTTTTTTTTTTTAGGTTATGGCTCAATTGTTTACATTTTCTATTTTATCCATTTCTAATTCACTTCTATTATATTCCGAATTATTGTTATTTATTGTTTTATATAAAAACATTACAATATATATATATATATATATATATATATATATATATATATATATATATATATATATATATATATTATAACTTAACTTTTGTTATAATTAAATTTATTTTTAAATGTTATTTATTTACCTTACCTATTAATGTCACACCTTCAGGTTTATAAGAATTAACAATCTTATCAATTTTTAAACATCACTTGCATTTATTCTCTTCAAATAACTCTACACATTATTCCAAATTTATTAATATTGTGCAGTGACAGGATTGATATCTTAACTAAATTTACATGATAAAAGGTGGACTTCTGAGACTTTAGATTTCTAATAGAATCACATAAAAAAAAACAGTATTAAAATTTTACTCTTGCCTCGGGTCGCTATTACGGGAACTTTACTTTTAAATTAGAAATGGCGAAACTAGAATAATTTTTATAAATTTTGAGGAAATTAAAATTTGTTTTGAACTAAAAGATAGATGTCTGTTGGCTACACTTATATTCAAATAATACTTATTGCTCTGAAGAGTCCCTGGAATCCTGGCTTTGGTCACTTCAGCGCTTACACTTGACATTACTTATATATTTCTACACTTACTTTATATTTCTAAAAAAAAACTTTTACGTCACACTTTTTAAAATTTACTTATAAAAAAAACTCTTTACTTAATTTAATCAATTTCTCCCTTTACAACACTTCCATCTTGGTCCCCACCAATCCGTCTTCTTCCTCTGAGACTCTCCTCAAAACTCCCTTTTAAACTTCCGATCATTTAGTTTTTATTAAAAATCTAATATCTCCCACTACCACCAATACGTTCTTTGTAAGTTTCGCACAGTTCTACAATTAGCTAAACCTAACGGTACGCGGTTAATTCCCCAGTCTATATCGGCAGCTGGATTTCCCGTCTTAACAAGCTTTGGACCTTCTATTGTCAATTTGCCGGACTCAACTTATAGCTTTCCTGGAAAGGATAATGACATGGTACCTGCTTTGTCTGCACTAGAAAACGATTTGTGTCTTTTTTTTTTAAAATCCTATAAATGATTATTTTAGCAACTAACTTAATTTAATCTATAGCCTCGTACTTTATGTTATAATATATATATATATATATATATATATATATATATATATATATATATATATGAAGTTAATATATTACTATTGTAAGTAATTTTATCCACCATTAAGTGCAATAATTTTACCTTGAGTGATGAGGCACCTTTCGGTCACTTGACCATTGTCAAATCAATGTCAGAGTGATTTGACAATGGTCAAGTGACCGAAAGGTGCCTCATCAATCAAGGTAAAATTATTGCACTTAATGGTGGATAAAATTACTTACAATAGTAATATATTAACTTCATAAAGTCAGTGCAACGGAAAAACAATGGATAACGTAAAATATCAAGAATATATATATATATATATATATATATATATATATATATATATAGCTTCTGTGTAGGTATCTACATTTGAATTAACTATATGCTTTGGATAAATGTACAGTTTGGTAAAAGGAAGAATGTACTTTTTGAGGCTAACAGAGCCCTAAAATAAATCGCAAACACTTTTTCAGTTGTAAGAAACTTTTCAACATTATAGAAAAAATTTATTAATTTAAACAGACTAAAATAGGCAAAACATTTTAAAAAGGAATAGTGTTCATTAAAGAAAAACATCATACCTTACACAAATTTTAAATTTCACGATTATGAAATAAAGAACTGTTGCATAAATTTGAATTATACAAAATTATTTCCCAAGAAAATTTATATTAGAAATAAAACAACTTACCTGGTATTTTGAAGAGAAATCTATCTGCAACAGTATGGATAAGTCGGTTCTTCAACAGATAAACACGTGAAATAAAATAATACAAATCTATGGGAATTGCGCCATGATAGTAGACTATGACTGCAGCAGTATTCTCAGGAATATTTTCCATTCCGCAAATCTCATATCCTACAAATATAATTTTGCATTACATTGTTTCTGATGAGGAAAATAAGTTAGATACAAGATTAGATGGTTAAATTTCTGAAGTTGCTTATTGTAAACATCTTGAATTCACTAGTTTTAACTAATTATTTTGTAACTAGATGAATACTTTTGAGCCTGCTTCCTACAATCATTTCATTGACAAAGTCGATGCGCTCAAAAGTATTCACTCAGTTACGCAATAATTATTTATAATTCAATTGCTAAACCTGACACTGCATCCATAAAATGGGGTGCCCAAATGTTCCAAAAATGTATTAGCAAAAAAAGAAATACACACTTTATTGGCTTTCAAAATAGTCAATTTGTGCATCAACATATTGCTTTCTGTCATTTTGGTATACACAAATGGGAAAACACACCTATGTTGTTTTAAAACTCTTGTGCTCTTTGTCTCACATTTATTTTAAAATTTTCTCTACCTCAAATAAATTTCTTTTATTTTAAATTAATAATACTGAAAATTTTAATTTTAAGAAAAGGGAATTCCATATTTATTGTTCATCGTTGCTGATAAAAGTTCATTAATCAGATGGAATATAAATCATAATTAGAGATAATACAATCAAATCCATCATTCCAAGTGTCTTTTAGAGAAGTTTTTTTGTAAAAATTAATACAATGTTCAGTGTTCAGTGTTCAGACAAGTGCGTTGTCTTCTCATGTAAAACAACTTATAGTTTCATACAAGCAACTTTGTCAAAAGTTTGTTTTTTCAAGAAATAAATAATAGTTGCACATAACTCTCATTGTCTTAAAACAATGCGTTCCTTGAAATAGTTGAAGCATTGAAACTTTTAAAAACTGATGAGGCTAAAAGTTAGCAAAGTCTGTTAGGTTTTGACAAGCTTTCTTCTTTGTCAAAGACATTTGTAAAATATGGAATTGAAACAAATTTTATTTTCTCAGCTATGTGTTTTTACAACTTACTGAAACCTCAAAGATTTATTCTTGATCTTAAATTTGTTTGTTATTTCTTCTACCACAATCAACTACACATCATGTTAAACTTTCAAATATCCATTATATTTAACAGGCCATGGTTGATTCCTGGTCTATTTATATAAAATGGGGGAGGTGGATAACCTAAATTGCTCTCATTGTGGCGAAGGATCACCCGACATCCCCGAACACATTCTTTGTGTGCAGAAGGTGAAAATTGGAGAGAACAATGCTGGAAAGTAACATCAGGCCTATAGATCCGGATAAAATTGTGGATACAATGCTGTATAGTGCATCCAACTGGGTAGAGGTAGTGGCATACATTGAGAAAATACTGTGAACTAAAATGAAACAGGCAGATGGTCGAGGACAAACTCTGTGACCAGGCCAAATAAGATCAGTTTTAGAAATAAAAACCAATGGGATTAATAAAAAGGGCCTTCTGACTAGGAAGAATGCTAATACAGAGATGCACTGGTCAGAACTACAAAGGGCCGGAAAGAAGGAAGACAGTATTCGCCAGGAGTTCCACACACCAGGTCTGCCAGGGCAGACTTGATGGTGCGTAAATGCATTCCAACCTCCAAAGAAAAAAAGTTTATGTTTTGATACTTATTATTTTTTAAGAGAAATTAAAGAATTAATTTGGTAATTAAAATAAGGCTTTACATTTACACTAAAATATCTTTAAAGCCGCAAGTTTCTGTAACACTGAAGACACGGTCTTGGAGGAGAAAAAAATTCTAAATCAAATATAACCCCAATCCATGAGTACTGATCCAAACGAACTTATTCAATATCAACATGCTATCTGAAGTAATACAGTTATGGTAAATCACTACAAAGAAAGTGTATCCTTCTTAACCCATGACTGGAATTTTATCTTATGACAGGCAATCAATATCACAATTTCTATCGCCTCTATGTTCACCTTTAATATATTCGCATTGGAGTCAATCAATTTATAGTGACCTAGAGGTAGTTTTGCTACTATCTTTTAAATATATTTATTAGAGGTGGTTGCCACCATATTTAAAATGTTCCTTTACATTTATAAAACCACCAATATTTAATATTTTGAAATTTTATTCTACTGTCCATTCAGTAAAAAAACTAACTGAACATAAGGTTCAAGCAAGTATTGTCCTAAAATTAAGTTTAAGAGATCAAATATTATTTAAAAGTTTCAGTTTAAGAAAAATCGATTTGCAAGATTTTTTATATTGGAAGACAGTAAAATTATTGTTTGTAATTCTCTATTAGAAAGTTATAGGTATATGCATTAAGCATACAGAGTTTGAAGTTATAAGCTTGGATTGCTTTTTTAATTAAACATTTTTAAGATTTTGATTATTCAACATTTAAAAAAAGACAGTATACAAAATTAAGGCATCTTGAAAACAATATACTAATAGAAAACCACTGAATTAAAAAGATATTCATGTCTGGCATAAAAATAACATTGAAATAAACAAAAATATCTTGACTTGATAAATAGAAATAAATAAATCAACAATGGTCTATGACTTACAAAAACCACTTTAAAAAATTAAAATGTTAGCTCACAGAGGGTTACCATGCCAAATCCAGCCATGTGCATCCCAAACAGCTGCTACAGTTTTGCGTGCACCGTCCCAAAAATCAGTTTCATAAGCATGTCTTAATCTATCCCTATAAAAATACAATATATTTCATAATATATTAATATGTTAATAACACTATTATTGTTGATGCAAAACTATTTAATGTCTGTATTAAAATTAAATAGTAAGTAACATAAATTAATAAACATTTAAAGTTGACATGAAATGTCCTGCCCATATTCTTTTTATCATTCTACTTTATATTTCTGGTTATAAATATCTCCTTTAACATATGGAATTGTAATCATTTAGGTTAGATGTAATCATCTCGTTTAGTTTCATTTTTTTAAAAATCATTCAACCTTCTGGTGAGATAATTTTTTTATATATAGGTTTTGAAAAGTATATACACATGTTCTCTTAGAACTACATCATTTCTTCCTTTTTCTCTCTCAAAAATATATATATATATATATATATATATCACTTTCACTTATGTACTTAAACAAGAATCTTACTTAGTATTTATGCGAGCTAACTTTCAATGGCTGGTCTATATATATATATATATATATACATATATATATATATATGAAGCTAATAAATCACTGATTTTGAGTAATTTTATCCACCATTAAGTGCAATATCTTTACCTTGAGTGATGAGGTACCTTTCGGTCTTTGACCATTGTCGAATCACTGATTGTTCTCTGCTGTGGATGCTACGTCCGTGAAGTCGGTGTTTGTAGAAGTTACGCGCACTATTTCTTGATCTGTGTGTATGAGGTTTCTGTATAGTATGTCTTCTGTATATGTTGTTTGTAAATTCATTAAGTTGTTGTGTATGTTTTTATAAATGTGGTATTTTTCTAGTGAGTTTAGTTCTATTGGGTTGTTATTTATTTCCAGTATGGTTAGGTTATTTTCGTAATTTGTAATTTCGTGTTTATGGGAAATTAGGTGTGCTGCAACATTTGATACTTTAGAATTTTTATTTTTAAATGCTCTATAATGTTCTTCAAATCTTATTTTAAACGTTCTGGATGTTTTTCCTATGTAAAAAGCGTTACAGTTGTTGCAAGTGATTTTGTAGATTCCTGATAGGTTATGATTTTCTGAATTTGTTATGTGGTTTTTGTTACTAAGATATTTTATTATTTTGTTGTTTGGTTTGTAAGTTGGAGTGTAGTATTCTTTGTTGTATATATTTGTTATTTTTTCTATTTTGTTATTGGTATATTTATATTTTAGGTAGATTTTTTTATTTTTATTGTTTTCGTGTTCCGGTTGTAGTGTTGTGTTGAGGTTAGGTTTTTTTGTGAATTTATTGTATATATTTTTTATAATGTGTTTGTTGTATCCATTTTCTATTGCTATTTTTGTAATGTTATCTAATTCTTCATTTAATTTTTGTTTGTTATCCTGTGTGTATTTTATTGCTTTATTTATCATGTTACTGTAAGTGTTAATTTTGTGTGTCCAGGGGTGGTTAGATTTGTAGTGTATTGTGGTGTTGTTGGAAGTAGGTTTCCTGTATACTGTAGTTTCTATTTTATTATCATTTATATTTAAAGTAATGTCGAGGAAGTTGATTGTTCTATTTATTTCTGTTTCAACGGTGAATTGTATGTTTTCGTTGTATGTATTTAGTTTGTTTAATATTATGAGGTGTTCGTTGTGAATGGTAGGTTGGTATATTACAAGTATATCGTCTACATATCTTGTCCATAGTAAGATATTGTGTGTGTTTATTATAGGTTTAATTATTATTTGTTCAAAGTGTTGTAAATATATTTCTGACATGACAGATGAAATGGGTGAACCCATGGGGAGTCCTGTTGTTTGTTTATAATATTTATTGTTAAATTGGAAGTAATTTTGGTTACATATGTGTTTGGTTAACGTAATGATACTATCTATTATGTTTCTTTGTTCGTTATTGTGTATCAGTTTGTTTTTTATTATTTCTATGGTTTCTTCTATTGGGATACTAGGGTACATGTTAGTTATGTCATAACTTATTATTTTTGTGTTGCTGTTTGTTTTTATCGTTTTTATTTTATTAATTAATTCGTATCCATTTTTTATATTGTATGTGTTGTTGATGTGTATTTTAGCCCTTAGGATTTTGTCTAGGATTTTTGCGATTATGTAAGATGGTGCTGTTGTGAAATTTATTAGTGGTCTAAATGGTGTGTTTGGTTTATGGATTTTAGGTATCCCTGATAATACGGGTGCGTATGGTTTAAATGGGTATAATCTTGTGTGGTATTTTAATTTATTGTTATAGTTTAGGGTGTTACGGTGAGTGACTATTAAGTTTTTTATTGTAATGAGGTATTTGTTAGTTGGGTCTGGGATTTGTTCGTATTTATTTTCTTTTATGTAGTTAGTCATTGAATCGATATATTTGGTATTTTCTATTATTACTGGAGTATTTGTTTTATCTGATTTTAATATTAAGTAATCGTTGTTTTCTAGTTTTTCTCTGAGTTTTATAATTTCTTTTTTATTAATATATTGTTCTGTTTTTTTATTTTTTTCCGTTTTTATTAGGTTAATTTTATTATTGATGTTATTTCTTATGTGTTCAGTATTTTGGTGGGTAATTTTGTGGATGTTAGATTCTGTGTCAACTATTAGGTTTTTTATTATTTGTTTTTTGTTGAAGTTAGGTAGGTTATATTTGAAGGAATTAGTTATTATTATTTTTTCTTTTTCAGTAAATTCTGTTTTAGTTAAGTTAATGAATTTATTATTGTTAGAGGTGTGGGTTGGTTTTAGGTTATTTTTTAGGTTATGTTGTTGTTTTGAAGTGTGGATTAGTGCTAGGCTATTTTTTAGGTTAAGTTGTTTTGATAAATTTTCGATTTTTTTGTTTTGTCTGTTAATAGTGTTTGTTTTATGTTTTATTATAATTTGTTGTATTTTTTCGTAAATAATAGGTGTGAGAGTGTCAAAAGTTTTCATTAATTCCAAATGGGTAGTGTATAGTTGTAAATTGATTTGGCTTTTTTTGTGGTAGGCAGCTTTAATGTTTTGTTTAATAATGTGTGATTCTGCTATTTTTGTTGCTGTATTGATAATAGTGTTTTGTTTATTTTTTATGTGTAATTTTGCGTATTTTGGTGTTATATTAAGAGTTAGGCATTTTTTATTAAATTGTATTTTGTTGATGCAATTCTGGAGTTTAATTTTGAGGTTAATATATTTACGGTACAGTTGTTTACCTTGGTAGGTATTAAATTCTAGAAATTTAAAATTATCCATTGTTTTTCCGTTGCACTGACTTTATGAAGCTAATAAATCACTGATTTTGAGTAATTTTATCCACCATTAAGTGCAATATCTTTACCTTGAGTGATGAGGTACCTTTCGGTCTTTGACCATTGTCGAATCACTGATTGTTCTCTGCTGTGGATGCTACGTCCGTGAAGTCGGTGTTTGTAGAAGTTACGCGCACTATTTCTTGATCTGTGTGTATGAGGTTTCTGTATAGTATGTCTTCTGTATATGTTGTTTGTAAATTCATTAAGTTGTTGTGTATGTTTTTATAAATGTGGTATTTTTCTAGTGAGTTTAGTTCTATTGGGTTGTTATTTATTTCCAGTATGGTTAGGTTATTTTCGTAATTTGTAATTTCGTGTTTATGGGAAATTAGGTGTGCTGCAACATTTGATACTTTAGAATTTTTATTTTTAAATGCTCTATAATGTTCTTCAAATCTTATTTTAAACGTTCTGGATGTTTTTCCTATGTAAAAAGCGTTACAGTTGTTGCAAGTGATTTTGTAGATTCCTGATAGGTTATGATTTTCTGAATTTGTTATGTGGTTTTTGTTACTAAGATATTTTATTATTTTGTTGTTTGGTTTGTAAGTTGGAGTGTAGTATTCTTTGTTGTATATATTTGTTATTTTTTCTATTTTGTTATTGGTATATTTATATTTTAGGTAGATTTTTTTATTTTTATTGTTTTCGTGTTCCGGTTGTAGTGTTGTGTTGAGGTTAGGTTTTTTTGTGAATTTATTGTATATATTTTTTATAATGTGTTTGTTGTATCCATTTTCTATTGCTATTTTTGTAATGTTATCTAATTCTTCATTTAATTTTTGTTTGTTATCCTGTGTGTATTTTATTGCTTTATTTATCATGTTACTGTAAGTGTTAATTTTGTGTGTCCAGGGGTGGTTAGATTTGTAGTGTATTGTGGTGTTGTTGGAAGTAGGTTTCCTGTATACTGTAGTTTCTATTTTATTATCATTTATATTTAAAGTAATGTCGAGGAAGTTGATTGTTCTATTTATTTCTGTTTCAACGGTGAATTGTATGTTTTCGTTGTATGTATTTAGTTTGTTTAATATTATGAGGTGTTCGTTGTGAATGGTAGGTTGGTATATTACAAGTATATCGTCTACATATCTTGTCCATAGTAAGATATTGTGTGTGTTTATTATAGGTTTAATTATTATTTGTTCAAAGTGTTGTAAATATATTTCTGACATGACAGATGAAATGGGTGAACCCATGGGGAGTCCTGTTGTTTGTTTATAATATTTATTGTTAAATTGGAAGTAATTTTGGTTACATATGTGTTTGGTTAACGTAATGATACTATCTATTATGTTTCTTTGTTCGTTATTGTGTATCAGTTTGTTTTTTATTATTTCTATGGTTTCTTCTATTGGGATACTAGGGTACATGTTAGTTATGTCATAACTTATTATTTTTGTGTTGCTGTTTGTTTTTATCGTTTTTATTTTATTAATTAATTCGTATCCATTTTTTATATTGTATGTGTTGTTGATGTGTATTTTAGCCCTTAGGATTTTGTCTAGGATTTTTGCGATTATGTAAGATGGTGCTGTTGTGAAATTTATTAGTGGTCTAAATGGTGTGTTTGGTTTATGGATTTTAGGTATCCCTGATAATACGGGTGCGTATGGTTTAAATGGGTATAATCTTGTGTGGTATTTTAATTTATTGTTATAGTTTAGGGTGTTACGGTGAGTGACTATTAAGTTTTTTATTGTAATGAGGTATTTGTTAGTTGGGTCTGGGATTTGTTCGTATTTATTTTCTTTTATGTAGTTAGTCATTGAATCGATATATTTGGTATTTTCTATTATTACTGGAGTATTTGTTTTATCTGATTTTAATATTAAGTAATCGTTGTTTTCTAGTTTTTCTCTGAGTTTTATAATTTCTTTTTTATTAATATATTGTTCTGTTTTTTTATTTTTTTCCGTTTTTATTAGGTTAATTTTATTATTAATGTTATTTCTTATGTGTTCAGTATTTTGGTGGGTAATTTTGTGGATGTTAGATTCTGTGTCAACTATTAGGTTTTTTATTATTTGTTTTTTGTTGAAGTTAGGTAGGTTATATTTGAAGGAATTAGTTATTATTATTTTTTCTTTTTCAGTAAATTCTGTTTTAGTTAAGTTAATGAATTTATTATTGTTAGAGGTGTGGGTTGGTTTTAGGTTATTTTTTAGGTTATGTTGTTGTTTTGAAGTGTGGATTAGTGCTAGGCTATTTTTTAGGTTAAGTTGTTTTGATAAATTTTCGATTTTTTTGTTTTGTCTGTTAATAGTGTTTGTTTTATGTTTTATTATAATTTGTTGTATTTTTTCGTAAATAATAGGTGTGAGAGTGTCAAAAGTTTTCATTAATTCCAAATGGGTAGTGTATTACACTACCCATTTGGAATTAATGAAAACTTTTGACACTCTCACACCTATTATTTACGAAAAAATACAACAAATTATAATAAAACATAAAACAAACACTATTAACAGACAAAACAAAAAAATCGAAAATTTATCAAAACAACTTAACCTAAAAAATAGCCTAGCACTAATCCACACTTCAAAACAACAACATAACCTAAAAAATAACCTAAAACCAACCCACACCTCTAACAATAATAAATTCATTAACTTAACTAAAACAGAATTTACTGAAAAAGAAAAAATAATAATAACTAATTCCTTCAAATATAACCTACCTAACTTCAACAAAAAACAAATAATAAAAAACCTAATAGTTGACACAGAATCTAACATCCACAAAATTACCCACCAAAATACTGAACACATAAGAAATAACATTAATAATAAAATTAACCTAATAAAAACGGAAAAAAATAAAAAAACAGAACAATATATTAATAAAAAAGAAATTATAAAACTCAGAGAAAAACTAGAAAACAACGATTACTTAATATTAAAATCAGATAAAACAAATACTCCAGTAATAATAGAAAATACCAAATATATCGATTCAATGACTAACTACATAAAAGAAAATAAATACGAACAAATCCCAGACCCAACTAACAAATACCTCATTACAATAAAAAACTTAATAGTCACTCACCGTAACACCCTAAACTATAACAATAAATTAAAATACCACACAAGATTATACCCATTTAAACCATACGCACCCGTATTATCAGGGATACCTAAAATCCATAAACCAAACACACCATTTAGACCACTAATAAATTTCACAACAGCACCATCTTACATAATCGCAAAAATCCTAGACAAAATCCTAAGGGCTAAAATACACATCAACAACACATACAATATAAAAAATGGATACGAATTAATTAATAAAATAAAAACGATAAAAACAAACAGCAACACAAAAATAATAAGTTATGACATAACTAACATGTACCCTAGTATCCCAATAGAAGAAACCATAGAAATAATAAAAAACAAACTGATACACAATAACGAACAAAGAAACATAATAGATAGTATCATTACGTTAACCAAACACATATGTAACCAAAATTACTTCCAATTTAACAATAAATATTATAAACAAACAACAGGACTCCCCATGGGTTCACCCATTTCATCTGTCATGTCAGAAATATATTTACAACACTTTGAACAAATAATAATTAAACCTATAATAAACACACACAATATCTTACTATGGACAAGATATGTAGACGATATACTTGTAATATACCAACCTACCATTCACAACGAACACCTCATAATATTAAACAAACTAAATACATACAACGAAAACATACAATTCACCGTTGAAACAGAAATAAATAGAACAATCAACTTCCTCGACATTACTTTAAATATAAATGATAATAAAATAGAAACTACAGTATACAGGAAACCTACTTCCAACAACACCACAATACACTACAAATCTAACCACCCCTGGACACACAAAATTAACACTTACAGTAACATGATAAATAAAGCAATAAAATACACACAGGATAACAAACAAAAATTAAATGAAGAATTAGATAACATTACAAAAATAGCAATAGAAAATGGATACAACAAACACATTATAAAAAATATATACAATAAATTCACAAAAAAACCTAACCTCAACACAACACTACAACCGGAACACGAAAACAATAAAAATAAAAAAATCTACCTAAAATATAAATATACCAATAACAAAATAGAAAAAATAACAAATATATACAACAAAGAATACTACACTCCAACTTACAAACCAAACAACAAAATAATAAAATATCTTAGTAACAAAAACCACATAACAAATTCAGAAAATCATAACCTATCAGGAATCTACAAAATCACTTGCAACAACTGTAACGCTTTTTACATAGGAAAAACATCCAGAACGTTTAAAATAAGATTTGAAGAACATTATAGAGCATTTAAAAATAAAAATTCTAAAGTATCAAATGTTGCAGCACACCTAATTTCCCATAAACACGAAATTACAAATTACGAAAATAACCTAACCATACTGGAAATAAATAACAACCCAATAGAACTAAACTCACTAGAAAAATACCACATTTATAAAAACATACACAACAACTTAATGAATTTACAAACAACATATACAGAAGACATACTATACAGAAACCTCATACACACAGATCAAGAAATAGTGCGCGTAACTTCTACAAACACCGACTTCACGGACGTAGCATCCACAGCAGAGAACAATCAGTGATTCGACAATGGTCAAAGACCGAAAGGTACCTCATCACTCAAGGTAAAGATATTGCACTTAATGGTGGATAAAATTACTCAAAATCAGTGATTTATTAGCTTCATAAAGTCAGTGCAACGGAAAAACAATGGATAATTTTAAATTTCTAGAATTTAATACCTACCAAGGTAAACAACTGTACCGTAAATATATTAACCTCAAAATTAAACTCCAGAATTGCATCAACAAAATACAATTTAATAAAAAATGCCTAACTCTTAATATAACACCAAAATACGCAAAATTACACATAAAAAATAAACAAAACACTATTATCAATACAGCAACAAAAATAGCAGAATCACACATTATTAAACAAAACATTAAAGCTGCCTACCACAAAAAAAGCCAAATCAATTTACAACTATACACTACCCATTTGGAATTAATGAAAACTTTTGACACTCTCACACCTATTATTTACGAAAAAATACAACAAATTATAATAAAACATAAAACAAACACTATTAACAGACAAAACAAAAAAATCGAAAATTTATCAAAACAACTTAACCTAAAAAATAGCCTAGCACTAATCCACACTTCAAAACAACAACATAACCTAAAAAATAACCTAAAACCAACCCACACCTCTAACAATAATAAATTCATTAACTTAACTAAAACAGAATTTACTGAAAAAGAAAAAATAATAATAACTAATTCCTTCAAATATAACCTACCTAACTTCAACAAAAAACAAATAATAAAAAACCTAATAGTTGACACAGAATCTAACATCCACAAAATTACCCACCAAAATACTGAACACATAAGAAATAACATTAATAATAAAATTAACCTAATAAAAACGGAAAAAAATAAAAAAACAGAACAATATATTAATAAAAAAGAAATTATAAAACTCAGAGAAAAACTAGAAAACAACGATTACTTAATATTAAAATCAGATAAAACAAATACTCCAGTAATAATAGAAAATACCAAATATATCGATTCAATGACTAACTACATAAAAGAAAATAAATACGAACAAATCCCAGACCCAACTAACAAATACCTCATTACAATAAAAAACTTAATAGTCACTCACCGTAACACCCTAAACTATAACAATAAATTAAAATACCACACAAGATTATACCCATTTAAACCATACGCACCCGTATTATCAGGGATACCTAAAATCCATAAACCAAACACACCATTTAGACCACTAATAAATTTCACAACAGCACCATCTTACATAATCGCAAAAATCCTAGACAAAATCCTAAGGGCTAAAATACACATCAACAACACATACAATATAAAAAATGGATACGAATTAATTAATAAAATAAAAACGATAAAAACAAACAGCAACACAAAAATAATAAGTTATGACATAACTAACATGTACCCTAGTATCCCAATAGAAGAAACCATAGAAATAATAAAAAACAAACTGATACACAATAACGAACAAAGAAACATAATAGATAGTATCATTACGTTAACCAAACACATATGTAACCAAAATTACTTCCAATTTAACAATAAATATTATAAACAAACAACAGGACTCCCCATGGGTTCACCCATTTCATCTGTCATGTCAGAAATATATTTACAACACTTTGAACAAATAATAATTAAACCTATAATAAACACACACAATATCTTACTATGGACAAGATATGTAGACGATATACTTGTAATATACCAACCTACCATTCACAACGAACACCTCATAATATTAAACAAACTAAATACATACAACGAAAACATACAATTCACCGTTGAAACAGAAATAAATAGAACAATCAACTTCCTCGACATTACTTTAAATATAAATGATAATAAAATAGAAACTACAGTATACAGGAAACCTACTTCCAACAACACCACAATACACTACAAATCTAACCACCCCTGGACACACAAAATTAACACTTACAGTAACATGATAAATAAAGCAATAAAATACACACAGGATAACAAACAAAAATTAAATGAAGAATTAGATAACATTACAAAAATAGCAATAGAAAATGGATACAACAAACACATTATAAAAAATATATACAATAAATTCACAAAAAAACCTAACCTCAACACAACACTACAACCGGAACACGAAAACAATAAAAATAAAAAAATCTACCTAAAATATAAATATACCAATAACAAAATAGAAAAAATAACAAATATATACAACAAAGAATACTACACTCCAACTTACAAACCAAACAACAAAATAATAAAATATCTTAGTAACAAAAACCACATAACAAATTCAGAAAATCATAACCTATCAGGAATCTACAAAATCACTTGCAACAACTGTAACGCTTTTTACATAGGAAAAACATCCAGAACGTTTAAAATAAGATTTGAAGAACATTATAGAGCATTTAAAAATAAAAATTCTAAAGTATCAAATGTTGCAGCACACCTAATTTCCCATAAACACGAAATTACAAATTACGAAAATAACCTAACCATACTGGAAATAAATAACAACCCAATAGAACTAAACTCACTAGAAAAATACCACATTTATAAAAACATACACAACAACTTAATGAATTTACAAACAACATATACAGAAGACATACTATACAGAAACCTCATACACACAGATCAAGAAATAGTGCGCGTAACTTCTACAAACACCGACTTCACGGACGTAGCATCCACAGCAGAGAACAATCAGTGATTCGACAATGGTCAAAGACCGAAAGGTACCTCATCACTCAAGGTAAAGATATTGCACTTAATGGTGGATAAAATTACTCAAAATCAGTGATTTATTAGCTTCATAAAGTCAGTGCAACGGAAAAACAATGGATAATTTTAAATTTCTAGAATATATATATATATATATATATATATATATATATATATATATATATATATATATAGAGAGAGAGAGAGAGAGAGAGAGAGAGAGAGAGAGAGAGAGACAGACAGAAATATAAAACACTCTAAGCATGATTTCACTATGTTTTCTATGTAAATAAAAATATAGATCTAAAGTAATTTTTTCTATTATATTGGTATCCTATTATTCTTTTTAATATAAAGTAGTCATTAACTTCAGATGCTTATAACATTGATCTGATAATAAATAAACCCATGTAAGTAAACTTTAAAAACATGGCAAATAGATATTCACATTAATGTTCTACTGGATATAATATTACCAACTAAATTTGTAATATCTATGTGGATGAAAATATATGTTAAAAGAGTGTGTGTATCTTCATATGATTAGTTTTCTTTTTAAAATGAAAATATATATTTTAAAAAAACAATTTAAATATTTCTAAATAAGTAAACAACTTGTTATGTGCTAAATATTTTAAATTTACTATTAGTCGAAGAAGAATTTACAACTTTATTTGCTTTAATTGTATCAATCACGCTTTTTTTTCATTATATAAGTATTGCTTAAAATTTGTCAACACCATAATATGGCAACTAATACGTATTAAATGTGTAAGGTCTCCTTTTAATATTACCTTCTCTATTACATGTGTTTGTAAGCATCCTCTAAAATGAGACAAGGGGTGATGGTTCTTTCCTAGTTTGGTAATGGATTTAAAAGTTTAGAGGAAGGTATCTTTTGAATAGCAAACATCTCAATTCTTTTAATCTCACTATTTGAGAAGTAAATAAAGCATAATGTATAGCAATATAGGTTTAATTTTATACCGCTTAAAATTACATAAGAACCATAATAATAGATTTAAAATTGCTGCTTTAAACAAACTTATGTTTAATAAAATTAATATATGAAACATTTATACTAACCTGTGCAGTTTGTATATGTATAAAATAACAGCTGTTAAATACAACAGAAGAACTATAACAAGGGGTAGGAGAAAAGTAATGATTAAAGGTGTTAAAAGCCATGTCAACCAAAGTGTGAAATCCACATCTATGTAGTCCACTAAAAAAAGTAACAAATAAACTAATTAGGAAAGTAAGAATGAGCTTATTACAAATGTTCCTTTTGTTTTTTATCACTAAAACTATATACAAATTATACTTTATGCTATGAGCTATTAATGTATAGGTGTTTACA
The DNA here is from genome assembly GCA_036971475.1 of Prosapia bicincta. Taxonomy (NCBI): domain Eukaryota; kingdom Metazoa; phylum Arthropoda; class Insecta; order Hemiptera; family Cercopidae; genus Prosapia; species Prosapia bicincta. The sequence continues at coordinate 144,386,947 of JBAIZL010000004.1, read as the reverse complement.
CCTAAGCTGGCACTTGGACCTGGTGCGGCACTATAGGCGGGGGGGGGGAGGAGTGAAGATTAAGCAAAGACAGTTCTGCAAACATTTCCAAAGATGTAGAATACATTACTTATAGAATTTCGTATTTCAGCTACTGGAGCGCTTTCATGAGAACCATGAGAACAATTGACATGACCCGCATGACAGTGATGGTTGGCGCAAATACAGCTGGTGACTGTAAATTGCAACCTCTCATAGTTTATCGCTCAGAAAATCAATGGGCATTAAAAAATATTTTTAAAACTAGCTTCCCTGTGATTTGGAAGTCGAATCGGAAGGTTTAGGCGACAGCTTCCCTTTTTGAGGACTGGTATGATCATCATGTCATACCTCAAGTTGAACATTATTGTTGGTCTAAACGAATTCCTTTCGAAGTAATTCCTATTAATTGACAATGCACCTGGCCATCCTCCTACTACTTTAACTAATTTCGACACACGCGCGAGTGATATTTTTGCCACCAAACACAAATAATTTGCTTCAACTGATGGATGAGGGAGACATTAAAACATTTAAAGCTCATTGCACAAGAAGATCATTTGCACATCTGCATGAAGTTATGAGACAGAACAAGCTCTCTGTTGAAGATTGTTGGAAACAATACGTTTTAGATGGGCAATCTTCAAATTAAATTTCACAAAAAACTGTGAATGGTGTTTGGAAAAAGATGTGTCTGTTTTTTTCACCCCTTAAACTTAAGCAGAATCAGTGCCAGAGTCTGATGAAATTGCTGATATGATTGAAAAATTTGTCGGTTTTGCCATAGAACTTAATGTTGAAGTGGATAATGATGACGTTCAAGAGTTGCTGGATTTAACCAAACGACAGCTGACAATTAATTGATGAGCTCATAGGAATGCGAGAGCAAGAGCAAGACCTTAAAAACGCAGATTCTTTAGACCCAGTTGACATAGAAGATGAAATGACTGTTAGAAACTTGAGAAAAGGCCATAGTTTAATTCAGCAAGGGTTACAAATTTTGAGAAATATAAACTCCAACAACGATGAGCGTATTTCTGCCACAAAACAAAAAAATTAGCGAGTTACCAGAAAATTCTGCTTAAGAAGAAAAAATCTACAAATCGTCATACTAATTTATTAGATTTTATAAAGTCTTTTATGTCAAAATTACTTCTTTTAACTTACTTATTTGCAATATGTATGAATATAATACAAATTGTTGTTGTTAATTCATGTACATTTTTCTTCTAAATTATTAGTTTATTTAGTCTTTGTCCCAATTAAACATGATTCCTATGTGATTGTATGTAAAATTATACCCCGACTTACGTGAATTCAACTTACATGGTTACCGCTTGGTCCCACTTATCGTGTAAGTACGGGGTATTACTGTATATATATATATATATATATATATATATATATATATATATATATATATATAGGTTTTGGTTGGTAAAGATTATTTAGATTTTTTGGACTAGGAGACTGACAGACTTACCTTGGTAAGAGTCCACTCTGTAGTCTTGAAATAATTATTTTATTTCATTCTCTCATATTTCTTTTTGTGTTTTCTCTTTGATTGACAAAGACCACTGTGTGGTTGAAATATGTCATTGTTTAAGTGCTTTTATATGTTTCTATTTCAAGACTACAGTGTGTATATATATATAGAAAGAGAGAGGGAGAGAGAGAGAGAGAGAGGGGGAGAGAGAGAGAGAGAGAGAGGGGCAGAAATTATTCAATGCAGAAATTGCTTACTTTACAAAGAAGGCTTCATTGTTTTATAACCAAATCAAACTTATTAGATACTTTGCATATATATTTCAATTTAATAAAAGTGTCTTTTAACCACAGCTTATTGTTATGGTTTGTGGCACTACTACTATTTATGGTGTGTGATGCTTAAAACCATCTGCTTCTTGTTTAGAATGTATTTGTTATTAACACATGTGAAGAGGAAAAATTTCACGATGAACAGTCTTTCGTCAAGTATTATCTCCATTGATGATACAAATTTTCTTGTTGACCTTGAGATTTATTTAGTCTCAACATATTCATAATATATATATATATATTGTAACATTTATAGAATGGGCTATATAATATTATTTAAGAATTGGAAAATAAATTAGAAATAACTCACTCAAAATTTAAAAAAAAAAGAAATTCATTAAAAGATTGGTTAGGTTAAAATTGAAACTAAATTCTGGTAAAAGCCTAGGAATTGTAAACAAGGTATTTGAACTGTAAAATCCATTAGGAAATTTGTTATATCAAATAACCTAACACATAAATTAAAATAAGATAATCTAAAAATAGTTATGTGTAAACAAATTTGTAAACTGTAGGAACATAGGGCTAAGTAATTACTTGAAGGAGAAAGTGAACACGTTTGTAAACAAAAGAAAATTGTAAGGTTATGTTTATGAAAGACCAAGCAAAACACACACAATTCAGAACTATTTCAAAAGTAAAACACAAAGACACTTCACACACTAATAATATTAATAAAATAAACACTGGAAGGTTTGTTGACGATAGGAAATTGAAACAGTAAGTTTCAATCAGGTTTCAACCAAAGTTTAACGAAATAAAAATTGGTGAAAACAAACTTGTTGGTATGTCAGCTGTGAAACAGATGTAGGTCAGTGTGACAATCGATTGTAGTGAAGAAAAAGAAAACAAACTAGATTACAGGCAACATGTGTTTTTTGGAGAAGAAAGGCGGCCATATTTAAACAATTTTAGAAAAAAAGGACGCGTAGTTAGTAGTTGAGTTGAGGATGGCGTGGTGACGCGCTAATAGCAGACCTTGCTGTGCAGTCAAAATTCTATTTTTTTGGAAAGAGTTCGTCTAAATTATACAGTTTTGTGAGTAAACTTGGCCAGATTAAACAGGAATAAGAAAATTGAAAGAGTTAATACAGTGAAAATACAATTTGAAAGAACTAAAACGGATTTAAGTGTGTGAATTGTTTAATTGGAGAGAACGGGAATTTACGTAAGCGACCAGCAAAATTTTGATATTGATTAAGTTGAGAAATAGCGCTATAAAAATAACTTTAGTGGACTTTTAAGATAATAGAGAAGTTTAAATTTGTATATTAGGATATCTTATAGTTAATTAATAGTTAAAAAAAAATTCAGTTCAAATAGTTTGGCCTTTTTGCATTTTCAAAATTTAATATTGTTTGTTCAAAATTTATTTAATTAACCTAAGAATTTCTAAAAATATAGCCCATACTATAACCCCGAGATATCAAGAGATCTTAAACTAGCCAAGGGTATAAAAACCTTGTAACTCAAATTTAAAGAATCGAATTTTAGTATATTTTGTTAAAAAATTGTTAAGTTGTAAAATTTTGTTTTGTGTATTGTTTAATGTTGAGATAAAATTGTTCTAATAAAGTTTTGAATTGTTCTTGAGTAGTTTTTTGGTTTTGGTTATTAAATAGAAATAATATATCTTCATAAAATAGTAAAACCCCGCTGCGTCTGTTATATAATTATGTTATAATTGGCGCAACAACGTGGGGGCTCGATAAAATTTATTTAGAGAGATTTTGAATCAAAATTAATTTAGAACTTTTTATATGAAAAACATTTGAACTGGAAATAGATTTAGAAAAAATTTTGTAAAATTAAGCACTGAGTTGAATAGAATCAAGGCTAGGTTGATAGTATATATAAAAATTATTTATGTTTGTATAATAAGTTACTTACAGAAAAAAAAAGAAGAAAATATTATAGGCGAGCTGGTAGTTGTAGGGGACCAGGAAAAAGGGACAAGTTTGGAAATGAAAGAAATGGAAGGCACAGATATGCCAATAGGAGACATTGAGGTAGAAGAAGCTAGGGGACTACCACCTATGCAAACTCAACAAAAAGAACGGGGAAATAATGATAATGAAGAATTGAGGGAAATGATGAGATCTCTCATGGAAATGAGTCTAAAAGGGAGAGAGGAAAATAAGGAGATGAGAGAAGAGATGAACAGAGGATTTGCCTCAAGTAGGTTGGAAATGAGTAGGTTGGATAAGAAATTCGAAAGCCTAAAGGAAGAAAATAAGAGAATGATAGAGGATATGAGGGAACAGTGGAGAAAAAAGAATAATGCTGTAGTAGAGGATGAGAGAAGAGACTTAGAGGAGAAAGATGGAGAATTAGAGGAGATTAAGGAAAATTTTGAGAAAACAAATGAAATAATAGCTGATGAGATAGAAATTAATAAAAAAGAGATAGAGAAAGTCGAATATATAACAAAGAAAAACACAGAAGAGTTAGGAGAGTTAAAATTAAGAAATGAAGTAGGAAAGATGGAGGTACTGCCAATAAAAAATATAACAATTCAAACCGCAACTAAAAGGAAGACTGAACAGATTAATAAAATGAAAATGGTAATAGGAGAAATGGAAGGAGTTAAATATCCGTTTCAATGCATAGTGGTACAAAGCTTGTTGAGAGAAATGATCATAGGTACGGATATGTTAATGGATGTGGAGGCACAACTCAAGTTTGGAAAATGGGAAATGGAATTTAAATATGAGAGAAACACAGAAAATAGAACTTATGAAGCAGATGAAAGATACAATGGAGATGTAAACGGTGTTAAGGCAAGGACAGGCGTGGGGACAAGAAAAGAGCAGCTTGCCCACAGTCAATCGGAATACTAAGACAATGAGAAACCCAGGAATAGAAATTAAATAGAGGAAACAAGTTTACAGGCATTAATAGACACAGGCAGTAATATGACAGGTATCAAGGAGAAGTCGAGAGAAAGGAAAATAACAAAGGATAATAAGATGGAAACAACAGGAATGACTCAGGATATAAAAGTATTAGGAGAAGGAAGCGAATGTAGGAGGGATAGATAACAAATAAACCGGAAATGACAATAGACCAGAAATGACTTAATAATTAAACAAACACTTGAAAAAAAATAAAAAAAAGAAAAATAATAATAAAATAGGAAGGGAGATATTAAATATAGGTAAAGGAAGCAATATGAATAAACTCTAGGTGATTATGTGTATAAGAAAACGTTAGCAGGAGATAAGTTTTAAGGGATGGTAACTATATCTATGATAATTTATTAGAAACTTCGTCGAGTAATGAATAAAGATAAAATTATGTATATTTAAACTTCGTCGTATTGTAAGGGAGAATCTGCGTTGATAAATAATGGAACTTCGTCGTATATATTATATATTATAAAAGAAATATGAATCTATGATAATAAATATTAAAGCATCGTTGTAATAAAAATATGGTAATTGTGTATTTAAACTTCGTCGTATTGTAAGGGAGAATCTGCGTTGATAAATAAGTATTAAAACAAAATTTATATTCGTTGATATAGGGACAGTGTAATCGAAGGAGCTATAGATATGATCAAATAGAGGATATAAGATTGCAACCTTTAAAAATATTAGATGTTAAACTTCATACAAAATAAACTGAAATGATATAAGAAAATAATTGAACTGGATGAGCATAACAATATAAAAAGGGGAAATATAATTTGGAAAAAGGGGAATTTGAAAATAAAATGAAATATATAAATAACGTCGATAATATGTGAAATAAAATAAATGTCTACGTGAATAAGGGTGTTAATGATGTTGATATCGTCGAAAATATGTTAAAATAAAATAAATGTCTACGTTAATAAGTGGAGGTAAGGTGAATTACCGTCATATATATATGTAACAAAGTATATAGTATAATAAAGAGTTTTAAAAAAAAAAAAAATAATAATAATAATAAAATAATAGTAATATGAAATTGGGGTTAAATTTAATATAGTTGTGTTCAGATAGAGTTGATAGATTTATAACTGAAGTGAGGTTGAGGCAAGGTTAAGACAAATTAATTTTAATTGAAAAAAAATTTATGATGAATAGCTGGGAGGATGCGAAAAAAGAGATAGTAAATAGAATAATAAATAACAACATATAAAATTAATGAAATAGTATTATGCGAGTTTTAAACTAGTATAAACCATGTAAGACAAGTAGCTTGAAGTTTTCAGCTCAGTATTTGATTGGTAAAGAGTTAAGATAAAATTGTATTATAGAATTAAGTATAAATGGACGAAAGTGGACAGATGAAGGTATAAATGACTTTTAAGTGGACAATTATAAAAGTGGTAAAGACAATGGACAATAAGTTAGCCAAAGTGTTGAGGTATAACGTACTCAATAAAAATGTGTTCAGGTAGTTATTAAATAAAATGTACAAGTAGGAAATAAATGTAAATTTAAATTTAATTTAAAAAAAAAAATATGTATATTTAAGCAAGCTTGTAAAATGTTAAAAAAATGTGTAATGTAGATATTAGGATTATTTTTTTTTGTTTAAATTAAATTAGGGGACATTGTAACATTTATAGAATGGGCTATATAATATTATTTAAGAATTGGAAAATAAATTAGAAATAACTCACTCAAAATTTAAAAAAAAAAGAAATTCATTAAAAGATTGGTTAGGTTAAAATTGAAACTAAATTCTGGTAAAAGCCTAGGAATTGTAAACAAGGTATTTGAACTGTAAAATCCATTAGGAAATTTGTTATATCAAATAACCTAACACATAAATTAAAATAAGATAATCTAAAAATAGTTATGTGTAAACAAATTTGTAAACTGTAGGAACATAGGGCTAAGTAATTACTTGAAGGAGAAAGTGAACACGTTTGTAAACAAAAGAAAATTGTAAGGTTATGTTTATGAAAGACCAAGCAAAACACACACAATTCAGAACTATTTCAAAAGTAAAACACAAAGACACTTCACACACTAATAATATTAATAAAATAAACACTGGAAGGTTTGTTGACGATAGGAAATTGAAACAGTAAGTTTCAATCAGGTTTCAACCAAAGTTTAACGAAATAAAAATTGGTGAAAACAAACTTGTTGGTATGTCAGCTGTGAAACAGATGTAGGTCAGTGTGACAATCGATTGTAGTGAAGAAAAAGAAAACAAACTAGATTACAGGCAACATGTGTTTTTTGGAGAAGAAAGGCGGCCATATTTAAACAATTTTAGAAAAAAAGGACGCGTAGTTAGTAGTTGAGTTGGGGATGGCGTGGTGACGCGCTAATAGCAGACCTTGCTGTGCAGTCAAAATTCTATTTTTTTGGAAAGAGTTCGTCTAAATTATACAGTTTTGTGAGTAAACTTGGCCAGATTAAACAGGAATAAGAAAATTGAAAGAGTTAATACAGTGAAAATACAATTTGAAAGAACTAAAACGGATTTAAGTGTGTGAATTGTTTAATTGGAGAGAACGGGAATTTACGTAAGCGACCAGCAAAATTTTGATATTGATTAAGTTGAGAAATAGCGCTATAAAAATAACTTTAGTGGACGTTTAAGATAATAGAGAAGTTTAAATTTGTATATTAGGATATCTTATAGTTAATTAATAGTTAAAAAAAAATTCAGTTCAAATAGTTTGGCCTTTTTGCATTTTCAAAATTTAATATTGTTTGTTCAAAATTTATTTAATTAACCTAAGAATTTCTAAAAATATAGCCCATACTATAACCCTGAGATATCAAGAGATCTTAAACTAGCCAAGGGTATAAAAACCTTGTAACTCAAATTTAAAGAATCGAATTTTAGTATATTTTGTTAAAAAATTGTTAAGTTGTAAAATTTTGTTTTGTGTATTGTTTAATGTTGAGATAAAATTGTTCTAATAAAGTTTTGAATTGTTCCTGAGTAGTTTTATTTGTCTTAAATAAAAAAAATTCAATTTATTAAATAGTAAAACATAATTATATTGTATTGTGTCACTTTAAAAATTATGTTATAATATATTTGACTAAAACCCACAACTTACTGATCACCAAATTAAACATTTAAACTACAGAAAAAAATACTATATAATTCCTACACATAATTCATAATTTTACATGAATTGAGAAAAAAATATTTAAATATTTTCAGACTGTGTGAAATTTCTTTTGATTTCCTCAAAATTCAATTACATATTTATTTAGAGTTCCTTTTAAAATGCTAGAATAGAGAAAAAACCAGTGTACATTGGTACTGATCATAAGTACTTCTTTAAGTCTATGGAGCATTGACTAACGGCAGAGTGTTTGTGTTGGATAAGGTGGTGTTGTAGATAAGTGTGTCTGCCATTGTTGGTTTCCTGTAAATGTCGAACCTGTGTCTTTGTGTGTGACTTTTTGTTATGGTGAGGTCGAGGAAGTTTAGAGATAGGTTGGTTGCAATCTCTGAGGTGAACTGGAGTTTTGGGTGTATTTTATTAGTGTAGGTGAGGAGTTTTCCACATTGTCGGGTGTTGCCTCTGTGTAGTGTTATGATATCTACATAAATGTGCTAGTAAATGATTTTGTGTGTGTGTGTGTATTGTTTGCGAGAATCTTGGTATTTTCTATGTGTTGTAGGGAAATTTTGCTTAGGATGCTGCTGATAGGACTTCCCATGGATAGGGCATCTGGTTAGGAATACAAATTTGAGTTGTGGGTGAAATAGTTTTGTTTGGTGATGGTTTGGAGGATATTTAGGATTTAAGTGACGTGGGTTTTTTGTATGTCTTTTTGAATTAATTGGGTATTTAGGATGTTGATGGTTTTGGATATGGGTATATGTTGTTGTACATGTTTGTTATGTCGAGTGATAGTAGTGTTGAATTGTGTTATGTTTATGTCTTTTATTTTATTTATGAGAATTGTTCTGTTTTTTATGTATGTGACTGTGTTCAAGTTATTACAGATTGTGTAATTATGAAAGGACATTTTGGTAGTTGATGATGGCTCAGATGAAGACACTGGGTTTGTGAATTTTATATAATAAGAATATATATAATTATTGAATGTACTACAGAATGTTTTTAAATATATAGAAACATTCAGTTTATACAGTTTCATATGTATTAGAGCACTTAGGTAAGATTTACATTTTTCAAAAATTAAAGGATTATTTATAGACTCAAAAATTTAAAATAAATATTATATTCGTTGATTTAAAATTAATTATTTTTCATTACAAGTATTATTCAATAAGATATTTGAAGACAAAAAAATTAAAGATGATAGATTACCTTTTACTTATTTTATATTCCTGAACTATAGAACGTGGTTTTCTTACGTAAATTATAATAAATTAGTAATAAAAAAATTCCCAGCAATAGAAACATAAAATTAATACAAAAACACCTAAAGGACTAAAATTAAACATAAATGGAAAAATAAATATTTGTAGACAAATATACATTTAGAAACAAAATTAAATTAGGTAACTGAAGAATATATAAGAACCCAAATAACAAATTAATCTATTTCACACACTACAATACAGATTCACATTTAACACCAATGAATATAGCAACAAACAGAATATGTCAAAACACCTAAGAAGCTCAAAAGAAGAAATCATGGTAATTATTAAGATCAGCGACTACCACTCCGAGGGGCGAAAATGTTTTTTCATTGATCAATTTGACCATGCTAAACACAAATCTGAAGTTATTTTTAACGGCAAACATATATTTACATAAAATAAACTAACGTGACCTGACTTGAGTTTCGTGCTTACTAACGCTCTAATTCCGCAAAATATGTTTAATTCTCATGAAAAGACATAAATATTAGTAGCAAACAACCCGCAAGAATGTTTCCGATTGGCCGACAGATGTCATGTGAGTTTTCAAGTGAAAATGGCGCGAATCTGGGTCATTTTTAGTGGCAACCTAAATCATGTGATCTGCAAAATGATTTCTGATTGGCCGACAGATGTCGCGTGACTTTACAACCTACAAGCGCATATTTAGTGTGTGTGACAATAAATTGCAATGGATCTTGCCACACATTATTTTTTTAAGCATGTTTATTTGATGAAAAGCAGGTAATTGAGACTTTATTTTCGCACAACATGCTCCCGACGAAGACAAGGTGTTTAAAGTGTGGATACAGTGAAGCTCACAGACAACTTTAAGTTTAGGTGCGGAAAGATACCACTAAGGTAAGCACCTAGTTTAGGTTAGGTTAATATATGTTTGCCGTTAAAAATAACTTCAGATCCGTGTTCAGCAAGCTCTAATTGATCAGGAAAAAAAATTTCGTTGATCAGAGCGGTAGTCGCTGATCTTAATAATTACCGAAATCATTCTACCTAAATAAAAAGTATGCCGGTCTAGACAATATCTGAACAAGAAACCACCCACATTTATTTTTAAAAAAAGACCAATGTAATACTGATGGTAAACAGATGAAATGTGCTACACAAAAATAAATTATCCTCTCATTCTACTGCACTCAATAATTGACGTTTCATTGGTAAGAAATTGCCTAAGTAGATAAGCCAAGGAGCAGAAATTTCATTAGCCAAGGACTAGAGATTAAACAAATTAAATATGAAAATGTTTTGAGAGTAAGGTAATAAAGGTAACAATTGAGCTTTTAGAAATGACAATAATAATCAAACATTAATAGGAAAGTAGCATACTTAAAAGTCAACCTTTTGATATTTAAACCAATTATAAAAATATTTTCTATGAAAGGGTAAAATAGCAAGATAATATTACAGAATTTATTTGTGATATTCTTGAAATGTTTCAAGTATTGAAAATATAACTGAATGGCATTTTTAAAGGGACATTAACAGTCTGGTGAAAATATAATTATCAACATAGAGTGAATAATTTAACTCTTCTTATAAACTCTTCATTTAATCCAATCAAGTTTGCAAATAAAAACAATTACTTCCTTTAATTTTTTATTAAGTACTGACATTTAAGCTATAAGTACAGCTTAAGGTAAAATCTGGGTGATTATGTTAATTACATTTAAATAAACACATCCAAATTAACAACTCCTTCTCTTTAAGTAAGTAAATACCATTCCTAACCTAAATTTCAATTTAATGATTTCCAAAAACAAACTTACCTAAATAGTTTTCCACAAACCAAACAAAATTACTAATAAAAGTAAGCATAGTTTTCAAGTTTTATTCAGCACAAACTCATTAATATGTTGGGCAATTAGTCATCTCAGATTGCAGTAAAAAGCAAAATAGTAATTGATAGAACTAGGCCTGCAGCTAAATTAGAAACAGCCAAATATTTATTTCCAACCAACTATTTATTTATGGCAGAAATACAACAACTACTATACATTATTTTACTGTTATGTACCAACTATTATTAAATTAAAAATTAATAAAACCTTATTTTACTTGGTTCAGAAATTGTGCCATTTTCCGTCATCTTTTTTTAAAGTCACAAACAGGTGCAACAGCCCAAGAAAATTTTATTTACATAATACAAACAGCTGTCTTGATTCTACTTCTACATAATCGAGTTTATGATATTAATTTTATAACTGAACTAATGAAGAAACTTGGATTCTTTATCGTTTTGTCTGTACTATTGTTACATTACATGTTTAATTCAATCATTATTGCAATTATTATTATTATTATTATAAATAATAGTTCACTTTAGTCAATCGAAGTAAATATAAATTAAATAAATTCCTTAATAAACACACACAAAAACAAAGGCAAATAAGCAATTTTTTTTAAATGGCAATTTTTTTACATAAAATTATTGTATAGGCTTAGGTACACATACTTTTTTCACAATTCTGTGCAGCGAGTTATTTAAATCTTCTTTCTGCTAATTAGAAACGTTATTAATTTTATAGACACATTATATAATAATAAAAAAGAGGGTTTTAACTACTGTGAATTAGTTAATATGAAAAATAAGAAGGAGTATAATTTTCTATTTATGTTTTCCATATTGATATTGAGATACATATTACTTTTAAACATCTTATCTATGGTTAGAACATGAGCAGCAAAAGTAGTAGCTAGTTTCTTTTGACCAGTGACGAGTAAATGCAACCAGTGTACAATTGGTAACTGAAATGAATAGAGGCTAAAGGTTAAAGACGTGAGAAGTAAAGTAATGTGATAAACAAACTAGACATGGCTAATCATTATGATATTCCTAGCTGGTAAGACCAGTATTAGTAGTTATAAATATAATTTATTTACCCTGTGATTTTATATTTGTACTCTTGTTTGTAAATTACCATCATTAAAAAACATTGTTGATGGCAGGATTTATCCCTAAACACTTTTAAGAGGTTATGTACCGGCATCTCCCTGGAAAGAATACAAACAAAAATTAAATTACTTTTGTCAATTGACTTTCTAATTAAAACGTATCATTTAATAAAAATAAATGTGTTGGTTGATAGTGACAGATGATTAAGCAATAACTACTAAACATATAATGAAGCTGCTATAGAAATTTCCAACTCCTTATGAACAGCTAACAAAACATGTACTTTACACTCTCTGAAACATTTTCAGATTGTGGGTATTTATCCGTTACTGTCTGAAATTACTTTTAGTATATATTCTATAAGTTATATCATTTTAAATGAAATAAGAATGATAAAACAAACATGGATTGCTTGCTTTAAGCAAATTAAAAGAAAACATCTAATAATGCACTATATATATATATATATATATATATATATATATATATATATATATATATATATATATATATATATATATACATATATATATATATATATATATATATATATATATATATATATATATATGTGTGTGTGTGTGTATATATATATATTTATTTATTAAATTTATCTTTAATATAAACTTTAAAAATAATTGGTATTTTTATTAATCACTTTTACACTAGTTTATGATTATCCGAATTTTAATTTTGTAATTTTTAAAAACTTACTGACAGAACGTTTTCGATCGCATTTTCATTAGTGCCTGACATTTATTGGTATTTATTTCGGTTGAAATGCAGTACTCCGGCACTATACGATATTTTGGAAATTGTTCAACACCACCAAATTGGACGATATCCACAAGAAATTAATTTTTATATCGTCGAATTTGGTAGTTTTTCAAAATTTCCAACAATAACCTATAGGGCCGAGCTACAGCATTTTTACCTTTATTTCTTGTGCCCACGTGTATGATTTTAGCAAAAAGAAAATTATACCGGCCGACGCAAAAAGTCATTGACGATACAAAAAAAATTATTACAACTCTCGCTTACGCCTCAAAACTTAAAAATTTTGGAAAATTGTAATTCCCCTCATACAAGGTGCTAATAGTGCTAGTACAAATGCAAATTGCCTACCCTGAATACAATGCATATAAAATTAATCAAAAACAAGTCCTGAAGTTATATTGATACTTATTGTTTGGTATTGCCACGGAAGGTTAGTTTTATATACCTATGAAGTATCCAGTCAGGATAGATTTGGTTGTAATTTTATACGTTCAACCAAATATACACATGTAAGGCTAGATTAGAGATCAAATCACGTCATGAGGGAAAAAGTATTACTCCGTGGAAGTAGACGTCTAATTAGGTAATGTTGTATAAAATTACAACCAAATCTATTCTAACTGGACACTTTATAGGTATATTTAAATATATGTATACGTAGTACAGCATGCCGTTGATACTAGGACGTAGTACTTCATACTACTCCACACTGAATTTTTTTACCCAACTTTAATTTGACAAAATGGTACTTATTTCCCTGAGCGAGAGTTTTTGTAATTTGTTTGTACCTGATGACTTTCTGCGTCACCTAGTAAAATTTTTTTTTGCTGAAAACAAATAATTTTTAAGCAAAAAATTTTAAAAAGATTTGATTATTTTGGAAAAAATTTAGATAATGCTTTACATTATATCACATTCGATTTATTAATTTTTTGATTGGAGAAACTATTGCCCAACTTCAATTTCTTTTTGGTATTTATTTCCTGTTCCCACATAATCTATTTTAGCAACAAAATAATACTGCGCAATGCCAAAAGTTTACAGGAATACGATAATATTTATGAAAACTTTCGCTCACGCTCCAAAAGTTTATAATTTTGGAAATTGTCACTCCTCCATAGCACATGTAAAACATTACTAATTTAACATTTTTTCTTTATATTTTGGATGTAATAACTTGCAAAATGTAATTAAATTCACTGTTGATTTCAAAAAATTACAAATTGAAAAAAAATCAACATTAACAAACACTATTAGTATAACGGCACCACGTTTCCCCCAGCACACAAACCTTATTGCATTGAACATTTCTACACTTTTTATTTCTAACTTAAAGGCTTAAAAACGATAAACTTATTACACCAAGCAGGTTAAATTAATGTTTTAAAGTTGAATTTTTTCAAAATTTGTAATTTTTTTTGGAGTCACCAGCAGGTTTTATTACATTCTGAGACATTTTGCGAGTTAGTACATGACATAATAAAGCCAAAACGTTGAATTTGTAACGTTTTAAATATGTCGTGGAGGGGGGAGGAATTCTTTTTAAAAATTTTCAATTTGTCGGTTATGGCAAAAGTTTGTATAACTTTTTGTATTCCTGATGACTTTCTGCATCACCCAGTATAAATGTTTTTGCCAGAATTGATTACATGGGAACGGGATATAAATACTTTGTTCTATTCACATCACCTAAAATACATTTTAAACAAGAAGGAATAAATTTCAAGTTTAACAAACCATAAATAATAGAAATTGAAAACATAAAACATAACCTCCATGATAAGCTACATGAAGTAAATATTTCTATTCTTGCTGGATAATTTGTATATATATTCTAATGTTGTGATATAAAAGAAACATTATGCAAATTTTAAGCAGTAGTCACTTTATGCCACTTGAAATTTTATCTCATTAGCCCTTATTAATATTCAGATTATGAAATGTGATAGTATTGGAAAAATACTGTGTTAAATCTGCTGGTGTGCGTAAACATATACCATTTGGTGCATTTTGAACCATCTAAGTACATGTATAATAAATAATGTGTAGTAATATTGAATAAAAAAAAAAAATAGTTTGTATTGATGTGCATGTATGTTCCTATATTGAGATTATGTTTTACATTTAACAAAAACAGTATTGATGTTTCACTGTAACTGAAATTTACTGTTTCTTTTTTTAAAAGTAATTTTTTAATATTATATGTAAAAAAAAAAAAATCAAAGATGATCACCATTTTCTCAAGTGTTATTGTAACAATATCTAATTAACTCCTTACCATTCTTTTGTTAACTATTATTTCTTTTTCCTTTACAACTTTAGAATGGATTATTCATTGATATACCTACTTCATTTCCCCCAAATGTATATTATGACAATAAATTTCCCCCTAATGTGACAAAATGTAACAAAACATGTCCATAAAATAGACCCTACTAACCATATTTCTGTATTGTCTTAATGAATAATTTGTTCAGGGCAGGGAAGCCTCCTGTTGGATTACATTTGGATGTTATGAAAGGAGATAAACTTATCCAGGTAAAACTATTTTTCAAATACCTAGTTATATATATATTTACTTTGCAACATTGTTTTCTTGTATTCACTTATCACTTTCACTATATGTACTTAAACAAGAATCTTACTTGGTATTTATGCGAGTTAACTTTTAAAGATTGATAGTATCTCCATTATCGAGCATCACTGACCTGGGGATGTAGTAGACTGCTCCTGTTTTCTGAGTTTTTCAAATTTGTTTAATAGTTTGGTTGCTTGCTTACCTTGTGGGGTGACATCCATATTTTTAACGTTGCAACACTGTTTTCTTGTATTCACTTATCACTTTAACTATATATACTTTCACTACGGCAGTCTACTACAAACCCCTGGTCAATGATGCTCGATAATGGAGATACTATCAATCTTTGAAAGTTAATTCGCATAAATACGAAGTAAGAATCTTGTTTAAGTACATATAGTGAAAGTGATATATATATATAGAAGAAAGTTACTTAATAGTGGCAAATCTATTATTATTTCAAATTAGGCTAAAATAGAAAAAAAAACTTTAACTTAATTTTAAATTCTTTCCAGAAGAGTTTTTTTTTTAAAATAATTATTCAACATTATTGAAATTTATATTAGAGATAAAGTAATATATTGCAGGAATTGAGTTTTACCTCTTTATTCTTGGTACTACTCACACCATCAAAAATGAGTTGTGTATCATTGATTTCAATACAATATTAAAGAATAAAGACATACTAAACAAAATATATTACTTGTGTAAAATATAGAATATTTTTTCAGAATTGTAAGCAATAAGAATTCATTATATTTGTTGAAATTTCCTTATTTATTTTTTAAGATTCTTGTATTTTAAATAAAAAGGTAAAGGCTTATTGGTAATTTACAGTTATCAAACGATAATATATTGTCAAACTTCAATATATTTTAATTAATCACTTTAACAATGATTATCAGGAGACACTGATGAAGATCGCCACATAGCGATCGAAAACGACCTGTCTCAGTAAGTTTTTACAAATTAACAAAATTTAAAGTTTGGATAGTCATAAACTATTGTTAAAGTGATTAATTAAGATTCACCGAACGTAATGGACTACGAAATTCAAGAATTCAATATGTTATTGATAATAATGTTATCAAACTTCACTATTTTATTGAAGCTTAAAGTTTTTATGAAATTAGGAGATCTTTGTCATGTCTAGTTGCTAAGTTTGATTGAAAATAATTTGTTTTCCTTAGTTTTTCATAAATATCTTTAAAATTTCTAGAAAGGCAAGTCATTAATTCAAATAATAAAAGTGTTGAAAGTTTCACCGATCGCCAACGTAAAATAAATTCCACTAACTTCAATATGCTCTTGAAAATATGTGTCCCTTTTTAAAACACAAAATATGGCCCTGTTAAGGAGTAGTATCTCAAGGAAGCAACTTTTTTGTAAAATATAAAATCACACCCAATTACGCCAAAATACAAATTAAAAACAAAAATAACAACCCAGCTGCCATAAAAACCACACACCAAGCTCAAACACTCTACATAAAAAACACTATAAAACATTTATACAAACAAAAAAACGATCTCAATAAAATTGCTTATAACTTATACCAACAGCTTACAATGAAACTACACTACATCGAACTGCAAGAAGTAGTAAATTTCACCAATACACTAATTACAGACACAAGAAATAAAATAAAATTAGTACATAACAAAAAAATACATAACCTCAAAAACGCACAACACTCCAAACAGGTTATTAACACAACACACGATTTTCACCCCAGAACTATAAACCTCACCAACACAACATTTTCAATTAATGAATTAAACCTATTAGACAAAGGCTTAAAACATAACATCACACCTAAATACAGCCAACAAAATTTCACCAAAACCCTAATATTAGATCTTGAAAATACAATCCAACACAACACACCGTTAGAACAACAAGATGCAATCAGACACCAAATAAAACAAAAAATAACCCAAATTAAACCCCCCACCCAAGAATTAAAAGTAGCCAAATCCATCAAAAACAAATTACAAAAATTTAACCATTACCAAAGCTGACAAAGGCAACATAACGGTAATTATTAACAATAGCAACCTCAACAAAAAAGTACACAGCTTCATCCAAAATAACAACATCATTACACTAAAAGAAGACCCAACAACAAAATTCAACTCTCAAATCAAAGAAGCAATTAACAAAACAAAACTTATAATTAGGGATGGGCCGATTCCTAAAATTTTCGATTCCGATTCCGATTCTAAAATTTTCCATTCGATTCTCGATTCTTTACTCGATTCTCGATTCTTTCAAGTTATATTAGCTTACATTCTAGTTCTCTAATAATTAATTTAGTTAACATCTTGGTCATATGGCCAAACCTTTTAAAAGTTCTGTTTTAATGTAATAGGCTACACAAAACCTTCAACCTTGATTTATCAATAGGAATTTTTAAAAGCATAAAAACATATCACATAAAAGTAATGACTTATTTTAAAGTTAACAATGTGAACTTTACTTAATTTATGATGTTTGAGAAAATACCTAAGCCTATTTACATTGTCTCTCAAAACAAAACAAAAATTAAAAACAAACAAACAACATAAAAAGTAAAAAATTAATACAAATAGATAGTTTTTAAAATTTAAAAGTTTGGCAGGTAATGTACATTTCTGTTCAAAAACACAAGCATTTGAACACGTTGTGGGTCAAGCTAGTTTCATCGCTAGTCACATATAGCTCCTGAAGTTGAGAAAGGTTTTTCAGAAAACACTGTCGCGAGTGGACAGACAGGTATTTTATTGCCATAGCATTTAAATGATGGTATTTGGCACTTTGTACTGCCAAATACTTTCCAACATCACAATCTGGACTGGCTAATGGTTCCCCCAGATAATTGTTTACTTCTTCTTCTACTGTCAATTCCCCTGGGGTACCTTCTTCCTCAACATTCTGGATTAGTGGGGCATACCTTCTCCACATCTGGTGGGACCTTTTTTCTGCAGGTGTCTGGAACAAGTGCAACTGATTCAGGCCTATTTTGTATTTATTCCTCAATCCCAGTTGATTTTTAACCGACTATCACTTATAGGTCCTGTGTCTGAGGATAAAGTTTCTTCAAGTATAGATCTTTTTTGTTGATAAATTTGGGCAAAATGAATGTTGTTTAATTGCTTTTTCATATTTGATATATTATGTGGTTTTCCACCGTCAGTTTCTGTTAACTGTCATTGAATTGACTCGACGGCCAGTAGCCTGAACCGAATACCGTCTATAATATAATTTATTGAGGTTAAGTTTCGGAGGAATAATACGGTGTTTCTGTTATCCGTCTATTCGCTCAACCATCATGGCCACGGTTAATCGAGTTTTTACTGTACTTTTTTTGTGTTTTGTTCTGACATCTATAAATCAGTGGCAGTAAGACACGTGGGGGAGAGAGAGAGAGAGAGAGAGAGAGAGAGAGAGAGAGAGAGTTTCGAACCCGCTCTAGTGAGAGAGAGAGAGGACCGATGTCAAACGACCAGAAATGGTTACGATCTTGATTGCTGTTGCTTCATAAATAATAATATTTTCGTTATATTTTCGTTTACTTTAATCATTTAATTCATTGATATCAACCAATACATAAATAAGATATAGTTGGTAATTAATTATTTTTCTAATAAATCACTCCACACACATATTTTAATAGTTAACAAAATAGGAATCGGAATCGACACTTTTATGATGAAGAATCGAGTATCGACAATTCCTCGATACCACCTAGAATCGACGATTCCTGGAATCGAGAATTGGAATCGGCCCATCCCTACTTATAATCCCACACCACACCAAAAAGCACCTAAAACAAATAAAGCCAATAGCCCCTAAACTAAACGCCCTGCCCAAACTTCACAAAACAGACATCCCAATATATCCACTAATCAACCATACAAGTGCCCCTTCTCATCTTCTAGCCAAATTCCTCGACAAAATTATCCGAAACCATATAAAATTTAATAATCATTTTAGCATAAAAAATAGCCTAAATCTAATACAAAATAAAAAACGTAAATATCATACACAATTCCACCTTAGTCTCTTTTGATATATCAAATCTATATACAAACATCCCCATTCCAGAAACCATCGACATCCTCAAAAACATGCTAATAGACACAAATACACCATATACACACATTGACGAAATCATCCACCTCACAAGATTAATCACATCCCAAAATTACTTCACCTACAATAACACATTCTACAACCAGAAAGATGGACTACCTATGGGCTCCCCCATAGCTAGCATCTTAGCAGAAATATTCATACGCTATATTGAACAAAACCACATTTTACCAATTTACAAAACCACAAAACCAATTTACTGGTACAGATACGTTGACGACATCATAACATTATATAGAGGCAACACTCGCAGAGCACACATATTTCTAAAACACCTAAATTCCATACACCCTAAACTAACATACACCATCGAAACAGAACAACAAAACTCCCTCAACTTCTTAGACCTCACAATTAAACGAACAAACAAACACATAAATTCAACATATACTGAAAACCCACTAGTACTAATACGACCATACACAGTTCCTCAAACCACCCACACCAACATAAACTAGCTGCTTACAACACCATGTTATATCGCCTGCTTAAAACACCACTAGACAAAGATGAACACTACCAGGAGTTAAACACCATAAAATATATAGCACAAACGAACGGATACAACCCAACAATAATTGACAAATTATTCAACCGCCTAAAAAATAAACATAATAACCCAAATACAAACACACAAGATGACAATCCCATAAAATACTTATCAATACCATACAGATCATCCAAAACCCACAATCTAACACACTACAAAAAAAACAACTACAAAATAGCTTACTCCACACACAACACTCTTAACAAACAATTTAAACCCAACAGCAATATTGACGACATTTACAACACCACTGGAGTTTAAAAACTAACTTGCAGTTCATGCCCCAGTTTTTACCTAGGCCAGACAGGGAGGTCATTCTACAGACGTTACCAAGAACATATAAAAGCACTAAAAACTAATAACTACCAATCAAACTTCGCCGATCATCTCAATTCCACAAAACATGACTACATAGACATAACATCTAACCTACAAATTCTTCATAAACAACACAGAAATAACCAACGCTACACAACCGAACAATACGAAATATACAGGCACTTCAAACTACACCCTACACACATACTCAATACACAATAACATTACAATTCACACGCACTTTTTGACATCATAACTCCTAATACACACAAAATACACCCACATCACCAAAATATCCCACCCCTACCCTAACCACGTAAACCTTGAGATCAGTTACGGTCTGAGTTGACAAAGGGATACATCTCCCGAAACGGCCGTCCTCAACAAATAAAGTAAGTGCTACTATAGGCAAGTTTAAAACATTTAATAGTGTTTAGTGATTACTAGTAGCTCACATGAAGATGGAATCAACAAATGTTAACTTTTTTTTATTAGCCTTTTTTCTGCCCTAAAATGGAAAAATTCCCTGGCCATAATTTATAAGTACCAAATTGTTACTAGAGAATATTAGCATTAATGTGTGAGTGAGTGTGTGTGTGTATTTTCAAAAAGAATACCATATAGGAAGGTTTTGAATTTTATTCTGTCAACATCAGGGTTATAGTACACCATTAGCTGCAGTATTGTAGTGTTCTAGCAATTGGGTTAGGATGGGATTACAAAATTGATTTAAAACCAATGAACACATTAAACTGTTGCAGAAAAAATATTGAGATTTTGTACCCATATAGTTCTCCCCAATCTCCAAATTCCCCTAATGCTGTCTAGGATTATCAGCTTTTCAGGTAATGATAGCCGAAATTTACAAACTAATAAAGTCGCTGAATTATAGTCACTAATCTATTACACAGTAATATTTCATTTAGTGTTGAAATATAAAGTGTGACAGTGCCTTCTGAAATGTAAAATGTTCACTAAACACTCAAAACAA
The DNA here is from genome assembly GCA_036971475.1 of Prosapia bicincta. Taxonomy (NCBI): domain Eukaryota; kingdom Metazoa; phylum Arthropoda; class Insecta; order Hemiptera; family Cercopidae; genus Prosapia; species Prosapia bicincta. The sequence goes on along the minus strand of JBAIZL010000004.1, from coordinate 144,365,547 downwards.
AATATCGTTTTTAAATGGTTACTAACAGATGACAATATCTTAAGAGTTTCACTAGCAGTTAAATCAATTTAAAATGTCTATAAAAAGAACGAGAGAACAAGCTAACAAAATCTTTAGGTTAACTTGAGTTCAGTTGAGTTTTAATTGTTAAGATTAAAAGATTATTAAGATTGAGTGTATGAATAAAGATTTAGAATGAATAAGATCTTGATATTTATATGAAAAAGAGTTTAGACGATGAAAGTGGATAAATAAGAGAAGGCTTGAGATGCATGGTGAGAAGAATTTAATGCGTCTTGTCCCACACTTACGAAGAGGAAATAAAACTAGAATGCATAAGGTATTCTGGATGTAAATATAAAAGTCATATGAGATTTTTTATTTAGTCGACATTTGAATAAAGTTGGATAGGATATAGAGTAAAGAGAGAATCACCCTTCGGTCATGTAAGCTAGCAGATGAGCATTGACATTGGATGATAAAATTGTCAGGTAGTTCTGAATCGTCTTCTGCTATCAACTGAATTAGGAATGTCAAGAGGTTAGGTTATGTACTTAACATAAAGACTTCATTATTTATTAGCTAGGAAAATTTCAAGTATTTTTATATTAAGTAATAGAAATAGAATATTATATTGAAATATTTTATTTTTATATAGAAACTGATGCTGGATGAGAAAAAGTGTTATTTGTTTGGTCGGAATCCACAGATGAATGATTTTTGTATTGATCACCAAAGTTGTTCACGTGTGCACGCTGCATTTGTATACCATAAACATTTGCATCGTGCCTTTCTTGTTGATTTAGGAAGCAGTGAGTATCATATTTTTATAATTAAATGTAATCTTATTTGGTCCTGTAAGCAGTTTTTTCATGTAACTGATATTTTCATATATTGAAAATACAATATTTTTGTAATTTTGTTTTTTTAAATAGCATTAATGGAGGTCCGTCATTAGTTGTTAAAGTCCAGTGATTGTAAAAAAAAAAAAATTTTAACTAGTTCCTAATGAATGTCCTCCATAAATAGCTCCATGAATGATAATGTTTCAAAACTTCTGTTCAAAATTGTATTTGTTAATGAAAACGGTTTAGATCTGAGAAAATAAATTGTTAAAAATAATATATTAAGACAAATTATCGATGAAAAATTATTTATTCAGCATATCCCCATTCCAAAACTTTTTTACAATTGTCAAAAGTAAGTATTTATGATTTAACTCTGAGTGTAAAAATAAAACTTTTACAGCTCTACGTAAGAAAATTGTGAAAAAACATAATTTGGCAAATTAGGTAAATGTTCAGACCCTATAGGCTTTTACTTCCATAGAACAAATATCAATGTATGAATTTAGTTAATAATTTAGCCCTTCAGTTTCAGGTAAAAAATATTTTAGTTTATATAGTTTATACCTGTTCAGTATTTAGTATATTATAGTTTTCAGAGACAGAAGAATAGTTACAAGATTATAAAAAAAATCATCACATCTAAGAAATATTAATTTTTTAAATTGCATTTTTATTGTTTTATAGTAAAACGTACTTTGTTATTATTATGAGAGAAAAATAATCCTAAATTTCAGGTGATGAAATTTCAACAAGAATTAAAAAACTTGTGATATTTAAAACCTGGAAATATTAGAGAATTTCAAATTCAGAAATATTGTAGGTTTCTGTTATACTTTTTATAGCCCATGGCACTTACATTGGAACAATGAGAATAGAAGCTAATAAACCTACACAACTTCCAATTGACAGTGTTTTCCACTTTGGAGCATCAACAAGAAATTATATAATTAGGGAGCGACCGCAAACAGGTGCAAGACCAATTATAGAAGAGCTGGAAAAGTCTTCAGAAGACGCCGAAGGGGGACTTTTGGGTTTACCTGAAACAGAAACTGAGTTGGATGTAAGTTTCTTCTTGATTACTAATTACTTCATATAGTTTATTTGTTTCAAAACCTTGTTGTTGTTCATGACAAGCTGGTTGTTAATCACTTATTACACTTTGTAATAATAAGTATAATGAGAGGTTATTTGTATAAAATCTAATAATATATTTGTTTTTATTTCAATACAAATATTCCTGAAAACCCCAATACTACAGAAGTAATAAAAAATAACTAATCTTTTAAGTTACCTAAGATTAAACCCTTATGTATATTTCGATGACAATGTCATCACCATCAGAGGGTTATGATACAAAATAGCAATCTAGAATATAATAATTTACAAACTAGACTGACGCCTATAGTCTGATATTAGTAAGAGTCTAAGTTGTGAATTATTTTATTTTTGGTTGTAATTTTATATTAGGACTCTCTGATGATGATGACGAGGTCATCGAAATGTACACAAGAGTTTAATCTTAGGTAACTTAAAATATTAGTTAATTTTTTATTGTTTTTGTGATAATAGGGTTTTTGCCAATACTCGTATTAAAATATGTTGTATCACTGTGCTCTTGATATTGTGTATGTTTTTATTTGCCTGCTCATTCTCTCAATTTAATTTTTCTATAAAGATCTAGACATTATTAATGACACGTATAATATTAGGAGAACAAGTGTTGGTAATTCTTTCCGGATCCAAGAAGAAATACAATAGAAAAAAAAACAAAAGTTGTGTTGATAATTTACTATTTTTTAAAAAATTTCAAACATATAAATTAACTTAATTACTAAACAACAAATCTATAGAATACCAATGTTTAATGTAATTTTACTTAATTATTAAACGATAAATCTATACACACTTCTTAAATGTTTATTGTAATTTAACACTTCTCAACTTCTGTAGAAAGGCAACAAAGGGATGAGTAGACTAGAAAGAAATATTAATATATATTATATAAATAAATAAACAATTTCATCATCATCATCAGGAATGATTAAAGCAGGTCATTCCTTCTAAGAATAAAAAGCCAACAAAATGTTTTGAATAATAAAATTTAATAAATAATTCTTTTATTTGTTTATCCTTAGTGGTTTTGGTTATTATACAAGAAAACGTTTTATAATTTATGTATATGTTTATATATATTAGGTTAGTTCTAGTAGAGCTTAAAGCCTGTTTAGGAATTTTGGACTAGATAGGAGACTGACAGATTTAGCTAGTGGCAATAGTCCAAAACTGCAATCTCTTGGAAATAAATAAATTGACAAATATAAAATCTTAGCACACTATTGAAATATTTCGATCACACAATGATCTTTATCAATCAATAAAGAGAAAAAGAAAATACTGAAGTGAACCACAGATGTGTATAAATATCCAAATGTCACAGATTTACAGATTTATAGTTTATGATTTAGTAGTATATTTTTCGTATAAATATTGATTATTTGAAACTAGATATTTAGAGTCTGTCAGAAGGAAGGTAAATGGAATTGTTAAAAATGTTAGTAGGTAAAAGGAGTTTTATCTGATGTTGAAGTTAGTAGGTTGCTAGGCTATGGAAACTATTTGATGAGATGTGAAATGGACATGTCTTGCATCTAGGTCTATTGCACGGGAAGGAGCCATGAGGAAGTTTAGGCAGTTTTTCAGTATTTGGATTTGGTAATTTTTGATGTACTAAAATATTTTTCAAATTAAAAGGTTGCCAGAACAAAATATGTGGTGGATTTGAGAAAAGATCTTTGGTGTGGGTGGAAGCTTGAAGAATCTTGAAGCCATCCTTTAATATTTTGTTCAGCTTCTGTAGGCCTGGATGTTAATCTGAAACTAAAGACAGTTTGTTGCTATCAACCTTTGTATATATAAAGTTATTATTATTAATTGTAAACAATTTTTCCATCACTAAGTGCAATAATTTTACCTTATCTGATGAAGCACTTTTCGGTCACTTGACCATTGTCGAATCATTGAATTATTTTCTCTATTTTTCTGGTGTATGCAACCACGTTAAAGATGCCTAATCACATAAGGTAAAATTATTGCACCTAGTGGTGGAAAAAATTGTTTACAACTAATAATAATAACTTCATAAAGTCAGTGCAACGGAAATATAATGGACGTGAAATATCCCGATATGTGTGTATATATATAAAGTCGGTTCAGAATGTGTTTGCGCCTGATGTAAACACTATCACGAGGCGAACACGTGCAAGGGACGGTAAGCTATGAGTCCGGTTCACAATTATGCATCGGCAATTGGGCTACGTCTTACACTGGTACACTAAATCATTCGAAAAAGAGAATTATAGACTAATGAAAATAATAAGACTATTCAATAATTTATGCTACAAGTTTTTAACTTACCATGTTATTATTTCATGTTTAAGGGGTCTGCAAAATCCGATTCCGATGACGACGAGGAACTGTCGTCAACAGCTATGACGAATGGCTCGATGTCTTCAATTATATTGTCTAATTTCCACATATTCGACTCTTCAACGTCCACCACATGTTTCACATATTTTTCCCACTTATCAGGTGTAACACGCGAGACACCTTCAGTTAACAGTCTGTGCACCTCTTTAATGTTAAAAGTAACATTGTTAGACGCAACATAACCTTTAACCTCAGCCCATACCATTTCTATTGGGTTTAATTCGCAGTGATAAGGAGGGGTTCTCAAAACTATTCTATTTGTTTCTTTAGCAATTTCATCGATAACGCATTTTTTGTAATTTGGCCTATGATAGGAAACGGGTTTTAGTAATTCGACCTTCAACATGGATTCATATGAAAAAATCCCTTTGTCAGTCAACCAATTTCGAATTTGTTGCTTATTCCAACGGGTCGTAGGTAAGCGTTCTACTTGTACAGAATGATACGGAGCGTTGTCCATTACGATAACGCAGTTGTTGTCCAATTTCTGTATTATCGCGGAAAACCATTCTTTAAAATTTTCACCATTCATTTCTGAATGGTAGTCAGTATCTGATTTTGATTCGAAAATCAACAGTCCATCTTCTACAAAACCTTTTTGTGACCCAATATGAGTGACAATAAGTCTCTTACCCTTTCCAGTTGGACATTTTAAACCCGCCGACAGACCCCTCAGAAAAGCATCTTTACTGGAACAGACTGATTTATCTGTCCAAACCTTTGATTTCGTATGGCCTGCATTGACCCACGTTTCGTCCAAATAATAAATCGTACGACCTTCCTCGCGATAGGCTTTTATTTTTCTTAAGTAATCTCTTCTCCATAGAATAATATCTTCTTTGTCCAACAGTATACTTTTACGGTTACGTTTCTCATACCTGAAATTTAGCTTTTTTAATATGTGAAACAAAGCGGTTCGTCTTAGGTTAGGTAAGCCTAACTGTTCGTCGGTATTAACTAAGTGTAGTACTTTATTTAAAGTCGGAAGTTCGTTTTTAAAAAATAACTCATGTACTTTCTTCCTTATAGCAGTTTTTAAAAAGTCATCCATATTATTAAAAATAGTTTTGGTTGTTGGTTTCCTTTTGGCAGGAGACTTCAGTGTACCCGTTTCTTTTTTTTCTTTAACGATTGAAAAAACACTTCGAGCAGAAATTCCTGCAGATATCGCTACTTTCTGCAAGATGTCTTTGATACGGCATTCTGGATTTTCATCCTTTAAATTTTTATAAAGGCGTAAAATAACTTGTCTTTGCCCGGAGTGTATTACTTGTCCTCGTTTATTTTTTTTAACAGGGGATGACATTGCTTAAAAGTTAATCCTTAAAAACTTAACAACACCACAAACTCACAAACACAAATATAACAAACAACGATCTTAAATTATTCCACTTACAATTAAAAAATGTTAGGCACAATAAACAGACGAACAAATGTAACCCTGGACGTTTCCAGACTAACTGTTAATCGGGCGGCAGGATATTTCAGTTTTGTCACGAGGTCACTCAGCCAATAGGGTTGCCGAAATCGTTATGTTCACGTGAAAAGTTCACCACTCCCTGGCGCAAACACATTCTGAACAGACAGTATATATATATATATATATATATATATATATATATATATATATATATATATATATATATATATATATATATATATATATATATACACACACAAGGTGTGGCTGCATAACTTCCTTTTTTTAAATGCTTGCCATTCAGTTAGTTGATGTCATAGCGGAGCGCTAGTGGTCTCGTTCAAGAGGAGGTACAGTAAAGTTTTGTCCCGACACGTTTCAGTGGCCATCATGCGTTGGAATAGTGAGGAGCGTGCCTTTGCCGTTGAGGCCTACTTTTCAAGCGGATGTTCGGTTATTGCAACACAGCGCGCATTTCGGAATCGCTTTAATTTAGCCCCGTTGGCTCCCGTCCCAGACCGCAAATCAATTGTTACATGGCATGGGTCACTACATTCAGACAAACTGCAAGTGCGACAAAAGGAAGAACTGGAGTCCCTCGGCCCGTTAGATCACCTGAGAAAATTGAAGCAGTGAGAGCGTCAATGTTGCGATCACCACGGCGTTCTGCACGCAAACACGCATCTGCCTTTGGACTATCCGATCGTTCTGTGAGAAGAATTCTTCGTGATGATCTTCATTTTCATCCCTATAAAATGGCGATAGTGCAGGAACTTTCAGAACGTGACTTCAATTGTCAGATGAACGTGTGTGAGCTTCTTCTTGATGTCGTTCCCGAGGGTGCTATTGTTTTTTTTTAGCGATGAAGCCCATTTTCATTTGTGTGGGTCGGTTAACAAACAAAACATGCGCTATTGGGCTGACAACAACCCTCGAGAATTGCATCAAAGGCCTTTGCATTCACCCAAAGTCACAGTGTGGTGTGCAATTTCCTCAGCTGGAATTATTGGTCCCTGGTTTTTTGAGGAAAATGAGGTTACAGTGACAGTGAATTCGGACCGGTATGTAAACATGGTAAAGAATTTTTTTTTCTCACGGCTAGAAGAGTTGGATTTGGGGGACACTTGGTTCCAACAAGACGGTGCAACAGCACACACTTCAAGAGCATCGATGGCTGTTTTAAGGGAACACTTTCCAGAGCGTCTTATCTCAATTAGAGGCGATTTGGAATGGCCGGCACGCTCTCCCGATCTGTCCTTTTGTGATTTTTTTCTGTGGGGTTTTTTGAAATCCCGTGTTTATGTGAACCGTCCAAGAACCCTACAAGATTTGAAGACCAACATCCAAGAAGAAATTGCCAACATAACACCTGCTACGCTAACAAGAGTCATGACAAACGCCAGAAATCGGTTTACGGAATGTATCGAGAATGAGGGACGTCACCTAACAGATTTGATCTTTACATTATAAAAAATAAATAAATATTTTCAGATGCATACAATAGTTTTTATTGAGTTTTCAAAAAAGGAAGTTATGCTGCCACACCCTGTATATATTTATATATATGAAGTTAATATATTACTATTGTAAGTAATTTTATCCACCATTAAGTGCAATGATTTTACCTTGTGTGATGAGGCGCCTTTCGATCACTTGACCATTGTCGAATCACTGATTACTTTTTCTCAATTTTTCTGGTGTGGATGTTCGGTCCGTCGAGTAGGTAATTGATGACGTCATACATGTTTCCTCTTGAGTCTTTTGTATAATGTTTTCAAAACATAACCTATCAGGAATTTACAAAATTACATGTAACAACTGTAATGCATTTTACATAGGGAAAACAACCAGATCATTTAAAATAAGATTTGAAGAACATTATAGAGCATTCAAAAACAAAAATTCAAAAGTATCAAATGTTGCAGCACACCTAATATCACATAAAAATGAAATAACAAATTACGAAAATAACCTAACCATACTTGAAATAAATAATAATCCAATAGAACTAAACTCACTAGAAAAATACCACATTTATAAAAACATACACAACAATTTAATGAATCTACAAACAACATATACAGAAGACATACTATTCAAAAACACAAGACTCAAGAGGAAACGTGTATGACATCAACAATTACCAACTCGACAGACCGAACATCCACACCAGAAAAATTGAGAAAAAGTAATCAGTGATTCGACAATAACCGAATCAAATGACCAAAAGGCGCCTCATCACACAAGGTAAAATCATTGCACTTAATGGTGGATAAAATTACTTACAATAGTAATATATTAACTTCATAAAGTCAGTGCAACGGAAAAACAATGGATAACGTAAAATATCAAGAATATATATATATATATATATATACAATTATTTTATTTCATTCTCTCATATTTCTTTTTGTGTTTTCTCTTCGATTGACAAAGACCACTGTGTGGTTGAAATATATCATTGTTTAAGTGCTTTTATGTGTTTCTATTTCAAGACTACAGAGTGGACTCTTACCAAGGTAAGTCTGTCAGTCCAAAACTAACCTAAATATATATATATATACACGATGTGAGGCTAGAAAAAAACCGAACTAGCACAGGTGAAACAATAAAACGAGTGCAAAAAGGCTGAAAGTCGCCTGGCCTGTCACATGACTCTTGCTCCGCCTACTGCTCGAGTTTCATCTGCCTCCTGCACTCAGTCTGCCCGTGGTGTCTGTTCTAAGTAGTTGACGTTTTGTCTGTGCATCGGAAAAATGTTGAGTGTACAGAAAGAACAGCGTGTTAACATCAAATTTCTTTTGAAACTTTGAAAATCTGCAAGTGAAACGTTTGTAATGTTGCAACAAGTGTACGGCGATGATTGGTTATCGCAAACACAAGTGTTTGAGTGGTTTAAACGATTTAAAGATGGCCGCGAAGACACAAGTTATGACGCTCGCACTGGCAGACCATTGTCAGCAAAAACTGATGCAAACATTGAAAAAATCGGTAAACTTGTTCGAAAAGATCGCCGTTTAACAATCAGAGCAATGTCTGAGTTGACAGGAATTGACAAGGAAAGTGTTAGGCAGAATCTTCATGAAAGTTTCAACATGAACAAAGTGTGTGCAAAATTGGTTCCAAAGTGTCTCACAATTGAACAGAAAGAAGGAACGCCGAAGAATGATTTGTTCTGACATCCTACAAAACATTGAAAGTGATCCCACCTTTTTACAAAATGTTATTACTTGTGATGAATCGTGGTTTTTTACTTACGATCCCGAAACCAAACGCCAATCGATGCATTGGAAATCTCCTGATTCTCCGCGACAAAAAAAAAGTTCGAATGTCAAAATCGAAATTCAAGGCAATGATGATTGTTTTTTTTTGATGGCAAAGGGATTGTACACATTGATTGGGTACCAGAGGGACAAACAGTGAATCAGCATTACTACATTAGCGTCCTGACTACCCTACGTGAGCGAGTACGGAGAAAACGGAACGATTTGTGGAAAAAAAAGACATGGATCCTGCACCAAGACAATGCCCCAGCTCACAATGCGTTGTCAGTGAAGACGTTTTTAGCCAATCACAACATTCCCATCTTAGACCATCCACCCTACTCACCTGATTTGGCCCCCTGTGATTTTTTTCTTTTCCCTAAAGTCAAGTCAGCTTTGAAAGGAACTAGATTTGAGAGTGTTGAAACAGTAAAAGAAAAAGCGACGGAAGTAATGTATGGACTTACCGAAAATGATCTGCAGCATTGCTATGAACAGTGGAAAATTCGTATGGAGCTGTGTATAGACGGAGGAGGATAGTACATTGAAGGAGATAACATCAAATTGTAAATAATGGAAAATAAAATTTTTTTATAGCATCAGTTCGGTTTTTTTCTAGCCACACCTCGTATATATATTAATAAGGTGGATGATAAAAACGTTATTACAATGTATATATGTATAAATTTAATGAATTATAAACAATATGTAAATAGTACTTATTAATTATTTATAAACCTTTTTTGTAGTATACCACCCGTATTATAAGGTATGCCTCTTATTCAATATATATCTGATGATAAATTCAATGTGGTTTACATTTGTATTGTTGTCAAGTGTAGTAAAGATCAACTTACTTATGAGACTATAATTTTAGTTAATTAGTGGATGTAAATTCTATATAAATATTTTTATTTTGTGCTAGAGAAGTGAAAATAAAACTAAGGAAGGTAAAGTAAGAAGAAAATAATATATCCCTGGTTTAGAGCTGATGGTCAGGAATGGTTACCCGATATACTATTCTGTACCATGTTTAATGAGAGAGGCTTATCCATTACTTGGCAGCAGACAATTATGACTATCCCTTATTATTTTAAAATATTGTGGAGAGATAATTTACAACAGACTAAAGAATTTTCTTTAAATACCAGAAAAGTCTCTTTTATTTTTAAAAGTTATCAAAAAAAATTGTCCAATATGAGGTAAAAGTAAAGACATAAATAACGAAGAAATTACTGCAAATTGCAATAATTCCATATTAAGCTTTTCTCACTACCAGAGACTTTAACAAATAATATCATAATATCAAATAATAAAAATCATTGCATTTCTAAAAACATTGACTTCTATGAATATGAATTTTTCTGCTTTAACCCTTTGATTAGCATTCACGTACCAGCACGTGAGATCACGCTATGGCCAGCAAGAGCATTCCCATATATGTACATTCTACTATTTCTCTCAGATTATCATTGCTGTATGTTTACAATTTTTTTCCTGTGTATTGTGCTGTATTCTAGGTTAGATATTTGCAACTATCTGGGCAATAAATACTACACAGAGTACATAGTCACCATTATTTTGTGTCCAAAGTATATGGGTTTTCCCACGTATTTTACAGATCGTTTCGAAGTTTGTGTGGTATTTTACAATGAATAGGCAATTGAATAATGAAGAAATTCTAATGTGTTCAAAGCCTATGGGTTTTACCATGTGTTTACATATTGTTTTAAAGCTTGTATGGTATTTTACAATGAATAGGTATGTTACAAAAAAAATTAACAATTTGTAATAAAACAATTTTCAGTAAACATAAGGTAAAGTTTGGTTAACATGAGAACATAAGTAAATGAAAAAAGTTAACAAATATTACTATAATTAAAAAAATTAGAAAATAAAGAAAATAATTTTAAAAAAAGTGTAAATCAAAAAGAAGTAAATCTTCCCAGAATATGTTGCTCCCAGGGGCCATATCAGGGCAGGCACGTGTTGCTAATGAAAGGGTTAAATATTATTGTGTAATTAAATGTATTGCTTTTTTTATTTATTTATAAAATACTAATGTTTTCCAATTTTTCATTGCAGTATATTTTTATTACTTGCTCCCACATTATTATTATATTATGCATGAGAATAGACATATGATACAATAATATATAAACAAATACAAATAAGGCTGAAAAATATAAAAATGTCTTTGTTTTCACTAGAAAATATTATCCTAATCTCACAATGTTAGGTTGGTGAATTAACCACTCACTAGTGAACTGAATGCCCTTATTTAATAGACAGTGCCTACTAATCAACCTAAATAACTTTTTGACTTTTTATTATTTTATGAATGGTTTTAGGTTTATTATGATGTTTACCAAACAAAGGGTTTTTATTGAAACTGATAAAGTACTATAATGGTGTTTTATTAGAAATAGTAACATTAATAAAAACAAGAAATAAAGGAACATTATTACACTTTAGGTATCAACTTAGCAAAAAACCCCTACTTACTGATATTTTTTTATAAGACTGCTGTGAAACATGTCTGCTGAAAAATGTCAGTAAATATTGTTTTTTTTTTGTGTGCCAAGTTGATACCTAAAGAGTAATTTAAGAACTACCTCAAGATGCACCCTACAGAAACTGCAAGTTTTAACGAAACATATTCAGTCTTTTTCATTTAATAAAAAAAAAAATGCATATATTTATAACATTGCTCTTTTATTATTATTTTTTAACGTAATTATGGTTTTATTTATATTATGTTGTTAATTAACTATTTTAATGTTTTAAATGTAAGTTGTTGATTTAATAGTATTAGGAGATAATAGTAACATTGCTAATTACTTTAAAATGCAAAAAAACACTACAGTATTTTTTTACATTTTAATGATTGCTAGATTGCTTAGGAAATGATGTATATCATTAGCTGCTTTCATAATAAAATACCTAATTTTTTTTAATACACCTAATGACATTGAATAGCTGGTATATGTGATAAGCACAAATCAAGAGTAACATTATTAAAATATACCCACTGCTCATTAATTAATTTTATTCCTAGGGCTTCTTCACTTATCTCTCATTATTTATGGTAACTAATTTCATATTACATCCAACTCCCAATAATTTGTTCCAATGATTCATAATTTGTTCTAATTAATTATTCATAATTGTTTTAATGATTTCTAATCCAAGAACTTTCACAATTCGCAGATTCTGAAAAAATCTTTCACAATTAATCTGAAAAAATTGTTTATTTTATTTTCACATTAAGAAATAGGATCTAGTATGTGTTTTGTAGGTTTAATGAAATAAGTAACCTATAAAACGAAATTCAAATGAATTAAGGTTTGACATTAATAAATAGATTCCCATGACGATTGTTAAAAATGTTAATTATCAAGTATTTCAAAACACTGTGGTTTGCAGCAAGACTCAAGTTCTTGGAAATTTCAGTATATAGATCCTTGATTTTAGATTAATATAAAAAAACACCAAGTTGTACAAATCATTATATTTTACTGAATTAGCTTGTTATCAAAATGTTACATTTTCAGTGTTATTAAATACAGAAATCATTGAACTTAATGCCAGTTTGTGAACTGTATCCGCAACAAAGCATGAAACAAACTCAAAAACAAATTATGCAGCTAGTGTACTGCATGAGAAGTTTAAATTACTTGTCAGTATTTCTTGAAGTTGGGGTATTACTATTCTTTATTTTAAAATATTACAAAAAATTATAGAAATACAAAACTATAACAATACATAAATTTAACAACAAACCCTTCAATAACTATTTCAACAACCAATAATTAGACAACAAAGTTGCTGTTGTCAAACATTTGATACAAGTTCTCTTTGCTATTATTATTTTTTTTGTGTTCTCTTATTTATGTCCAGTTAAGGATTTTTTTAAACTGCTGTTCAAATAACACATTATTATTAATTCTTTCTACTTTTATAAAATACCTACCCGAAACATAATTAGTTATTTTCGTAAAAATAAAAGTGATTAAATGACATGGTGCCTAGTTGTAATTAATGACAGTAAAATATCAGCCTGTGGGGCAGAGATGCAGGATTCGGTTTATAATTTGTGATTTATCACTACAATTATTTACAGAGGTTTTCTTCTGAAGGAATGATTTATAAAGGTTTAGCTGTTTTTGGGAATACCATGGGATATTTTCAATTATTGAGGGATGTGCTACTATATTTATTGATGCTATCACTACATGGATGATGTTCTAAATCACTACACCAAAAGCCAAAAACTATTTTTAAGATATTACACTTCCAAGTGCATACACTGTTTAAAATCAGTGTATATATATATATATATATATATATATATATATATATATATATATATATATATAAATTTATATCCTTATCTTTTCACTTTTACATTAGTTTATGACTATCCGAACTTTATAGTTCAGATAGTCATAAACTAATGTAAAATTGATTAATTAAGTTTCACCGAATGTAATGGACTACAAAATTTAAGAGTTAATTTTGTTGTTTAACAACCTGATGCTAGAATAGTGTGAGGAATTTTCTTACTATAGTTTCAATGTTTCTTTACTAGAATGTGCAATTATTTCCACTTACAAGAAATTGAGCTTGGTCTAGTGTTGCATAATGGCATCCACATTATATCATATTTAGTAGCAAAGTATCCCCATACAAATTATCAGGAGTTGCTTGTATTCATATTTAAGTGTTTAAATTAACTTCTTTATTTTACATTGTGCTCTGTTTCTCTATGTTAAAAGGTATATTAATTTCAGAACTTGACAGAATTTAACACAGCACATAACCGAAGGATATCCATGTTGGGCATTGGAGAAGAAGGTGAATCAGGAAGTGGTAGAGTAAGAAAGAGGAAGAAAAGGGGTGTTACATTTAATGAGGATGAAGAAGTGATAAACCCAGAGGATGTTGATCCTTCGGTTGGGAGATTTAGGAATCTTATTCATACAACAGTTATTCCTTCAAAGGTACAATTTAAATTACTGTGGTTTGTGTTATACTTGTGAATTGTTTATATGATTTTAAAATACTGTAACCTTTTCAGTACTGTTACCATTACTCCTAATCGTATGTATAAATTATGAGTCTATTTTGGTAATTTTTCAAGCATTTGGGAATAACTTATTATAAAAAAAACTATTCAACCAATTTTCATATTTTTTTTCTTTGTTGACAACAAACTACAGAACAAAATGGTAAAAGAAACATTTTCCTAAATAAAGAGTATACAAAGTATAAATGATTTATTTTTAAAATGAGAAGATCCACTTGACATAAAAACTGATGAATGGTTCTATCATGTGTAGAACGTCTAATAAGACATATTATGGCCTATAAATACCTATCCTTATTTATGCTACAGGTTTCAAGAGGTTATAAATATCCCTAAGACAGTATAGACGTCTAGTCTTGTATTTAAGCAGCATTTAAATATTTCAGCATCTATTGATGATATGTTAGTAAAACATTTCATCATCAAAAATTTATCAGTGTAGAGCTCTTACTACAGCCTTTGTACACTCTTCCCATCACTACCACAGGATTAGCTTAGTGGATGCCTACCTCTTTCCAAAATCCCAGTACCCACCTGATGCTAAATCTTCTGATATCCTCTGGTGTACATATCTGCCAGCCAAACCACTTTCTTCTTGCAACTCCCAATGCAGTTCACGTGGATTAGGCTTTCCTCTTGGTCCTCATTACACCTCTTGTACTCAGAAGACCTGGAACCCCCTCAAATTCCCATGGCCTGTGACCAGCTCTACAGTAAATCTGAGTCGAGATCTACTTAAGTTTTTTGCCCCACAAGTTTCCCAAGTATCCCCACAATACCTTGGATTTCTTGCACCCCAAAGTCGCATTCCATTCTTTCCTAGACAACCTACCTATATGTGCCTTGATCCTCTTGTGCCCCTCCTTAGGCGGCATGCCCACTGTCCTCAGCAACGATAATATAGTTATACACCTTTGTTTTGCTAAGGCATCCGCTCTCTCATTTGCTACCCAGCCAGAATGTCCTGGAATCCAGGTTAGGTTGAGCAAATTATACTTATCCAGCTATGCTAGAGAAGCTATAGTCCCAGCTACAGCCACTAGCCTTACCTAAAGTGTTCAGAGCTGCCTGACTGTCTGAGCAAATCCAGATGGCCTTGCTCTCTTACCAGACCCTTATCCATAAATATGTTTACTATGATTTTTTAGCCAAATGTTGAAGTTTCATTATTTTTTGTTTGCTTGTTGATTGTATGTGTAGACACTATATTATTGTTTGTTATTGTCTGACTTTTATCATCTGCTACTGTATAGTCGCTGTAAAATCATCTTATTCTTTGTAACTGAAGGGAATATCTGTCTCGATCATTCTACTTTATTTGATACCAGTTTACATTTTCAACTCCCAAAATATCTGAATTAAAATATATCTGAACAAGTTAAATGAACAGTTTGGCATTTCTAAACATATTGCATGAATTTCATGAATGGTTAGATTATTTATTCTGAATGATTATTAATCTGATTGATTATTTTATCTGTGATAGCTAATTGCCTTTCATTTAATCTTTTTTCTTGAAGGATTCGAAGTTCATATAATTTTGTGTTCCGTTCTCATTGAATAGTCTTTGTTTTCATAATTTTATCATTTTGTTGCATTTTGAAAATTCATATTCTCAAAATTCACAGAAAATGTTAACAGTGAATTTTAATCATTTGTACTCCAACAATGAGAACGTTTGTTTGGCACGGCACTCTGAACCCGGGTGTGAGCCTGCTTAGCTGTTTGCCACATCTACTCCAAGACTTGCAACACACTGTCTGCACGCTTTTAAAACATTTATTTTATCGGTTACCCTTTCATTTATAAATGCTTTAAATAATTAATATTTTGTAATTATACAATATCTATTATCAGTAAAAGAGAGAATAAGTTTAATTTTTACATTTATACAAATCATATAATTAACTAAAAATTTAATCATTTATATTTCCGATGTGTATGGAAATTCTTAAAACAATTCTAGGGATAAATAATAAATAAAAGAGAAACTTTACAACAAACAAAACTTTAATAAATTTAACAAAACAATTAAAAAATATTTGGCAAACAGGCACTTAAAACTTAGTAATCATGTATGAAAACATGTATACAACAGGACATGTTGTTTTATTAATACCTTTTACCAGAACCACTAACCTAGTAAAAAATAAGGTGTTCTCCACAGTTATTTCAGACTCCATAAAATTTTGTGCCATAATTTAAAAATGCAATACTATAACCTGTTTAGGAGTGGAATGCCAGAAAATTAAAACCAGGTTACACTCATTATCTGAGTGGATATGACAAAAAACATTGCCGGTTGTTGCCTGGCTTCAGAGTACGACACCTAGTGTGGTGCTATGATGGTTGGAGCTAAAATGCATCTATTACAATTAAAAATTTATACTTGACAGTGGGAGTGCAAAGGGTTAATAGAATTTTTTTTTATTAGCAAAATATATTTTGCTTTTTGTGACTTCTGGAATCAACATTTTAAAAGCAAGCCGTCTGCTGAAACTGCTTTATCATGAAGATGGTTGGTATCGTACCATTTTACTAAGATGGTACTGCTTTTTTGACTTATTTCTGTATATTTATCTTATGACTTATGTTCCTTGTCATTTTTACAATGGACTAAAAAACTTATTCTCTTTATTTTCTAAAATTATTCTTTAAACGTTATCAACACACAATCAATATTTTTCTTAATTATTTATTTATTTTACAGAGACAAAGGCTTGAAAGTGGTGTTGGTTTAACCAGTGGCTTAACACAGCCTGAAGAGCGCCATCACAACTTGATGAAGCATCTGCATCCATCCACAATGATGCCGCAACTGTATCATGATGTGCCAGGTACTGGATATTTTGGTTTATCATTAAACTCAGTATTTTCTGAGTTTCAGCCCTTTATTTGTCAGAGTGGGCTTTTCCATGAGTATATTAATTGAACTAATTAGAATAATCTTGTTGAAAATAATGAATTTTTCCTAACAATAAAATAAAGAACATATTTAAAAAAAAAAAAAAACATGAAATGATCCAGCGAGTTATACTGAGAGAATGCAGTCAACCATACATATTTATAGTTTGTTGACTTCTTGTAGCCTCTCATTATATTTACAATGATGTATTTATCAGAGATTAGATGTTTTTTTTCAGGTTGTGTATATTTAACTTCTCATTCTTGTTCCAAATCTCCCTGTAGTGTGCTAAAAATTTTTGAGTCATGTCTGACACTCATCTGTCTTAATAACAAAGCATGCTTTGTCTGGACTTATCCCGTTTTTATCTCTGTACTCAGATTTCAATGTCCCATAAATTCTTAAGTTGAATTCTGTTTTCACAAAGCCTGTAGAAGTTCAAACTATTTCATAAGCCATGGATGACATTTCATGAAGTCTGGAACTCACAAGAGCTTGAGGGATATTCGCCAACTAACGGAGGGGGAAAGTCAGCTAGTTATCTACCCCTGTCTCACATCCAGGCACAGTGGTTGTGGCAGACCGATATCGCAACGAGGTTGACCGACACTGAGTCAGCGGGCTCCTATACCACTAAATATTAAATAGGGGGCTGGCCTACTGTCTTCCTATATTACGCCTCTTATACCCTTCATCACCTGTAGCTCCATGGACAGTCATGTTGTCCTACCTAAGTTATCGCATTCCAGTTTTTCTTATGAAAAAATAATGGTCTTGATTTGCTCTTCACCTAAAATAAAATTTAAGGTCTTAGTGTAAAGAATCCAAGAAATGTAAAACCTTACATGTCCTGTCATCATTCTACAAACTAATGTATAGTTACATATGTATATTTTTAAGTTTGTTACACATTTATTTTGTTTGAACTTTATTTACATACTTTAATCTTTTAATTATTATCGCCATCAGTTGTGGTTACAGTTGTTTGTGTTATTTTTGTGTTTTTGTGAAAAACGTCTAACATCTATGTGCAATAAAGATACTGAGCAACCGTACAAACCTAAATCGTCTGTCCCAGTCATGTAATATTTTCATGTGCCTGTTTCTCAATTTATCCTTTATTAAGGCCCTTCACTTGGTAATAGAATCATGTGATAGACTGAAATATTACATTATCACTTTGGTGAAACACAATTATATACACTAGTAAAGTAACATTTTGGACTACAGAGTAAATGTTCAAATTTTATAAAATAACTACTTTCTCTAAAATTCCAAAGTTTTATAGAACTTTGCAATGTTTTTTTTAATGAAAACTAATTCTTATACTACATTAATGTTCATACAGCAATACCTGTTTATAATATTAACTTGACTAAGGCTGGGCCGATATAAGCACACTTAGTGTGTCCGTTATAGAAACTAATAGGGTGTAAATAGCATACCAATATACAGACTGTGTGAGAGACTTTGATTTTTGAGTTGCACAGAAATGCTACAATGGACATAGAGATATGTTGACGCTTTTCTCTGGATTGTACAGCCTTGATTTCCGCAAGCCAAACAAGTGCTCAGAGACTGACAGATTTACCTAGTGGCAATAGTCTAAAACTGCAATCTCTTGGAAATAAATAAATAGACACATATAAAAACATGCAATTGTATGATATATTTTCATATGTGTCTATTTATTTATTTCCAAGAGATTGCAGTTTTGGACTATTGCCACTAGGTAAGTCTGTCAGTCTCCTATCTAGACCAACAAATTCCTCTCTCTCTCTCTCTCTCTCTCTCTCTCTCTCTCTCTCTCTATATATATATATATATATATATATGAAGTTAATATATTACTATTGTAAGTAATTTTATCCACCATTAATTGCAATAATTTTACCTTGAGTGATGAGGCACCTTTCGGTCAATTGACCATTGTCGAATCACTGATGTTTCTCTGTTGTAGATGTTCGGTCTGTGAAGTTGGTGTTTGTTGACGTTACACGCACTTTTTCTTGATCTGTGTGTATGATATTTCTATATAGTATGTCTTCTGTATATGTTGTTTGTAGATTCATTAAGTTGTTGTGTATGTTTTTATAAATGTGGTATTTTTCTAGTGAGTTTAGTTCTATTGGGTTGTTATTTATTTCAAGTATGGTTAGGTTATTTTCGTAATTTGTTATTTCGTGTTTATGGGATATTAGGTGTGCTGCAACATTTGATACTTTAGAATTTTTGTTTTTGAATGCTCTATAATGCTCTTCAAATCTTATTTTAAATGTTCTGGTTGTTTTTCCTATGTAAAAAGCGTTACAGTTGTTGCATGTGATTTTGTAAATTCCTGATAGGTTATGTTTTTCTGAATTTGTTTTGTGGTTTGAGGTCAACACAAACCACAAAACAAATTCAGAAAAACATAACCTATCAGGAATTTACAAAATCACATGCAACAACTGTAACGCTTTTTACATAGGAAAAACAACCAGAACATTTAAAATAAGATTTGAAGAGCATTATAGAGCATTCAAAAACAAAAATTCTAAAGTATCAAATGTTGCAGCACACCTAATATCCCATAAACACGAAATAACAAATTACGAAAATAACCTAACCATACTTGAAATAAATAACAACCCAATAGAACTAAACTCACTAGAAAAATACCACATTTATAAAAACATACACAACAACTTAATGAATCTACAAACAACATATACAGAAGACATACTATATAGAAATATCATACACACAGATCAAGAAAAAGTGCGCGTAACGTCAACAAACACCAACTTCACAGACCGAACATCTACAACAGAGAAACATCAGTGATTCGACAATGGTCAATTGACCGAAAGGTGCCTCATCACTCAAGGTAAAATTATTGCACTTAATGGTGGATAAAATTACTTACAATAGTAATATATTAACTTCATAAAGTCAGTGAAACGGAAAAACAATGGATAACGTTAAATATCAAGAATATATATATATATATATAATAATATATATTATATCGATTTTTTGGACTAGGAGACTGACAGACTTACCTTGATAAGAGTCCACACTGTAGTCTTGAAATAGAAACACATAAAAGCACTTAAACAATGATATATTTCAACCACACAGTGGTCTTTGTCAATCGAAGAGAAAGGACAAAAGAAATATGAGAGAATGAAATAAAATAATTATAAGTTGTAATCACAGATTGTGTAGAGTAGAAATCAGATGTCACAGATGCACAGATTAAAGATATATATATATATATATATATATATATATATATATATATATATATATATATATTGTTTCCATGAGCATATGAGTGATTATAGTTTATATAAGTCTGTCAGGGGAAAAGAGATAAGGCTATTAGGAGAAAAAAAAAATGAATGGATTTATCTGATGTTGAGGTTAGGGGATTCTCTGGACTTGGTATACCACTGGTATGATAGTTCCCACCTTCTCAGTTCTGAGGGATTGCAATCAGGGGGGAGTGATTTAATTATTTTTGTGGTATAGCAGTCATCAAAAGTTGTGATGTTGTGACTCGCAGCATGTTGAGCTGTTGGTCTATCCATATTCATAATTTTAACATCATGTCTGTGGCCATTCATTCTGATATTCAGACCATCTGTGGTCAGGCCTATGTACTGTGCTGAGCAAAGTTTACATTGTAGCTGGTATATGACATTTTTCGATGTACAATTATGATGACCCTGTATTTTGAAGACCATTTTTGTTGTTTGGCTGTTGAAACAATTTGCTGAGGGGTGTATTGGACACGTCTTGCATCTAGGTCTATTGCATGGGAAGGAGCCATGAGGAAGTTTGTGTGGTTTCTCTGCATCAGGGTCTGGTAGTTTAGGATGTACTAGGATGTTTTTCAAGTTGGGAGGTTGCTTGTACCAAATTTGCGGTGGCTCGGTGAAAAGATTTTTGGTGTGGGCGGAAGCTTGAAGAATTTTGAAGCCATCTCTCAATATCTTGTTGAGTTTATGTAGACCAGGATGGTAGTCTGTTATTAAAGACAGTTTATTTTGTTCTGTTTGTGGTTTATGGTGAACCGAGGATTGTGCTGAATGAATTTGGTTTTCAATGAGTTTTTTTGGGTATCCTCTTCTCTGGAAGGCTGTTGATATCTTTCTATTAAAATCTTCCAATTCCCTATCATTCGAACAGATTCTCTTACCCCTGATTGCTTGACTGTATGGAATGGATCGTTTTATGTTTATTGGGTGGTTGCTGTCGAAATGGAGATATTGTAGGTGGTTTGTCGGTTTGATGTGAATTCCTGTGTTGATATTTCCATTCTGGAGTGTTACCTCTACATCCAAAAAGGTGATGGCTGATGTAGATTTCTCCCAGGTAAATTGAAGTGTGGAGAATTGTGTCAGGCTGTCTAAAAATGCCTCAAGTGTTGAAGCACCCTGTGTCCAAATTAGGAAGATGTCATCTATATATCTATACCAACATAATGGCTGGTGTGTTTGTGTCTTTAGAAAACTTTCTCCCAACAATCCCATGTACAGATTTGCGTACGATGGTGCCATTCTGGTGCCTATTGCTGTTCCCTTTATTTGAAGGTAGTTCCTTCCCTCAAACTGAAAGTTGTTCTTCTCGAGGATGAACCTGGTCAGGTTCACAAGAAAAGGTGTAGTGGGAGAAGGCTTGCCTGGGCGTTTGTTTAGAAAATTCTCTATTGCAGATAGGCCGTGTGCATGAGGGATGTTGGTATGGAGAGAGGTGACATCTATGGTGACCAAAATAGTTACCGGGGATAGAGGTACAGATATTTGTGAGAGTCGATCTATGAAATGATTGGTGTCCTGGGTATGTGATGGAAGGTTCTTTACTAAGGGTTGAAGGTGTGAGTCGAGGAAAGCTGAAATTCTTTCCGTTACTGAATTGCAGCCAGCAATTATTGGTCTACCAGGTGGAGGGATTATGTTTTTGTGGATCTTTGGTAATATATAGAGACCTTTGGTAGAGAGATCTTTGGTAATATATAAACTACCAGACCCTGATGCAGAGAAATCACACAAACTTCCTCATGGCTCCTTCCCATGCAATAGACCTAGATGTAAGACGTGTCCAATACACCCCTCAGCAAATAGTTTCAACAGCCAAACAACAAAAATGGTCTTCAAAATACAGGGTCATCATAATTGTACATCGAAAAATGTCATATACCAGCTACAATGTAAACTTTGCCCAGCACAGTACATAGGCCTGACCACGGATGGTCTGAATATCAGAATGAATGGCCACAGGCATGATGTTAAAATTATGAATATGGATAGACCAACAGCTCAACATGCTGTGAATCACAACATCACAACTTTTGATGACTGCTATACCACAAGCATAATTAAATCACTCCCCCCTGATTGCAATCCCTCAGAACTGAGAAGGTGGGAACTATCATACCAGTGGTATACCAAGTCCAGAGAATCCCCTAGCCTCAACATCAGATAAATCCATTCATTTTTTTCTCCTAATAGCCTTATCTCTTTTCCCCTGACAGACTTATATAAACTATAATCACTCATATGCTCATGGAAACAATATATATATATATATATATATATATATATATATATATATATATCTTTAATCTGTGCATCTGTGACATCTGATTTCTACTCTACACAATCTGTGATTACAACTTATATTTATTTTATTTCATTCTCTCATATTTCTTTTGTGTTTTCTCTTCGATTGACAAAGACCCTTGTGTGGTTGAAATACACCATTGTTTAACCAGTGTTTCTATTTCAAGACTACAGTGTGGACTCTTACCAAGGTAAGTCTCCTAGTCCAAAAAATCTAAATAATCTTTACCAACCAAAACTAACCTATATATATATATATATATAGATTTTTTGGACTAGGAGACTGACAGACTTACCTTGGTAAGAGTCCACACTGTAGTCTTGAAATAGAAACACATAAAAGCACTTAAACAATGATATATTTCAACCACACAGTGGTCTTTATCAATCGAAGAGAAAACACAAAAAGAAATATGAGAGAATGAAATAAAATAAATATAAGTTGTAATCACAGATTTTGTAGAGTAGAAATCAGATGACACAGATGCACAGATTAAAGATATATATATATATAAATTGTTTCCATGAGCATATGAGTGATTATAGTTTATATAAGTCTGTCAGAGGAAAAGAGATAAGGTTATTGGGGGAAAAAAAAAATTGATTTATCTGATGTTGAGGTTAGGGGATTCTCTGGACTTGGTATACCACTGGTATGATAGTTCCCACCTTCTCAGTTCTGAGGGATTGCAATCAGGGGGGAGTGATTTAATTATTTTTGTGGTATAGCAGTCATCAAAAGTTGCGATGTTGTGACTCGCAGCATGTTGAGCTGTTGGTCTATCCATATTCATAATTTTAACATCATGTCTGTGGCCATTCATTCTGATATTCAGACCATCCGTGGTCAGGCCTATGTACTGTGCTGAGCAAAGTTTACATTGTAGCTGGTATATGACATTTTTCGATGTACAATTATGATGACCCTGTATTTTGAAGACCATTTTTGTTGTTTGGCTGTTGAAACTATTTGCTGAGGGGTGTATTGGACACGTCTTGCATCTAGGTCTATTGCATGGGAAGGAGCCATGAGGAAGTTTGTGTGGGTTCTCTGCATCAGGGTCTGGTAGTTTAGGATGTACTAGGATGTTTTTCAAGTTGGGAGGTTGCTTGTACCAAATTTGCGGTGGATCGGTGAAAAGATTTTTGGTGTGGACGGAAGCTTGAAGAATTTTAAAGCCATCTCTCAATATCTTGTTGAGTTTATGTAGACCAGGATGATAGTCTGTTATTAAAGACAGTTTATTTTGTTCTGTTTGTGGTTTGGGGCGAACCGAGGATTGTGCTGAATGAATTTGGTTTTCAATGAGTCTTTTTGGGTATCCTCTTCTCTGGAAGGCTGTTGATATCTTTCTATTAAAATCTTCCAATTCCCTATCATTCGAACAGATTCTCTTACCACTGATTGCTTGACTGTATGGAATGGATCGTTTTATGTTTATTGGGTGGTTGCTGTCGAAATGGAGATATTGTAGGTGGTTTGTCGGTTTGATGTGAATTCCTGTGTTGATATTTCCATCCTGGAGTGTTACCTCTACATCCAAAAAGGTGATGGCTGATGTAGATTTCTCCCAGGTAAATTGAAGTGTGGAGAATTGTGTCAGGCTGTCTAAAAATGCCTCAAGTGTTGAAGCACCCTGTGTCCAAATTAGGAAGATGTCATCTATATATCTATACCAACATAATGGCTGGTGTGTTTGTGTCTTTAGAAAACTTTCTTCCAACAATCCCATGTACAGATTTGCGTACGATGGTGCCATTCTGGTGCCCATTGCTGTTCCCTTTATTTGAAGGTAGTTCCTTCCCTCAAACTGAAAGTTGTTCTTCTCGAGGATGAACCTGGTCAGGTTCACAAGAAAAGGTGTAGTGGGAGAAGGCTTGCCTGGGCGTTTGTTTAGAAAATTTTCTATTGCAGATAGGCCGTGTGAATGAGGGATGTTGGTATAGAGAGAGGTGACATCTATGGTGACCAAAATAGTTACCGGGGGTAGAGGTACAGATATTTGTTGTGAGATCACCAAATATCTCTCTCTATACCAACATCCCTCATTCAC
Organism: Prosapia bicincta; assembly: GCA_036971475.1. Lineage (NCBI taxonomy): Eukaryota > Metazoa > Arthropoda > Insecta > Hemiptera > Cercopidae > Prosapia > Prosapia bicincta. Next base: position 144,340,873 of record JBAIZL010000004.1, on the reverse strand, counting down.
ACGGCCTATCTGCAATAGAAAATTTTCTAAACAAACGCCCAGGCAAGCCTTCTCCCACTACACCTTTTCTTGTGAACCTGACCAGGTTCATCCTCGAGAAGAACAACTTTCAGTTTGAGGGAAGGAACTACCTTCAAATAAAGGGAACAGCAATGGGCCCCAGAATGGCACCATCGTACGCAAATCTGTACATGGGATTGTTGGAAGAAAGTTTTCTAAAGACACAAACACACCAGCCATTATGTTGGTATAGATATATAGATGACATCTTCCTAATTTGGACACAGGGTGCTTCAACACTTGAGGCATTTTTAGACAGCCTGACACAATTCTCCACACTTCAATTTACCTGGGAGAAATCTACATCAGCCATCACCTTTTTGGATGTAGAGGTAACACTCCAGGATGGAAATATCAACACAGGAATTCACATCAAACCGACAAACCACCTACAATATCTCCATTTCGACAGCAACCACCCAATAAACATAAATCGATCCATTCCATACAGTCAAGCAATCAGGGGTAAGAGAATCTGTTCGAATGATAGGGAATTGGAAGATTTTAATAGAAAGATATCAACAGCCTTCCAGAGAAGAGGATACCCAAAAAGACTCATTGAAAACCAAATTCATTCAGCACAATCCTCGGTTCGCCCCAAACCACAAACAGAACAAAATAAACTGTCTTTAATAACAGACTATCATCCTGGTCTACATAAACTCAACAAGATATTGAGAGATGGCTTTAAAATTCTTCAAGCTTCCGTCCACACCAAAAATCTTTTCACCGATCCACCGCAAATTTGGTACAAGCAACCTCCCAACTTGAAAAACATCCTAGTACATCCTAAACTACCAGACCCTGATGCAGAGAACCCACACAAACTTCCTCATGGCTCCTTCCCATGCAATAGACCTAGATGCAAGACGTGTCCAATACACCCCTCAGCAAATAGTTTCAACAGCCAAACAACAAAAATGGTCTTCAAAATACAGGGTCATCATAATTGTACATCGAAAAATGTCATATACCAGCTACAATGTAAACTTTGCTCAGCACAGTACATAGGCCTGACCACGGATGGTCTGAATATCAGAATGAATGGCCACAGACATGATGTTAAAATTATGAATATGGATAGACCAACAGCTCAACATGCTGCGAGTCACAACATCGCAACTTTTGATGACTGCTATACCACAAAAATAATTAAATCACTCCCCCCTGATTGCAATCCCTCAGAACTGAGAAGGTGGGAACTATCATACCAGTGGTATACCAAGTCCAGAGAATCCCCTAACCTCAACATCAGATAAATCAATTTTTTTTTTTTTTTTTTTTTTTTTTTTTTTTTTTTTTTTTTTTTTTTTTTTTTTTTTCCCCAATAACCTTATCTCTTTTCCTCTGACAGACTTATATAAACTATAATCACTCATATGCTCATGGAAACAATTTATATATATATATATCTTTAATCTGTGCATCTGTGTCATCTGATTTCTACTCTACAAAATCTGTGATTACAACTTATATTTATTTTATTTCATTCTCTCATATTTGCTTTTGTGTTTTCTCTTCGATTGATAAAGACCACTGTGTGGTTGAAATATATCATTGTTTAAGTGCTTTTATGTGTTTCTATTTCAAGACTACAGTGTGGACTCTTACCAAGGTAAGTCTGTCAGTCTCCTAGTCCAAAAAATCTAAATAATCATTACCAACCAAAACTAACCTAAAAAATATATATATATATATATATACATATGAATGGAGTTCATCAAACATTTCAACATTCTTTCCTAAATAGTTGAAAAACTTTGACAGATCAAAAGTTTGTATAATAATTTGAAGTGACCTTGACTTCCTGTCCTATTTTTTTAAAAATACAACTAAACAAAAGATCAAAGGTTATTGCTTCGTTCAATTCCATTGTGAAGAACCATGTTATTCAAAAGCCTGTGTTGTGTCATCAGCCACTTATGTTGCATTGGTCACAATAAGTGAGCTTGAGTGGGTCTGACCTTAATTGGAAAAAAAAAATTTTGATAGTGGAATAATTCTTCATATTAAATAACTTTACAACCCAGAAATAGATGGTTTTTATTAATTGAATAGTTTTTAGTGTTTACAACTGAATATTCCAGTGCTTTTTTTGACGTGCAGAAAAGGTAATGTTGGCCAAAAAATAAGCTAGCGCTGTAAAGTTCTTAGCATTTTTCAGAAGAATAATAGCTTTGTTTAGTTTATGGAACAATTAAACTAGTAACTTTTTATAAAGTCTTCATTTCTAGAAATATTATTCATAGTTTAAAATACTTCTCTTGTAATGCAGCAAAAATGTGCTTCCTCTATTAAGTTACTACATAAAACAGGTTTTCTTTGTTATGACAATTGTGATTGTCTTGTTTTGTCTGCTATCATTACGAAAGTCAGCTAGAGATGAAATGTGCAGAAGATTTCTCAGAATTTTCTGTTTATGGGAGAATGTGCTACATCACCTTATTTACAATAGTTGGCTATTCTAGAAATAATTACTGGTTTCATAGATAGTGGTGTAAACAAAGCACTGGATATCACAGACTAATTGGTCACCAACAAAGATAAGACTTTCAACAAAAATTATTATTATTTGGGTAAGTTGATATTGTATCGACCTCACACCTATAACGAGTAGGGGACATTATTGCACTATTACTTACAACGTTACTATATAGCTATATTAAAATATCTTAATAAAGTATCCAGTTAGGATAGATTTGGTTGTAATTTTATACAACATTACTATATATATATCTTTATTAAAATATAACTATGAAGGATCCAGTTATGATAGATTTGTTATTAATGTTTATTTGTCCACTCGAAATAATAATTGAATAAATGATGAGACGGTTGAATATCGAGTCAAAATGGTTTTATTTAATTATTGCAGTAAGTGGGTTATTGTATTAAGTTTGTGACTAAAATTTCATTGGAAAATTTTTTTAAAGTTTTTAATTTCTGTTGTTGAGTGTACTTGTATTTTATAGTGCATTGTAAAATTGTTTTCAGGCTTCATAAGGGCAGCAAATCACTTGCCAAAACGTTGCAATAAATAAACAAAACAATTTTGAGTTGATATTCAATTGTCTTATCATTTAGGAAAGATTTGGTTGTAAGAAATGTAATAGTTTAATGTAAATGTTGATTTATGTATATTTTCATTCCGTAACATACATTCCCTATAAGTGTGAGGTCAGTATAATATCAAATTGCCATTATTTTTGTAATGATTTTATGTAAATATTCTCATAAGAAACTACAATTCAGTTTTGACATAAGATACTTGTCAATCAGATATTTTGTTAATATTTTATTTCAAGCTTTTTGAATTAATTAAAATCATTCATTTGTTTTCAGGTTCTGAGACTCATCCTGTAGCCCCGAACCCTGTCCTCTTTTCTTCTGCTTTAGCCTCTCGTCTTGGTTTAGCCTTACCAAATCCAGCACCTGATGTGGATATGGCACCCCCTACACCTGTGGTTGTTCAACAAGACATGCCAGTAGAAACACCTAGTGCAACTAACATTGTAGAACCTAAGAAGAAGAAATATGCAAAAGAAGCATGGCCAGGAAAGAAACTTATGCCAACATTGTTGGTTTGATATAACAGGTACAATTTTACACATTTAAACTATTAAACAGTATTTATACCTCTTACAAATAAGACCTATAAACCCTACTTAATTGAATTTAAATTAATTTTTAAAAAATATAATTTAATAAAAAATAAAATATCTGTACTGGAACAATATTTTATATAAATAAAAATCGATTTTTACTAACTTACAACTAAGAGTTAAATTTATCTTGCACTAAATAATTTTCTTAAATAATCCTACAATATGGTTATTAAGCTGTGATGCCCTAAAAGAATTCATTCCCTGAGATATAGTAACTCAAAGGATTAAATATCAGTAAGTTACATTTTTAAAGTTAAAGTTCAGTGACTGGTTAAAGTTAAAGTCCAGTGACTGGTTCTCTGGCAGAATTTGGAAGCAGCGGTACAAGTTCTGGGTCATGTCAGATCTGCTTATTTCAAATTTACTAGATTCGGCTGTCCACAGGCAAGTGTGCATCTACAGGAAAATGGCCAGGAGGATTTTGCGCTGGGTAGGTAGACAGTCGCATTAGGTAAATGGTGAGAAAATTCAATCCACAAATATTTATTTCAGCATTCCATATTTTTAGTTGTAATTTTTAATAAATTTATTTAAATTAATGTAGTTATTTTACAAAATAATTGTGACTATTACAATCTCAAATTAAATAGTTATTTATTTATTATTAGTCTTTTGTTTTTGTTTTTTTGTAGATATCTCAGCATTTGTTTGCAAAAAGTGTTTATGGTTATTCAAAATTAGCCTGACCATTGTCCTATATGTTGAACATGTTAGGGACCCAATAACCCAATTTTATATCATCTATGTCTGAGGCATGGGGGGAGTTTTAAATACATCGCTTTAAAAATATCAATTAAAAAATATATACCAAACACCCAGTAATCCATTAACTTGATAATTCAACATTTTGCATTGCCATTCAAGTCAACACATAAGAGAGCAAGGTAATAAAAACACATTAAATAGTACAAAAATAACTAAATACAGTAGAGTCTTGATAATCTGAGTCCTAATATTTCGAGCTTCCGTTAAATTCAAACGCATTTCTATTTGAGCCTACTTTATCATTTTGAAAGATGGTGAATCGAGCTTCCAAGAAATGAGTCATGCTTCCAAGAAATGTTCAATTCTATACGGTATCCAAAGGAAATTAATCGGGTTTCCAAGAATTGTTTATAGCCATACAGTATGCTAAAGAAATGAGCCAGTCTTATAACAAATGTTCATATACAGCTCTATAAACTTATTGAGTGCATTTTAATTACATAAGGGTTTGTTAAAACTCCTATTTTTTCTAATCCACAGATACGTATTTCCGTGTAATCCGAGTTTTTGGTAATCCAAGGAGGTTTTGGTCTCATCTACCTCTAATTATCGAGACTCTACGTTAATCTGTAATAAGTTACATGTTTAAAACGTAAAAATAATATGATATACGAATAAGTCCAAATTAAATTTAAAGAATAACAAATTATTCAGCTTGCTAGACAAATTCAATACTAAGTGATGCAATGCTGGCCATATAAACAAAATCAGTTGTTTTCCTGAAAGTTGTAAATAAGAAAGAAACATTTTTCATAAATAATTGATAGTTCTTTAGGTAGATAGATTTTTATTTGTTGATCTGTCAAAATTAAGTGTCATTGTTTTCCAAATGATTTTAATATGGACTGGGAGAATTTTAAGAAAAAATTTATGTATAAAGCCTTTTAAAATGTTCAACCAAAAATACGTATAATAGTGGAAACTGTCATTTTCAAAAACTATAAATTAATAACTTGATCAATTAGAGTTTTAATTCAATCAGCACTGCAGTACATTTTATTTAATATGCAGAACATACCTTTAACGTATTGTAATTTATATATTTCACTATGAACCTAAAATTTTGTTATTATTAAAATCATAGTATAAGATTTATCAAAACAATATGTGACTCCTAACCAGGCGCGTATCCAAGGGGGGGCCATGGGGCGATTGCCTCCCCAACCCTCAAGAACTTTGGGTTTAAAATCGACAATATATTATTAAATTAGGACTTTCTATTAAATTAGACTTTTACTTAAGTTAATTCGTCTTTTATTGTAAATAAAAAATACAATTTTAATTTTTAATTTGAAAATGTGATGTGTTCCCTCGGCATACCCTCGTAAACGTCTAAACGTTTTAACAACAGCTAGCGCTAGTGAAGCTTAATCTCGAACATATGATTTTCAATACGTAATTTTGCAAACGTAATATTCGCAGTTGACTCCGGAATTGTTCGTGGTGGAAGAATAACTACTTATATTAATTAATAAACCATTTTTATAATAATAGCTTATTATGAAATTAATAATATTCTCTAGCCACAAGTGTTATCGAAACTGGAATAACTATTTATTAAAAAGTCTAATTTGCTACGAATTTTTATCACGTTACCGATTTCTAACGCAAGCGTAGAAAGAACTTTTTCTGTTCTATGTTTTTACATACACGCACGCGCGCGCACACACACACACACACATATTATATATATATAATGCATCGATCGCCCCCCCCCCCAAAGCAAGTCGCTGGATACGCGCCTGCTCCTAACACAATTTTTATCAACAAATAATATAGGTATATTTCCTAAAATGCTAGTTACATGGTACACAATAGTTGCAGTAATTCAGTGTGGAATTATTGTTTTAAACGCTATAAGTCGGCCATAAGTTGCCTTTATAAAAGAGCTTTTACTGTAGAATCCTGAAAGCCTACTTCAAAAGGTCTATACACATCATCTGTTTTATATCAAAATAATTGTGTAACATTTTTTTCTGTTTCTGTTAGGTACGAAAGCTGTTAAGAAAATAGAAGACTTCAAAACTTTTGGATCATGTTTTACGTTAATGTAAAAACTTGAATGAGATCCTATCGACAATCCCAAGTACCCTTTTTCATACAAAATGTGCATTGGTTACAGAGAGATTGTTAATGTAATATATTCTTTTGTTTAATGGAAATTGAAAGTGTTGTGTTGTGCATCAGTTAATTGTGGATTTACTGAAGTGACATTTTTAGTCATAGAAAATCAGCCTTACAGTGTTTTATTAGTTTTAAGTAGTAGAAATCATATCCAGGAATTTACAATAAATGAATTGATAACTAATTATCAAGCAATAAAAATTTGTTTTAGTTTTAATATTTTAAATGATTGAATACAAATATGTGTCATTGTAGATCATATTGTTTTGCTCTATTGATTTAAGAAAGTAACAACCAAGTAGAGTGCTTTCATTTTTAATCTTCTCATACCTGATTGTAATCATAGTCAAACTGGGAAACACTTAGAGATTTGGAAACCCACAAATTAGTATTAAGCTTTAAGAGGGGCAGCACTTATAGGATATCTCCTCTTGATAGGGATTCAGAAAGGTTAATATTAATTATAGGTAGGGTAAAAGTTGGAACATGAATCTCCATTGATATGAAGGAATCTTGATCTAAAATATAACTTACAAGGGCATTGACACAAAGTACCTTTAGAGAGATGCTGTCTAGTAGTAAAAGTTTGTGGTTGCATTCTACCAATTTTGTTTAATATACATTTTTTAATAATTGTTGAATATAAAAGAACTTATTTACCACATATGAGGTGTCCAGGCACCCACGAGTATAAAATTCATTGAAGCCTAGTCCTTTAATAGGCCTCCGTCTTTATCTGCCTGGAGGTTTTTCAATAATATATAAAAAATTCCTGACTTGTAGTAAAATATGACATTTACAGCATATTATATATGTTTTTAAAACGTTCATTGCCAATCACGAGATGTCAGATCTCACCGGATGGCCGATCACGCGATATCGCGTGGCCGTTACTATCCAAATTCTAAGTGAATTATTATAGCAGCCACCACACAAAATTCTAATTTCCAGCTTGGCAATGAACGTGTTAAAGGGAATGAAACAACTTTTCAAAAAATATATACATATGAATTAAATTACATTCATACAGATCTAATTATGGTCCCCTGAAGAACGTATAAAAAGTCAAATAAATAGTTAAATGAATAAAGAATGTATAAAGCAACACTGTACATCACTACACGCATTTTACATTGGTTGTTGTTTTTGTAACCTAATTAAATGTTCTTTAACATAATTGCTGCTAGTAATGAATACTCTAGACCGGAGGACCATACGTAAACCTACGTAAATAGAATGTTTAAACACAAAAGCTATAAACACTATGACACAACAACTGTCTTTTAAAGAGAATAGGTTTTAAGCGCTACAGCTTACCTAGAAACAGCGGCTTGGCAGTCCTTCACTTGGATAGGGTAACTCAAATGTACCTGTAACACTTTGACGTTAATTAAAAACTGGGGTCTACACACAAAGTCATGATGGAGTGCACTCAAGTAAAATAAAGTCACTTTTATACACTAAGTTCTATAATGTCCTAGGTTAAACTTTCACTAAACACTTAACGTTCGTATCCCACGTAATTGCCGAGAAGATCTGGTTATAAATGTCCTTATTAAGGCACGGAACGTACTAACGCGCGCGGTTGCAACACATTGCTTTGTCCAATGAACACAAAGAGCACTTTGCTAAATACACTTGTTTGAACTCAAGTCGCGGTTAAAACTTTATTACGCACACTCGTTACTTAATTCACGGTCAAGTACTGTTAATTATAGTTCATATTTGAGGATGACAGCGGTTAAAAGCTGTGTACGGCGGTTTTACTTCGCGGTGTAACTAGGCTCTCAAAGCAATTCCAATCAATACTGGCCACGAGGAAAAGACTGAACAAAAATGCGCAACAAGGAAACTAGCCTAGAAAACTGGGTCAAACGCATAGACCACGCGTTTGCAACAAAACCTTCATAGCAGCTGTTAGAGGTCGCGGCAAAAATACAAATTCTAGAACTCAACGAAACCTGTACTTAACATACCGCCCACCAAAACGAAGGTTTTTAACTCAAGAAAGTGAAGGAAGACAATGAGCGGCATATAAGATCAGGCAGGAGTCTAACAGAACTAAGACAGGGGCGGTATAACTATAAGTTTGTGGACCGGGCGCTTAAGAAGCGCATGGGCGGTCTGTATAGTGGCGACCCGACTGACATGATCAGGGCCTGGATGAAGATCCATTATGCGTCCCATGGGCCAGCAGAGGGGGTCCGTGTGCTCACCAGAGATAAAGACTAACTGTCCTTTTGTCAGTGGAATCGAGTTCTGGTTCCATTTGCGACGTTGCATTTGCGTGTGTAAGTATTGAGTGGACCAGATTTTCCAAAAGCGGTTAGACATGTGTTGCAGGAGAGACCAACGTGATTTGAGTGGAGGGTCCTTGAAGAACTCGGCTGGGGGGGATAATAACGGACGGCCGATGAGAAAATGCCCTGGTGTAAGGAAGGAGACCAATTCATTAGGGTCTGGAGAAATATCGAATATGGGGCGACTGTTGAGGATGGCTTCAACACGTATGAACAGAGTGGATAATTCTTCCAACGTTAGCACATTATGGCCAATAGTGCGGTGAATCAGTTGTTTGGCGGATTTTATAGCAGCTTCCCAAAGACCGCCGAAGTGCGGGGAGGCAGGTGGATTGAAGTGCCAAGCAATGCGTTGTTCAGCTAGTTGGGTCTGAATACGGGTTTGGGACTTATCTAGGAAACGATAAACGTCCTTGAGACGGTTAGAAGCGCCGGTGAAATTAGTACCATTGTCAGTGTATACATGTGCGGGTAGTCCACGTCGTGCGGTGAAACGGTGAAAGGCGGCAAAGAAACTGTCAGTGGACAGGTCTGCGACCAACTCCAAATGAACAGCTTTGGTGGCCATGCAAACGAATAGACAAAGGTAGGACTTGAGCAGTTTGGGTGTTCTCAGATGATTTGCTTTGGTATCAAAGGGTCCAGCGAAATCAATGCCCACTTGGTTGAACGGAGGTGAAGGCGTTACTCGTGCAGATGGTAGGTCAGCCATTATAGGCGGGGTAGGTTTAGCATGCATCCGAAAGCATCGAAGACAAGCATGAATCCGCTGGCGTAGCAGCGAACGCAGTGCAACGATCCAGAATTCCCGGCTGATCATAGCCTGGGTGGTACGTGGTCCGGCGTGTAGCGCTAGCCGATGGTAATGGTCACAGATGAGGTTGACATAATGATGTTTTTTGGGTAGCAGCAGTGGATGTTTAGCCTCGTAGCTAAGTGATGAGTGCTGAAGACGACCGCCCACCCTGAGTAATCCGCAGGAATCAATGAATGGAGTTAAAGGCCGCAAAGAGTACGCTACTCGTCGTCCAGCTTGAAGATCCTTTAAGGCGTCTGGAAAGGCTTGTTGCTGTACTAGTTTAACGCATAGCGATTATGCACGATTCAGTTCTGGCACGGAAGGCGGTTGGAACGTAGAGGCAGTCCGACGGGTTCTAGCTTGGTAACGAGTCTGGTGAGAATGCGTGCGAGTGTTGCGTATGCGACAATTTTTGATAAACCTCAATACATAGGAGAAAATGCGATGAACCATCTCCAGGTCTGAATATTTAGAGATGACTTCAAGCAATGGGTTGGGCGGTTTTGACACAGTGAGGTGCACTAAAGCTTCCGTCCTATTTTCAGTTTGGTAGAGGTTAACGCCGGTGGGGCGAGTGAGCGGCCAGTCAATTGGGGGTTGCTCGAGCCACTTAGGTCCGTGCCACCATAAATGATGATCGGCGAGCTGGCTGGGGAGGCATCCGCGTGACGCAACATCAGCCGGATTGTCCAACGTAGAGATATGAAACCATTGATCAGGCGTGGTAGTGGAGGTGATTTCCACAATGCGGTTGGCGACAAACGTTTTCAGTTGATGAGGTTGCGTGCATAGCCAATGTAACACTATTTCAGAGTCCGTGAAGAACAGGGTTTGAGAATTAGTTATGAATGATAAAGTACCCTTAAGTGATTCATACAATTTGGTGAGGAGTACGGCGCCGCATAATTCCAACCGAGGTATAGTGAGTACTTTGAGGGGAGCTACTTTGCTTTTGGCCAGCAACAGTTGAACTGTAACTATCCCATCTACCTCTGACCTGAGGTAGAGTGATGCAGCGTACCCAGATTCAGATCCGTCACAGAAGCCTAATATATGGTGATTCACTGACCGTGGTCCTACATGTCTTGGTATTTGAATAGCTTCCAGGCACGGAAACTGCGAACTAAATTCTTGCCATTGGGTCTGTAAGGTGGCGGTTAAGGTTTGGTCCCAATCGAGTTTGGCTTGCCAAAGTTGTTTGATGAATAACTTAATCCAGAATGTCACGGGAGTGAGAAGGCCGAGAGGATCAAACGTGCGGGCAACGTATGACAAAATGGTGCGTTTGGTGGGTGTCTGATTGAATCTTTGAACTTTGTAGGAAAAATTGTCCGAAGCGGGGTTCCATTGGAGTCCGAGGATTTTTATGAGTGAAGAGTCATCCTGAAAGAGCAGCGGGTTTTCAAGGTGTGTGTCAGGAAACGCTTCTAGTAGTGAGGGCTCGTTAGATGACCACTTTCTGAGTTCCAAACCAGCACGCGCAAACATGCTGTTGAGTTCACGGATGAGCAGTTGAGCGTCTTCTTTGGTGTCAGCGCCTGTGACTATATCGTCCACATAAGTTTGGTGCAGTATAGCATTGGATGCGAGAGGGAAAGCTTTACCTTCGTCATGGACTAACTGTTTGAGGGTACGAAGTGCCAGGTAAGCCGAAGGAGTTAGTCCGTAAGTTACAGTTGCCAACTCAAATTCCCGAAAAGGTTCATTGGGAGAAGCTCTGTAAAGAATGTGTTGATGTCCACGGTCTGCAGGGCGTACCAAGATTTGGCGGTACATCATCTTGATGTCAGCGCAGATAGCATACACGAAGAATCGAAACGAAGTGACAAGGTTGGGCAGGTCCTTCTGTAACTTAGGCCCAGACATTAATTGTTGATTCAACGTGTTAGAGTTGCAATCAGGAGATGAGGCGTTGAATACCACGCGAAGCTTGGTGGTTGAACTAGATGCTTTAAGTACGCAATGATGCGGTATGAGGTAGTCCGATGGAGTGGGTGCGGGGTACATGTGGCCCAAAGCAAGGTATTCGGCCATGAATTGATGATACTGTGCGGATACTTCAGGCTGGCGGTTTAAGCGGTTTTCCATTGTGCGGTAGCTAGCCAACACGGCGTTGCGGTTGTTCTCGAGCGTTGCGGCATTTTCCTTGAAAGGTAGAGCAACTATGTATCGCCCAGAGTCGTCGCGAGTGGTGGTGGCGTTGAATAAGTTCTCACAGCGTTGGTCGTCCGGGCTGACGCTTTGGACATGGGGAACTTCCTCAACCTCCCAAAACCTTTGAATGGTTTGATCAAGCGAGTCCGAAGAGGTAACAAATGAATGCGGGTGGTGACACAGGCTGCTGGGTAATGCTCCTAGTATAGTCCATCCAAGCAGTGTTTGGAGTGCGGCGGGTTGTCCATGGATGACCGTGCGCGTTCCATTGATCAAAATCTGGGTGAATACGTCAGCTCCTAGTATGAGGTCGACGTTTGCGGGTTGGTCAAAGTGCGGATCAGCGAGTGGCAGGTATTTGTAACGAGCGTGTATGTTAGGTGATAATGCGGTTGACGGCAGAGGCGTAGTGATGTGCGGAAGCACCGCTGCATCCACGTTCATACGAAAATGCGTATCATATCTGGAGGATAATTGCAATGATACGTTTTCTGAGATGCGGGTAGTCTTTGAAGCGACACCAATCAAAGCTAAGTTTGATTTCCGAGTAGTTAAGCTCAACAATGAAGCGGCGGTTTTCGTTATGGCAGATATTTGGCTGCCACGGTCAATAATTGCCCGAAGAGTGTGCGGATTTCCAAAGTGGTCAGTGACAATTACCTTGGCAGTGCCCAGTAATGCACAAGAAGAACTGAGTTTACAAGATAGGGCGTGCGGTTCTCCAGCGGTTGTATTGGTGCGGTTCTCCGTTGAGCTTAGGTGTCGCGGCAAGGCGCGTCACTGTGGTGACGCTGTATTGTCATCGTGTAACAGAGAATGGTGAGGCTCGTGGCAATGTTGGCAAGTTTTGTCTGATTTGCAGGCGTGCTGATAGTGCGTGCCAAAACAATTAAAACAGCGTCGTGTGCGGTGTATGTGCTGACGCCGTTCCGTAGCGGTCAATTCTAAAAAGCCTGGGCAGCGGAATATGCTATGTATGGCGGAGCAATAAAAACAACCAGCCGCAGTTGGGTCATTACGCGGTGGATTACTAGGTCGCGTTAGCATTCTCAACCGGGAGTTAATTTGACCTAGGGTCTGTGGTGGTGCCAGAGGCTTACTAGTGGGCTTTAAAATTGGTCGAATTGCATGTACCGTAGGAGTACGCAGTTGCATCCGTGGTGGGTATTGTGCAACGTTACTAAGCGGTTCCTTATCCCATTGCTCGGATTCAGTTACATAGTTATCTGACTCATGGCTAGCGGCGGCGGCGGTCGAGGTGGTTGTCATTACTTTAACATGTCGTTTAGTCCTAAGTTGTGGGCTTGTTGGTAATCTCTGTACTACCTCCATGGCTCTCACGTGCTCAGTAAGGAATTTGTTTAACGCTGCATAACTTGGTATGTCAAATGTTCCGATTTGTTTTTCAAATTCTAACCGCGTTTCATCACTGAGGTTGCTCGCGGCTAATTGAAATAATAAGAAATCTGCTAAATCTGGTAATTGCATGGCGTTAAGCGCGTTGACTGCGTTTGAATGTATTGACAAGAATTGGTTAAGTTCCTGATAATTCGAATTCCTCAATTTTTCAAAATCGTTAATCTGTTTAAAATAGAAATCAGCTAATAGCCTTGGGTTGGCGTATCGCTGCTGTAACGTGTCGTAGGCAATTTTATAGTTTTGATCGGATATTAATAATCCTGAAATAATTGATAAGGCGTCGCCCTGTAATGAGCCCTTGAGATATTGAAACTTATGCACAGGTTCAATAGTTTGGTTACGGTGTACCAACGAATCAAACATGTTAATAAAATTTGTCCACTCCTCTATTTCACCCGAGAATATTGGTATCCTAAGATTGGGCAAGTTGACTGATTGTATTTGCACGCGCGGTTGTTCCATGTCGCCCTTTTCTGGTTTGATTAACAATGGGTATTTATTTACTAACCTCAAGTAAATTTGAATAAATTTATTTTTGACCTCGAATATTTTATCTAATTCTTCTGTCGTACTGGTAGTATTAGCGCCTTCAACTTTATCGAAATTTCGCATAAAACTTTCGTGGGCTTTGCGTATTTGCATTAACATACCCTCCGATGGGGTGTTCTCGCCTATTACCTCTACTGCTAACTTAATTTCTCCTAAAATATCCACCAACTTCCTCATCTGGTACTCTACATTAACTTCCATAATTTAAAACACTTTAAGCAAACAATGTCAATTGATATACTGCACTACTTTAACTTTAAACAGCGGACTGTACTACAAGTTCAATCCGGCCCGGAGGACCAATGTTGTTTTTGTAACCTAATTAAATGTTCTTTAACATAATTGCTGCTAGTAATGAATACTCTAGACCGGAGGACCATACGTAAACCTACGTAAATAGAATGTTTAAACACAAAAGCTATAAACACTATGACACAACAACTGTCTTTTAAAGAGAATAGGTTTTAAGCGCTACAGCTTACCTAGAAACAGCGGCTTGGCAGTCCTTCACTTGGATAGGGTAACTCAAATGTACCTGTAACACTTTGACGTTAATTAAAAACTGGGGTCTACACACAAAGTCATGATGGAGTGCACTCAAGTAAAATAAAGTCACTTTTATACACTAAGTTCTATAATGTCCTAGGTTAAACTTTCACTAAACACTTAACGTTCGTATCCCACGTAATTGCCGAGAAGATCTGGTTATAAATGTCCTTATTAAGGCACGGAACGTACTAACGCGCGCGGTTGCAACACATTGCTTTGTCCAATGAACACAAAGAGCACTTTGCTAAATACACTTGTTTGAACTCAAGTCGCGGTTAAAACTTTATTACGCACACTCGTTACTTAATTCACGGTCAAGTACTGTTAATTATAGTTCATATTTGAGGATGACAGCGGTTAAAAGCTGTGTACGGCGGTTTTACTTCGCGGTGTAACTAGGCTCTCAAAGCAATTCCAATCAATACTGGCCACGAGGAAAAGACTGAACAAAAATGCGCAACAAGGAAACTAGCCTAGAAAACTGGGTCAAACGCATAGACCACGCGTTTGCAACAAAACCTTCATAGCAGCTGTTAGAGGTCGCGGCAAAAATACAAATTCTAGAACTCAACGAAACCTGTACTTAACATTGGTGTAAAAACAAATATTACATGTTATATATCATTTTAAAGGTAAGAGAAAATACTCTCCTTCTGAACTAAATCTAAAATCAGATCATCCACGTTTTGATTCAGTTTCATCAGTAAAAGATATGTTGATTGTGAAAGATAAAATTTAACGCGAAAAACAAATCAAAACGTAAAAAATTCGCACTAACAAAACATGCACTATCTAATCAAACAAACAACTGTCTTGTAGCTTCTAGTCACCACACTTTATGAATTAAGTTTTTGTTCGTAAAATCAACTCTGATTAGCCCAAAGTTAAAGACATGAAAAGTAGAATAACTAATATAAAAAACTATATCAACAAAAACGGTAATACGTGAGAATTACTTTGTTGTGGAAATAAATACGGGATCCCATACTAAACACAGAGTTCGGCAGCGTGCGTTAACTAAATGGCCTGTTCTGTACTCCAGCATAGTCTTAAATGCGTTGAAAAATTTTAAATAAAATTATAAGAGAAACTTATAAAATTTTCTATAATTTGTCAAACGAAATTAGTCATGAGTAGGCACTGAATTTTGCTTAGTTAAGCCTAATTTAAATAAAGCTGATTCTAGCTAAGTTTACTTGAATGTAAACTGTAACTATTGCGTCAATGGAGAGAAGTTATTAAACATTTTAGAAAAATCACATGTACAAGAGATCCACATTAGAAGAAGGCCGAATTAGTAACATGTCATTACAATTTAAAAAAAGTAGCTTTTATCAAAATCAGAGCTGGAGATGTTTATAATACTGCGATCCAAAAGTTCGCTTTGAAAAATATAAGAACCGAGTTCATGTTCAAATAAAGTATATTATTTACGATAATTTTGTTCAATAATTTGTTTTTAGATTAAAAATAAAAAACCTGCTATGATTAAATATTGTTTCCAATGAAATTTAATAATGAATTCAGTTAACCTTCGAGGGGGTTCATAGAGTTTCAAACGTGAGCGGGCGCTTGTGGAAGTTTATTCCGCACAAATACCCTTTAAAATTTAAACAGTTTACAATTTTATGAGTGATTTCACAATTAAATACTATATGAATGCATTTTAAAATATTCCAGACATCATTATTGTGCAATTTTAATTTTCTAAACGTCATATTTCTAAAAATATTTTGAATTGTTAAAATGTGTAAGCAATTTATACTAGACCACTGTTTTCACTATGTGAGAAGTGTTTGCTGGTTATTTTTCTGTAATAAAGTAATTCAGTGTCTAAATATTAAAAATATTTTATCGTGATGGTAGGCCCTACATATAAGAATATGAAATTAATTATAATATTTAATGTAAGGAATATTTTGATTCAAATATAATAACCCTAAAAATTAATAGATAAAAAAATATTGGCTTTAGAACACAACAGGCACTAGCAGAATTATACAGTCTTTGTTGAAAAAACAATTCATAATTGTTCATTTCTAAGCTTACTAGTCACCACTAGTGTAGCGTGAACATGGCCCACTCTCATAAGAATTATGTTTCTTCTTGCTGTCCTCCCTTGCTTTCCTGGTTCAGTATACAACAGCATTTTTCGTTTTTCACTAAAAAAAGGTTCTTTTCTATTGTAAAACTGCACTGTAACAGCTTTCTGGCAGATTTTTAGCGGGTTTATCTATATAACATCAAAATCTGATAACATTTCAACAAATTGGTCATTTTCAGATTCACCTAGTTTGTCTTCATTTGTTTGATTTACAATTTCATTGACTTCTTCCTCAGGTTTGACATCTGACAAAGAGACTCGTTTTCACCTGAATCATCAAAGAGCTGTCTAAAAATTTCAGTAGAAAGTATTTATTGATTTTCTTCTTTTTCGACACCACATAGCATTTTACGAATTCTTTCATCTTCAAATGGAACAATAGTAAAATGTGAAACTTAGATACTAAAAACACATTCAACCATAAAATAATAACAACAACAGCAGTAATAATTTTAACTCCACAAAGTCTTTTGTAATGTAAATAACCGCAGGAGGAACTCCTCACAAATAACTTACACAAAAGAGCGCTTGCGGATGAAACCTCCGCAATTTGGCCAAACGCGACAAAGAATAAATTCACACTAAAGCTACGAGGAAAAAATGAACAAAAATAGGTTGGGCAGTTTCCTAAAATGCAGGTTGTGGAGTAACAAGCCAGAAATAAACTCCTGACAACTGGAAAGACATCTTCTTAACAAATAATGATATGTGCTGAGGAAAACTCCGCATGTGCCCTCTCGAAGGTTAAACACATCACTTGCATTCATTATTATCAAATGGCAGAATAATCAGTAAATTTTTTGTAATCTAATATCGATGGCTGTGTAACTAGCTCAGCTTCTATGTCAGAGTAGACTGGACAAATTTGGCATATTCCCCTCTGTTATTTTCACAGCTTGATAAAACTTTAAGTGTTTAAAATTTGCCAAACATTGTGAAAAACAAAACCAATAAGTATTTTCAAATACAAAGTAGCCTTAAAAACATTTAACACAACTAAAACACCCATACACAGTACAAAAACACTCCAGAACAAACAAGACAGGGTCAGAATATACAAGATCCCATGTAACGACTAACCAAGCTTCTACATGGGTCAAACAGGGAAAACATTCACTACACAATACAAGGAGCACAAAAAAAACACAATCCAAATCAAACTTCGCCATTCACATACACAATATAGACACTAAAAAAGTCCTCGGCTAAATAAAAAAAAACAAACAAACTAAACACAACAGAAAACTAAGAGATGTAGAAACACCACAAAAAATAGATTCTAAATGATAAAACACACTCACAATTAAACACTATATTTGAACACATAATTACAGCCACTTTATGAACAACAACAAACTACAGAATACCAATACACCACAGACTGATACGAATGCAACACACCTGAGCTCACGGCGTTGAAAATGCACTGACGTACTGCAAAATTTGTTTGATGAAAAACATCAGTTAAATAGTGTTTTTTTTTTTGTCAAGTGATAGCAATAGTAGAAATAAATATTTCTCTTAATTAAATATTTAAATAAATATTTCTCTTAGCTATCTAATTAATATAATACTTCTACTTGGCTAATAACCAAGGAAAGTCAGATTCATTCTCCAACGTTTTGTCAAAAAATTTAATAAAGAAATTTATTTCTGTGTTTAAATATAAAACATATCGTAAATTGTTATTATTTCTTTTGTAGTAGCAAACCTTTTTTGCACACATACTTTTTAAAAAAATGATGTTTCTACTATTAACACCTTAGAATAATTTTTCAAAATTATTTTGTGAATAATTTTAGACTCTTGCTTGATGTAAGTAGTTCTATCTATTTGTTTAAACAACCCGTGTTTACTTATAATTTAAAATTTGTTTTTTTATGCCTATGTATGTTTATTAATATTACTAGTCCTTCCTTCTGTTCTAAGGTCACATTTCTTTGAGTTTAATATCATTGGTTTCACAAAATGCTACAAATTTTTGTGAAAAAAATATTTAATTACAGTTGCGTATAAATTAAAGTTTCAGTATTTATTAGTTTATTTACATTTCTATATTGCTTTTGTTTTGTGTATGAATTAATTTAAATTAAACCTACACACACAAAAATTGATTCTTTTCAGTTGAAAAGATTTTGAGATATTTAGCTGCAGACAAAGCTTGTGCGAGACATGTGGTTTACTAAAAGGGTTTACATATTGACTTAGGTCGTCTAGCTTTGCATCAACAGGAGGGGTGACAATTTCTAACCTATTGTTGTGATTAAAACCTTGTGTTGAAATCACCAGCTCATGTATTTTTAAAATTTGGAAATACAAATTTTAATTTAACTTCAACACTGAAGAATTTAAATAACTCCGCCAATGTAAAAGTTAGAGTAGAGTGAACATAATATTGTAATTTTTGTACAGAAGGGATAACCAAATTTTATTTTCAAGCTGTTATCAGTCCCATATATCAAGTAATAGATCCGGTATACAGTTAAGCGTGTACAGTAGAACCTCGATAGTCTGACACTGGTAGCTATGTTCTCCTGAAAACCTGGAATTATTTATAAAGTACAATAACAATAAGCAAGAAATAAAAATCAAATGTGTGCAGTACACGCATAAAAAGTTTACCACTATAACAAAAATGTCTAAGACCTACAGATAAACAAAAAAATTAATGTACATCAGAACATTAATAAAAAGTTTTTGTGTTTTAAGAGGTTTTATTTAATTATAATATTTAATCAGTTTGAACAATTTTAAATTAAAACTAACTATAAAATTTGTATTGTAGATTTTTTTTATAAAAACTAGCTTAGAAATGATATGAGTTAAATACTGTTTCTATTATTACCTTTTTTAACATTTCAAACTAATAAAAGCCCATAAATGGAAACACTGCTTGAAATTTTAATTAAAGTTCTGCATTAATAAAAAGACCAACAATGGTTTAAGACTTCTGTTCCAAAGGATGATAACATGCAAGTCATATTTAGTGTAGCATAAATAAAAACCACCTCTGGTGTTATTTATTTTTTCCTTTCCTTTCTTTGAATACAGTAAACCCTAATACAGTAAAACCCCTCATATCCAGATCAATGTGGTAGCAGCCCGATCTGGATTCATTAATAGCGGGAATAAAGACCAGTGCAGCTAATCATGAGTGTCGTCATTGTTTGATTGATTTGTTTACTTCAAGAGAGTTTATTTTCTGACATGTCACACACGAGACTAGACATTTGTGTTTTCTAAGGGATATTTGTCTACTGTCAAAACTTACAGTGTAAATAGGGAAAGATATTTATGGTCCATTGACCTTCTGTCAGCATCTAAACATAATTGATAAAATTCAAACAACTGATAAAAGTTGGGTAAAACACCAAGGTATAAAAATACCATATTAATATAAAGATTTCTTGGAAACCTGACTCATTCCTTTGCTTGACGTAGTGATATCAATATTTCTTGAACGATTCGATTCATTTTCTTTGGATATAAGTATTTCTTGGATGCCCGACTCATTTCTTTTCAAAGAGTTGAAATAGGCTCCAATAGAAAAAGGCTCAAATTGAACAGAAGCTCGAAAACACGTGGACTGGGATTTTTGATAATCAACTATACTTTAATAAGAAGAAAAAAAGTTACTATTGTGTCCCTAACTGTAACTGTGGTATACGCCTGAATTACTTCCATAAATTGTTATAGGGCTTTAAAAGCGGGAAAAAGGAAGCCCATTACAATGATGATAACCAAGAAGTGACATGATTTGTACATAGTTTTAGATTTTCAGAAACAACTTTTTCTATTGCATACATGGTAAATTTTGTAAAATATTTTTTGTTTATAAGGCTGTGCATATTTTATTCATTTACTATCCGGTGTTAACTATAGTCGTTTAATAATCACAAAGTGAGAAAGTTTAAAAAACTTTTAAAAAAGATTCAAATTTTTCCAAATGTACAAAGGATAACATCTCATAAATTTACATTAAATAATTATGTAACTATGTATAACATATTTTACATTATAATTAAATGATACTTAACTAAGTGAACATGTAAGAGATTACTTGCTGACACGTTTCGAAACAATCGTTCCTTTTTCAAAGCAAAGCCTCTACTGGCGGTAAATACAAAGGTTGTTGGGATGAGATTTATGAATGTAGAAGGGATGGGTTAAGTTGGTTGTGTGCTATGTAATGGAACAAGGTGTTGGCTTCAAAATGTGTGTGGTCATTTAAAGTTTTCTTTATCTGTTGTGTAATGTTTGTATATTTTGTATTTTTCTAAAGTTGTTAGTTTTTTTTACTTTGTTTTAATATGTGGAGAATGTTTAAATTAGTATGTATGTCCGTGTGTGTGTGTGTGTGTGTTGCGTAGCTGGATTTTGGGTTTGTGTGGTTTCTTTGGGTAATGTGTTCTTCGAAGCATGTGTAGAATGACCTACCGGTTTGGCCGATATAATAGCTGGGACACTCGTTACATGTTAATTTGTAAATACCAGATAGATTGTATTTGTTTGTTTGTTTTTGAAAGGGTTGTATGTGCTGTCTTAAAGTGTTTGTTGTTTTCGAAACGCGTCAGCAAGTAAGCTCTTACGTATTCACTTAAAAATTGAGATTCGAATCAAGTCTTATCACTGTAGGATCGTATGTGAGTTCTGTGGTTAAGTGTAAGTATCATCGCTTTTAAAGGCTACTAACCTGAATAAAGATCTACTACAAAAAGACAAATCCTATTTGGATATTTTTTAGGTCAAAAAAGCATATTATGTACCAATTTTCATAACAGATAGTTTATTCGATAAAAGACCATACATAACCTTTAAGTATTTCAGTAACTTAAATGATTGAAATAACTCTTGTTTTTCTAGAGACAGTCCATTAGGACGCAAAAAAGAGCAGGTTAAGAAAGATACCTTTAGGGTTTCAAAATTCATTGAAAGAAATAGTACAACTTGTGAAAAAAGATTTCATCTTATGTGGTAAAGATAAGGCAAAACATTTATTCACTTTCAATTCTGTGGAACATGAAATTAGTAAACACCGCAGATATTATTTTAATGGTTTTTTGTTTCATAGACAAGAACTAATTTCATAAACTGTTATGTAAAATAAACAGTTAAATATCCTGCAGACATCTAGAATGAATACACTTGTCACTCCAGTATTGATTAAGATTCTGAATTGTTTAGATTATTTTCCATTGATGTTCTTTGTTAGTTATAATCAATGAACCATATAAGGACTTTAAGTCAATATTGAAACAATTTTCTAACTGGTCAAAATATTATGTGAAAGTTATTAAAGTTCTTTGTTAAAAACTCCAATGTCTCATTTGCACCAAATCAGCTGATTATATATTTATTTGATAAGTATTTTTTTTTTGTCATTAAAAGTGCTTAAAAGACTTTCTCTTTTTTGTAATGTTGACAGTCTATACAACTTTTTGTGCCTTCAACAGACTTCAACAGGTAATTTGTAAATTATAATAGTTGATTAAATTATACTGATTTAATTTATTTAACCCTTAACTGACACCATACGTCTCAGAGACGGTCGCGAATTTAAAAACCCGTGTATCTTCCGCCTATGAATTTTTTGTGCGTCCCCCACCCGTCTACCTTGCAGTTGAGTGATATAGTTTGTGTAGTCCTGTTTGTTTTTGTCTGCGTTTGCCTTTTCCAAAGCTATTTTAGTATAGTGCGTCCCATTCTCCCGTCTCTCAGACGTATCGTGTCTGTTAAGTAACATTATTCGTTCATTCCAAACTTTGTATATAGTGTTTTTAGTGTAAGTGTGTGCTTTTTTACGTTTCTTTTTCAATAAATATGGATTATCAAAACCCTGATAAACCTGGTCCATCACATGGAAGACCAGTTATGAACTTAGTAACTGTGAATAGTGATGGGTTCAATAACGATCTTGAGAATTTGGTGTATGATGTTTTGGAAGGACCTTCAGAACCTGATCCATACGAGGTCCAGATTATCAATATGATAGCGAACACGATTCCGAATCAGAACAGAACAGAAAATGATGATGTGTACCAAGAGTCGTCTAACGAGCATCCAGGTGTGATAGATTCTTCTAGTATTGAACCCCTGCTTCTAGAAGATGGTTTTTTCTATGGAAAAAAAATACGTAGCAGAACACAATTTAAATGGAACAAAGTGCACCAGCCTCTAAATGTTAGAACAAGAAGACATAATATAATTGTGCAGTTACCATGTCTAAAAGCTCCTGCAAAAAAATTGGGAACTAACCCTACTGTTGAGGACGTGTGGGGACTTTTGTTTTCTAATGACATTTTGAATGAAATTATTATGTGGACAAACAAAAAGATTACTTCGATCAGGAGTAATTTTTCAAAACCTCAATCTTACTCATTTGATTTGGACATGATAGAGTTGAAAGGTTTCATCGGACTTTTGATATATACGGCTATTTTCAAATCTAGCAACGAGTCAATTGACAATTTTTATTGTACTGTTGGAACAGGTCGAGACATATTTCGTTGTACAATGTCCAGAAATAGATTTTTATTTTTATTGTTGGCATTACGATTTGACAACCCTGTTGATCGTGAGGGAAGGAAAGATGAGGACCCTACATCAGCAGTTTCCAAAATATTTAATAAATTTTCTGAGAACTCCCGACTCCTTTATTCTCCTGGTCCAACGATGTGCGTTGATGAAATGCTGGTCCCTTTCCGAGGACGCTGTAAGTTTAGAATGTACATGCCAAGGAAGCCTGCCAAATATGGATTGAAGATTTTGTGCATGACAGATGCTAGGACACACTATGTGTACAACTGGTATATTTATAGTGGAAAAGGAAGTTGTGCAAAGGATTTATCAGATGATGAAAAACATTTACTAATTCCTTCTCAAGCTGTAATAAAACTAGCAAAGCCCATTGAAGGGTCACATCGCAATATTACAGCTGATAATTGGTTCAGCTCAATCGAACTAGTGAATGAGTTGTTAAATCGAGGATTGACGTATGTTGGTACCCTAAAAAGAACAAGCCGGAAATTCCTCTTCAGTTTCAACCAAACAAATCACGTTTAGTGAATTCTAGTTTGTATGGTTTCACTAAAGACATAACTATTCTGTCTCATGTTCCAAAGAAATCCAAAGCTGTCATTTTGGTTTCTTCGATGCATTACACACCTTTTGTTGATGAGTGCTCTGGAAAACCAGAAATAATTGCCTTTTACAACATGACAAAAGGGGGTGTTGATGGAGTTGATCAGAAATGTGCCAACTATACAGCCAGCCGAAGAACTAGACGTTGGCCAATGGCTATTTTCTATACTCTTGTTGATGTTGGATGTGGAGTAAATAGTTACATACTTCACCAAAGTTACAAAGACACCAATAGTTAAGTCGCTTTGAATTTATGAAGTGTTTGGCCAACAGTTTAACTCATCCTCATATGAGACGAAGAATCGAAACCCTAAGGAACCTGCCCAGGGATTTAGTTTTTTCAATCCGGAGAATTTTAAAGATTGATGATCAAGAGACAAACTTTGATATCCCAGAATTTTTTGAAACCAGGAAAACGTGCTCTACCTGTCCCCCAAATTGAAGAGACGAACAAAATATCCTTGTCAGCAATGTGGAGTAGCGATTTGTGTAGAATGTTCAAGGAAAGTGTGCAAAAATTGCTTTAGAAAGAAGGACTAAAAAAGAATTGAACATAAGTGAGATTTTTTTCTATTTTACTTTATTAGCACTACCATTATGTTGTATAGCTCTACGACATTGAAATAGCTTTACATTATCACAAATTACGAGTTTAGATTACAAAATAAATATTTTAAAGAAAAAACAATTTTCCGGTAAAGAAAATTTTTTTGTTAGTGATATTAAATTATTTTTAATCGATTTTAAGCATCACTTTGTAAAACGCACTAATATATTAAGATTATGTCATTAAAATAAGTTTTTAAAAGAGTTTAATGATTACTAATTCCAAAATACATAATGGTGTCTGTCAGACGTATGGTGTTTGTTAAGTAATGTTTTAACATGACGTTAGTTAAGGGTTAAACATCATTATGTTTATAAGAATGTTTATCTATATAAAACTATAAACATGTACAAGTAATGTAATTATATATTAAGTGTAGTTTTATTATAGTTAGAAAATATCAAATCAGCTGACCATTTGATGTAGTGATTATTCTGTTTTAAGATACAAAAATATCATTTTGAGAAGAGATTGAAATCAAACATTTAATAAATTTCTATAGTCCAGTTGCATAAAATTTGGTTTTATTGAAATTTCCTTAAAGTTTATAAAAAAAAACCCAAGACAATTTATGTTACAAACTTCTTTCCCATCTTTAAAAAGTGATCAAAATATAAAAAGAAAACATTATTGTAACTTGTGACTAGAGTTGATATTGATATGTGGCTGTTATACAATAATTAGAAATAACAAAGGAAATGAATTAATTAAACTTTTACAACAGATCCTATTATACTTGTATTAAATTACATAAAGGTGTTATGGATTAGAATTTGCATCTGCCATTTATTCTAAATTATTAGTTAGGTCTAGGAAGTTGATTTCGTTCTGTTATCAACTTCTTTGACCTAACGATAACAAAACAAAACAACAAACATGCATTCAAAATATACAGGAAACTCACCACCACAGACAGAGTTATACACAACACATCCAATCACCCCACACAACACAAACATGCTGCCTTCCACTCCATGATACACAGATTAATCAACATACCCATGAGCAATGAAGACAAAATAAAAGTACTAAACACAATAAAACACATAGCCCATAAAAACACACCTCGATAGACAACATAATGTGCAAAAAACAACATACACATAACACAACAAAAAATAATAATACACAAAGACAAAAATACATAACACTTACATATCACGACAACACATCACAAAAAATAGCTTCCTTGTTCCGCAAACTTAAATACAAAGTATCATTCACAACATACAATATAATTACAAAACACCTACACAGTTCTAAAACACACCAGGATAGACACGACAGGGCAGGCGTATACAAGATTACATGCAACAACTGTCCCAGCTTTTACATAGGACAAACAGGGAGTACATTCACCACAAGATACAAAAAACCTGTAAAACAGATAAGAAAGACACAACCGAAATCAAATTTCGCCATACACTTACAAAACACACTACACTCACAGACTGACATCAATCTAAAAATCCTACACTACATCAAAAAAAGCAACAAACTTAACTTAGAAAACTATGAGATTTATAAATACTATCCACATTACATTCTAGATGACAAAACACACTCACAATCAAATACTATATTTGAGCATGTAATTAACAACTACTCTATGAACAATGACACACACAGAACAAAAATACACCACAGACTCATAGCAACACAACCCACCTGAGCAACTGTCTTGTCAGTAATTCAGACCATTGAATAATACGCTGACCTAGTGTGAAACACATCTGCTGAATAAATCAGTGAGTAATGTTTTTTTGCCAAGTTAATACAAAAAAGTGTAATTTATACAAACAACTTCAAAATGTACAACACAAAAACTGCAAGTTACAACAATTTTGTTTTCACTTTGAGTAAATTTGAAAACCTGTACTAAAATTAGTTTTAAAATGAGTTACTGTTCATATCTGAAACATATATTAATATATGATATTTCCTGTTACACAACAGTTATTAAAACTTAGGATATTTTGTAAATAGTAAACTAAAAACAGTGGCTGAGTTTAGCTGTTCTTTTCTTCAGAGAATACTTTATACCTTTCTTAACACAACTAAAATTTTTACTAAAGTGAGAAATGTGTGTAATTAAATAAGACAAATATTTGTTTTAAGAAACACCTTTTTATTTCTTTTAAGATTAACAAATTCTTAAAATCCATTTATGTAACCATTACATACTTCTATTATTATTCAATGACTTCTAACAAATTATCATTACTAATGGTGGCCATGGTGTGGATTGGGATTAAGCTGGTTATACACAGTCTCCAAGGCAGTTGTTACAAGAAATGCTGCAAACCCATATTTAAATCCTCTAAACAAAAATGTTTTAAGTCTGAAAGAATGAGTTTTAAACTCGGATTGATTGAATCTCCAAGCTTCATTTCTATAAAAACAGAAAGAAGTTTTTTTACCATTATATAAAATTACAATTTATAGTAGAATCTCTCTAATTCGACATTTTCTGTAATCCGTAATAGTAATAACAAACATTGTCTACACTGTCAAGAAGTATAGGTGCCATCAGAAATGAATTCTTTAGTACAAAGAAAATGACAGACTTTTTTCAAAACTAAAATGTAAATAGATTTAATATATCTTATTTTTCCTTGCTAGTATTATTGTTCTTACAAGGTACTGTAATGTTTTTATGAAAATGGAGTAACTTACTGTATTTGTAATTATGAACTATACTCCAGGCTACTAGTGTTGTTGAGTTTTTCGGCTGACATAAATAATGTAAGTACAAATTAACTACATTACATATCCATTCACATATTTATGTACTGTTTACCCACAATTACATGTTAATTTCATGACTTCCATAATTTTTTATAATATTTTTCTCAAGTAAGTCACCCCCTCGGTCCCGAACGTGACGAGTTGGAGAGATTCTACTGTAATATATTAAAAACAATTCCCTTTAAATACTACTACGGGCAAGAATTCCATTTTGAAAATAACATACTCTTGTACTTTTTCACAGTACTAAATCTGACCAGACTATTTGTCATTACTTTAAATATTGGCAAGAGTTTCAAATTAAATTTAGAAGGAAGAGCATTATAATTGAAAAACATTGTCAAAAGGGTATGAGATAGTAAAGAAGGTTGAAATATAAGTGACAAAAATAATGTCCATAATTAAAAAGAAAAAGTATGTATTTGAATTTGAATACATTTTTCTGCCTTTCCTAACATTATAATTTTTCCTCTGTTGACGTGTATCAGAATGACTCCTTGTACTTTTCTAATATTAAACTCCTATCTTTCAACTATCATCATGCGACTAAGTTGAAATTCTTAATGGAGTCATTCCGAAACTCGTCAACAGAAGAAAATATTTTAATGTTAGGGAAGGCAGAAAAGTGTACTAAAATATATATAAACTAAGGGCTTGTAGGGGCGAATGCCCCTATTCAAATTGAGACAAATTTTAAATTTATGTATAATAATTTTATTTTTTAATACAAATTAAATTAATATAATTCAAGTTTTTCATATCAAAATTTCCTTATAACCTACAATTTTTGTAAGTGCATTCTTATTTTCATTTTTTTGACCAACCCTATTTTCAATATATATCTTTAATCCATCTTGAGATTTTACTCGACTTAGTGTAACATAAAGTCGATCATGTATAAAAACAGGTTTGTTTAATCGAAGCCCTGGTCTTAAGAATGTTTGACCCTGAGCCCTATTTATAGTATATTATTGAAAATGCAAGTCTTAAAGAAAATTGGTTCCTTTTCATTTTAAATGGCAGGTTAGAATTTGTTGATATTAATTTAATTCTTGGTAAAAATATGATGTTTGATTTTCCAAAACCAGTGACTATTTCTAATTTATTACACTTGTCAAAAATATGTAATGTGATGAGACAAACTCCGTTAACTAAACCTCATCTCAAGTTTATATTTCTAACACACTTTTATTACTGTTAAAATATTTGTACAGCTGTTTCTCGGCTGTACTTAGCTGAAATATTTGAAAATCATACTCAATTGTTTTTCATTGCAATGTATTTCTAATGGAGATTTTGGGTATTTTAAGTTCCTCAAACCCCTATAAATGTTGTAAATTGAGGAAAATGTATATTTTCCCCACACTCATTCGTGCCAGTACCTACAATTTAAGCCATCTCCCAGTTCTGTACAACCTTCTAAGCTCCCACAATTTTTTTCTCTAAATTCGGCTTACGAAATTATATTTATGGATATTTTAAACACAAATGAATATGAGTATATTAAGAATTTCAAAAACAGAATGTATTAAAAATTATTGAGATAAAGTTTGTATGCTTTAGAGAAAAAACAAGGATTAATATACTCATCTTCATTTCTGTTATGAATATTTCTAAATGTTTGAGTACATTTTTCTGCCATTCCGAAGTACTATTGAAGTTTTGAAAATGGAGTTAATCCGAAACGCGTCAACGGAAGAGAATATTGAAAAGTTAGGAATGACAGAAATATGTACTCAAACTTATATAAAACAAGGATTTAGTTTTAAATGAACAACTATAATTGAATAATTCATCCCTGTTAAACCACTGGTCAATGTTGCTAGGTTACAATTATTTATTAAGCCTAGATTTAATCTTGCTATGTTTAAAATTTTGTAAAACTTATAACTCTTCTTCACTCAGAAATATTTGGTGAGTCCGAACAAGAGGAGACATTTTTGCATGTCCTCTTTCAGTGTCTGGAGAGAATTGAAGCTAGAGAGGTATTGAAGATTCTACTTCAACTGAATTGTACATTCGGCAGGTTCTGTTAAACCCTGGATACTGAAAGTTTGTTAGTTATGTGTATGAGACATTGTGCGGTTAGCAATACTTTGATGCTAGATGCACACTCCAAGAAGTAAATTAAAAAATAACTTATCTTCCCTATAAGTGTGCAAATCCTTTATAATGTTTAAGAAATAAAGTTTAGTTTAAAACATTTAAGTAGTGAATCTTAGGCAGGACAGATTAAATACATTTTGTTTAAAAGTACAGAACACACACACACACACACACACACACACACACACATATATATATATATATATATATATATATATATATATATATATATATATATATATATATATATATATATATATCGAAATTATGCCTATTTAATCAAATGAAAAATAAATACAGTAAAGTCTCGATAATTTGCAGTAGATGGGACCGAGACCTCTTGGGATTACACAGAAGTACGTTCTTGTGTATTAGAATAATAGAACACTATAAGAACATTTCTTGGAAACCCGATTCATTTCCCTTGCATGCCGAATTGATATAAACATTTCTTGGAAGCTCAACTCATATTCTTTGCATACCGTATCGATATAAACATTTCATAAAAGCCGGATTCATTTCATTTGCATACTGTATTGATATAAACATTTCTTGGAAGCTCGACTCATTTTCTTTGCATACCGTATTGATATAAACATTTCTTGGAAGCACAACTCATTTCCATTCCATACAGGATGGCTATAAACATTTCTTGGAAGCTTGACTCATTTCCATTGCATACGGGATGGCAATAAACATTTCTTGGAAGCTTGACTCATTTCCTTTGGATACTATATTGATATAAACATTTCTTGGAAGCCGACTCATTTCCTTTTCAAACCGCTGATATAAATATTTCTATGAAGCCCGACTCTCATTTTCTTTCGAGACTCTACTGTATTCTATTGAAAAATTATTTAATCTTAATTTTCTGTAGATCTATTTGAATTTGTGTAATAAAACATGGCATCGTGCTTCATTTGCAAATGTGATTAAATCATATTCTTATAAGTTCTCAAAGTCAAAAAATGACACAAAATGGCATGTTTATTGTGCTTAGAAAAAAAAGGCAGGTTGAGAATGGCTTGTTGGCTCAATAAGTGGTCAATGAGCTAAAATAAAAATTATCACTGCTTAGTACACTATAATAAACTATAGTTCCTATAATAAACTTATAAAGCTGACCTACTAATTGTACTATTTTTTTTTTTTTATTAATGGTTAAGTGCATGTTTTAAATTAGTATTGTATTACATTATAACTCTCCCAAATCCATTTACTCTTATTTTATTCTTATAATAATTATAGTGAAATAACACCTCAGTTTGTACTCCCTACCAACAAAGAAGAAGTTTAGGCTTACACAGGATATTAAACTGAATAACTGAAGTTCATTCAACATAATTTCTTGGTGATTTGTTTTAAAATAGAGTTTAATAATTACATGTAGCGGTTTTTTTGTGTTTACCTGTTTTATAATAGTAATAATGGAATGTTTATTTTATATTTTAAACTGTAAATAATTCATAACAACATTTAAATAGTTTTGAGGTTAACATGCACTTAGAAGACATTGCTAACGAGATATCAAAACTTGTGTTGAAACTACATACCATATGTTGTATTGTGCATTTGTACTGAGAATTGCAGTCAGCTCTTTGTTCTTTTCCGACTCAGGCAGTTGTGTTCGAGTCTCCTTATTGTTGATTTTACTAATGTTCTATAAATTGGTGTATTACCCAATTGTTGTTTGAGTCTCCGTATTGTTCAGCTACTGACTGACACTAAGTAAAACATATATTGAGCTTCTCACTCTAGTTGACATAAATACTGATAAAGTGTTCTGTTTTGTTTAGATGTCTGATAGAAGGTCAATGTGCCATAAATATCCTTGTCGATTTATGTTCTAAGTTTCAAGAGTTGATAAATATCCTTTAGAAAGTATAGACATCTGGTCTTGTACATGACATCAGAAAATAAACTATTTTGAATCAATCAAATAATGACGGCATTCATTTAGCTGGGCTGGTATTAATACTCTCTACTAATGAATTGTCATGACTAGCTGATCAACCATGTAAACTGCAATGGGTTAGGGAACTGTGCATAAAGGCATGTAACTAAATTGTATGTACGGTTCTACATTGCTATTACAATATAATTTCAATCTTCAATAAGTGTAACTTACTTACTTAAAACAAGCATACATCCTCCAATTGGAATGGTTGTGATCATGAACTACAACAAACGTCATTATATAACCTCTCCCATATCAACATTTTCATTATCTGGATCAGTGTGTCACCACATTGATCCAGATATGAGGTTCTACTGTATTTATGAAGCACATTTAATCACGTTTTTCTTAATCCAGCAAAGGTTATGGCATGCAGCCACTGGGGGAAATTATATTGATTAGAATGCCCCTGAAGATCAAACGGATATATTTAAAACGACAGATCTGTGAATTGCATAATAAATAACACACAAAAGAAGTTATGAGTGTGAGAATTTAAATATAATGAGTAAATTGATAATATCAATGAATTAAACAAAGACAAAAATACATTACTCTGTTAATCTTATGGTTACTGATGAAATAACAAGTTGAAATTAAAAGTTGAATCGTCTGAAGTGTGCACATTTGTTCCAGGAATCTTAGCATGCCAAGTAAATATGAGAAGAAAATTAAATTGAGTGTTGCCTGCTCTATTATAGTTCTTTTTTCAATCACGGAAAGGTAAGCTTTCCTGGAACCCAAACCTATTCAGTTAATAACTCTCTTAGTAATGGCAGAGATTTGATTGCCAGGGGCTATATTTGATTGTTCAAAGTAACTGATGTTTACTGTAGGAGTCCTGAACATAGGTGAAAGTAGTGTCTAGGAAGGGAAATGAAGAATAGGATAGATTACATGAAAGAGCGATTGTCCTATAGGAGATGGACTAAAAGAGGGAACAAATAGTAAATTACAAATTAGAGCTGTAGTTCAAATTTATGATGCTTTAAATGTATCTGTCCCCTACATTCTTTTTACTCTACTTCCAAGCCCAAGTAAGAATATAGTTTGAAAATTTATAGCAATATTTTGTTATACAAATCACTACCTTACCTCAACCAAGGATCTTTTAAACCCTTTTGAGCTAATCTCTTTTGGACGTCAAGAAGCTCTGGGCAGTCATCAATTTTATATATTCGATAATCTGGTATTACCATCTTTTGATGGTGATGATCATGCCCATGTCCCATTCTGTAAACAAAGAAATAATATTTATTGATTCCATCTTCGCGTGAGCTACTAGTAATCACTAAACACTTTTAAATGTTTTAAACTTGCCTATAGTACCACTTACTTTTCTTGTTGAGGACTGCCGTTTTGGGAGATGTATCCCTTTGTCAACTCAGACCGTAACTCTGACCCTTGAGTCGACAAAGGGACACATCTCCCGAAACGGCCGTCCCCAACAAGCAAAGTAAGTGCTACTATAGGCAAGTTTAAAAGATTTAAAAGTGTTTAAAGAAATAATTTAAATAGATTAGATAATTATCAATTGTTTGCACAAATTAGGGTGTAATAATGATTCAACCCTTTATTTATTAACTATTACATCATTAGAATGGTGCATTTTCAATTTTTGTAAAGAAATGTTTAAAATTTTGTTTAATATGTTGATATTGCAGATATTTTAAAATGTAAATAAACTACCGTTTGTTTATATCTGCATCTTGTAAGTAACAAAAATCTGAACTATTTATTTGATGATTATACAAATAACATTTAATGTTATTTGATTCTATCTTTAATTTGAGATACTAGTTTACACTTACATTAGTGCGACATTTGTTTAAAGTAGCACTTACGTTTTGTTTAATGAGGATGTCTGCTTTGAAGATATGTCCTATTGTAAACTCGAACTGAAACTATCCTCTTGGCTATTTTAGGCTGGGATAGGGGTTGGTTAGAATAGTTGATTGGGCAATTTTGGTTTTTGTGGTTGTGATGTCAAAATGTATGTTTGAATTATAATATGATAGGGTGATACATAGTGTGGGTTTTGTGTAATTTGAAATGTTTTTATATAAATACTACAGTAGTTTTTATAGAAACATAGTACTAAAGTATTGCTCAGATGTATAGTGTAATTAGTTTCAATTACCTATTTTTAATAATTACTTTGTGTAGAATTTGTAGGTTTGATGTTATGTTTGTGTAGTTGTGGTTTAATTAGGAGGTATTTAGCAAATTTTAATTGAGTGTTATGGATTATAGATGTTTTTTGTGTAAAAATACCTTTCTCTCTGGTTCTACGCATAAACTTCATGTTGGTGTTTATCCACCAGTAGAGTTGTAAGTGCCTTTGTTTTGTGACGTTGGGTTTCAATACACACATATTCAATCGTGTAATATTATGTAATTTGTAGGTTTGCCAAGTGAGGATTTTAGGATATTGAGGCTATAGAGTTTATTTCTCAGGTGGCCATATAGTTAGTAATACTGTATATTGTACCACTGTACTCTTAATATTGTAAATCAAAACAAGAAATAAAAAAATTAATTAAATCCCTACTGAGGTCTACAAATAAAGATTTTATCATTGTTTGGTTATTTCCAGTTTGTTTCTTTATTTTATTCTTTACATTCATTTCTAACTTTAGATTACTATTTATGATATTGTGTGATAACCATGGCAACAATTTGAGGTAGTACAATTCATATACATCTTTGAGAAATAATTGTCTAGGTATTGGAAAGTTGGCATAGTGACAAAGCGAGCTAGACTCTGGACATGAAGATTCGCAGTTCGAATCCTGACTCCCCCCCTCAATTTTTATAATTTAATTACTGAACAAACATTTGGAAAAACTTTATTAACATCCGTTGTCATCCAGTATAGATTAAAAAATGTATTTGAACTTGATTGGATGAATAAAAGCGTGTTTTATTAACGACTGAAAATTTGTACAAGATATATATCAGTAGGAATTTACTTGAAAATTTTTTTTTGTTTATATTGTTAAATTTGTTCTATTAGTTCACACTCTTCTGATATATATCTTGTACAAATTTTTAAATGAAGATACACAAGCATATGTCAAATTACGTTAATCTAATTACTGCAATAACAGCTGGATTATTATGATGCACAATAAACAATAATATAAAAAATTTGTTTGAAGTAAATTCCTACTGAGGTTGAGAAAAAAAATTATTTTACTTGCAGTTTTTGTGTTGTACATCTTAAGGTTTTTATAGAAATTATACTTGTTTGTATTATCTTGGCAAAAAGTCACTACATACTGATTTATTCAGCATTCTAAATGACAAAACACACTCCCAATCAAACACTATATATGAGCATATAATTAACAACTACTCTATGAACAATAACACACCACAGAACAAAATTACTCTACAGACTCACACAAACACAACACACCCGAGCAACAGTCTTGTCATTGATTCACAGCATTGAAAAAGTGCTGACCTAGCGCGAAACACATCTGCTGAATAAATCAGTAAGTAGTGGTTTTTTTGCCAAGATAATACAAACAAGTGTAAATTATTTTAGTTACCCTAGAGCACTATTTATTATATTGTGTAGTAACCATGGCAATAGTTTAAGGTTGTACAATAGAGGTTTCAATGACAACCAAATAGGGGTGAAAAATATATTTCTTGGCATTGGAAAGTTGGCGCTGTGCCAAGGTGCGCTAGGCTTGAACACGAAGATTCTCAGTTCAAATCTGGCGTGACCCCACAAATTTTATAGTTTAATTCAATAAATATTTGAAAAAACTGTATTGCCATCAATTGTCATCCACTATAGGTTTGAAAAAATTATTTGAACTTGATTGGATGAATAAAAATGTATTTTATTAACGATTGAAAATTTGTACAAGATATATATATCAGGAGAGTGTAAGCTAATAGAAGGAATTTAACAAGGTTAATTTTATACCTTACCTGCCGAGTTGGGATATGTATGGTTACAAAAATATATATATAACTTCACTAAACATAACACTGAACCACCAACAATTGAAGTGTGGATATATGATACTGCAATGCATAATAATATATAAAATCAAAGTTTCTTAATATAACACTAACATATAATATTGCCTAACATTAAAATATCCTCTTGGTATAAAACATTAAGGTTTGGTTTTAAAACATGTCAACTTTACTGAGATTTAGCAAACCATCAGTGATGTTAATTATTTGGGCTCCACTGCCATACCTTTATGAGTAAACAGTGAGTTTATAAATTATGCTAAACCCAAGGAACTTTTGTGTTTTTACAGTTTTCAGCTTAAATGAACCCTTATTTAGGTTCTAAATTCAGGCGAATTTTACCCGCTATTTATGTTTTGCGTCACTAATTTCTTGTTTAGAATGTTTTTTTTTTTAATAACATGTAGAAATAAAAAGACTTTAGTATAGTATTACCAAAAGTAATATTTTTAATCAATTTTCTAATTACTTTAACAGGTTTAATAATCGTTATTAATAAATGTGAAAATAATTCTGCTTACTGGGTTTCCAATATTTATGTGCACAACTTACGAATAAAATTAATCTAACTCCGTTAAGATAAAAATGAAAATCCTATGATTAAGAAAAAAACGAGTTTTTAATCACTTAAAATCTCTATTTGACACTCCAATTGCATTTTATGGGTTAGTATTTAGTTAAGCTAAATTAATATGATTACTACATTCAAAATTATTACAATAATTAAAAATGTTTATTCAATATAAGAATTATTGTAATACCTTGAATCTATATTTTTCAACGTTTTCTAGGTTAAACTACAGTCAGCTGTTTTACAATTTTCACAAATATTAATCCATTGCCTACTATATAACGTGATTTATAAAAGACATCTATTAAAATTATATTTTGCATAGTTAATCAATTGGTGATTATTTATAAATTGCTATAAACAATTATTTAAAATTATGTATATATATATATATATATATATATATATATATATATATATATATATATATATATATATATATATATATATTAAATATGTATATATCTACACACACACACACACATATATTATATGTAATAGCCAAATGTTATAATGTTTGGCAAACTTTAAAATTCATATGGGCTTTAAATATGATTGTGGTTTATAAATTTATTAGTTATAAACGAATCAAATATTTTTAATATGTAAAACTTTATTTTACAACTTTTGTGAATTCGTAAAGTAACAGAGCTATAAAAAAGGGTGTAAATAATTCTTTTAATTTATGTTTCGAGGTATGTTAGGTTTTAACTTCATATTAATTAAAAGTAGACGTGTAATAATTTGAAATATGATCCAAATAATATAGTGGGTAAAGAAAATAAAGTTTTTCAATATAGAAGGTTTTTTAAAATAATAATTACTATAAATTTGGTATTGTAATTAATTAACATTACATCAAACACTTGTTTTATTTAGTTACAAAATTTATTTTCTTAAATAATCATATTTCAATCAAAATATCATATAATTTGCACATTGTATCTGTTGAATGTTTAAATAAATATATATATATATATTTGCCACATATAGAAAATGTTTCATTTACTAATAGGGACTCTAAATTTACACGTTACAAACCCAATAAATCCGACAAATGTCAATTTATTCTATTACTTTTAGCATTTGTTATCTTTACTACTATGAGATTTTTGAATAAAAGTTGAACATTGTTTTAAAACTTCTATTAAAATTTTATATTTGTTATACCTTTCATTCCTGATCATTATATCGTACTGTATATTCTTTCAGTGTTTTCAATTGAGACACACAATTCATTTAAATGGAGTACTAAACCACATAGTACACACTACACAGTTCAGGTAGCAGTGGATTGTGAAGTGCTTTTCCGACCATCCATCAAGATAGCCTAGAAACCTGACTTGTGAAATAATAGACAGTTGTTTTTCATTATATATTTGTCCATTTTCTATATTATAATATTTAATATTTTTTAAAATGTGTGCGAATGTTTATAGAGTTGAAATCAAGAGTCGTATTTGTTCTTTATTTTTTACTTTTAATTCACATCGTTTTGGAATGGGTTTGCCGATTCCATTCGTCCAGTCGTGATGAACCAATACTGTTTAAAATAATATTGTATTTATCAAAGTTTTTTCTGTAATTAAGTGTTTTGAAGAGGTACAAAGTCTCCTCTGTAGTTTTTAACTATAATAAAACACCTACGACAGTTGTAAAGGTTAATTACATTCCATAATTAAATCGAACTTGCACAGGAACGCCTAGTTTACTCTTGGAAAGCCCAGCCCAATTGAATTTGGTTGAAGTATATTACAGGTTTATCAGCGTTTCATTGATTCGACTTTCCAATTTATCAATTTGATGTTCTTAAAATTGCTTGCGTTTAAAGAAATTTATTGCGTTAAAGGTTATTGAATGGGCAATGATTAGTTCTATTGCACTTTAAGTAATGGTCTTAACATCTGTTTTAGCCAAAATAGTATGGAAGTTAAACATTAATTTATAGCAGAAATTTTCATATTCATTTTCGATATCATTAACAAACCTTTAGGTATGGTACACAGAAATGGAAAATATGTATATAAAACGTGAGCCTGGAATGGAAGAAAGTTTAAGGTACATATGTTTTGTTTGTGGAAATGTTGGGCATCCTGAACAATATCGGCTTCATATGAAACCTGGGAATAATGCAGCAGAACCATATTTTCCATTCCTTGAATCACATGAACCTCCAGCAGGTTATAGACACATATCTACTTCACGTCAGGATGTTGTTGTTCGGTCTTGTTATTTATGCTATTCTTTGTTAATGCAACAATGGGATCGTTACCAGCGTGATAATACTCCTCATAGTAGGCGACTCTATTGGTTGAAGAGGTGTGATAATGGTCCGTATACAGGGGCAGAAATGGGTTTGCAGGGAGAATATGCTGCACAGATTTTGGGTCTTAGTGTTGAACCTACACATCGGTAAGTGTTTTTTTAAAGTTATGTTTCATAATGATGACAGATATCTGTTAAGTACTATAAGCTTTTGTCAATCCTACCATTGTCATTTTTTCTTGACTGCTTGTTTCGAATAATGCAGTAATCACATCTAATAGCATATTATTGTAACATTTGTCAGTAGTAGTTGATGGCTACTCCACCACCAGTAAAAATTTATATTTAGGAACTAATTAGATGTCTGTTCCCGTGGAGTAATACCTTTGGCCAGGAGATGTCACTTTAATCTAAATTCTTACCTCATATGATATAACCAAATCTATCAAAACTTTGATACTTTTTAGGTACATTCTAATATAGGTAGATAGTAATGTTGTATAAAATTGTCCCCACACTCGCGGTATGATGTCATTGTAATACCAATATATTACAAATTTAACAAAGGAAAAAATCAATGTTAACTAAGCATTGTTAGGCACCATATACTTTATAGAATTATCAAACTCCTGTACACATCTTTTTTTGCAATTGTGTCAGAAAATTATACTTACTTTAGGCACTATGTGTTACTTAGACACTATTTGGTTATTATGCTTAATAGTGGCCATCCACGATATTTTAGAAAATTGTAAAAACCACCAAATAGGATGATATCCACAAGAATTTTTTTAAATTGACCTAGGAAAGTTACTTTTTATCAATTTAAAGTAAGGTAAAAAAATTCAGTGCGAAGGCATAGGTTGTGAATAGGCGCAGAGTGATACAAATGTTTCGTGACGTTACAGGGCAGAGCATTAAGTTGTGCATCGGTCGCGAAGTGATACAGTGACGTCACGCATACCTTACGTGTGTAGATATTTGAGAAACGACTTTTTGACATCATTTTTATGGTTTTTGCATACATATTTTTAAATATACTTAGAAATTCTCCAATTAGGATAGAATTGGTTTTAAATTCATACATTACTAAATTCATACACTACCTATATTAAAATATACCTAAAAAGTTTCCAGTCAATTTAGATTTGGTTTTAATTTTATTCATTACGTAAATAGTTAAGCGTATAAAATTATAACCAAATCTATCCTAACTGTGCACAACATAATCACTACAGTTGTGACTTCACGAATCATTTGTATCCCTCCGTGCCCCATTCACAACTTATGCCTCCCCACTGAATGTTTTACCTTAATTTAAATAGTAAAAAATAACTTTCCTAGGTCAATTAAAAAAAAAAAAATCATGTGGATATCGTCTGGTGGTTTTGAACAATTTTCCAAAATGCAATTTTCAAAAATCGTAGGTGGCCTGACTTGTGAGGATACTTATGCACAGACAAAATAAAATATTACATTGAAAATTTTTCATACCTACTTTTCATGCCGAAGTGCATTCTAAAGTAGAATAAGGTGCTTTAAATATCATAGATCATATACCTATATCCCAATCCAGCAACAGTGTATCTGGTTTGTATGGGGTTGATTATATAAAAGAAAGGTAACTTCCGTTTAGCCACATAAGCAATTCTGGCTAAACAATTTTACCGGTCTATGCAGAAACTGAATAACGAATACACAAAAATAACACTTTCACTAGATACCAAATAACTACAATTTTGGAAAAAATTCATCCCAAACCCACCCCACACACGATCTTTTAAAAGCTTACAAAATCAATGTTTTGCCTTGAAACTAGCAAAATGCCTAAAAAAGTTTTTACGTTATTATTTATATTTTTTTATTGCCATAGAAGTTTAATTTTTTATCACATTTTAGTTAGGACTATGCTTTTGGGCGCTCAGGTGCAACAGTGCACTGTACTAGGTCTAGACATGAATATACCTATAAAGCTTCCAGTTAGGATAAATTTGGTTCTAACTTTATACAACATTACTATATAGCTACATTGAAATATACCTGTGAAGTATCCAGTTAGTTTAGATCTGGTTGTAATTTTATACAATATTACTATGTACCTATATTCATCTATATATGTACTATGTACCTATATTATGAAGTATCCAGTCAGGATAGATTTGGTTTTAAATTTATATATTACTATATACCTATATTAAAATATACCTAAAAAGTGTCCAATCAGGATAGATTTGGTTGTAATTTTATACATTACCTTAATGGTTAAATGTATAAAGTTAGATCCAAATCTATCCTGACTGGATACTTCATAGGTATATTTCAATATAGATATATAAAATTAATCTTCCCTATCAATAATAAAAATGATAGTTATCAATATAGTTTCAGGACATGTTTTTGATTCATAAAGTTTAGATTGCTAAAACGTCAACTACAGTTGTGACATCACTGTATCACTCCGCAGGTGATGTACAACTTGACTGCTTAATTTGTATTAATTTCTTTTCCCCTACATATAATCGATATTGGCAACGAAAATTATATCAAGCCATGGAAAAAGTCATCAGGAACACAGGAAATTGAACAAAAAGTTCTGGTCATACTCTAAAAACTAAAAATGTTGAAAGTAAAATAAATATTACTTAAATCTTGGACAAGGTTTGTTGTTTTAAAATAAAGTGTTTGTAAAATTTGTACATTTGTAAAATAGATCAGTACAGCTAAATTGCAGTACAGCTATATTATAATATGACTAAAGTATTCAATTTAAATAGTTTTGGATTTTATAATACAATAATTACCATATGCATTGTAAATTCCTGCATGCTGTGAAACGTCTTCTTCTTTGCTTTCTTGCTCTGACCAACGATGCAAAAAACAACCTGTACCTAAATTCACTTTTCGCTAGTTTGCTTGTTTAATAAGTTATCTTGTGTTGCTAAAATTTATTTCCGTATTACTAAACCTAATATACTGGATAATTTGTATTATGTAGTGCTCGGTTTTACAAAATATCAATTTAAACCCCTAAAACTTAATCTGAACTTGTAATAAATAAATTTTTTTCTTCACAACCTGTAAATTTTAGGGTGTACTTGGAAGTTTTTGTTATTAATTCCATGTGCCTAATGACTTCTCCTTGGCTTGGTATATCAATTATATGCTGAAAGGAAATATGTACCCTTGATTTTGTCAATTGTTTATATTAAGGAATTTAATTGTTTTCATAACTAACCTTTTTTAACAGGACGTGATGTAAGTGTATTTTAGTATATCTGTGTGGTAATATAGTGTGATCATTCCTTAACAATTATAGTAGGTCTTTCATAGTAAGTATAGTAAGTAATATGTGTATGGTATAAATATATGTAATAATATTATGTAAATTTTACAACTGTGGGTTGTTAATAACTTATTATACTTTATTTAAAATTTACTTTTTAGTGAGTTAAATAAAAACAAAAATCTATGGTGGAGGAACCACCAACATTTACCCAATTGTAGAGGTTTATATGCCTATAATTATTTATTAAATTATAAACCTGAGTAGCAGGTTAAGCTTTGTCAATGAATCAAGAGTTTTGAAACCCGTTAGTAAGTGGGTTAATAGTTTTCACTAGCTCTTTAATCCATTTGAGCAGTTACTTTCCAATCATCAAACATGCCCCAAAAAAGTGAGTTTTTTAAAAATTTGTTACATAATATTTTTATTGTTATATTGATACTTTATATTGTGTTAGTTCAGAAATAATAATAATTAAAAATTTTGTGAGAACATTTCTTTTAGCCACTGTTTTGATAAAAAAACAAACATTAAAAAAAAGAACAATTTTAATAATAACCGATAGCAAAAATAAAGAGATTTTGTAAGTCTTAAACCAAAATATATAGATATTATTCACAAAAACATAATAATCAAGAAACATATTGCTGGTAGCTGTGAAATAACCGAAGTGACAGCGGTGATGGCAGAACATCAATCCTAGCTTTTGGTGGGAGCTAGCTGGACCCGCTTATAGTGCTGCACACATATCTGACATGAATTGCTCATACAACACATATCTGATACCATTCCAATATGATTAGAACTAAAACATTTTTTTTAAGAATCATCAAGGGTGGGCAGGGTAGTTACGGGTCTTGTCAATGAGACTGGCCCACCAACAACAATAATGGAAAAGGTAACAACCATGCGATCCCTTAAAGGGTCGCCTATTGTTATTGAATAAGAATCTTTCCACGTGGAAAGGATCCACTCACGTAGAACTATTGGTGGGGCTGTCTTTTTTTTTAATAAAGGCACTTTTGCAATCCAGTTACATTTGGACCTGTACAGAGTGAACCACCAAGTGAATACAGACCAACAGAATACAGACTACAAATAATTGAAAATAAGTTGATTAAACTTTAAGAAGTATTTTTCTTTGTAAAGTAAGGCTTAGCCTATTAAAAACTCAGATTCCCAATAATATTAAACATTTTTTTAAAAATTCTTTCATCTTAATCCATGACCTATAGCATTTACATGCTAAGTGAAGATTAAAATAATTAATTACTCTGAAAAAATCTTCATGCAGTTTGATGAAAACATATTTATCTATACTTATTCAACACACAAATGTCTTTCGGTAATGTAATGACCCCACCAAGAGATGGAATCAAGTGGAAGTCAAGATGAATAAAGTACTCTGTTAATGAGTGATGAAAGTGATCTTTGAAAAAAAACCCAGAGTTAGGCACTGTAGGTCCATTAGGTTGACAAGACCCTAATTTACTAAGAAAAATATGTAGATCGGAACATATACCTTAACACTGCTTTGAAATAAATATATAAAAGCAACAGTGGCATCGTTACTGCTGGTAATTCGTAGCATGGCGCCGTGACAGTTCTGTTCAAAGATTTAAATAACTACTTATGATTTAAACAGTGAAATCAAGATGATTGCAACGACTAATTTTAATTATAAATTGGAAATTGAAGTAAAATAGTTGTTGCAATATCACATTTATTAATACAAGTAAATTCTGAAGGTCACTCAATACTAAAGTTGGAGTTGTTATTGTGACATGCCTTTTTAGTTGAATTTTAGTTTAAATAGGCTATTTCAAAGTGTGAAAGATTTGTGGTGGAATGATTATGTAACTTTGTTTAGAATGTTTTAAATATGATTTAAAGTATACATTAATTGTTTTATCGCTAACTACTGGTTTGGAAAGGATAGTTTTGTTTATAGGTATTGATAAGGAGAGAATATCTTGGTTAACATACCTAGAGCCATATCATTGATACCAACCTATTTTTTTAGAGATATTAATTATGTATACCTTTATGAAGAAGTAACTAGTATGGAGGGTTGTGAATGTCATTTAGTAAGGCAGCATCACATCTTTAACTTTTAAAAACTTATATTTTTGTACTTTTTTAAATCTAGACACCAATGATATTGCAATTAAAATTTTACCAGATGTTTAGAAAGACATTGGGAACACATGGAAAATAATAAAATTTAAAACTAACATCCCGAATTTGAAAAATTTTGAAGAAAGTAAAAAAATAACTTTACTCTGCAACTATACAACTTCATAAGTTTTTATATAAAACAGCACAAATATAGCTAAACCTATTACAATATACAGTAGAGTCTCGAAAATCTGAGCCCCGATATTTTGAGTTTCCGTTTAATTCGAGTCTATTTCTATTTGAGTCTATTTTATGTATTTGAAAAAAATGATAGTTGGACTTCCAAGAAATATTTATAGCCATATGGTATGCAAAGGAAATGAGCCGAGCTTCCAAGAAATGTTTGTAGGCATACAGTTTGCACAGGAAATGAGTTGGGCTTCTAAGAAATGTTTATATCAATACGGTATGCAAAGAAAATGAGTCGGGAATTCAAGAAATGTTGATATAAAGTTCTATAAACTTATCCTGTGCATTTTTGATTATAGTATTAGGGTACATTGAAACTCCATTTTTTTTCTAATGCTTAGGAACATATTTCCTTGTTATCCGAGGGGTCTCTGTCCCATCTATCTCCTCAATATCGAGACACTACTGTACCTACAAAATATTTAATTTGGTTAAAAAATAGGAAAACAAAAAATTGAACATATAAAAATCAAATTGCACAACTCTTTTTATTAATAATAAAAACATTTAAAAAAAACTAAAAAAATATAAAAGTAAGTAATAAATGAAATTAACAATGATTTGAGAATGAAAATATGTAAATATATATGTATGCATAGATTAATTTGGAAACTAGTACAAGAGCAGGCAAGGTACAATACTATATTAAGATTATTGATGACACTGCAACATTGGAATTATTATGTTAACTGTGTTAGGCTTAAACAGTATGTCAGTGATGTTTTAATAAAATATTGTTATTGATTAAGGTTGATAATGTCAATTACCTAAAACTTATAAACATTTTTTATTAGTTTAAAAATTAATTCCTGTATTTTAAATAGTTGTTTTTTAGAGAAACTTTTATATTTTAGAAAAACTATTACAGTATTCTACATATATAGAAATCGTTGTGTTTTTTTTTAGAGAAACTGTTATACCTACGACTACAACATGCACTCCTGCTATAGAAGATACAAATGCTCGTTCAGGCATATCTCCACGTTTACCTCAATCTGTTGTTACTTCTGAAAATGTTGAAATTAAACAACCTTTGCATGATTCTGCCTTAGATTTGAGACAGTCCCCATCTATTCCCGTTACAACTAGTGGTGGAGGACATTCAAACGCAGGTAAATATTAAAGCAGCAAAATAAGATTAAGATGTTTTTTATGTAAGTACATAAATCAACTGTGGTGTAATGATAAATTTACATAAATAAAATCTTTATACCACAAATATACCTGTATAGTTTGTTTTATAAATTATGTCTGAGGATGATTGTTGTGTAATCGAAAAGTGCACAAGGTGTTAAATAAATGAAAAAGCTAATTATGGTATAAAATTTTTTTTTCTTTTGATAATTTTCTACTTTTT
This sequence comes from Prosapia bicincta, assembly GCA_036971475.1. Classification (NCBI taxonomy): domain Eukaryota; kingdom Metazoa; phylum Arthropoda; class Insecta; order Hemiptera; family Cercopidae; genus Prosapia; species Prosapia bicincta. The sequence continues at coordinate 144,295,985 of JBAIZL010000004.1, read as the reverse complement.
TGCTAGGAATTATGTTCTTATTTTAATTTTGGGTATCATAATTACCTTCCAATCCTAACATTGTCCCACTTCCTGCTGATGCGTTTCAGAGTTCCTCAATCAGTCAGAACCGATGAAGTGTCAGAATGATAGGATTGGTAGGTAATTATGATACTGAAAATAAATATAAGAGCTTTTATTTATTTAAAATTAATTGTTGTTTTTTATGTGTATATTAATTTTTAACTTGGATAAAATTAACAATATTTAAAACCTCCTTTTAAAATTTAAAAAATATATAAATAAAATTTAAACTTAGTTAATTTTAATATTTGGTTAAAATATAAGAAAACATTTTCTCCAATAAAGATTTATTCGAGACTACTTGGAATTATGGGAATAATCAGTAAAAGTATGCAGGAGGGTTTCTGTTTTAGGATGGTAATTAGGCTCTTTGGGGTTAGGACGTTGGCCATCTCTGGTATTTGGATTGGGATAAAAATTCCATGGGCTAGGATTTAGAGAAACATGATATTTATCTTGTGTGTGTGTACCATGCTTGCGAATGTATGTTAGTGTGGATGGGTTTTGTGTGTGTGTGTTACAACATGTATAAGGGCTACAACCTCACCATTAAATTTTCTTAAAGGTTATCTAACATTTAGGCATTCTTAAAAGTATGCAGAACTAGTTTCATTCAAACCCTGCAATGTGGAACTGTCTGTGTACCTTCATGAACTCTTTAAGCCCTTCTTCCTTAATGTTTTGCTAGTACACAATCTCATAGATTGTTTGAGAGTCCAGCATCTAATAGTTTAGCAGATTAAAGTGTTTTAGCATAAGACTAGCAGTGGGTAGGTTGTAATAAAATTCCCATGAGAATTTGAACAGTTCAGTTGTGGCAGGTGTTATGTTGCATCTAGTTAGCAAACTTAAACGAAGGGTTTGAGTCTTCAGCCTGTCTGAAATTGCAGGTTGTAAGACTACAGATATCACTTATACTAAGAGAGTTAGATTTAGTCTGAGCTTTCAACTTATAAAATATTTGATCATTATTAGAAAAAAATATTAGTCATTAATTTGCAAGCACACATCACTAACCGAGTGTTGTATATTTCCAAACTAAGTGTTTTGATTTAACTTTCATTTTATCATGTTAGATTTAGGGATGGTTGATCCAGTGACTTTAACGAATTGGTGATTTTAGTGACAGCACCAGGTTTGGATCAGTGACTTATACCGGTACTTTTAGTATCAGTGACAAGTGATACTGAAACTGCCTTTGTATGTGCCAATAACAGGTTGGCATACCACACTGGTGAAAGGATTCTACATCTTGCCATTTTTTTGTTGTTGGAAGTCCCATTTTATTTAGAAATAAACTACGAAATTAAGAACAAACTTCCGAGTGCGAAATAGCATCTACTGTACACAATGCTGTAACTATCTTGAAACCTGATACAAATCGACCACTCGCACACGACGTAAATTAGTAGAACCAGTGACACCAACAAATCTACTAATGACAGTTGTAGTAAAATATCATTAACTTTTCAGTAGCGACAGGGACATTTTGCCCAATCATAACAAAGAAACCCCCCCCCCTCTCCCTTTCAGTCAACAACACTGCACGATAATTGGCGATGTGAGCCGAGTGGTGAGAGCAGAGCCAGTGACAGCGAGTAATCAACCAATGACAGCAGTTTCATCCAGTAACTGCGACTTTTTGCCCAATCACAATGGTAACAACTTCGGATTGATCTATTGGGACTGGATTTGGTATTTTCCATATTTTGTCACTGGTACCACCAACGACAAACGAATATCAGTGACAAGTCACCGTGACAACAAATATCGACCATCCCTAATTACATATTAGAAAAATTATGTTGAAACTATCATAAATAGGTTAGTAGAATTAGTTTATTGGTATAGTTTTCTTTAATATAAAATTTTCAACATATAAAATGTCTGTGTTTACTATCATTACACTCATTGGTTCAAATACAATGTTATTTCTGTGTGTATGTGTGTTAGAGCATAGTTATTGTTTTATTAAACATATATATTGTTTAGTCTAAAGATTTAACTTAATTTGGCAGGGAGTTATACAAGCAGTGTTGGAACTGATATCTTGGACCTTTCAATGCCTGATAAAAATTCTACAACAGAAGTTTGTTATGTATGTGGAGATGAACATAAGAGAGGGTCATTATCACTAATCTCATTAAAACCATATCATGCGGCACAAAACCACACTGGAGGGCCACCTAGTTCTCCTCCACCATTCTTTCCTAGTTTAATATTACATTCTCGACCTCCACGTTCAAGGCCAATGGACAGTGCTGGATGTGTGCAGGCGTGCTCTGCGTGTCATACTCATTTATTACATCAGTGGCAGGTAATATTTATAATACTTAACACACTCTTAATGTAAATAAATATGTATTTAATATGACAAATATCAAAATAAAAGAAAACAACTGATAACTTTAACACAGCAAGAACAAATAAATAGATGTTAAATATTAAATATCTCTTTAATATAAACAACTAACAGTGTCAGTTCATTTAGTTTCTAAGTGCCTGAGACTATTTAGTGTCTTAATAAAACAAAGAGGAAGACCTCTGAGTGAACAGAAACATTCAGTGCTATCTTATCCCTCTTTCATTTAAATGTAGGAAGACACCATGCATTTAAATATTTCACAACTAACAGTGTCAGTTCATTTAGTTTCTAAGTGTCTGAGACTATTTAGTGTCTTCCTAAAACAAACAGGACAATTTCAGAATGAACAGAAACATTCTGTGCCATCTTGTTCCTCTTTCAACTACAAATTAAATAGTAGAAATGTAGTAAACATTTAGAATGTTAGAATCTTTTGTTATTTTAGAACAAACCGTGGTGATTTAGTCATATCCTTAATAGTTGATTCTAGTTTAAGTAACTTCTTTCCTTCTTGTACATTAATTTTAGTAAGTAACTAATTTAAATATAGGAAATTGTCAAATATTTAAAGTCCTCATGTCTCTAAATATTTACAATCTAACAGTATAATTACATTTAGTTTCTAAATGGTTGAGACGGGTTACTGTCTTCCTAAAAAAAACTGGAAGATCTATGAGTGAACAGAAACACTCTGTGCCACCTTGTTGCTCTTTCAACATTATTGTTATTATGGCTCTAACTTAAATAGTAGAAATTTGGGAAACATTTAGAATCTTTTGTTGTTGTAGAACAAAGGATTTTGATTAGGTTATATTCTAAATAGTTGATTCTGGTTTGAGTAACTTTTTTCCTTTTTCAAAACTAATTTTATTAAGTAAATAATAAATATTGGAAGACGTTAAATGTTTAAAATCCTCATATCTCTAATTATTTCATGACAAACAGTGTCAGTTCATTTAGTTTCTAAAAGGTTGAGACGGCTTTGTGTCTTCTTAAATCAAACAGGAAGATTTCTGGGTGATCAGCAACATTCTGTGCAATATCGCTCCTCCTTCAACAATGATTTGTTTAGGTATATAATTTTAATATAGGAAGATGTTAATTGTTTAGAGTCCTCATGTCTCTAAATATTTCATGAGAAACAGTGTCAGTTCATTTAGTTTCTAAGAGGTTGTAACAGGTTTGTGTCTTCTTAAATCAAACAGGAAGATCTCTGGATGAACAGAAACATTCTGTGTCATATCGTTCCTCTTTCAACAATGATTTGTTTAGGTATTTAAATTTAATATACTAAGATGTCATGTGTTTAAACTCCTCATGTCTCTAAAAATTTAGCAACTCACTGACTAGTGTCAGTTTATTTAGTTTGTAGGTGGTTGAGACGGGTTAGTGTCTTCCTAAAATGGACCAAAAGATCTCTGAGAGAACAGAAACATTCTGTAATACCTCGTTCTTGTTTCAAAATTGATTTGTTTAGGTATGTTATTTTAATATAGGAAGATGTCAAATGTTTACAGTCATTATGTCTCTAAATATTTCACAACTAACAGTGTCAGTTCATTTAGTTTCTAAGTGGCAGAGACTGGTTAGTGTCTTCCTAAAACAAACAGGAAGATCTCTGAGTGAACAGAAATATTCTGTGCCATCTCGTTCCTCTTTCAACATTAATTTGTTTAAGTATATTTTTAATATAGGAAGATGTCAAATGTTTAAACTAAGCATATCTCTAAATATTTAGCAAATAAGAGTGTCAGATCATTCAGTTTCTAAGTGGCAGAGACTGGTTAGTTTCTTTCTAAGACAAACTAGAGATCTGTGAATGAACAGAAACACTCTGTGCCATCTATTTCCTCTTTCAACATTATTGTTATTATGGCTCCAACTTAAATAGTAGAAATGTGGGAAACATTTAGAATGTTAGAATCTCTTGTTGTTTTAGAACAAAGAGTGTTGATTTAGTTATATTTTAAATAGTTTATTTTGGTTTGAGTAACTTTTTTCCCCTTTCAAAATTGATTTCATTAAGTAAATAATAAATATTGGAAGACGTCAAATGTTTAAAGGCCTCATGTCTTTAAATATTTCACAACTTACAGTGTCAGTTCATTACCTATCTAAGTAAATGACACTTAATTCTGTCTTCCTAAAATAAACAGGAAGATCTCTGAGTGAACAGAATCATTCTGTATCATCTCGTTCCTCTTTCAACATTGTTGTTATTATGGCCTAACTGGAATAGTAGAAATGTGGGAAACATTTAGAGTGTTAGAATCTTTTATTGTTTTAGATCAAACAGTATTAATTTAGTTATATTCTAAATAGTTAACCCTGGTATGACTCACTATTTCTTTTTTCTACATTAATATTAGCGAATAAATAATTTAAATGTAGGAAGATGGTAAATGTTTAAAAGTCCTCATGTCTTTAAATATTTTACAACTAACAGTGTCAGTTCATTTAGTTTCTAATTGGCGCAGACTGGTTAGTGTCTTCCTAAAACAAACAGGAAGATGTCGTAGTGAATAGAAACTTTCTGTGCCACCTTATATCTCTTCCAAAATTGAATTTTTTAGGTATATAATTTTAATATAGGAAAATGTTAAATGTTTAAAGTCCTCATGTCTCTAAATATTTCACAACTAACAGTGTCAGTTCATTTAGTTTCTAAGTGGCGGAGACCGGTTAGTGTCTTCCTAAAACAAACAGGAAGATCTCTGGGTGATCAGAAACATTCTGTGCCATATCTTTCCTCTTACATGATTAATTACTTTAGGAATATAATTTTAATATAGGAAGATGTTAAATGTTTAAAGTCCTCATGTCTCTAAATATTTCACAACTAACAGTGTCAGTTCATTTAGTTTCTAAGTGGCAGAGACTGGTTAGTGTCTTCCTAAAACAAACAGGAAGATCTCTGAGTGAACAGAAATATTCTGTACCATCTCGTTCCTCTTTCAACATTAATTTGTTTAGGTATATAATTTTAATATAGGAGGATGTCAAATGTTTAGAGTTCTCATATCTCTAATTATTTCATGACAAACAGTGTCAGTTCATTTAGTTTCTAAGAGGTTGAGATGGGTTTGTGTCTTCTTAAATCAAACAGGAAGATCTCTGGGTGAACAGAAACATTCTGTGCCATATCGTTCCTCTTACAAGATTGATTACTTTAGGAATATAATTTTAATATAGGAAGATGTCAATTGTTTAGAGTCCTCATGTCTCTAAATATTTCATGACAAACAGTGTCAGTTCATTTAGTTTCTAATAGGTTTAGACGGGTTTGTGTCTTCTTAAATCAAACAGGAAGATCTCTGGGTGATCAGCAACATTCTGTGAAATATCGCTCCTCCTTCAACAATGATTTGTTTAGGTATTTAAATTTAATATACTAAGATGTCATGTGTTTAAATTCCTCATGTCTCTAAAAATTTAGAAACTCACTGACTACTGTCAGTTTATTTAGTTTGTAGGTGGTTGAGACGGGTTAGTGTCTTCCAAAAATGGACCAAAAGATCTCTGAGAGAACAGAAACATTCTGTAATACCTCGTTCTTGTTTCAACATTGATTTGTTTAGGTATGTTATTTTGATATAGGAAGATGTCAAATGTTTACAGTCATTATGTCTCAAAATATTTCACAACTAACAGTGTCTGTTCATTTAGTTTCTAAGTGGCAGAGACTGGTTAGTGTCTTCCTAAAACAAACAGGAAGATCTCTGAGTGAACAGAAATATTCTGTACCATCTCGTTCCTCTTTCAACATTAATTTGTTTAGGTATATAATTTTAATATAGGAATTGTCAAATGTTTAGAGTCCTTATGTCTCTAAATATTTCATGACAAACAGTGTCAGTTCATTTAGTTTCTAAAAGGTTGAGACAGCTTTGTGTCTTCTTAAACAAACAGGAAGATCTCTAGGTGAACAGAAACATTCTGTGCCATATCGTTCCTCTTACAAGATTGATTACTTTAGGAATATAATTTTAATATAGGAAGATGTCAAATGTTTAGAGTCCTCATGTCTCTAAATATTTCATGACAAACAGTGTCAGTTCATTTAGTTTCTAATAGGTTTAGACGGGTTTGTGTCTTCTTAAATCAAACAGGATGATCTCTGGGTGATCAGCAACATTCTGTGAAATATCGCTCCTCCTTCAACAATGATTTGTTTAGGTATTTAAATTTAATATACTAAGATGTCATGTGTTTAAACTCCTCATGTCTCTAAAAATTTAGAAACTCACTGACTAGTGTCAGTTTATTTAGTTTGTAGGTGGTTGAGATGGGTTAGTGTCTTCCTAAAATGGACCGAAAGATCTCTGAGAGAACAGAAACATTCTGTAATACCTCGTTCTTGTTTCAACATTGATTTGTTTAGGTATGTTATTTTTATATAGGAAGATGTCAAATGTTTACAGTCATTACGTCTCAAAATATTTCACAACTAACAGTGTCAGTTCATTTAGATTCTAAGTGGCAGAGACTGGTTAGTGTCTTCCTAAAACAAACAGGAAGATCTCTGAGTGAACAGAAATATTCTGTACCATCTCGTTCCTCTTTCAACATTGATTTCTTTAGGAATATAATTTTAATATAAGAAGATGTCGAATGTTTAGAGTCCTCGTATTTCTAAATAATTCATGAGAAACAGTGTCAGTTCATTTAGTTTCTAAGAGGTTGAGACAGGTTTGTGTCTTCTTAAATCCAAGAGGAAGATCTATGGATGAACAGAAACATTCTGTGTCATATCGTTCCTCTTACAAGATTGATTACTTTAGGAATATAATTTTAATATAGGAAGATGTCAAATGTTTAGAGTCTATATATTTCTAAATATTTCATGACAAACAGTGACAGTTCATTTAGTTTCTAAGAGGTTAAGACGGGTTTGTGTCTTCTTAAATCAAACAGGAAGATCTATGGGTGATCAGCAACATTCTGTGCCATATCGTTCCTCTTTCAACATTGATTTCTTTAGGAATATAATTTTAATATAGGAAGATGTCAAATGTTTAGAGTCCTCATATTTCTAAATAATTCATGAGAAACAGTGTCAGTTCATTTAGTTTCTAAGAGGTTGAGACAGGTTTGTGTCTTCTTAAATCACAGGAAGATCTCTGGGTGAACAGAAACAGTCTGTGCCATATCGTTCCTCTTACAAGATTGATTACTTTAGGAATATAATTTTAATATAGGAAGATGTCAAATGTTTAGAGTCCATATATTTCTAAATATTTCATGACATACAGTGACAGTTCATTTAGTTTCTAAGACGTTGAGACAGGTTTGTGTCTTTTTAAATCAAACAGGAAGATCTCTGAGTGAACAGAAACATTCTGTGCCATATCGTTCCTCTTTCAACAATGATTTGTTTAGGTATTTAATTTTAATATACTAAGATGTCATTTGTTTAAAGTCCTAATGTCTCTAAAAATTTAGGAACTCACTGTCTAGTGTCAGTTTATTTAGTTTGTAAGTGGTTGAGACTGGTTAGTGTCTTCCTAAAATGAACCGAAAGATCTCTGAGTGAAAAGAAATATACTGTAATATCTCGTACCTGTTACAACATTGATTTGTTTAGGTATGTAATTTTAATATAGGAAGATGTCAAATGTTTAAAGTCCTCATGTCTCTAAATATTTCACAACTAGCAGTCACAGTTCATTTAGTTTCTAAGTGGCGGAGACTGATTAGTGTCTTCCTAAAACGTACAGGAAGATCTCTGAGTGAACAGAAATATTCTGTGCCATCTCGTTCCTCTTTCAACATTAATTTTTTAAGTGTATTTTTAATATAGGAAGATGTCAAATGTTTAAACTAAGCATGTCTATAAATATTTAGCAACTAAGAGTGTCAGATCATTCAGTTTCTAAGTGGCAGAGACTGGTTAGTTTCTTTCTAAAACAAACTGGAAGATCTCTGAATGAACAGAAACCCTCGGTGCCATCTATTTCCTCTTTCAACATTATTGTTATTATGGCTCCAACTTAAATAGTAGAAATGTGGGAAACATTTAGAATGTTAGAATCTCTTGTTGTTTTAGAACAAAGAGTGTTGATTTAGTTATATTTTAAATAGTTTATTTTGGTTTGAGTAACTTTTTTCCCCTTTCAAAATTGATTTCATTAAGTAAATAATAAATATTGGAAGACGTCAAATGTTTAAAGTCCTCATGTCTTTAAATATTTCACAACTAACAGTGTCAGTTCATTACCTATCTAAGTAAATGACACTTATTTGTGTCTTCCTAAAATAAACAGGAAGATCTCTGAGTGAACAGAATCATTCTGTATCATCTCGTTCCTCTTTCAACATTGTTGTTATTATGGCTCTAACTGGAATAGTAGAAATGTGGGAAACATTTAGAGTGTTAGAATCTTTTATTGTTTTAGATCAAACAGTATTAATTTAGTTATATTCTAAATAGTTAACCCTGGTATGACTCACTATTTCTTTTTTCTACATTAATATTAGTGAATAAATAATTTAAATGTAGGAAGATGGTAAATGTTTAAAAGTCCTCCTGTCTTTAAATATTTTACAACTAACAGTGTCAGTTCATTTAGTTTCTAATTGGCGCAGACTGGTTAGTGTCTTCCTAAAACAAACAGGAAGATGTCTTAGTGAATAGAAACATTCTGTGCCACCTTATATCTCTTCCAACATTGAATTTTTTAGGTATATAATTTTAATATAGGAAGATGTCATATGTTTAAAGTCCTCGTGTCTCTAAAAATTTAGCAATTAAGTGACTAGTGTCAGTTTATTTAGTTTGTAAGTGGTTGAGTCTTGGTATATAATTTTAAAATAGGAAGATGTTAAATGTTTAAAGTCCTCATGTCTCTAAATATTTCACAACTAACAGTGTCAGTTCATTTAGTTCCTAAGTGGCGGAGACCGGTTAGTGTCTTCCTGAAACAAACAGGAAGATCTCTGAGTGAACAGAAATATTCTGTACCATCTCGTTCCTCTTTCAACTTTAATTTGTTTAGGTATATAATTTTAATATAGGAATTGTCAAATGTTTAGAGTCCTTATGTCTCTAAATATTTCATGACAAACAGTGTCAGTTCATTTAGTTTCTAATAGGTTTAGACGGGTTTGTGTCTTCTTAAATCAAACAGGAAGATCTCTGGGTGATCAGCAACATTCTGTGAAATATCGCTCCTCCTTCAACAATGATTTGTTTAGGTATTTAAATTTAATATACTAAGATGTCATGTGTTTAAACTCCTCATGTCTCTAAAAATTTAGAAACTCACTGACTAGTGTCAGTTTATTTAGTTTGTAGGTGGTTGAGACGGGTTAGTGTCTTCCTAAAATGGACCGAAAGATTTCTGAGAGAACAGAAACATTCTGTAATACCTCGTTCTTGTTTCAACATTGATTTGTTTAGGTATGTTATTTTGATATAAGAAGATGTCAAATGTTTACAGTCATTATGTCTCAAAATATTTCACAACTAACAGTGTCAGTTCATTTAGTTTCTAAGTGGCAGAGACTGGTTAGTGTCTTCCTAAAACAAACAGGAAGATCTCTGAGTGAACAGAAATATTCTGTACCATCTCGTTCCTCTTTCAACATTAATTTGTTTAGGTATATAATTTTAATATAGGAAGATGTCAAATGTTTAGAGTCCTCATATCTCTAATTATTTCATGACAAACAGTGTCAGTTCATTTAGTTTCTAAGAGGTTGAGATGGGTTTGTGTCTTCTTAAATCAAACAGGAAGATCTCTGGGTGAACAGAAACATTCTGTGCCATATCGTTCCCCTTTCAACATTGATTTCTTTAGGAATATAATTTTAATATAGGAAGATGTCAAATGTTTAGAGTCTATATATTTCTAAATATTTCATGACAAACAGTGACAGTTCATTTAGTTTCTAAGAGGTTAAGACGGGTTTGTGTCTTCTTAAATCAAACAGGAAGATCTATGGGTGATCAGCAACATTCTGTGCCATATCGTTCCTCTTTCAACATTGATTTCTTTAGGAATATAATTTTAATATAGGAAGATGTCAAATGTTTAGAGTCCTCATATTTCTAAATAATTCATGAGAAACAGTGTCAGTTCATTTAGTTTCTAAGAGGTTGAGGCAGGTTTGTGTCTTCTTAAATCACAGGAAGATCTCTGGGTGAACAGAAACAGTTTGTGTCATATCGTTCCTCTTACAAGATTGATTACTTTAGGAATATAATTTTAATATAGGAAGATGTCAAATGTTTAGAGTCCATATATTTCTAAATATTTCATGACAAACAGTGACAGTTCATTTAGTTTCTAAGACGTTGAGACAGGTGTGTGTCTTTTTAAATCAAACAGGAAGATCTCTGAGTGAACAGAAACATTCTGTGCCACTTTCAACAATGGTTTGTTTAGGTATGTAATTTTAATATACTAAGATGTCATTTGTTTAAAGTCCTCATGTCTCTAAAAATTTAGGAACTAACTGTCTAGTGTCAGTTTATTTAGTTTGTAAGTGGTTGAGACTGGTTAGTGTCTTCCTAAAATGAACCGAAAGATCTCTGAGTGAAAAGAAATATACTGTAATATCTCGTTCCTGTTACAACATTGATTTGTTTAGGTATGTAATTTTAATATAGGAAGATGTCAAATGTTTAAAGTCCTCATGTCTCTAAATATTTCACAACTAACAGTGTCAGTTCATTTAGTTTCTAAGTGGCAGAGACTGGTTAGTGTCTTCCTAAAACAAACAGGAAGATCTCTGAGTGAACAGAAATATTCTGTACCATCTCGTTCCTCTTTCAACATTAATTTGTTTAGGTATATAATTTTAATATAGGAGGATGTCAAATGTTTAGAGTCCTCATATCTCTAATTATTTCATGACAAACAGTGTCAGTTCATTTAGTTTCTAAGAGGTTGAGATGGGTTTGTGTCTTCTTAAATCAAACAGGAAGATCTCTGGGTGGACAGAAACATTCTGTGCCATATCGTTCCTCTTACAAGATTGATTACTTTAGGAATATAATTTTAATATAGGAAGATGTCAATTGTTTAGAGTCCTCATGTCTCTAAATATTTCATGACAAACAGTGTCAGTTCATTTAGTTTCTAATAGGTTTAGACGGGTTTGTGTCTTCTTAAATCAAACAGGAAGATCTCTGGGTGATCAGCAACATTCTGTGAAATATCGCTCCTCCTTCAACAATGATTTGTTTAGGTATTTAAATTTAATATACTAAGATGTCATGTGTTTAAATTCCTCATGTCTCTAAAAATTTAGAAACTCACTGACTACTGTCAGTTTATTTAGTTTGTAGGTGGTTGAGACGGGTTAGTGTCTTCCAAAAATGGACCAAAAGATCTCTGAGAGAACAGAAACATTCTGTAATACCTCGTTCTTGTTTCAACATTGATTTGTTTAGGTATGTTATTTTGATATAGGAAGATGTCAAATGTTTACAGTCATTATGTCTCAAAATATTTCACAACTAACAGTGTCTGTTCATTTAGTTTCTAAGTGGCAGAGACTGGTTAGTGTCTTCCTAAAACAAACAGGAAGATCTCTGAGTGAACAGAAATATTCTGTACCATCTCGTTCCTCTTTCAACATTAATTTGTTTAGGTATATAATTTTAATATAGGAATTGTCAAATGTTTAGAGTCCTTATGTCTCTAAATATTTCATGACAAACAGTGTCAGTTCATTTAGTTTCTAAAAGGTTGAGACAGCTTTGTGTCTTCTTAAACAAACAGGAAGATCTCTAGGTGAACAGAAACATTCTGTGCCATATCGTTCTTCTTACAAGATTGATTACTTTAGGAATATAATTTTAATATAGGAAGATGTCAAATGTTTAGAGTCCTCATGTCTCTAAATATTTCATGACAAACAGTGTCAGTTCATTTAGTTTCTAATAGGTTTAGACGGGTTTGTGTCTTCTTAAATCAAACAGGATGATCTCTGGGTGATCAGCAACATTCTGTGAAATATCGCTCCTCCTTCAACAATGATTTGTTTAGGTATTTAAACAGGAAGATCTCTGAGTGAACAGAAACATTCTGTGCCACTTTCAACAATGGTTTGTTTAGGTATGTAATTTTAATATACTAAGATGTCATTTGTTTAAAGTTCTCATGTCTCTAAAAATTTAGGAACTAACTGTCTAGTGTCAGTTTATTTAGTTTGTAAGTGGTTGAGACTGGTTAGTGTCTTCCTAAAATGAACCGAAAGATCTCTGAGTGAAAAGAAATATACTGTAATATCTCGTTCCTGTTACAACATTGATTTGTTTAGGTATGTAATTTTAATATAGGAAGATGTCAAATGTTTAAACTAAGCATGTCTCTAAATATTTAGCAACTAAGAGTGTCAGATCATTCAGTTTCTAAGTGGCAGAGACTGGTTAGTTTCTTTCTAAAACAAACTGGAAGATCTCTGAATGAACAAAAACACTCTGTGCCATCTTTTTCCTCTTTCAACATTATTGTTATTATGGCTCCAACTTAAATAGTAGAAATGTGGAAAACATTTATAATGTTAGAATCTCTTGTTGTTTTAGAACAAAGAGTGTTGATTTAGTTATATTTTAAATAGTTTATTTTGGTTTGAGTAACTTTTTTCCCCTTTCAAAATTGATTTCATTAAGTAAATAATAAATATTGGAAGACGTCAAATGTTTAAAGTCCTCATATCTTTAAATATTTCACAACTAACAGTGTCAGTTCATTACCTATCTAAGTAAATGACACTTAATTGTGTCTTCCTAAAATAAACAGGAAGATCTCTGAGTGAACAGAATCATTCTGTATCATCTCGTTCCTCTTTCAACATTGTTGTTATTATGGCTCTAACTGGAATAGTAGAAATGTGGGAAACATTTAGTGTGTTAGAATCTTCTATTGTTTTAGATCAAACAGTATTAATTTAGTTATATTCTAAATAGTTAACCCTGGTATGACTCACTATTTCTTTTTTCTACATTAATATTAGTGAATAAATAATTTAAATGTAGGAAGATGGTAAATGTTTAAAAGTCCTCCTGTCTTTAAATATTTTACAACTAACAGTGTCAGTTTTTTTTAGTTTCTAATTGGCGCAGACTGGTTAGTGTCTTCCTAAAACAAACAGGAAGATGTCTTAGTGAATAGAAACATTCTGTGCCACCTTATATCTCTTCCAACATTGAATTTGTTTAGGTATATAATTTTAATATAGGAAGATGTCATATGTTTAAAGTCCTCGAGTCTCTAAAAATTTAGCAATTAACTGACTAGTGTCAGTTTATTTAGTTTGTAAGTGGTTGAATCTTGGTATATAATTTTAATATAGGAAGATGTTAAATGTTTAAAGTCCTCATGTCTCTAAATATTTCACAACTAACAGTGTCAGTTCATTTAGTTCCTAAGTGGCGGAGACCGGTTAGTGTCTTTCTAAAACAAACAGGAAGATCTCTGAGGGAACATAAATATTCTGTGCCATCTAGTTCCTCTTTCAACATTAATTTGTTTAGGTATATAATTTTAATATAGGAATTGTCAAATGTTTAGAGTCCTCATATCTCTAATTATTTCATGACAAACAGTGTCAGTTCATTTAGTTTCTAAGAGGTTGAGATGGGTTTGTGTCTTCTTAAATCAAACAGGAAGATCTCTGGGTGAACAGAAACATTCTGTGCCGTATCGTTCCTCTTACAAGATTGATTACTTTAGGAATATAATTTTAATATAGGAAGATGTCAAATGTTTAAAGTAATCATGTCTCTAAATATTTCACAACTAACAGTGTCAGTTCATTTAGTTTCTAAGTGGCAGAGACTGGTTAGTGTCTTCCTAAAACAAACAGGAAGATCTCTGAGTGAACAGAAATATTCTGTACCATCTCGTTCCTCTTTCAACATTAATTTGTTTAGGTATATAATTTTAATATAGGAGGATGTCAAATGTTTAGAGTCTTCATATCTCTAATTATTTCATGACAAACAGTGTCAGTTCATTTAGTTTCTAAGAGGTTGAGATGGGTTTGTGTCTTCTTAAATCAAACAGGAAGATCTCTGGGTGAACAGAAACATTCTGTGCCATATCGTTCCTCTTACAAGATTGATTACTTTAGGAATATAATTTTAATATAGGAAGATGTCAATTGTTTAGAGTCCTCATGTCTCTAAATATTTCATGACAAACAGTGTCAGTTCATTTAGTTTCTAATAGGTTTAGACGGGTTTGTGTCTTCTTAAATCAAACAGGAAGATCTCTGGGTGATCAGCAACATTCTGTGAAATATCGCTCCTCCTTCAACAATGATTTGTTTAGGTATTTAAATTTAATATACTAAGATGTCATGTGTTTAAATTCCTCATGTCTCTAAAAATTTAGAAACTCACTGACTACTGTCAGTTTATTTAGTTTGTAGGTGGTTGAGACGGGTTAGTGTCTTCCAAAAATGGACCAAAAGATCTCTGAGAGAACAGAAACATTCTGTAATACCTCGTTCTTGTTTCAACATTGATTTGTTTAGGTATGTTATTTTGATATAGGAAGATGTCAAATGTTTACAGTCATTATGTCTCAAAATATTTCACAACTAACAGTGTCTGTTCATTTAGTTTCTAAGTGGCAGAGACTGGTTAGTGTCTTCCTAAAACAAACAGGAAGATCTCTGAGTGAACAGAAATATTCTGTACCATCTCGTTCCTCTTTCAACATTAATTTGTTTAGGTATATAATTTTAATATAGGAATTGTCAAATGTTTAGAGTCCTTATGTCTCTAAATATTTCATGACAAACAGTGTCAGTTCATTTAGTTTCTAAAAGGTTGAGACAGCTTTGTGTCTTCTTAAACAAACAGGAAGATCTCTAGGTGAACAGAAACATTCTGTGCCATATCGTTCCTCTTACAAGATTGATTACTTTAGGAATATAATTTTAATATAGGAAGATGTCAAATGTTTAGAGTCCTCATGTCTCTAAATATTTCATGACAAACAGTGTCAGTTCATTTAGTTTCTAATAGGTTTAGACGGGTTTGTGTCTTCTTAAATCAAACAGGATGATCTCTGGGTGATCAGCAACATTCTGTGAAATATCGCTCCTCCTTCAACAATGATTTGTTTAGGTATTTAAACAGGAAGATCTCTGAGTGAACAGAAACATTCTGTGCCACTTTCAACAATGGTTTGTTTAGGTATGTAATTTTAATATACTAAGATGTCATTTGTTTAAAGTTCTCATGTCTCTAAAAATTTAGGAACTAACTGTCTAGTGTCAGTTTATTTAGTTTGTAAGTGGTTGAGACTGGTTAGTGTCTTCCTAAAATGAACCGAAAGATCTCTGAGTGAAAAGAAATATACTGTAATATCTCGTTCCTGTTACAACATTGATTTGTTTAGGTATGTAATTTTAATATAGGAAGATGTCAAATGTTTAAACTAAGCATGTCTCTAAATATTTAGCAACTAAGAGTGTCAGATCATTCAGTTTCTAAGTGGCAGAGACTGGTTAGTTTCTTTCTAAAACAAACTGGAAGATCTCTGAATGAACAAAAACACTCTGTGCCATCTTTTTCCTCTTTCAACATTATTGTTATTATGGCTCCAACTTAAATAGTAGAAATGTGGAAAACATTTATAATGTTAGAATCTCTTGTTGTTTTAGAACAAAGAGTGTTGATTTAGTTATATTTTAAATAGTTTATTTTGGTTTGAGTAACTTTTTTCCCCTTTCAAAATTGATTTCATTAAGTAAATAATAAATATTGGAAGACGTCAAATGTTTAAAGTCCTCATATCTTTAAATATTTCACAACTAACAGTGTCAGTTCATTACCTATCTAAGTAAATGACACTTAATTGTGTCTTCCTAAAATAAACAGGAAGATCTCTGAGTGAACAGAATCATTCTGTATCATCTCGTTCCTCTTTCAACATTGTTGTTATTATGGCTCTAACTGGAATAGTAGAAATGTGGGAAACATTTAGTGTGTTAGAATCTTCTATTGTTTTAGATCAAACAGTATTAATTTAGTTATATTCTAAATAGTTAACCCTGGTATGACTCACTATTTCTTTTTTCTACATTAATATTAGTGAATAAATAATTTAAATGTAGGAAGATGGTAAATGTTTAAAAGTCCTCCTGTCTTTAAATATTTTACAACTAACAGTGTCAGTTTTTTTTAGTTTCTAATTGGCGCAGACTGGTTAGTGTCTTCCTAAAACAAACAGGAAGATGTCTTAGTGAATAGAAACATTCTGTGCCACCTTATATCTCTTCCAACATTGAATTTGTTTAGGTATATAATTTTAATATAGGAAGATGTCATATGTTTAAAGTCCTCGAGTCTCTAAAAATTTAGCAATTAACTGACTAGTGTCAGTTTATTTAGTTTGTAAGTGGTTGAATCTTGGTATATAATTTTAATATAGGAAGATGTTAAATGTTTAAAGTCCTCATGTCTCTAAATATTTCACAACTAACAGTGTCAGTTCATTTAGTTCCTAAGTGGCGGAGACCGGTTAGTGTCTTTCTAAAACAAACAGGAAGATCTCTGAGGGAACATAAATATTCTGTGCCATCTAGTTCCTCTTTCAACATTAATTTGTTTAGGTATATAATTTTAATATAGGAATTGTCAAATGTTTAGAGTCCTCATATCTCTAATTATTTCATGACAAACAGTGTCAGTTCATTTAGTTTCTAAGAGGTTGAGATGGGTTTGTGTCTTCTTAAATCAAACAGGAAGATCTCTGGGTGAACAGAAACATTCTGTGCCGTATCGTTCCTCTTACAAGATTGATTACTTTAGGAATATAATTTTAATATAGGAAGATGTCAAATGTTTAAAGTAATCATGTCTCTAAATATTTCACAACTAACAGTGTCAGTTCATTTAGTTTCTAAGTGGCAGAGACTGGTTAGTGTCTTCCTAAAACAAACAGGAAGATCTCTGAGTGAACAGAAATATTCTGTACCATCTCGTTCCTCTTTCAACATTAATTTGTTTAGGTATATAATTTTAATATAGGAGGATGTCAAATGTTTAGAGTCTTCATATCTCTAATTATTTCATGACAAACAGTGTCAGTTCATTTAGTTTCTAAGAGGTTGAGATGGGTTTGTGTCTTCTTAAATCAAACAGGAAGATCTCTGGGTGAACAGAAACATTCTGTGCCATATCGTTCCTCTTACAAGATTGATTACTTTAGGAATATAATTTTAATATAGGAAGATGTCAATTGTTTAGAGTCCTCATGTCTCTAAATATTTCATGACAAACAGTGTCAGTTCATTTAGTTTCTAATAGGTTTAGACGGGTTTGTGTCTTCTTAAATCAAACAGGAAGATCTCTGGGTGATCAGCAACATTCTGTGAAATATCGCTCCTCCTTCAACAATGATTTGTTTAGGTATTTAAATTTAATATACTAAGATGTCATGTGTTTAAATTCCTCATGTCTCTAAAAATTTAGAAACTCACTGACTACTGTCAGTTTATTTAGTTTGTAGGTGGTTGAGACGGGTTAGTGTCTTCCAAAAATGGACCAAAAGATCTCTGAGAGAACAGAAACATTCTGTAATACCTCGTTCTTGTTTCAACATTGATTTGTTTAGGTATGTTATTTTGATATAGGAAGATGTCAAATGTTTACAGTCATTATGTCTCAAAATATTTCACAACTAACAGTGTCTGTTCATTTAGTTTCTAAGTGGCAGAGACTGGTTAGTGTCTTCCTAAAACAAACAGGAAGATCTCTGAGTGAACAGAAATATTCTGTACCATCTCGTTCCTCTTTCAACATTAATTTGTTTAGGTATATAATTTTAATATAGGAATTGTCAAATGTTTAGAGTCCTTATGTCTCTAAATATTTCATGACAAACAGTGTCAGTTCATTTAGTTTCTAAAAGGTTGAGACAGCTTTGTGTCTTCTTAAACAAACAGGAAGATCTCTAGGTGAACAGAAACATTCTGTGCCATATCGTTCCTCTTACAAGATTGATTACTTTAGGAATATAATTTTAATATAGGAAGATGTCAAATGTTTAGAGTCCTCATGTCTCTAAATATTTCATGACAAACAGTGTCAGTTCATTTAGTTTCTAATAGGTTTAGACGGGTTTGTGTCTTCTTAAATCAAACAGGATGATCTCT
The DNA here is from genome assembly GCA_036971475.1 of Prosapia bicincta. Lineage (NCBI taxonomy): Eukaryota > Metazoa > Arthropoda > Insecta > Hemiptera > Cercopidae > Prosapia > Prosapia bicincta. The sequence goes on along the minus strand of JBAIZL010000004.1, from coordinate 144,277,435 downwards.
GGGTGATCAGCAACATTCTGTGAAATATCGCTCCTCCTTCAACAATGATTTGTTTAGGTATTTAAACAGGAAGATCTCTGAGTGAACAGAAACATTCTGTGCCACTTTCAACAATGGTTTGTTTAGGTATGTAATTTTAATATACTAAGATGTCATTTGTTTAAAGTTCTCATGTCTCTAAAAATTTAGGAACTAACTGTCTAGTGTCAGTTTATTTAGTTTGTAAGTGGTTGAGACTGGTTAGTGTCTTCCTAAAATGAACCGAAAGATCTCTGAGTGAAAAGAAATATACTGTAATATCTCGTTCCTGTTACAACATTGATTTGTTTAGGTATGTAATTTTAATATAGGAAGATGTCAAATGTTTAAACTAAGCATGTCTCTAAATATTTAGCAACTAAGAGTGTCAGATCATTCAGTTTCTAAGTGGCAGAGACTGGTTAGTTTCTTTCTAAAACAAACTGGAAGATCTCTGAATGAACAAAAACACTCTGTGCCATCTTTTTCCTCTTTTAACATTATTGTTATTATGGCTCCAACTTAAATAGTAGAAATGTGGAAAACATTTATAATGTTAGAATCTCTTGTTGTTTTAGAACAAAGAGTGTTGATTTAGTTATATTTTAAATAGTTTATTTTGGTTTGAGTAACTTTTTTCCCCTTTCAAAATTGATTTCATTAAGTAAATAATAAATATTGGAAGACGTCAAATGTTTAAAGTCCTCATATCTTTAAATATTTCACAACTAACAGTGTCAGTTCATTACCTATCTAAGTAAATGACACTTAATTGTGTCTTCCTAAAATAAACAGGAAGATCTCTGAGTGAACAGAATCATTCTGTATCATCTCGTTCCTCTTTCAACATTGTTGTTATTATGGCTCTAACTGGAATAGTAGAAATGTGGGAAACATTTAGTGTGTTAGAATCTTCTATTGTTTTAGATCAAACAGTATTAATTTAGTTATATTCTAAATAGTTAACCCTGGTATGACTCACTATTTCTTTTTTCTACATTAATATTAGTGAATAAATAATTTAAATGTAGGAAGATGGTAAATGTTTAAAAGTCCTCCTGTCTTTAAATATTTTACAACTAACAGTGTCAGTTTTTTTTAGTTTCTAATTGGCGCAGACTGGTTAGTGTCTTCCTAAAACAAACAGGAAGATGTCTTAGTGAATAGAAACATTCTGTGCCACCTTATATCTCTTCCAACATTGAATTTGTTTAGGTATATAATTTTAATATAGGAAGATGTCATATGTTTAAAGTCCTCGAGTCTCTAAAAATTTAGCAATTAACTGACTAGTGTCAGTTTATTTAGTTTGTAAGTGGTTGAATCTTGGTATATAATTTTAATATAGGAAGATGTTAAATGTTTAAAGTCCTCATGTCTCTAAATATTTCACAACTAACAGTGTCAGTTCATTTAGTTCCTAAGTGGCGGAGACCGGTTAGTGTCTTTCTAAAACAAACAGGAAGATCTCTGAGGGAACATAAATATTCTGTGCCATCTCGTTCCTCTTTCAACATTAATTTGTTTAGGTATATAATTTTAATATAGGAATTGTCAAATGTTTAGAGTCCTCATATCTCTAATTATTTCATGACAAACAGTGTCAGTTCATTTAGTTTCTAAGAGGTTGAGATGGGTTTGTGTCTTCTTAAATCAAACAGGAAGATCTCTGGGTGAACAGAAACATTCTGTGCCGTATCGTTCCTCTTACAAGATTGATTACTTTAGGAATATAATTTTAATATAGGAAGATGTTAAATGTTTAAAGTCCTCATGTCTCTAAATATTTCACAACTAACAGTGTCAGTTCATTTAGTTTCTAAGTGGCAGAGACTGGTTAGTGTCTTCCTAAAACAAACAGGAAGATCTCTGAGTGAACAGAAATATTCTGTACCATCTCGTTCCTCTTTCAACATTAATTTGTTTAGGTATATAATTTTAATATAGGAGGATGTCAAATGTTTAGAGTCCTCATATCTCTAATTATTTCATGACAAACAGTGTCAGTTCATTTAGTTTCTAAGAGGTTGAGATGGGTTTGTGTCTTCTTAAATCAAACAGGAAGATCTCTGGGTGAACAGAAACATTCTGTGCCATATCGTTCCTCTTACAAGATTGATTACTTTAGGAATATAATTTTAATATAGGAAGATGTCAATTGTTTAGAGTCCTCATGTCTCTAAATATTTCATGACAAACAGTGTCAGTTCATTTAGTTTCTAATAGGTTTAGACGGGTTTGTGTCTTCTTAAATCAAACAGGAAGATCTCTGGGTGATCAGCAACATTCTGTGAAATATCGCTCCTCCTTCAACAATGATTTGTTTAGGTATTTAAATTTAATATACTAAGATGTCATGTGTTTAAATTCCTCATGTCTCTAAAAATTTAGAAACTCACTGACTACTGTCAGTTTATTTAGTTTGTAGGTGGTTGAGACGGGTTAGTGTCTTCCAAAAATGGACCAAAAGATCTCTGAGAGAACAGAAACATTCTGTAATACCTCGTTCTTGTTTCAACATTGATTTGTTTAGGTATGTTATTTTGATATAGGAAGATGTCAAATGTTTACAGTCATTATGTCTCAAAATATTTCACAACTAACAGTGTCTGTTCATTTAGTTTCTAAGTGGCAGAGACTGGTTAGTGTCTTCCTAAAACAAACAGGAAGATCTCTGAGTGAACAGAAATATTCTGTACCATCTCGTTCCTCTTTCAACATTAATTTGTTTAGGTATATAATTTTAATATAGGAATTGTCAAATGTTTAGAGTCCTTATGTCTCTAAATATTTCATGACAAACAGTGTCAGTTCATTTAGTTTCTAAAAGGTTGAGACAGCTTTGTGTCTTCTTAAACAAACAGGAAGATCTCTAGGTGAACAGAAACATTCTGTGCCATATCGTTCCTCTTACAAGATTGATTACTTTAGGAATATAATTTTAATATAGGAAGATGTCAAATGTTTAGAGTCCTCATGTCTCTAAATATTTCATGACAAACAGTGTCAGTTCATTTAGTTTCTAATAGGTTTAGACGGGTTTGTGTCTTCTTAAATCAAACAGGATGATCTCTGGGTGATCAGCAACATTCTGTGAAATATCGCTCCTCCTTCAACAATGATTTGTTTAGGTATTTAAACAGGAAGATCTCTGAGTGAACAGAAACATTCTGTGCCACTTTCAACAATGGTTTGTTTAGGTATGTAATTTTAATATACTAAGATGTCATTTGTTTAAAGTTCTCATGTCTCTAAAAATTTAGGAACTAACTGTCTAGTGTCAGTTTATTTAGTTTGTAAGTGGTTGAGACTGGTTAGTGTCTTCCTAAAATGAACCGAAAGATCTCTGAGTGAAAAGAAATATACTGTAATATCTCGTTCCTGTTACAACATTGATTTGTTTAGGTATGTAATTTTAATATAGGAAGATGTCAAATGTTTAAACTAAGCATGTCTCTAAATATTTAGCAACTAAGAGTGTCAGATCATTCAGTTTCTAAGTGGCAGAGACTGGTTAGTTTCTTTCTAAAACAAACTGGAAGATCTCTGAATGAACAAAAACACTCTGTGCCATCTTTTTCCTCTTTCAACATTATTGTTATTATGGCTCCAACTTAAATAGTAGAAATGTGGAAAACATTTATAATGTTAGAATCTCTTGTTGTTTTAGAACAAAGAGTGTTGATTTAGTTATATTTTAAATAGTTTATTTTGGTTTGAGTAACTTTTTTCCCCTTTCAAAATTGATTTCATTAAGTAAATAATAAATATTGGAAGACGTCAAATGTTTAAAGTCCTCATATCTTTAAATATTTCACAACTAACAGTGTCAGTTCATTACCTATCTAAGTAAATGACACTTAATTGTGTCTTCCTAAAATAAACAGGAAGATCTCTGAGTGAACAGAATCATTCTGTATCATCTCGTTCCTCTTTCAACATTGTTGTTATTATGGCTCTAACTGGAATAGTAGAAATGTGGGAAACATTTAGTGTGTTAGAATCTTCTATTGTTTTAGATCAAACAGTATTAATTTAGTTATATTCTAAATAGTTAACCCTGGTATGACTCACTATTTCTTTTTTCTACATTAATATTAGTGAATAAATAATTTAAATGTAGGAAGATGGTAAATGTTTAAAAGTCCTCCTGTCTTTAAATATTTTACAACTAACAGTGTCAGTTTTTTTTAGTTTCTAATTGGCGCAGACTGGTTAGTGTCTTCCTAAAACAAACAGGAAGATGTCTTAGTGAATAGAAACATTCTGTGCCACCTTATATCTCTTCCAACATTGAATTTGTTTAGGTATATAATTTTAATATAGGAAGATGTCATATGTTTAAAGTCCTCGAGTCTCTAAAAATTTAGCAATTAACTGACTAGTGTCAGTTTATTTAGTTTGTAAGTGGTTGAATCTTGGTATATAATTTTAATATAGGAAGATGTTAAATGTTTAAAGTCCTCATGTCTCTAAATATTTCACAACTAACAGTGTCAGTTCATTTAGTTTCTAAGTGGCAGAGACTGGTTAGTGTCTTCCTAAAACAAACAGGAAGATCTCTGAGTGAACAGAAATATTCTGTACCATCTCGTTCCTCTTTCAACATTAATTTGTTTAGGTATATAATTTTAATATAGGAGGATGTCAAATGTTTAGAGTCCTCATATCTCTAATTATTTCATGACAAACAGTGTCAGTTCATTTAGTTTCTAAGAGGTTGAGATGGGTTTGTGTCTTCTTAAATCAAACAGGAAGATCTCTGGGTGAACAGAAACATTCTGTGCCATATCGTTCCTCTTACAAGATTGATTACTTTAGGAATATAATTTTAATATAGGAAGATGTCAATTGTTTAGAGTCCTCATGTCTCTAAATATTTCATGACAAACAGTGTCAGTTCATTTAGTTTCTAATAGGTTTAGACGGGTTTGTGTCTTCTTAAATCAAACAGGAAGATCTCTGGGTGATCAGCAACATTCTGTGAAATATCGCTCCTCCTTCAACAATGATTTGTTTAGGTATTTAAATTTAATATACTAAGATGTCATGTGTTTAAATTCCTCATGTCTCTAAAAATTTAGAAACTCACTGACTACTGTCAGTTTATTTAGTTTGTAGGTGGTTGAGACGGGTTAGTGTCTTCCAAAAATGGACCAAAAGATCTCTGAGAGAACAGAAACATTCTGTAATACCTCGTTCTTGTTTCAACATTGATTTGTTTAGGTATGTTATTTTGATATAGGAAGATGTCAAATGTTTACAGTCATTATGTCTCAAAATATTTCACAACTAACAGTGTCTGTTCATTTAGTTTCTAAGTGGCAGAGACTGGTTAGTGTCTTCCTAAAACAAACAGGAAGATCTCTGAGTGAACAGAAATATTCTGTACCATCTCGTTCCTCTTTCAACATTAATTTGTTTAGGTATATAATTTTAATATAGGAATTGTCAAATGTTTAGAGTCCTTATGTCTCTAAATATTTCATGACAAACAGTGTCAGTTCATTTAGTTTCTAAAAGGTTGAGACAGCTTTGTGTCGTCTTAAACAAACAGGAAGATCTCTAGGTGAACAGAAACATTCTGTGCCATATCGTTCCTCTTACAAGATTGATTACTTTAGGAATATAATTTTAATATAGGAAGATGTCAAATGTTTAGAGTCCTCATGTCTCTAAATATTTCATGACAAACAGTGTCAGTTCATTTAGTTTCTAATAGGTTTAGACGGGTTTGTGTCTTCTTAAATCAAACAGGATGATCTCTGGGTGATCAGCAACATTCTGTGAAATATCGCTCCTCCTTCAACAATGATTTGTTTAGGTATTTAAACAGGAAGATCTCTGAGTGAACAGAAACATTCTGTGCCACTTTCAACAATGGTTTGTTTAGGTATGTAATTTTAATATACTAAGATGTCATTTGTTTAAAGTTCTCATGTCTCTAAAAATTTAGGAACTAACTGTCTAGTGTCAGTTTATTTAGTTTGTAAGTGGTTGAGACTGGTTAGTGTCTTCCTAAAATGAACCGTAAGATCTCTGAGTGAAAAGAAATATACTGTAATATCTCGTTCCTGTTACAACATTGATTTGTTTAGGTATGTAATTTTAATATAGGAAGATGTCAAATGTTTAAACTAAGCATGTCTCTAAATATTTAGCAACTAAGAGTGTCAGATCATTCAGTTTCTAAGTGGCAGAGACTGGTTAGTTTCTTTCTAAAACAAACTGGAAGATCTCTGAATGAACAAAAACACTCTGTGCCATCTTTTTCCTCTTTCAACATTATTGTTATTATGGCTCCAACTTAAATAGTAGAAATGTGGAAAACATTTATAATGTTAGAATCTCTTGTTGTTTTAGAACAAAGAGTGTTGATTTAGTTATATTTTAAATAGTTTATTTTGGTTTGAGTAACTTTTTTCCCCTTTCAAAATTGATTTCATTAAGTAAATAATAAATATTGGAAGACGTCAAATGTTTAAAGTCCTCATATCTTTAAATATTTCACAACTAACAGTGTCAGTTCATTACCTATCTAAGTAAATGACACTTAATTGTGTCTTCCTAAAATAAACAGGAAGATCTCTGAGTGAACAGAATCATTCTGTATCATCTCGTTCCTCTTTCAACATTGTTGTTATTATGGCTCTAACTGGAATAGTAGAAATGTGGGAAACATTTAGTGTGTTAGAATCTTCTATTGTTTTAGATCAAACAGTATTAATTTAGTTATATTCTAAATAGTTAACCCTGGTATGACTCACTATTTCTTTTTTCTACATTAATATTAGTGAATAAATAATTTAAATGTAGGAAGATGGTAAATGTTTAAAAGTCCTCCTGTCTTTAAATATTTTACAACTAACAGTGTCAGTTTTTTTTAGTTTCTAATTGGCGCAGACTGGTTAGTGTCTTCCTAAAACAAACAGGAAGATGTCTTAGTGAATAGAAACATTCTGTGCCACCTTATATCTCTTCCAACATTGAATTTGTTTAGGTATATAATTTTAATATAGGAAGATGTCATATGTTTAAAGTCCTCGAGTCTCTAAAAATTTAGCAATTAACTGACTAGTGTCAGTTTATTTAGTTTGTAAGTGGTTGAATCTTGGTATATAATTTTAATATAGGAAGATGTTAAATGTTTAAAGTCCTCATGTCTCTAAATATTTCACAACTAACAGTGTCAGTTCATTTAGTTTCTAAGTGGCAGAGACTGGTTAGTGTCTTCCTAAAACAAACAGGAAGATCTCTGAGTGAACAGAAATATTCTGTACCATCTCGTTCCTCTTTCAACATTAATTTGTTTAGGTATATAATTTTAATATAGGAGGATGTCAAATGTTTAGAGTCCTCATATCTCTAATTATTTCATGACAAACAGTGTCAGTTCATTTAGTTTCTAAGAGGTTGAGATGGGTTTGTGTCTTCTTAAATCAAACAGGAAGATCTCTGGGTGAACAGAAACATTCTGTGCCATATCGTTCCTCTTACAAGATTGATTACTTTAGGAATATAATTTTAATATAGGAAGATGTCAATTGTTTAGAGTCCTCATGTCTCTAAATATTTCATGACAAACAGTGTCAGTTCATTTAGTTTCTAATAGGTTTAGACGGGTTTGTGTCTTCTTAAATCAAACAGGAAGATCTCTGGGTGATCAGCAACATTCTGTGAAATATCGCTCCTCCTTCAACAATGATTTGTTTAGGTATTTAAATTTAATATACTAAGATGTCATGTGTTTAAATTCCTCATGTCTCTAAAAATTTAGAAACTCACTGACTACTGTCAGTTTATTTAGTTTGTAGGTGGTTGAGACGGGTTAGTGTCTTCCAAAAATGGACCAAAAGATCTCTGAGAGAACAGAAACATTCTGTAATACCTCGTTCTTGTTTCAACATTGATTTGTTTAGGTATGTTATTTTGATATAGGAAGATGTCAAATGTTTACAGTCATTATGTCTCAAAATATTTCACAACTAACAGTGTCTGTTCATTTAGTTTCTAAGTGGCAGAGACTGGTTAGTGTCTTCCTAAAACAAACAGGAAGATCTCTGAGTGAACAGAAATATTCTGTACCATCTCGTTCCTCTTTCAACATTAATTTGTTTAGGTATATAATTTTAATATAGGAATTGTCAAATGTTTAGAGTCCTTATGTCTCTAAATATTTCATGACAAACAGTGTCAGTTCATTTAGTTTCTAAAAGGTTGAGACAGCTTTGTGTCTTCTTAAACAAACAGGAAGATCTCTAGGTGAACAGAAACATTCTGTGCCATATCGTTCCTCTTACAAGATTGATTACTTTAGGAATATAATTTTAATATAGGAAGATGTCAAATGTTTAGAGTCCTCATGTCTCTAAATATTTCATGACAAACAGTGTCAGTTCATTTAGTTTCTAATAGGTTTAGACGGGTTTGTGTCTTCTTAAATCAAACAGGATGATCTCTGGGTGATCAGCAACATTCTGTGAAATATCGCTCCTCCTTCAACAATGATTTGTTTAGGTATTTAAACAGGAAGATCTCTGAGTGAACAGAAACATTCTGTGCCACTTTCAACAATGGTTTGTTTAGGTATGTAATTTTAATATACTAAGATGTCATTTGTTTAAAGTTCTCATGTCTCTAAAAATTTAGGAACTAACTGTCTAGTGTCAGTTTATTTAGTTTGTAAGTGGTTGAGACGGGTTAGTGTCTTCCTAAAATGAACCGAAAGATCTCTGAGTGAAAAGAAATATACTGTAATATCTCGTTCCTGTTACAACATTGATTTGTTTAGGTATGTAATTTTAATATAGGAAGATGTCAAATGTTTAAACTAAGCATGTCTCTAAATATTTAGCAACTAAGAGTGTCAGATCATTCAGTTTCTAAGTGGCAGAGACTGGTTAGTTTCTTTCTAAAACAAACTGGAAGATCTCTGAATGAACAAAAACACTCTGTGCCATCTTTTTCCTCTTTCAACATTATTGTTATTATGGCTCCAACTTAAATAGTAGAAATGTGGAAAACATTTATAATGTTAGAATCTCTTGTTGTTTTAGAACAAAGAGTGTTGATTTAGTTATATTTTAAATAGTTTATTTTGGTTTGAGTAACTTTTTTCCCCTTTTAAAATTGATTTCATTAAGTAAATAATAAATATTGGAAGACGTCAAATGTTTAAAGTCCTCATATCTTTAAATATTTCACAACTAACAGTGTCAGTTCATTACCTATCTAAGTAAATGACACTTAATTGTGTCTTCCTAAAATAAACAGGAAGATCTCTGAGTGAACAGAATCATTCTGTATCATCTCGTTCCTCTTTCAACATTGTTGTTATTATGGCTCTAACTGGAATAGTAGAAATGTGGGAAACATTTAGTGTGTTAGAATCTTCTATTGTTTTAGATCAAACAGTATTAATTTAGTTATATTCTAAATAGTTAACCCTGGTATGACTCACTATTTCTTTTTTCTACATTAATATTAGTGAATAAATAATTTAAATGTAGGAAGATGGTAAATGTTTAAAAGTCCTCCTGTCTTTAAATATTTTACAACTAACAGTGTCAGTTTTTTTTAGTTTCTAATTGGCGCAGACTGGTTAGTGTCTTCCTAAAACAAACAGGAAGATGTCTTAGTGAATAGAAACATTCTGTGCCACCTTATATCTCTTCCAACATTGAATTTGTTTAGGTATATAATTTTAATATAGGAAGATGTCATATGTTTAAAGTCCTCGAGTCTCTAAAAATTTAGCAATTAACTGACTAGTGTCAGTTTATTTAGTTTGTAAGTGGTTGAATCTTGGTATATAATTTTAATATAGGAAGATGTTAAATGTTTAAAGTCCTCATGTCTCTAAATATTTCACAACTAACAGTGTCAGTTCATTTAGTTTCTAAGTGGCAGAGACTGGTTAGTGTCTTCCTAAAACAAACAGGAAGATCTCTGAGTGAACAGAAATATTCTGTACCATCTCGTTCCTCTTTCAACATTAATTTGTTTAGGTATATAATTTTAATATAGGAGGATGTCAAATGTTTAGAGTCCTCATATCTCTAATTATTTCATGACAAACAGTGTCAGTTCATTTAGTTTCTAAGAGGTTGAGATGGGTTTGTGTCTTCTTAAATCAAACAGGAAGATCTCTGGGTGAACAGAAACATTCTGTGCCATATCGTTCCTCTTACAAGATTGATTACTTTAGGAATATAATTTTAATATAGGAAGATGTCAATTGTTTAGAGTCCTCATGTCTCTAAATATTTCATGACAAACAGTGTCAGTTCATTTAGTTTCTAATAGGTTTAGACGGGTTTGTGTCTTCTTAAATCAAACAGGAAGATCTCTGGGTGATCAGCAACATTCTGTGAAATATCGCTCCTCCTTCAACAATGATTTGTTTAGGTATTTAAATTTAATATACTAAGATGTCATGTGTTTAAATTCCTCATGTCTCTAAAAATTTAGAAACTCACTGACTACTGTCAGTTTATTTAGTTTGTAGGTGGTTGAGACGGGTTAGTGTCTTCCAAAAATGGACCAAAAGATCTCTGAGAGAACAGAAACATTCTGTAATACCTCGTTCTTGTTTCAACATTGATTTGTTTAGGTATGTTATTTTGATATAGGAAGATGTCAAATGTTTACAGTCATTATGTCTCAAAATATTTCACAACTAACAGTGTCTGTTCATTTAGTTTCTAAGTGGCAGAGACTGGTTAGTGTCTTCCTAAAACAAACAGGAAGATCTCTGAGTGAACAGAAATATTCTGTACCATCTCGTTCCTCTTTCAACATTAATTTGTTTAGGTATATAATTTTAATATAGGAATTGTCAAATGTTTAGAGTCCTTATGTCTCTAAATATTTCATGACAAACAGTGTCAGTTCATTTAGTTTCTAAAAGGTTGAGACAGCTTTGTGTCTTCTTAAACAAACAGGAAGATCTCTAGGTGAACAGAAACATTCTGTGCCATATCGTTCCTCTTACAAGATTGATTACTTTAGGAATATAATTTTAATATAGGAAGATGTCAAATGTTTAGAGTCCTCATGTCTCTAAATATTTCATGACAAACAGTGTCAGTTCATTTAGTTTCTAATAGGTTTAGACGGGTTTGTGTCTTCTTAAATCAAACAGGATGATCTCTGGGTGATCAGCAACATTCTGTGAAATATCGCTCCTCCTTCAACAATGATTTGTTTAGGTATTTAAATTTAATATACTAAGATGTCATGTGTTTAAACTCCTCATGTCTCTAAAAATTTAGAAACTCACTGACTAGTGTCAGTTTATTTAGTTTGTAGGTGGTTGAGACGGGTTAGTGTCTTCCTAAAACAAACAGGAAGATCTCTGAGTGAACAGAAATATTCTGTACCATCTCGTTCCTCTTTCAACATTGATTTCTTTAGGAATATAATTTTAATATAAGAAGATGTCGAATGTTTAGAGTCCTCGTATTTCTAAATAATTCATGAGAAACAGTGTCAGTTCATTTAGTTTCTAAGAGGTTGAGACAGGTTTGTGTCTTCTTAAATCCAAGAGGAAGATCTATGGATGAACAGAAACATTCTGTGTCATATCGTTCCTCTTACAAGATTGATTACTTTAGGAATATAATTTTAATATAGGAAGATGTCAAATGTTTAGAGTCTATATATTTCTAAATATTTCATGACAAACAGTGACAGTTCATTTAGTTTCTAAGAGGTTAAGACGGGTTTGTGTCTTCTTAAATCAAACAGTAAGATCTATGGGTGATCAGCAACATTCTGTGCCATATCGTTCCTCTTTCAACATTGATTTCTTTAGGAATATAATTTTAATATAGGAAGATGTCAAATGTTTAGAGTCCTCATATTTCTAAATAATTCATGAGAAACAGTGTCAGTTCATTTAGTTTCTAAGAGGTTGAGACAGGTTTGTGTCTTCTTAAATCACAGGAAGATCTCTGGGTGAACAGAAACAGTCTGTGCCATATCGTTCCTCTTACAAGATTGATTACTTTAGGAATATAATTTTAATATAGGAAGATGTCAAATGTTTAGAGTCCATATATTTCTAAATATTTCATGACATACAGTGACAGTTCATTTAGTTTCTAAGACGTTGAGACAGGTTTGTGTCTTTTTAAATCAAACAGGAAGATCTCTGAGTGAACAGAAACATTCTGTGCCATATCGTTCCTCTTTCAACAATATTTTGTTTAGGTATTTAATTTTAATATACTAAGATGTCATTTGTTTAAAGTCCTCATGTCTCTAAAAATTTAGGAACTCACTGTCTAGTGTCAGTTTATTTAGTTTGTAAGTGGTTGAGACTGGTTAGTGTCTTCCTAAAATGAACCGAAAGATCTCTGAGTGAAAAGAAATATACTGTAATATCTCGTACCTGTTACAACATTGATTTGTTTAGGTATGTAATTTTAATATAGGAAGATGTCAAATGTTTAAAGTCCTCATGTCTCTAAATATTTCACAACTAGCAGTCACAGTTCATTTAGTTTCTAAGTGGCGGAGACTGATTAGTGTCTTCCTAAAACGTACAGGAAGATCTCTGAGTGAACAGAAATATTCTGTGCCATCTCGTTCCTCTTTCAACATTAATTTTTTAAGTGTATTTTTAATATAGGAAGATGTCAAATGTTTAAACTAAGCATGTCTATAAATATTTAGCAACTAAGAGTGTCAGATCATTCAGTTTCTAAGTGGCAGAGACTGGTTAGTTTCTTTCTAAAACAAACTGGAAGATCTCTGAATGAACAGAAACCCTCGGTGCCATCTATTTCCTCTTTCAACATTATTGTTATTATGGCTCCAACTTAAATAGTAGAAATGTGGGAAACATTTAGAATGTTAGAATCTCTTGTTGTTTTAGAACAAAGAGTGTTGATTTAGTTATATTTTAAATAGTTTATTTTGGTTTGAGTAACTTTTTTCCCCTTTCAAAATTGATTTCATTAAGTAAATAATAAATATTGGAAGACGTCAAATGTTTAAAGTCCTCATGTCTTTAAATATTTCACAACTAACAGTGTCAGTTCATTACCTATCTAAGTAAATGACACTTAATTGTGTCTTCCTAAAATAAACAGGAAGATCTCTGAGTGAACAGAATCATTCTGTATCATCTCGTTCCTCTTTCAACATTGTTGTTATTATGGCTCTAACTGGAATAGTAGAAATGTGGGAAACATTTAGAGTGTTAGAATCTTCTATTGTTTTAGATCAAACAGTATTAATTTAGTTATATTCTAAATAGTTAACCCTGGTATGACTCACTATTTCTTTTTTCTACATTAATATTAGTGAATAAATAATTTAAATGTAGGAAGATGGTAAATGTTTAAAAGTCCTCCTGTCTTTAAATATTTTACAACTAACAGTGTCAGTTCATTTAGTTTCTAATTGGCGCAGACTGGTTAGTGTCTTCCTAAAACAAACAGGAAGATGTCTTAGTGAATAGAAACATTCTGTGCCACCTTATATCTCTTCCAACATTGAATTTGTTTAGGTATATAATTTTAATATAGGAAGATGTCATATGTTTAAAGTCCTCGAGTCTCTAAAAATTTAGCAATTAACTGACTAGTGTCAGTTTATTTAGTTTGTAAGTGGTTGAATCTTGGTATATAATTTTAATATAGGAAGATGTTAAATGTTTAAAGTCCTCATGTCTCTAAATATTTCACAACTAACAGTGTCAGTTCATTTAGTTCCTAAGTGGCGGAGACCGGTTAGTGTCTTTCTAAAACAAACAGGATGATCTCTGAGGGAACATAAATATTCTGTGCCATCTCGTTCCTCTTTCAACATTAATTTGTTTAGGTATATAATTTTAATATAGGAATTGTCAAATGTTTAGAGTCCTTATGTCTCTAAATATTTCATGACAAAGAGTGTCAGTTCATTTAGTTTCTAAAAGGTTGAGACAGCTTTGTGTCTTCTTAAATCAAACAGGAAGATCTCTGGGTGAACAGAAACATTCTGTGCCGTATCGTTCCTCTTACAAGATTGATTACTTTAGGAATATAATTTTAATATAGGAAGATGTCAAATGTTTAGAGTCCTCATGTCTCTAAATATTTCATGACAAACAGTGTCAGTTCATTTAGTTTCTAATAGGTTTAGACGGGTTTGTGTCTTCTTAAATCAAACAGGATGATCTCTGGGTGATCAGCAACATTCTGTGAAATATCGCTCCTCCTTCAACAATGATTTGCTTAGGTATTTAAATTTAATATACTAAGATGTCATGTGTTTAAACTCCTCATGTCTCTAAAAATTTAGAAACTCACTGACTAGTGTCAGTTTATTTAGTTTGTAGGTGGTTGAGACGGGTTAGTGTCTTCCTAAAACAAACAGGAAGATCTCTGAGTGAACAGAAATATTCTGTACCATCTCGTTCCTCTTTCAACATTGATTTCTTTAGGAATATAATTTTAATATAAGAAGATGTCGAATGTTTAGAGTCTTCGTATTTCTAAATAATTCATGAGAAACAGTGTCAGTTCATTTAGTTTCTAAGAGGTTGAGACAGGTTTGTGTCTTCTTAAATCCAAGAGGAAGATCTATGGATGAACAGAAACATTCTGTGTCATATCGTTCCTCTTACAAGATTGATTACTTTAGGAATATAATTTTAATATAGGAAGATGTCAAATGTTTAGAGTCTATATATTTCTAAATATTTCATGACAAACAGTGACAGTTCATTTAGTTTCTAAGAGGTTAAGACGGGTTTGTGTCTTCTTAAATCAAACAGGAAGATCTATGGGTGATCAGCAACATTCTGTGCCATATCGTTCCTCTTTCAACATTGATTTCTTTAGGAATATAATTTTAATATAGGAAGATGTCAAATGTTTAGAGTCCTCATATTTCTAAATAATTCATGAGAAACAGTGTCAGTTCATTTAGTTTCTAAGAGGTTGAGACAGGTTTGTGTCTTCTTAAATCACAGGAAGATCTCTGGGTGAACAGAAACAGTCTGTGCCATATCGTTCCTCTTACAAGATTGATTACTTTAGGAATATAATTTTAATATAGGAAGATGTCAAATGTTTAGAGTCCATATATTTCTAAATATTTCATGACATACAGTGACAGTTCATTTAGTTTCTAAGACGTTGAGACAGGTTTGTGTCTTTTTAAATCAAACAGGAAGATCTCTGAGTGAACAGAAACATTCTGTGCCATATCGTTCCTCTTTCAACAATATTTTGTTTAGGTATTTAATTTTAATATACTAAGATGTCATTTGTTTAAAGTCCTCATGTCTCTAAAAATTTAGGAACTCAC
This sequence comes from Prosapia bicincta, assembly GCA_036971475.1. Classification (NCBI taxonomy): domain Eukaryota; kingdom Metazoa; phylum Arthropoda; class Insecta; order Hemiptera; family Cercopidae; genus Prosapia; species Prosapia bicincta. The sequence goes on along the minus strand of JBAIZL010000004.1, from coordinate 144,262,114 downwards.
TGTCTAGTGTCAGTTTATTTAGTTTGTAAGTGGTTGAGACTGGTTAGTGTCTTCCTAAAATGAACCGAAAGATCTCTGAGTGAAAAGAAATATACTGTAATATCTCGTACCTGTTACAACATTGATTTGTTTAGGTATGTAATTTTAATATAGGAAGATGTCAAATGTTTAAAGTCCTCATGTCTCTAAATATTTCACAACTAGCAGTCACAGTTCATTTAGTTTCTAAGTGGCGGAGACTGATTAGTGTCTTCCTAAAACGTACAGGAAGATCTCTGAGTGAACAGAAATATTCTGTGCCATCTCGTTCCTCTTTCAACATTAATTTTTTAAGTGTATTTTTAATATAGGAAGATGTCAAATGTTTAAACTAAGCATGTCTATAAATATTTAGCAACTAAGAGTGTCAGATCATTCAGTTTCTAAGTGGCAGAGACTGGTTAGTTTCTTTCTAAAACAAACTGGAAGATCTCTGAATGAACAGAAACCCTCGGTGCCATCTATTTCCTCTTTCAACATTATTGTTATTATGGCTCCAACTTAAATAGTAGAAATGTGGGAAACATTTAGAATGTTAGAATCTCTTGTTGTTTTAGAACAAAGAGTGTTGATTTAGTTATATTTTAAATAGTTTATTTTGGTTTGAGTAACTTTTTTCCCCTTTCAAAATTGATTTCATTAAGTAAATAATAAATATTGGAAGACGTCAAATGTTTAAAGTCCTCATGTCTTTAAATATTTCACAACTAACAGTGTCAGTTCATTACCTATCTAAGTAAATGACACTTAATTGTGTCTTCCTAAAATAAACAGGAAGATCTCTGAGTGAACAGAATCATTCTGTATCATCTCGTTCCTCTTTCAACATTGTTGTTATTATGGCTCTAACTGGAATAGTAGAAATGTGGGAAACATTTAGAGTGTTAGAATCTTTTATTGTTTTAGATCAAACAGTATTAATCTAGTTATATTCTAAATAGTTAACCCTGGTATGACTCACTATTTCTTTTTTCTACATTAATATTAGTGAATAAATTATTTAAATGTAGGAAGATGGTAAATGTTTAAAAGTCCTCCTGTCTTTAAATATTTTACAACTAACAGTGTCAGTTCATTTAGTTTCTAATTGGCGCAGACTGGTTAGTGTCTTCCTAAAACAAACAGGAAGATGTCTTAGTGAATAGAAACATTCTGTGCCACCTTATATCTCTTCCAACATTGAATTTGTTTAGGTATATAATTTTAATATAGGAAGATGTCATATGTTTAAAGTCCTCGTGTCTCTAAAAATTTAGCAATTACGTGACTAGTGTCAGTTTATTTAGTTTGTAAGTGGTTGAGTCTTGGTATATAATTTTAAAATAGGAAGATGTTAAATGTTTAAAGTCCTCATGTCTCTAAATATTTCACAACTAACAGTGTCAGTTCATTTAGTTCCTAAGTGGCGGAGACCGGTTAGTGTCTTCCTGAAACAAACAGGAAGATCTCTGAGTGAACAGAAATATTCTGTACCATCTCGTTCCTCTTTCAACTTTAATTTGTTTAGGTATATAATTTTAATATAGGAATTGTCAAATGTTTAGAGTCCTTATGTCTCTAAATATTTCATGACAAACAGTGTCAGTTCATTTGGTTTCTAATAGGTTTAGACGGGTTTGTGTCTTCTTAAATCAAACAGGAAGATCTCTGGGTGATCAGCAACATTCTGTGAAATATCGCTCCTCCTTCAACAATGATTTGTTTAGGTATTTAAATTTAATATACTAAGATGTCATGTGTTTAAACTCCTCATGTCTCTAAAAATGTAGAAACTCACTGACTAGTGTCAGTTTATTTAGTTTGTAGGTGGTTGAGACGGGTTAGTGTCTTCCTAAAATGGACCAAAAGATTTCTGAGAGAACAGAAACATTCTGTAATACCTCGTTCTTGTTTCAACATTGATTTGTTTAGGTATGTTATTTTGATATAGGAAGATGTCAAATGTTTACAGTCATTATGTCTCAAAATATTTCACAACTAACAGTGTCAGTTCATTTAGTTTCTAAGTGGCAGAGACTGGTTAGTGTCTTCCTAAAACAAACAGGAAGATCTCTGAGTGAACAGAAATATTCTGTACCATCTCGTTCCTCTTTCAACATTAATTTGTTTAGGTATATAATTTTAATATAGAAAGATGTCAAATGTTTAGAGTCCTCATATCTCTAATTATTTCATGACAAACAGTGTCAGTTCATTTAGTTTCTAAGAGGTTGAGATGGGTTTGTGTCTTCTTAAATCAAACAGGAAGATCTCTAGGTGAACAGAAACATTCTGTGCCATATCGTTCCTCTTTCAACATTGATTTCTTTAGGAATATAATTTTAATATAGGAAGATGTCAAATGTTTAGAGTCCTCATATTTCTAAATAATTCATGAGAAACAGTGTCAGTTCATTTAGTTTCTAAGAGGTTGAGACAGGTTTGTGTCTTCTTAAATCAAACAGAAAGATCTCTGGGTGAACAGTAACATTCTGTGCCATATCGTTCCTCTTTCAACATTGATTTCTTTAGGAATATAATTTTAATATAGGAAGATGTTAAATATTTAAAGTCCTCATGTCTCTAAATATTTCACAACTAACAGTGTCAGTTCATTTAGTTTCTAAGTGGCGGAGACCGGTTAGTGTCTTCCTAAAACAAACAGGAAGATCTCTGAGTGAACAGAAATATTCTGTGCCATCTCGTTTCTCTTTCAACATTAATTTGTTTAGGTATATAATTTTAATATAGGAATTGTCAAATGTTTAGAGTCTTTATGTGTCTAAATATTTCATGACAAACAGTGTCAGTTCATTTAGTTTCTAAAAGGTTGAGACAGCTTTGTGTCTTCTTATATCAAACAGGAAGATTGCTGCGTGATCAGCAACATTCTGTGCAATATCGCTCCTCCTTCAACAATGATTAGTTTAGGTATATAATTTTAATATAGGAAGATGTTAATTGTTTGGAGTCCTCATGTCTCTAAATATTTCATGAGAAACAGTGTCAGTTCATTTAGTTTCTAAGAGGTTAAAACAGGTTTGTGTCTTCTTAAATCAAACAGGAAGATCTTTGGATGAATAGAAACATTCTGTGTCATATCGTTCCTCTTTCAACAATGATTTGTTTAGGTATTTAAATTTAATATCCTAAGATGTCATGTGTTTAAACTCCTCATGTCTCTAAAAATTTAGAAACTCACTGACTAGTGTCAGTTTATTTAGTTTGTAGGTGGTTGAGAGGGGTTAGTGTCTTCCTAAAATGAACCGAAAGATCTCTGAGTGAAAAGAAATATTCTGGTAATATCTCGTTCCTGTTACAACATTGATTTGTTTAGGTATGTAATTTTAATATAGGAAGATGTCAAATGTTTAAAGTCCTCATGTCTCTAAATATTTCACAACTAACAGTGTCAGTTCATTTAGTTTCTAAGTGGCGGAGACTGATTAGTGTCTTCCTAAAACATACAGGAAGATCTCTGAGTGAACAGAAATAGTCTGTGCCATCTCCTTCCTCTTTCAACATTAATTTGTTTAAGTATATTTTTAATATAGGAAGATGTCAAATGTTTAAACTAAGCATGTCTCTAAATATTTAGCAACTAAGAGTGTCAGATCATTCAGTTTCTAAGTGGCAGAGACGGGTTAGTTTCTTTCTAAAACAAACTGGAAGATCTCTGAATGAACAGAAACACTCGGTGCCATCTATTTCCTCTTTCAACATTATTGTTATTATGGCTCCAACTTAAATAGTAGAAATGTGGGAAACATTTAGAATGTTAGAATCTCTTCTTGTTTTAGAACAAAGAGTGTTGATTTAGTTATATTTTAAATAGTTTATTTTGGTTTGAGTAACTTTTTCCCCCTTTTCAAAATTGATTTTATTAAGTAAATAATAAATATTGGAAGAAGTCAAATGTTTAAAGTCCTCATGTCTTTAAATATTTCACAACTTACAGTGTCAGTTCATTACCTATCTAAGTAAATGCCACTTAATTGTGTCTTCCTAAAATAAACAGGAAGATCTCTGAGTGAACAGAATCATTCTGTATCATCTCGTTCCTCTTAGAAACATTGTTGTTATTATGGCTCTAACTGGAATAGTAGAAATGTGGGAACATTTAGAATGTTCGAATCTTTTATTGTTTTAAATCAAACAGTATTAATTTAGTTATATTCTAAATAGTTAACCCTGGTATGACTCACTATTTCTTTTTTCTACATTAATATTAGTGAATAAATAATTTAAATGTAGGAAAATGGTAAATGTTTAAAAGTCCTCATGTCTTTAAATATTTTACAACTAACAGTGTCAGTTCATTTAGTTTCTAATTGGCGCAGACTGGTTAGTGTCTTCCTAAAACAAACAGGAAGATGTCTTAGTGAATAGAAACATTCTGTGCCACCTTATATCTCTTCCAACATTGAATTTGTTTAGGTATATAATTTTAATATAGGAAGATGTCATATGTTTAAAGTCCTCGTGTCTCTAAAAATTTAGCAATTAACTGACTAGTGTCAGTTTATTTAGTTTGGAAGTGGATGAATCTTGGTATATAATTTTAATATAGGAAGATGTTAAATGTTTAAAGTCCTCATGTCTCTAAATATTTCACAACTAACAGTGTCAGTTCATTTAGTTCCTAAGTGGCGGGGACCGGTTAGTGTCTTTCTAAAACAAACAGGAAGATCTCTGAGTGAACAGAAATATTCTGTGCCATCTCGTTCCTCTTTCCAACATTAATTTGTTTAGGTATATAATTTTAATATAGGAATTGTCAAATGTTTAGAGTCCTTATGTCTCTAAATATTTCATAACAAACAGTTTCAGTTCATTTAGCTTCTAAAAGGTTGAGACAGCTTTGTGTCTTCTTAAATCAAACAGGAAGATCTCTGGGTGAACAGAAACATTCTGTGCCATATCGTTCCTCTTACAAGATTGATTACTTTAGGAATATAATTTTAATATAGGAAGATGTCAAATGTGTAGAGTCCTCATGTCTCTAAATATTTCATGAGAAACAGTGTCAGTTCATTTAGTTTCTAAGAGGTTAAAACAGGTTTGTGTCTTCTTAAATCAAACAGGAAGATCTCTGGATGAATAGAAACATTCTGTGGCATATCGTTCCTCTTTCAACAATGATTTGTTTAGGTATTTAAATTTAATATACTAAGATGTCATGTGTTTAAACTCCTCATGTCTCTAAAAATTTAGAAACTCACTGACTATTGTCAGTTTATTTAGTTTGTACTAGGTTGAGACGGGTTAGTGTCTTCCTAAAATGGACCGAAAGATTTCTGAGAGAACAGAAACATTCTGTAATACCTCGTTCTTGTTTCAACATTGATTTGTTTAGGTATGTTATTTTGATATAGGAAGATGTCAAATGTTTACAGTCATTATGTCTCAAAATATTTCACAACTAACAGTGTCAGTTCATTTAGTTTCTAAGTGGCAGAGACTGGTTAGTGTCTTCCTAAAACAAACAGGAAGATCTCTGAGTGAACAGAAATATTCTGTACCATCTCGTTCCTCTTTCAACATTAATTTGTTTAGGTATATAATTTTAATATATTAAGATGTCAAATGTTTAGAGTCCTCATATCTCTAATTATTTCATGACAAACAGTGTCAGTTCATTTAGTTTCTAAGAGGTTGAGATGGGTTTGTGTCTTCTTAAATCAAACAGGAAGATCTCTGGGTGAACAGAAATATTCTGTGCCATATCGTTCCTCTTACAAGATTGATTACTTTAGGAATATAATTTTAATATAGGAAGATGTCATATGTTTAGAGTCCATATATTTCTAAATATTTCATGACAAACAGTGACAGTTCATTTAGTTTCTAAGAGGTTGAGACAGGTTTGTGTCTTCTTAAATCAAACAGGAAGGTCTCTGAGTGAACAGAAACATTCTGTGCCATATCGTTCCTCTTTCAGCAATGGTTTGTTTAGGTATTTAATTTTAATATACTAAGATGTCATTTGTTTAAAGTCCTCATGTCTCTAAAAATTTAACAACTAACTGACTAGTGTCAGTTTATTTAGTTTGTAAGTGGTTGAGACTGGGAATATAATTTTAATATAGGAATATGTTAAATATTTAAAGTCCTCATGTCTCTAAATATTTCACAACTAACAGTGTCAGTTCATTTAGTTTCTAAGTGGCGGAGACCGGTTAGTGTCTTCCTAAAACAAACAGGAAGATCTCTGAGTGAACAGAAATATTCTGTGCCATCTCGTTTCTCTTTCAACATTAATTTGTTTAGGTATATAATTTTAATATAGGAATTGTCAAATGTGTAGAGTCTTTATGTCTTTAAATATTTCATGACAAACAGTGTCAGTTCATTTAGTTTCTAAAAGGTTGAGACAGCTTTGTGTCTTCTTATATCAAACAGGAAGATTGCTGCGTGATCAGCAACATTCTGTGCAATATCGCTCCTCCTTCAACAATGATTAGTTTAGGTATATAATTTTAATATAGGAAGATGTTAATTTTTTAGAGTCCTCATGTCTCTAAATATTTCATGAGAAACAGTGTCAGTTCATTTAGTTTCTAAGAGGTTAAAACAGGTTTGTGTCTTCTTAAATCAAACAGGAAGATCTTTGGATGAATAGAAACATTCTGTGTCATATCGTTCCTCTTTCAACAATGATTTGTTTAGGTATTTAAATTTAATATCCTAAGATGTCATGTGTTTAAACTCCTCATGTCTCTAAAAATTTAGAAACTCACTGACTAGTGTCAGTTTATTTAGTTTGTAGGTGGTTGAGAGGGGTTAGTGTCTTCCTAAAATGAACCGAAAGATCTCTGAGTGAAAAGAAATATTCTGGTAATATCTCGTTCCTGTTACAAAGAGTGTTGATTTAGTTATATTTTAAATAGTTTATTTTGGTTTGAGTAACTTTTTCCCCCTTTTCAAAATTGATTTTATTAAGTAAATAATAAATATTGGAAGAAGTCAAATGTTTAAAGTCCTCATGTCTTTAAATATTTCACAACTTACAGTGTCAGTTCATTACCTATCTAAGTTAATGACACTTAATTGTGTCTTCCTAAAATAAACAGGAAGATCTCTGAGTGAACAGAATCATTCTGTATCATCTCGTTCCTCTTAGAAACATTGTTGTTATTATGGCTCTAACTGGAATAGTAGAAATGTGGGAAACATTTAGAATGTTAGAATCTTTTATTGTTTTAGATCAAACAGTATTAATTTAGTTATATTCTAAATAGTTAACCCTGGTATGACTCACTATTTCTTTTTTCTACAATAATATTAGTGAATAAATAATTTAAATGTAGGAAAATGGTAAATGTTTAAATGTCCTCATGTCTTTAAATATTTTACAACTAACAGTGTCAGTTCATTTAGTTTCTAATTGGCGCAGACTGGTTAGTGTCTTTCTAAAACAAACAGGAAGATCTCTGAGTGAACAGAAATATTCTGTGCCATCTCGTTCCTCTTTCCAACATTAATTTGTTTAGGTATATAATTTTAATATAGGAATTGTCAAATGTTTAGAGTCCTTATGTCTCTAAATATTTCATAACAAACAGTTTCAGTTCATTTAGCTTCTAAAAGGTTGAGACAGCTTTGTGTCTTCTTAAATCAAACAGGAAGATCTCTGGGTGAACAGAAACATTCTGTGCCATATCGTTCCTCTTACAAGATTGATTACTTTAGGAATATAATTTTAATATAGGAAGATGTCAAATGTGTAGAGTCCTCTTGTCTCTAAATATTTCATGAGAAACAGTGTCAGTTCATTTAGTTTCTAAGAGGTTGAGACAGGTTTGTGTCTTCTTAAATCAAACAGGAAGATCTATGGGTGAACAGAAACATTCTGGGCCATATCGTTCCTCTTAAAAGATTGATTACTTTAGGTATATAATTTTAATATAGTAATTGTCAAATGTTTAGAGTCTTTATGTCTCTAAATATTTCATGATAAACAGTGTCAGTTCATTTAGTTTCTAAAAGGTTAAAACAGGTTTGTGTCTTCTTAAATCAAACAGGAAGATCTCTGGATGAATAGAAACATTCTGTGCCATATCGTTCCTCTTTCAACAATGGTTTGTTTAGGTATTTAATTTTAATATACTAAGATGTCATTTGTTTAAAGTCCTCATGTCTCTAAAAATTTAGGAACTAACTGTCTAGTGTCAGTTTATTTAGTTTGTAGGTGGTTGAGACTGGTTAGTGTCTTCCTAAAATGAACCGAAAGATCTCTGAGTGAAAAGAAATATTCTGTAATATCTCGTTCCTGTTACAACATTGATTTGTTTAGGTATGTAATTTTAATATAGGAAGATGTCAAATGTTTAAAGTCCTCATGTCTCTAAATATTTCACAACTAACAGTGTCAGTTCATTTAGTTTCTAAGTGGCGGAGACCGGTTAGTGTCTTCCTAAAACAAACAGGAAGATCTCTGAGTGAACAGAAATATTCTGTGCCATCTCGTTTCTCTTTCAACATTAATTTGTTTAGGTATATAATTTTAATATAGGAATTGTCAAATGTTTAGAGTCTTTATGTGTCTAAATATTTCATGACAAACAGTGTCAGTTCATTTAGTTTCTAAAAGGTTGAGACAGCTTTGTGTCTTCTTATATCAAACAGGAAGATTGCTGCGTGATCAGCAACATTCTGTGCAATATCGCTCCTCCTTCAACAATGATTAGTTTAGGTATATAATTTTAATATAGGAAGATGTTAATTGTTTGGAGTCCTCATGTCTCTAAATATTTCATGAGAAACAGTGTCAGTTCATTTAGTTTCTAAGAGGTTAAAACAGGTTTGTGTCTTCTTAAATCAAACAGGAAGATCTTTGGATGAATAGAAACATTCTGTGTCATATCGTTCCTCTTTCAACAATGATTTGTTTAGGTATTTAAATTTAATATCCTAAGATGTCATGTGTTTAAACTCCTCATGTCTCTAAAAATTTAGAAACTCACTGACTAGTGTCAGTTTATTTAGTTTGTAGGTGGTTGAGAGGGGTTAGTGTCTTCCTAAAATGAACCGAAAGATCTCTGAGTGAAAAGAAATATTCTGGTAATATCTCGTTCCTGTTACAACATTGATTTGTTTAGGTATGTAATTTTAATATAGGAAGATGTCAAATGTTTAAAGTCCTCATGTCTCTAAATATTTCACAACTAACAGTGTCAGTTCATTTAGTTTCTAAGTGGCGGAGACTGATTAGTGTCTTCCTAAAACATACAGGAAGATCTCTGAGTGAACAGAAATAGTCTGTGCCATCTCGTTCCTCTTTCAACATTAATTTGTTTAAGTATATTTTTAATATAGGAAGATGTCAAATGTTTAAACTAAGCATGTCTCTAAATATTTAGCAACTAAGAGTGTCAGATCATTCAGTTTCTAAGTGGCAGAGACGGGTTAGTTTCTTTCTAAAACAAACTGGAAGATCTCTGAATGAACAGAAACACTCGGTGCCATCTATTTCCTCTTTCAACATTATTGTTATTATGGCTCCAACTTAAATAGTAGAAATGTGGGAAACATTTAGAATGTTAGAATCTCTTCTTGTTTTAGAACAAAGAGTGTTGATTTAGTTATATTTTAAATAGTTTATTTTGGTTTGAGTAACTTTTTCCCCCTTTTCAAAATTGATTTTATTAAGTAAATAATAAATATTGGAAGAAGTCAAATGTTTAAAGTCCTCATGTCTTTAAATATTTCACAACTTACAGTGTCAGTTCATTACCTATCTAAGTAAATGCCACTTAATTGTGTCTTCCTAAAATAAACAGGAAGATCTCTGAGTGAACAGAATCATTCTGTATCATCTCGTTCCTCTTAGAAACATTGTTGTTATTATGGCTCTAACTGGAATAGTAGAAATGTGGGAACATTTAGAATGTTCGAATCTTTTATTGTTTTAAATCAAACAGTATTAATTTAGTTATATTCTAAATAGTTAACCCTGGTATGACTCACTATTTCTTTTTTCTACATTAATATTAGTGAATAAATAATTTAAATGTAGGAAAATGGTAAATGTTTAAAAGTCCTCATGTCTTTAAATATTTTACAACTAACAGTGTCAGTTCATTTAGTTTCTAATTGGCGCAGACTGGTTAGTGTCTTCCTAAAACAAACAGGAAGATGTCTTAGTGAATAGAAACATTCTGTGCCACCTTATATCTCTTCCAACATTGAATTTGTTTAGGTATATAATTTTAATATAGGAAGATGTCATATGTTTAAAGTCCTCGTGTCTCTAAAAATTTAGCAATTAACTGACTAGTGTCAGTTTATTTAGTTTGGAAGTGGATGAATCTTGGTATATAATTTTAATATAGGAAGATGTTAAATGTTTAAAGTCCTCATGTCTCTAAATATTTCACAACTAACAGTGTCAGTTCATTTAGTTCCTAAGTGGCGGGGACCGGTTAGTGTCTTTCTAAAACAAACAGGAAGATCTCTGAGTGAACAGAAATATTCTGTGCCATCTCGTTCCTCTTTCCAACATTAATTTGTTTAGGTATATAATTTTAATATAGGAATTGTCAAATGTTTAGAGTCCTTATGTCTCTAAATATTTCATAACAAACAGTTTCAGTTCATTTAGCTTCTAAAAGGTTGAGACAGCTTTGTGTCTTCTTAAATCAAACAGGAAGATCTCTGGGTGAACAGAAACATTCTGTGCCATATCGTTCCTCTTACAAGATTGATTACTTTAGGAATATAATTTTAATATAGGAAGATGTCAAATGTGTAGAGTCCTCATGTCTCTAAATATTTCATGAGAAACAGTGTCAGTTCATTTAGTTTCTAAGAGGTTAAAACAGGTTTGTGTCTTCTTAAATCAAACAGGAAGATCTCTGGATGAATAGAAACATTCTGTGGCATATCGTTCCTCTTTCAACAATGATTTGTTTAGGTATTTAAATTTAATATACTAAGATGTCATGTGTTTAAACTCCTCATGTCTCTAAAAATTTAGAAACTCACTGACTATTGTCAGTTTATTTAGTTTGTACTAGGTTGAGACGGGTTAGTGTCTTCCTAAAATGGACCGAAAGATTTCTGAGAGAACAGAAACATTCTGTAATACCTCGTTCTTGTTTCAACATTGATTTGTTTAGGTATGTTATTTTGATATAGGAAGATGTCAAATGTTTACAGTCATTATGTCTCAAAATATTTCACAACTAACAGTGTCAGTTCATTTAGTTTCTAAGTGGCAGAGACTGGTTAGTGTCTTCCTAAAACAAACAGGAAGATCTCTGAGTGAACAGAAATATTCTGTACCATCTCGTTCCTCTTTCAACATTAATTTGTTTAGGTATATAATTTTAATATATTAAGATGTCAAATGTTTAGAGTCCTCATATCTCTAATTATTTCATGACAAACAGTGTCAGTTCATTTAGTTTCTAAGAGGTTGAGATGGGTTTGTGTCTTCTTAAATCAAACAGGAAGATCTCTGGGTGAACAGAAATATTCTGTGCCATATCGTTCCTCTTACAAGATTGATTACTTTAGGAATATAATTTTAATATAGGAAGATGTCATATGTTTAGAGTCCATATATTTCTAAATATTTCATGACAAACAGTGACAGTTCATTTAGTTTCTAAGAGGTTGAGACAGGTTTGTGTCTTCTTAAATCAAACAGGAAGGTCTCTGAGTGAACAGAAACATTCTGTGCCATATCGTTCCTCTTTCAGCAATGGTTTGTTTAGGTATTTAATTTTAATATACTAAGATGTCATTTGTTTAAAGTCCTCATGTCTCTAAAAATTTAACAACTAACTGACTAGTGTCAGTTTATTTAGTTTGTAAGTGGTTGAGACTGGGAATATAATTTTAATATAGGAATATGTTAAATATTTAAAGTCCTCATGTCTCTAAATATTTCACAACTAACAGTGTCAGTTCATTTAGTTTCTAAGTGGCGGAGACCGGTTAGTGTCTTCCTAAAACAAACAGGAAGATCTCTGAGTGAACAGAAATATTCTGTGCCATCTCGTTTCTCTTTCAACATTAATTTGTTTAGGTATATAATTTTAATATAGGAATTGTCAAATGTGTAGAGTCTTTATGTCTTTAAATATTTCATGACAAACAGTGTCAGTTCATTTAGTTTCTAAAAGGTTGAGACAGCTTTGTGTCTTCTTATATCAAACAGGAAGATTGCTGCGTGATCAGCAACATTCTGTGCAATATCGCTCCTCCTTCAACAATGATTAGTTTAGGTATATAATTTTAATATAGGAAGATGTTAATTTTTTAGAGTCCTCATGTCTCTAAATATTTCATGAGAAACAGTGTCAGTTCATTTAGTTTCTAAGAGGTTAAAACAGGTTTGTGTCTTCTTAAATCAAACAGGAAGATCTTTGGATGAATAGAAACATTCTGTGTCATATCGTTCCTCTTTCAACAATGATTTGTTTAGGTATTTAAATTTAATATCCTAAGATGTCATGTGTTTAAACTCCTCATGTCTCTAAAAATTTAGAAACTCACTGACTAGTGTCAGTTTATTTAGTTTGTAGGTGGTTGAGAGGGGTTAGTGTCTTCCTAAAATGAACCGAAAGATCTCTGAGTGAAAAGAAATATTCTGGTAATATCTCGTTCCTGTTACAAAGAGTGTTGATTTAGTTATATTTTAAATAGTTTATTTTGGTTTGAGTAACTTTTTCCCCCTTTTCAAAATTGATTTTATTAAGTAAATAATAAATATTGGAAGAAGTCAAATGTTTAAAGTCCTCATGTCTTTAAATATTTCACAACTTACAGTGTCAGTTCATTACCTATCTAAGTTAATGACACTTAATTGTGTCTTCCTAAAATAAACAGGAAGATCTCTGAGTGAACAGAATCATTCTGTATCATCTCGTTCCTCTTAGAAACATTGTTGTTATTATGGCTCTAACTGGAATAGTAGAAATGTGGGAAACATTTAGAATGTTAGAATCTTTTATTGTTTTAGATCAAACAGTATTAATTTAGTTATATTCTAAATAGTTAACCCTGGTATGACTCACTATTTCTTTTTTCTACAATAATATTAGTGAATAAATAATTTAAATGTAGGAAAATGGTAAATGTTTAAATGTCCTCATGTCTTTAAATATTTTACAACTAACAGTGTCAGTTCATTTAGTTTCTAATTGGCGCAGACTGGTTAGTGTCTTTCTAAAACAAACAGGAAGATCTCTGAGTGAACAGAAATATTCTGTGCCATCTCGTTCCTCTTTCCAACATTAATTTGTTTAGGTATATAATTTTAATATAGGAATTGTCAAATGTTTAGAGTCCTTATGTCTCTAAATATTTCATAACAAACAGTTTCAGTTCATTTAGCTTCTAAAAGGTTGAGACAGCTTTGTGTCTTCTTAAATCAAACAGGAAGATCTCTGGGTGAACAGAAACATTCTGTGCCATATCGTTCCTCTTACAAGATTGATTACTTTAGGAATATAATTTTAATATAGGAAGATGTCAAATGTGTAGAGTCCTCTTGTCTCTAAATATTTCATGAGAAACAGTGTCAGTTCATTTAGTTTCTAAGAGGTTGAGACAGGTTTGTGTCTTCTTAAATCAAACAGGAAGATCTATGGGTGAACAGAAACATTCTGGGCCATATCGTTCCTCTTAAAAGATTGATTACTTTAGGTATATAATTTTAATATAGTAATTGTCAAATGTTTAGAGTCTTTATGTCTCTAAATATTTCATGATAAACAGTGTCAGTTCATTTAGTTTCTAAAAGGTTAAAACAGGTTTGTGTCTTCTTAAATCAAACAGGAAGATCTCTGGATGAATAGAAACATTCTGTGCCATATCGTTCCTCTTTCAACAATGGTTTGTTTAGGTATTTAATTTTAATATACTAAGATGTCATTTGTTTAAAGTCCTCATGTCTCTAAAAATTTAGGAACTAACTGTCTAGTGTCAGTTTATTTAGTTTGTAGGTGGTTGAGACTGGTTAGTGTCTTCCTAAAATGAACCGAAAGATCTCTGAGTGAAAAGAAATATTCTGTAATATCTCGTTCCTGTTACAACATTTATTTGTTTAGGTATGTAATTTTAATATAGGAAGATGTCAAATGTTTAAAGTCCTTATGTCTCTAAATATTTCACAACTAACAGTGTCAGTTCATTTAATTTCTAAGTGGCGGAAACTGGTTAGTGTCTTCCTAAAACAAACAGGAAGATCTCTGAGTGAACAGAAATATTCTGTGCAATCTCGTTCCTCTTTCAACATTAATTTGTTTAGGTATAAAATTTTAATATAGGAAGATGTCAAATGTTTAGAGTCTTCATATCTCTAATTATTTCATGACAAACAGTGACAGTTCATTTAGTTTCTAAGAGGCTAAGACGGGTTTGTGTCTTCTTAAACAGGAAGATCTCTGAGTGAACAGAAACATTCTGTGCCATATCGTTCCTCTTTCAACAATGGTTTGTTTAGGTATTTAATTTTAATATACTAAGATGTCATTTGTTTAAAGTCCTCATGTCTCTAAAAATTTAGGAACTCACTGACTAGTGTCAGTTTATTTAGTTTGTAAGTGGTTGAGACATGTTAGTGTCTTCCTAAAATGAACCGAAAGATCTCTGAGTGAAAAGAAATAATCTGTAATATCTCGTTCCTGTTACAACATTGATTTGTTTAGGTATGTAATTTTAATATAGGAAGATGTCAAATGTTTAAAAGTCCTCATGTCTTTAAATATTTTACAACTAACAGTGTCAGTTCATTTAGTTTCTAATTGGCGCAGACTGGTTAGTGTCTTTCTAAAACAAACAGGAAGATCTCTGAGTGAACAGAAATATTCTGTGCAATCTCGTTCCTCTTTCAACATTAATTTGTTTTGGTGAATAATTTTAATATAGGAAGATGTTAAATGTTTAAACTAAACATGTCTCTAAATATTTAGCAACTAAGAGTGTCAGGTCATTCAGTTTCTAAGTGGCAGAGACTGGTTATTTCTTTCTAAAACAAACTGGAAGATCTCTGAATAAACAGAAACACTCTGTGCCATCTATTTCATCTTTCAACATTATTGTTATTATGGCTCTATCTTAAATAGTAGAAATGTGGGAAACATTTAGAATGTTAGAATCTCTTGTTGTTTTAGAACAAAGAGTGTTGATTTAGTTATATTTTGAATATTTTATTTTGGTTTGAGTAACTTTTTTCCCCTTTTCAAAATTGATTTTATTAAGTAAATAATAAATATTGGAAGACGTCAAATGTTTAAAGTCCTCATGTCTTTAAATATTTCATAACTAACAGTGTCAGTTCATTACCTATCTAAGTAAATGACACTTAATTGTGTCTTCCTAAAATAAACAGGAAGATCTCTGAGTGAACAGAATCATTCTGTATCATCTCGTTCCTCTTTCAACATTGTTGTTATTTTGGCTATAACTGGAATAGTTGAAATGTGGGAAACATTTAGAATGTTAAAATCTTTTATTGTTTTAGATCAAACAGTATTAATTTCGTTATATTCTAAATAGTTAACCCTGGTATGACTCACTTTTTCTTTTTTCTACATTAATATTAGTGAATAAATAATTTAAATGTAGGAAAATGGTAAATGTTTAAAAGTCCTCATGTCTTTAAATATTTTACAACTAACAGTGTCATTTCATTTAGTATCTAATTGGTTGAGGCTGGTTAGTGTCTTCCTAAAACAAAAAGGAAGATGTCGTAGTGAACAGAAATATTCTGTGCCATCTCGTTCCTCTTTCAACATGAATTTGTTTAGGTATTTAATTTTAATATAAGAAATGTCAAATGTTTTAGAGTCCTTATGTCTCTAAATATTTAATTAAAAACATTGTCAGTTCATTTAGTTTCTAAGAGGTTGAGGCAGGTTTGTGTCTTCTTAAATCAAACAGGAAGATCTCTGGGTGAACAGAAACAATGATTTGTTTAGGTATTTAATTTCAATATAGGAAGATGTCAATTGTTGAAAGGCCTCCTGTCTCTAAATATTTCACAACTAACAGTGTCAGTTCATATAGTTTCTAAGTGGTTGAGGCGGGTTAGAGTCTTCTTAAAACAAACATTAAAATCTTTGAGAGAACAGAAACATTCTGTGCCATCTTGTTCCTCTTATAACATAATTTGCTTAGGAATATAATATTAATATATGAAGATGTCAAATGTTAAAAGTTCTCATGTCTCTAAATATTAAGCAACTAACAGTGTCAGTTCATTTAGTTTCTAAGTGGTTAAGACTGGTTAGTGTCTTCCTAAAACAAACAGGAAGATCTCTTTCAACATCTCGTTCCTCTTTCAACATTAATTTGCTTAGATGTATAATATTAATATAGGAAGATGTCAAATGTTTAAGGTTCTCATGTCTCTTAAATATTTTATAACTAAAAAAATCATTCTTGAATCTTGTAGTCTATTACGTTCGGTTAATAACATTTGAATTTACTAAATGTAAAGTTTGAATAACAGAGTCAATTCATTTAGTTTCTATGTGGTAGAGACTGGTTAGTGTCTTCTTCAAACAAACAGGATGATCTCTGAGTGAAGAGAAACATTCTGTGCGATCTCGTTTCTCTTGCAACATTGATTTGTTTAGGTATGTAATTTAAATATAGAAAGGTTTCTTATTGCACTACTAACAATGTCAGTTCATTTAGTTTCCAAGTGGGGGACTCTGTTTAGTGTCTTCGTAAAATAAACAGAAAGATCTGGGTGAACTGAAATCTTGGGTGAACTGAAACATTCTGTGCCATCTTGTTCCTCTTATAACATAATTTGCTTAGGAATATAATATTAATATATGAAGATGTCAAATGTTTAAAGTCCTCATGTCTCTAAATATTAAGCAACTAACAGTGTCAGTTCATTTAGTTTCTAAGTGGTTGAGACTGGTTAGTGTCTTCCTAAAACAAACAGGAAGATCTCTTTCAACATCTCGTTCCTCTTTCAACATTAATTTGCTTAGATGTATAATATTAATATAGGAAGATGTCAAATGTTTAAGGTTCTCATGTCTCTTAAATATTTTATAACTAAAAAAATCGTTCTTGAATCTTGTAGTCTATTACGTTCGGTTAATAACATTTGAATTTACTAAATGTAAAGTTTGAATAACAGAGTCAATTCATTTAGTTTCTATGTGGTAGAGACTGGTTAGTGTCTTCTTCAAACAAACAGGATGATCTCTGAGTGAAGAGAAACATTCTTTGCGATCTCGTTTCTCTTGCAACATTGATTTGTTTAGGTATGTAATTTAAATATAGAAAGGTTTCTTATTGCACTACTAACAATGTCAGTTCATTTAGTTTCCAAGTGGGGGACTCTGTTTAGTGTCTTCGTAAAATAAACAGAAAGATCTGGGTGAACTGAAATCTTGGGTGAACTGAAACATTCTGTGCCATCTCGTTCCTGTTTCAACATTGATTTGTTTAGTATATAATTTTAATATATAAAGTTTTCTTATTTCATCTGACAGTTTCAGGTCAATTAGTTTCTAAATGTTTTTTATTAATTTTTAATGTAAGGTATATATATATAAATAATAATCACCGCCCTTGTCTGAAATATCATTAGTTCCTTGTGTATTACTTTGATTTGTGGCATAGTTCTTTATCACATTTTGGTTTTTTCTGAGTAATAGTCTTTGCCTTCTTCTTTGATAGTAAAAAAAAATAATAATAGAAAAAGCTAACAGTACTAACATATCTCATATACAGATCCCTGTTTCTGGAGATATGTATTCCTCATACATCAGATATAAGATATAAGAACTACTCTTTGAAAACTTCTGTATATGTAAATATTTATACATACACTTGCACACACACATCCTGTCTATTGAATATAAAAATTGTCTATTTTTGTTTAAACAAAAATTAAATTTTCAAAATAAATTTACAAACCTTTTGCCAACTAATTCAGTATCATCATCTTCTGGTTATGTGCAGTTTTAATTAAAATTTATGGTTTCAATAAATAAATCTAGCAACTAAAGTTGTGACTGGTATGTTACTGTACATAGTATATATACATCCATTAAATGAAAATATTTACTTGTTTCAGGCATATTCTGCCCAGGGAGTACCCCATCCGGAACGTAATTATGTGCTACGCAAACGTGTAGTACAAAATCTAGATGCAACTACATTTGTATGCTATACTTGTGCATTGGATTATCCTTCTTCATCAATAAGACTTTTATACTGCTGTCCCAACCCTGAAAAAGAAGCTTATTTTCCATTTATTTGCGGCTTGAAGGCACCACCTGGAGCTAGTCCAATTTCTCCTCAAGGAATGGTTCAGGTAAATGTGTACATATATTAAGTGAACTTAAAAATAATATATCACACAAGGTAGCATACAAATTTATCCAAACATACATGTTATTCAGTCAAAAGTAACTTTATTTGTGATCAAGATTATATGTATGTACAATTTGTGAATATCTAGTAACTAATATGTCCTAATAAGTAAATGTACACCTGATCGACCAATTGATCAACACAGAGCCAAATCTATTAATGCTTGAATCTTGAAATTTTGAGAATACATATGTTACACAATGATGAGATGTAGTATGAAAAGATGTAGGTAAATTGTAACTTAAAGAGATAAAAACACAGCAATTGGAAAAGAAGCACTTTTAGCAAAAAAACTCATTGACTACAGTTTTGAAAATATATATTTAACCAACACTGTTCATTTATACTTTGTATGTCAGCAAATATAAAATACGAATCATAATCTTTTTGCAAAGTCCTACTTAGCTACAATAAATTGCCATATTTTATAATGACTAAATAATCCCTTACTTGATTGAGCAAGGGTAAATGTACAGTACTTTTTAATGTTTTCATGTGTTGGAGAGTAAGGGTTTTATTAAGAATGCATATTCAGGAATTTAGATGTGAGTCATAATTATAAAAGGTTGAAATAAAGTAGAGTCTCGATAATTCAAAGTAGATGATATATATACATACACATGCACACACAAACACACACTGCAACGTCCCTACCACCTCTTCCTTTTCTTTCTTTTTTCTTTTACTTATCGTAATGTTAATGGTGTTAGAGTTGTTACTTTTTATTATTTTTATTCGTGCCTGCTTATCTCCGTTCCGCTCTAGTGCTCGTGTAGCCTCGAGCGTTCTTAAAATTTGTCTTGTGTTTACCCTTATTTGCCACGCCTAAACGCAAGCCACTTCCCGCTGATTCCTACCTTAAAGTTTGTGTGACCCCCTAAGATGGTTAACATGTTTTGTCGGGTCTTTAAATAGTCATACTTGTCAGTAAAGGAGTCAGCTGGAAAGAAACACTATTAACATGAACACACAAAATTTCTAAAGAGTCTTACCATCTTAGAAGATCTGCAGGCACAGCAAGGGGACGTGCAAAATATGATCATGTTTAAGTTACTTTCTTTAAAAGCTCTTGTGTTCTTTAAACATGATCTGCCAGTAGATCTCGTCTCTGGACTTCATTATAAAAAAACCAACTAATTTTCAGAATAGCTCATTTATTTTACTATAAATTTGTCCTCAGGAGAGAACTCGCTTGAAGAAACATTAGGCTCTGAATTTTATATATTTATTAATTAATGAAATTTAATTAAAATTGTGATTTGATTTAACAATAATTATTTATTAGTTGGAAAAAACTAAAAGTTTTATTTGTTGTTCAACACAGGATAAATTTAAATACCAAAAGTTTTTATAATACATTTAATTACTTGTTTTTAAAATAAAAATAAATATATTTTCAACTAAAATACATATGACTCTCTTTACTATTTCTTAGTCTTCCTTATAATCACAAATAATTGTTTAAATTTTTCTTATATTTTATATATTTAATTTCTACATTTTATATATAATCCATTAATTAAATTTACATATTTAAACAAAAAAATCTTTCCTAATTTAACATAATAAAATTTTTTGTCCTTTGATTTTAAGATTGAATTACACGTTTTATAACAAACAATTTTAAAATTTGTATAATTCTAAAAATCTGGTCTTCCTGAAAATGATTGGCTTATGGCCAAACCCACTTTATTAATTTAATATTTATTACTTAAGCATTTTTATCATACAAATTATGTTTACTGCATTTAACATTCTATTAGAATTTCTACTTAGAGTGAAGTCATTGTTTAATTTTTATTGAAAATTTTGAATCTAATATTTTTAACTTACTAAATTTGACGTTATTTATTATAATAGAGAAAATTACTTGCCAAGAATTTCCCTGCCGGTCCTATAGTCCTCTCGTCTTGATTCCAGAACCCTGGACACTGGAAGTAGCCATCCCTGGTAAGTCGATAGAAGTCCTTCTCCATTCTCCTCTGATTTTCACGTCCCAGAGGCTGAGTCTGAAGCCCTCGTCCGTGGATTGAATTAGACGGCAGAAACGTGGCTGTTTAGTTCCATCTGGCCCTTGGTGGTTGTCCTAGGCGCGGACTGGCATAGCGACCGTTAACACCTCGTATTAAAAATTTTTCACAGACTGCCTTACAGGTCCCTAAGTTCCTGTTTTTATTGCGGCTATGTAACCCTTCCCCACCCGCTTTTAGCTCGATGCTATCTCCGTGCGTTTTTCTTGTACGGGCGGGTTGGACAAAGTATTCGATTAAACCTGCATAATTCTGTTATCGGTTTTGGAATACAGAAAAATGTCTATTTACTTAAAATGGCTGTAACTTTTTTGTTGTTTATGTTTTTTAGATTTGGTTTTCACTATTGTTCTTTTTGGATTTTGCTGATCATTTTAAAATGTCAGTGATAGTTCTACATGGCCTAGTTCTTAAGATAGCATTTTTCGGCACTTAGAAAATTTTCACTGCACTCCCGTTTGTCAAATTTAGTTAGTTATTACAATTTTATTTTATTTCAATTTTTAATTTGTGTTAATAATAATTGTTCAAGATTTTACTGGCTTCTTCACTCTTTACAACGTTTCATTATACAATAAATTAAAACCTTATTATTTAATTATTAAATTTGTTATTACAAAATTTGAAATTATTAATTTCTTAACTTGAGCGGCCTTTTGACCATTTCAACACACACACACACACACATCCTGTCTATTAAATATAAAAATTCACTATTTTTGTTTTTAAAAAAATTAATTTTTCAAAACAAATTTACAAACCTTTTGCCAACTAATTCAGTATCATCATCTTCTGGTTATGTTCAGTTTTAAAATTTATGGGACCGAGACGGTTTCTGTGCATTAGAAAAAAAGGAGATTTAACGAACCCTAGTACTATAATTGAAAATAAGCTAAACAAGTTTATAGAACTTTATATGAACATATATTGAAAGGTCGACTCATTTCTTTTAGATACCATATGACTATAAAGATTTCTTAGAAGCCCGATTCAATTCCTTTGCATATTGTATTGATATAAACATTTCTTGGAAGTTCGGCTCATTTCCTTTGCATACCATATGACTATAAACATTTCTTAGAAGCCCAACTCGTCATTTTCTTCCAAATAGATAAAATAGGCTCAAATATAAATAGGCTCGAAATATCGGGACTCGGAATCTCGAGACTCTACTCTATGTAGATTATGTCAAAAAATAATATTAGGTAGAGAGCATTTAGTAGACATCTACATGTAAAGATTTTGATATAAAATAATTTTGTGTTAAAAAAATATAAGAGCCTAAAAATGTTTTTATAGCACTTATTTAATAATAACTACATTTTTGCTGTCAGCTTGCATATCCACTCAGTTATTGCATAGCTGTTGTTGCCTGAAGTATATTTAAAATCACTTGCACTTTAAATGTATTTAAACAGGAATCTTACTTCTATTTTTTGTAAATTGGAAGGGTATGGTCCTTCTATGTGTACTAGACCCTTGTGTACTAAACTTAACCCTAATATTGATTAGTGCAGTGAAAACTAAAATAGACCTTTCAGATTATATTAAGAAGTTAGCTGTCAATGTGACAAATGGTGCAGAGAAAGCCATTGGACAGCAATAAACCATATAAAAAGTAATAGACTTCAATCAAGAAAATATTTATTGAGTACAGGAATCACCTGATCTTCCTTTAGTGAAGATCAGCTATCTGATCTTCCTTCATCTCTGCTTCTGACACATTTCAGATACCCTTCAACTATTAAAACTGTGTACATAACAGAAGAAAATGTTTTTGGAATAAATTTTACATTTTTTTGCCGTTCATCTTTTTCATTATTTGTATGTACATATTGTCCCACTTTTATTAATCCTCGTTTTGAGTAAGTGCATGGTTAGCTGTATGCAACTATAGTTTTCATTTAAATAAATATAACCATATTTTTTCAGGTCTGTTCAATTTGTTATAAGTCAATTCCTCAAAAGCATCAGGTGTTTGGAGGAAACGGTAAAAGTGAATCATCGGCTCCTGCTATTTCAGAGTCGTCTAGATTACAGCCATCCCCTTTACCAGCTGCAACCACTGCCAAATCACCGGATATACGTTTTAGGCCATATGAACTTTCAAAACCATCACCATCACCAAAAACAGTAAGTTATTAAATTAAGACTGACTTTAAGACATTGAAGATAAATTACACAACCATAGATGCGTCATTATCTTGTGAAAGGGTATTTCTAGTAGGTAGAAACAGTGATCTGCTTACAGGAAAGCTTTGCTTAGCTTCACTCTTGTCTATAAAAAATTATTAATAAAATCTTGAGTTTTGTTGTCATATATTTATATATTTCTATTTCCATTAGATTATAATAAACAAAATGATTAGGCTTTCCTGTTTGTGTGCATTTTAGTGTCATTCCATATTAATCCTTTTAAGACCATGAGCTAATATATCGGCTCTTTGAACAGCAACTGAAAAAAACCACAGGCTGATATATCTGCTCATAATTTCAGACCGTTATAGTTCTCTTAAAACTCAACAAATCATGTTACTATTACCACCATAAGAAAACTTATTTCATGTAGAACAAAATGTTTTTTTTTACACATATATAGCAAGTAATTAGGATATTTTAGACACCTGCAAGTATACTAACGACAGTTTATGTTTATGTTTTTGTTGTTTATGTCGTCTGTTCTGTCATGTATTATAGTGATTACTTGCACATTTTCTTTACGTATTTTGTAATTATTTATTGTATGAATATCCATTAAATTTTTTAGTATTATTAAACCAAATTCTAATTTGTTTTCTAATTTAATTTTCAATGGAAAATATTTTTCCGGGTATAGCTGGTCACTCATTAAGCTGGAGCAGAATCAATCGATAGAAAACCTATTGTTGTAGCCCTATTGAAATATATTGGTTTTTGTAGTCCGTGTTGGATACAAAGCCCTCTGCTAAGTAATTGCACATGTTGCGGTAGTTTGAAAAACTGCTAAAAGTAAATTTTTTCAAACCTTTATGTGAATGATGTGGTTAATCAAATGATTTTTGTAGCGGCATTTCGGGCTTGTGAAATATGTATTGCACTATAAATACTATGCCTCATATTATATTACTCATTGTTTAATATTAAAGCTCAGTATATTATATTTTACTCTAGTGCCTACAATCATCTACATTTTTAGGCCTTGTTTTATCGGCTAGAAATGTTTTGGCGTACAAGTTTGTTTAATGGACTATATGCTTTAATTTTTCTTTGCTGAGCATTTTATAAAAATAGTTGATTGAATTTTAACTAGTTGAATAACTCAAAATGAATATATCATCATCATTTATATGATCAATTTCATTACGACCTTCATATTTGTTCCCAATTTGCATACTATTGTTTGTTTAAATGGTCAGCTGTCAGTGACTCGCCATTTGTTTTGTGTCCCAGTTATTTCTTTAGTGAAACTTTGAAACTACAGCGTTGCCTGTTGTTTAAAATTTTTTTTTTATTATGAATTTCTGAAACCTAGAAAAAAATAGCTGAATTTTTCTGAAACCTAGAAACAACTAGCTAAATTGTGCAATATGTTAACATAAATATTGCAAACTACAAAGTACAAAATTATGGTCTCTTCAAAAGTATGGTATTTTACAGTGGACAGCAAAAGTAGTGAGATGGACTTATCAAACAAAGTAGGTCAAAGGGTAAGGCTATCGATGTCATTTTAAACATGCTATTAGTAATATATAATTTCTATTTCTTGTTAATTTTATTTAATGATGTAGCTTACTTTTCTCTGTTATTTTGAAGATGTCTCTGTTACAGTCAATCACGTCACCTGTACCTAAATCTTTAATTGAATCTGGAAACAACGGGTTACAAAATTACCGATGTTATATCTGTGGAAACCAATCTCCACGCACTCATATGGAGTGGCTCTCTACAGGTGCCGAAGGTATGAATTCTCATGCTATGCACTTTCCTTGCTTAAGGAATCTAGCAGTTTCAGCGACGGAAAATGCTTGTGTTGATTCAACAGGGCGTGTACTTGCGTGTACCAATTGTGCTAGTCACCTTGCACGACAGTGGGAAGTCATGGAAGCTGATAGAATGCCGTTGGAAAGGCGGAGGTAAAAAAACAAAATAATTTTGTGTACATTTTGACATGAAATTTGAAACTTGTGCTTATTAGATTACAGAGATTTATATGATTCATATAATGAGAAAGAAGTGAACAAAAATAATTATTTTCAATTTATTTATTACAAAGGTATAGTAAAAATTAATTAAATGAAATCATATACTATGAAACAAGTATGAAAATTTTATTATTAAATGTTAATTAGGGATAGACTGATTCCGATTCTCGATGTCAGGAATCGTCAATTCTAATTCTATCGAAAAATCGCCAAGACTTGATTCTCTATTGATTAAAGTGTAGATTCCGATAGTTTGTTTAGCTGTTGAAATAAGTAATTTATTGGATCGATAATTAATTATTACCTATGTCTTATTTATGTATTAGTTGCTTTGAATAAATTAAACGATTAATACAAAAACCGATTTCAGAAAAACATTATTATTATTTATGATGCAACAACAAAGATGATCGTAAGCATTTCTGGTTCGTTTCTTTGTTACCGATCATCTCACTCTCACTTGGGAGGCCTCGACTCTCTCCCCCCTGTCTGTGATAGCCATTAATACTACTACTGCTTCATAGATGCCAAAACAAAACAAAGAAAAAGTAGTACCAATTTCTCCAGTTACACAAACTATAAGTGGCTATTACTGAAGTTATATATTAATTATGAACTGAAGTCATGTTTGAATTTTCAATAAATCATTACTTTTATCCGATTAGTTTCTCATATTTTCAGAATTCCTACCATGAAGGTTAAACGTTTTGTGTAGCCTATTACATTAAAACGGAACTTTTAAAAGGCTTGACCATATCGCCAAGGTGTTAACCGAATTCATTATTAGAGAATATTATGTAGACATATATAACTTTAAAAAATCGAGAATTGAGTAAAGAATCGGAAGAAAATTTTTAGAATCAGAATAAGAATAAAAATTTTAGGAATCGGCTCATCCCTACTGTTAATTATTTTGCTAAAACAAATTCGCTTTCATCACCACTCTTTTGGAACAATGTGGCAAATTCATAATAAATCACACAAAACATAATTGATATTGCTTTTTGGTACCTCTGATAATAGTTGCTTTGCAGCTGAAACACGTATAAGGTTGATCAATATTTATTATCTTTGGAGGGTGTTTTATTTTATTGAAGCTTTCATCATCATTATAAGTTTGATCATTACTAAGAATTAATTTTCTTAATTTGATAAAAAGTTGTTTATTGGCATAATACAATCATAATACAGTTTGGTTTCTGTTAAATTCTTACATTTAATTAATCTTTTTTTCATAATATCGTTATAAAAAAAAAGAAAATCCATGGGAGTCTGTGCACTCAGACATTCTTCTGTAGAAACCATATATTCAGAGTTCCTGAAAGGGACCCATCACATATTTTTAATACAATAAAAACAGTGCAATAAAACATCTTGTTATTGATTTTGCTTTATTGGTAGATAGGCCACAAATGGTTTTCCAGGTCATGTTAATTTTAATAAAGTATCTATCAATAGCATACATATATCAGCTCCTTTTGTCGTTTCTTGCAATAGGTAACATAGTAAAAGATTTTCTTTAACCTCACTTTCAATTGCAAGCAATATAGCAAATTTAGTTATATCTGTACTTTCATCAACTTGAATAGCAAAGTATTTGCTTTACTTTATTCTTGTAATAACTGTTTCCTAAATGTCGTCAGACATATCCTTAATTTTACGAGGCATAGTTGAGTTAGAAACAGGGATAGTATCTATTTTCCTAGGACTCACCAAGCATACAACCATCGGCATCCCTAAACCAAAAAAAAAATATATTTTCTGCTATGGTATATTAGAACATGGTAACTCGTTTTATACGACGCTTCAACTGTATTTTTTCTACACCCATTATACTTTGAGCTTAGTTTGTTAGGTTATGTTAATAACAAATAAAAGACGTACAACAAAACTCACATATTAATCATTTATTCACTCAGATAAATTTCAATGACAAAGTCATCATCATCAGTGAGTTTTGCTACTATAAACTCCAAGTTATAACTGATTGTAAGTTATAAAACACAGTTGTAAGTTAGAGAGTGTAGTATCAATATTCATAGATGATGATGATGACGACTTTGTCATTGAATCACATCTGTGTCAATGAATGATTGATATGTGAGTTTTGTGTACGCCTTGTAATTTTGTTGTCTTTGTTTTAAAAGACTCTGAAAAAACTGTGATTTTTCTTTTTGTAATTACCTTGTCTTGTTTGTAAATGGCATGTAAGTAGAGAAGTGATCATGCTACTATTTGCTAACAACTCGGCTTGTACTAGACATTGTGGTCTGGGACACTCGTTATTACCCACAATAGAAAATACATATTTCAAATATTCATTTAAATATTTTCTCTTAGTGACTACAGAGACAGTACTTTCATTTTCCCTTTTGGTTTTTATTGCCTGTGTTCATTCGTTAACCTTTGTTAAGGCTTTTTGATTGACTTTTGACATACTTCTTACACACACTTCTTCACTTTGACTGCCTTTTGACATTTTTATTGAAATTCTTACTGCCCCAGTTTTTAGCCACCGATCCATATTATTGTATCACGCTTTACAATAAATAAAAACTATTAACACTGGACCTACACTCACTGCACACATCCATTTGATAAATTATTAGACTCCTAAACACCTCAACGAACTGCACAGACAAGGAGGAAGTAGAACAGTGTTTAGTTTAGGCTCCTGCCTCCTAGTCGTATGCCCCGGCACCGTAGCTATGGTGAGTCTAAAGTTAGATGTGGCGAGTCCTGGCCCTACTTCCCTCCCTTCTCATATCGGACTTGTTCATGAACTATGTTGCTATGGCTCAACAATATACAACTCCGTTGACATTGTTACGACATTTGACCTGAGTCATGTTTTATTTTATGAACTGCTTGCTCAAAATTTCGTGAGTGATTTTCCTGTAGTTACTATTTTGTTCATTTAGTTACTAGTTACTAATACATTATAGATATCCACCATTGCACATTTTTATACCTTGAACCCTGTAGCAACCCATTGTGAGCCTTTAGGGGTTTTTGTACCCCAGGTTGAAAACCACTGATCTAGATGTTTAATGATTATTTATTTTCTATAGTATAGTGTAAGAAACCAGGTCGATTATTTAAAATTGATTCATCCATTATGTTAAGTTCAGAATTCCTTGCCGAGGATGTTCATCAGAGTCTTTTAGTTGCTCCTCCTAGGAGAATACTAAAAGGGACTCACATTGACAAATAGGAGATTATACAGGAAAATCTGTATAACACTGGATCTTAATTTTTTCTTACCTTAACAGTTTCTGATTTAGGGATGGTGGATTTTACAAATTACATGTATACATGTACCATAATGGACACGGTCACTGCTTTGTAAACAATAAGAAGAATAAACACTAAAAAACCAATTACACTTTTGGTATCAACTTGGCAAAAAACCTCTACTTACTAATATTTTTCAGCAGATGCACTTCTCTCTAGGTCAGTGCATTGTTCAATGTTGTGAGACACACAGATCACCAATACACCACAGACTTACACCAACACAACACACCTAACCAAAAAGTCTTGTCTACTGAAAAATGTCAGTGAGTAATGGTTTTTTTGCCAAGTTCATACCAAAAGTATAATTTATAAGAAAAACCTCAAAATGTACAACACAAAAACTGCAAATTAGAAACCAATATTAATGCAAAACTTTAACTACAATTCTTATTCAAAAGCATCAAAGTTTCATTCACTCATACTAATGGCTAAAGATACAGTTTTCAATATGTGAATAATGTTAAACTGAAATTAATAGAATCCAATAAATAGCTTATTAAAATTTTTCTGGCTGGTGGAAATGTATTGAAACTTATTGTATAGTTGAGACCATTTACACTTGACCTTGCAAGATCGTAATTGGCAAGATGGGAGGTAGAGGGCTGCGTTTAGTCAGTATAAATACTTTTCTACAAACATGATGACTGTCAACAGACAATTTGGTGAAATGTATAAGATGACTTGAATGAGATGGTTAATAATGGATAAACTCTATGATTAATTAACTGTTCGGTATGAAATAACAAACAATCTTGAAATATGTGTAGACAAATCAAATGAATAAACTGTTAATGTATAAAACATTTTAAATATGTAACACTGTTTTAGAAGTGGTATAACATAAAGAAATCTTGTGTGGTCTCTCAAAGCCAAGATTAAATTGTCCCGTTAGTACACTTTGTAATCATTGTTGATAATGATATTAGTCATTTTTATAACTGTTAAAATGCTTTCGTGGTGTAATTTATTAGGAAAATAATTAACTATAGACTATATTTTATTTGTGTATTAGTTGCTTTGAATTAATTAAACTATTAAAGCAAATCCCGATTTGAGCTAACGAAAATGTTATTACTTATAACACAACAACAAACATGATCCGAAGCATTTCCGGTCCGTTTGTTTGTCACCGCTCTTCTCCATCTACTGAAGCTCGCATTTGCAATTTTAAATCAATAATTACTTCTACCCGATATGTTTGTAGTGCTTTCAGAAAGTTTTACTTATAAATAAAGGTTGAAAACTTTGTGTAGCGTATTACATTAAAACGGTACTTTTAAAAGGCTTCACCATATGACCAAGATGTTGACTAAATTCATTATTAGAGAATATCATATAGGCATATATAACTTGAAACAATCAAGAATCAAATTAAGAATTGACATTTGGAAGAAACATTTTAGATTTGGAATCGGGATAAAAAATTTTAGAAATTGGTCCATCTCTAGTCATAAAAAAGGAAAACATTTATCTGTAGTACAGTAATTGAAAAAGCAGACTTCCCCTGTTGGGAAGAAAAGGAAGCATTTTTCGAAACACAGTAGAGTCTCGAAATTCCGACCTTCTGTTATATTCGAACCTATTTTATTTATCTGAAAGAAAATGATGTCGGAGTTTCAAGAAATGATTATACACATACGGTACCCAAAGGAAATGAGTTGAGCTTCTAAGAAATATTTATATCAATACGGTGAGCAAAGGAAATGAGTCAGGAAATACGTATGTTTCTTCCAAGAAATGTATATATCAATACGATATACAAAGGAAATGAGTGGGGCTCCAAGAAATGTTCATATAAAGTTCTATAAACGTACTTAGTATATGTTGTAATTACAGTATTAGGGTTTATTGGAACTCTTATTTTTTCTAATGCTCATGAACGTATTTCCGTATAATCAGAGGAGGTTTCAATCCCATCTACCTCAAATTATTAAAACTCTACAGTATATACCATTTTTAGAAATAGAGAAGTACAATAAACTTCTTCTTCTACCCATATAGAGTGCCAATTTTTAAAATAGAGTGTTTTTATTAAACTGCAAAACCTGGAAAGCTATAAATAAAAAACATTATTCTGAAACATATCCTAACTTTAGATAGATGAAACATTCCAAAATACATTTAGTATGATGTTAAAGAAACTAGGAATGAGTTCCATTGCTTTGAGCATCTAATTTTATCGCACAAGTGTGCGTACAATATTTCAACCCCCTTTTGAAACCATTATTACTCAATCTTTAGAAGTATCAATTTCATTTAGAACATAAAATTTCATTCTCAGATTTTTAATTCATATGTGGTATTAATTCGTCTTTTATTTCCACCCTCATCATCTGCAGTCAAGTCAGACACAGTAACTCTTCTATTGTCAGTTTCTTTTGTTCTTACACTAGCATTTGCTTAGCAGTGTTGACAATTGTTCTTCTGTTGTTTCCCAGCTTCAATTGTTCTTGCTAATAAAACAGTATTAGTTACGGTACTGACTCAGAGAATTTTGTTTTTGAGTTGCTGAGTGTACTTACAATTTTTTTTCTATTTGACCTTGCGCGATGATTGTAGTAAACCTATAAATGGCAGGGGTAAGTGTACTTCATATATTTGTTTGATAATTCCAAGCAGAAGCATATTAACTTTAGAACAATAAAAGTATTTTGTAAATGAAGGTGGATAAAAAACCGTTATTAGAAATAAAAAGTAAATATTTATCCCTGTTTATTTATTTTGGTTTTTTGTTTGTTACAGATATGATATGCCAAGTTCTTGTATGAATGGCAACTCTCCTTTATCAAGTATAACCACAGTTAGTAATAGTTCCTCTGTTTATTGTTTCCTGTGTGGCTTGCACTCTGATTTAAGTCTAGCAAGAGTGATATATAGTCGCCCGAAGGTATGATTTTATTCCAAATATAACTATAATATTTATAAGTCACCAGTATTTCAACAATAATTGTACATGCATCTTCCATAAATTATTTGGTTTCTAGTTAATCTGCTGTTCTGACAGTGAAGCAATTTAAATTAAGTTCTTTTAACAGCTTTTAGATTAGAACTGACTGGGCCAAAGTTGTTAGCTAATGTTTAACTTTTTTTTTCATTGACCTGTTGGTAAAATGCTTTCCAATTTAATTTGTCATAAATTATACATTTATTCCGAAAACCTCATACTAGATAACATAAAATATGCATATTTAAATAATTTGTAAATAAATTATATTAATAGTGTAGTTTACTCTCAAGAAACTTAGGATGTACAGGGTGTGGCAAAAAAAAAAAACATGACTGTTTTTAAATAAGAATATTTACGGTATTAACAACCTTTTTATATTTATTATTTTTTTAAAACTACCATGAATGCCAATTAATGAAAATCAGTAATAAAAACTTATATAAAAACTTTAAAGGTTTTAAAATGCCATCATTTAAATTGTGTCCGTTCCGTGCATACATTCTTCTAGTCTCGCAGTGAAACTGTCAAACACTTTTCCTAACATCTTGCTCGTTATGGTGGCAATCACTTGGCTTATAGCATCTTTCAGATCTTTTATTGTGTGGAGTTTACAATGTACACTTTTGAGTTATTCCCAAAGGCAAAATCACAAGCAGTGAGATCAGGGGAAGAGGCTGGCCAAGCAATGTCACCATTGCGAGAAATGATACGACGACAAAACTTTCTCCTCAAAAAGTCCATTACTATATTATCTGAATTAGCAGTTGATCCATCCTGTTGGAACCATATTTTTTTCAGAGCAAAACGTTTCCATATAAGTTCAGGGATGAAGAAACTATCCAATACTCTCAGGTAACAATCACTATTCACTGTAACAGTTCGTCCTCCTCAAAAAAGTACACTCCAAAGACGAATGTTTTGGCTACCCCACATAACACTGTTACTTTGGCATTATAAGTGATTGCTGTTATGAGTTGTTAGGAAAAGTGTTTGACAGTTTCATTGCTTGGCTAGACGTATGGAATGGACACCATTTAAATGATGTAATTTTTTAATCTTAAAAGTTATTGCATAAGTTTTTATTTCTGATTTTCATTAATTGGCATTTATTGTACCTCTTAAAAATAATAAATATATAAACAGTTTTAATAATACTGCAAATATTATTATTTAAAAAACCATCAGGATTTTTCCCGCACTCTATATTGAGTCTAGGTTGTATCAGAAAGGCGGAAAGTAAAAAATAAATCATTTTGTGTTGAATAATGAATTCGAGATTGTGTTGGATATAATAAATAAACATAGAAGTCAACGAAGAAGAAATGTTTCAAATGCGCTGAAAAGAGAATTGATACCTAAAAGAGACCACAGCTGTTCTTTGCCAAATTCATACTCAACACTCAAACCAAACACCACTCAGTACCAATCATTCTGTATGCCTTTGCTTTTGTTAATGTGGTATGGTTTTATTTTGCCATCATACTACTTCAACACTTTATTTGTAAATGCATCCCATAGTTGCATCCATAAGTGCTGTGTTTAACATATACAGTAAACACTCTATTTTAAAGATATACCTATCCTAATTTGCTACTTTGTGAGTGCATATTTCAGCACCGTTTATTAATTCCACTGCTTTTAATTAACATTGTTGTGTTCAGAACGTATTCCTGAATAACATAGTAGAAACAAAACTCGAAGCTACCTGGTGTTAAATAAAGTATAAGTCAAAGCTGTATCTAATAGAATAAGCTATTTAATTGACAAAATCATGCCAGTCCCAAAATGGTCTGATTATCTGGAATTAACTGTATTAACTCTTAGTAAAAACTGTGAAGTTTTCAAGTACAGTCTATAGAATAAATAACTTATATACTACCGCTAGTATATAATCTCTTTCTCGCTTTTAGTATACAATTTTATTCTAAACTACAAACCATTACTAAAATAATTTTAAACTAAAATATTGTCAGTATTAAGTATTTGTAATTAATAAAAAATTATAAAACTCAAAATAAAACTATTTTATTTTACATATATTAACTATTTATAAATATGAAAACATATGTTTAGGGATCATTAAATAAACTCTTTTCTGGCCCCTCTGAAATTATATAGTTAATTGCTATTAATTGCAACAACTTAAAAATTAAGAGTTTATTGAGTTAAGTGGTTTATTTTTCAAAATTCTAATGAATTGAATAGTCTATTTCTTAATATATAGTAAAACTCCATGTACCTAAACCACACTTGAGCAAAAACTTGCTTAAGCAAAAGAGTTCTGCACAATAATTACATTTAAATATGTATCATCATTAAGGGACAAAACAAGTTTAATGAAATGTACGTGCATTTCATAAAGTTTTTCTTACAAAATTGAAAGTTTTATTTTAATCTAATTTAATGTATTTAATGATATTAGTTATAATAAGGATTTGGAATCAGTCTAAATTAATTAAAATTTTTTTAGGGTCGCAATGCTCCATATTTCCCAATCCTTTTAAGACATACTGCATTGACGAATGCAGAACAACTTCGAGAAGATGGGTCAGCATTAGTTTGTACTTTCTGTTACCATACAATGTTAGCGCAGTGGAGAAAATTAGAAAATACTAATCCTGAAACAAGACAATACAACTGGCATGATTATATTTGTTACGTTTGTGGAATCACAACGTATAGAAGACGTGTGCGAGCTTTACCTGTTAAGGTGTGTATTCAGAAAAAATATATTTTTGTTTTCTTTTGGATTTTAATTCTAGCATAATTTAAAATAACATAATTTTAATTATAACAAAAAATCGTCACAACTGAATGAGTAGCTAATTTTTATCTGAGCCAAGTACTCGTGTTAAACTTGAGTTATCTTAGCTTAAGCTATATCATTTTTAAGTAGTTACTAGTTTTAAAACCATTAAAATTACTGAATTCAAGGAATAAAACCTAAAAAGCTACATCGTATATTATAAACAAAGGTTAAATTTAAATAAATAAATTATAGTAATATTTTTATATCAAATCTATTTTTTCGAAATTGACTTCCACCTCTTATTTATATTACTAAGCAAAGATTTTAATAATGAGGTTTAAAAAAAAAATGTTTTTTGTGTAATAATTTTTTTCTTTCATCTTCAAAAGCAGGTTTCTAAAAAATTATTTATACCATATATTTACTTTATCTATCAAGTGAAGGTATTGTAAATATCAATAATAGGTATAAAAAAATTTATTTATACATTAGGGTAGTGATATTTCTTATAGTCATTATGTAACGGTTCCAGAATTTAACCGCCTCCTTTTGTCATTTTTTTCACTAAACATTCAAACATAGAGAGATACATTTGGCCTTGAAATATAGAGGTAATTTAGAAATAATATAAAAAGAAAATGATTACATAAGTTTCATAAATTATTTTCAGGATTTTCCATTTTTGAGATATCATAGGCAGCTAGACAGACAGACATTATTATTAGAAAATGGAGAGTATGCCGTTGTGTGCCTAGACTGTTATGAAACTTTACGTACTCAGAGTAATGAGTATGAACGATGGGGCTTACCTTTAGAAAAGAGAGAATATAATTGGTTGACGCAGCCTCCACCTCCTGAAGATTCACCAGATGCTACCATTGCGAGGCTACCATCTGGTCAGAGATCGGATAAACAAGTAAGCTCTTTCTCTAAAAAAAATTATAAATAAATATATGTATTTTTTAGGTTAGTTCTAGTAGAGCTTAAAGCTTATTTAGGAATTTTTGTACTTGATAAGAGACGACAGACATACCTTGTGGTAATAGTCCACACTACAATCTTTTGGAAATAAATAGACAAAGAAAACACTTAACACTATTGAAATATTTTGATCATACAATGATCTCTTTCAAAAAAAATAATAAAACAAAACACACACATACACACACACACACACACACATATATATATATATATATATATATATATATATATATATATATATCCTATATATATATATATATATATATATATATATATATATATATATTGGACTATTGCCTTTTGGTAAGTCTGTCAGTCTCCTATCAAGTCCAAAAAATTCCTATATATATATATATATATATATATATTTTACTTTGTCCATTATTTTTCTTTTGCACTGACTTTATGAAATTATTATTATTAATTGTAAACAATGTTTTCCCACCACTAAGTGCAATAATTTTACCTTATGTGATGAGGCACCTTTCGGTCACTTGACCATTATCAAATTTCTTACTTACTTCTTCCAGCATTGTAAGTAAGTACTTCTTCCAGCTTCAATTGTAGCCGATGGCCCGATGTCCATGATAAATTGTCATTGCAGAGTTCCAATGATTTTTGTTTGTTAGTATGGTATTGATGTCCAATACCTCTAACCTTAAAAAGTCCCTGGCCAGATTTGGATAACAGCACTTAGGATGTGCTTCAGGTCTTCTCCATTTTGGCAGTTGAACCGGTAAAGATAGGCCTGGGTTAAAATGTGTCCAGTCCAAGCTCTGGCTACAAAAGTACATAGACTTCTTTTGATTCCGCTATACATGTCTTCTTTTGCCGGTTCATTCTGGAGGTTAAATAAGGATCGACCGACAGGACATTGTGACCACTTTCTCCTGAAAAATCGCTTTGCAGACTTTTGACAATATAAAAGGGAGTATATCTCTCGGTCAGCAGGTTGCATTGCTGAGGCCAATTTTGCTACTTCATCAGCTTCTTCATTCCCTCTCAACCCGAAATGGTCCAGGACCCACTGGAAGATTACCCTTTTTTGGATTGACAGCTTACCAATGCAGCATTAATTGCCAGCAATTCAGCATCCATGCTAATCCGGGCATTTGCAGGTGCGAAAAAACAATTTCCAGTTTCCAAGTTGAAGTAGCCCGTGATCCCCCCGTGAAGATTTTTACGTGCTCATTATATTTCTGGTGGAGCATTGCTACGGCTTCAGCATACAGGTGTTCTGGGTGACTCTCTTTTGTCAATTTATTGGGTAAATCTGTCTCAATCGAGACTCCTATCCATCTGTGAGGAGACTCATCATGCACAATAGGGATGTGTTCTGGGCTATTGTTAGGTAATTGTGATGAAATTTTTCTCACTTGATAACTGAAGGCGCTCCTGATTGTGCATGAATTTGATAGGATCCCTTTTAAGGGATGACCGCTAGTTGATGCCATTATTTTCAGGTACTTATTCCACATTTGTCTTGCTATATATATTTCAATAGGTTTAATGCCAAGTTCAATCTCCATTGTTGCTATCGGTGTAGTCTTCACAAAGTCCAAACAGAGCCTTAGAGCTGCCAATTGCAGCCGTCGTATCTTTTGCAAGGTGAGTTGAAGCAGCTCCCCCCCCCCCCACATCTCACAACCATAAGTCGCCTGGGATCGCACAAACAATAGAATGTTTTCATCGTTGTTGTGTCAGCACCCCATTATCGGCTGGAAACAGCTTTTAGTGCATTTATTCTAAGCATACAGGTTTTGAGAATGTGGTCAACATGAGCTGCCCATCTAAGTTTTGGGTCCAACACTATGCCCAGAAGTTTAGGGTTTCTGTTGTGCTTTAAGGATTTTCCGTCAACCTTCAGGCTTGGAGTGAAATTGGCTAGAGAGTTCCTTCTTGTAAAAAATGAACATTCTGTTTTTTCAGCAGAGATTTAAGATTCCATTTCCTACACCAACCCGCCATGCAATCGAGCCCTGTCTGAATCAACTCCACTGCCTTTTCCTGATTTGAATCAGTAGCCCATATGGTGTTGTCATCTGCATAGGTGAAACAACGTATCTGCTCAGGTAAGGATTTTGTAACATCATGCAATGCAATATTGAACAGCATTGGACAGACAATGCCTCCTTGTGGTATACCATTAGCAACAACGTAAGAAAATGATTCGGTTCCATTAACAGATGTTTGGATAGTTTGGTCTCGCAGGAAGTTATTAATGTATTTCAGCATCCTCCCCCTAATCCTCAGTCTTATACATTGAAGAATCACTGTTGTATGTGGCACCCTATCAAATGCTGCTTCAAAGTCTATCATTACCGCAACTGTTGATTGTTTTCTTTGAAATCCTTTACAAACACAATCCGTGAAGTATAGCAAAGCATCGGTAGTACTTCTTTGTTTCCGAAATCCAAATTGGAATGCATTTAACAGATGGTTCTTCTCGAGTCTCCATGATAATAGGTTATTTACTAGGCGCTCTAGAATCTTCCCAAAACATGATGTTAGCGCAATAGGTCTATATGACTCCACTTTGGATTCATCCTTTCCCGGTCTTCGTAAAGGAATAATTTGCGCAGTTTTCCATTTTTGTGAAATAATTCCATTTTTCCAAATCTTGTTAAAAAGGACTGTTAATTCTTGTCAACATTTCTGGAGAACAATGTTTCAGCATTTCATTATGTATGTCATCCTGACCCGGGGCAGAACTTTTTAGTTTTGATATAAAGCTTTTCAAATCATTAGGCGAGAAAGCTGGAGACACAGCCATTCCAAGTGGCTGGTGAGCCTTTGCTCTTCTTTGTCCAAGTACATTGGCCATGGAATCATTTTTCCCAATTCCTCATACAGTCAGTGTCCAAACCCTTCTGCTTTTACCTTGTCAGTTACTAGTAATACCCCCTTCCGACCTTCTTATAGTGTTAATTTGTTTCGATGTTTCATCACGTTGCCCGGAATCTCTTCCGCACTGTGATCGCAGGAGTGTTGACGCTCATAGAGTTCACAAACTCCCTCCATGACTTCCTCTTTGCTCCCAATATAGCTCTTCGCAATATGGTGTTGCATCTATTGTAGGTAGATCGATTTGTCGGAGTTCTAAACTTTTTCCTTGTTTTCCGTGCAGTTGTATGATCTTTTCTGAGTTGTTTGATTTCAACATTCCACCAGTTGTTTATATGTTTTTGCGTGCATTTACTCAATTTCCTAGGAATACTTTTTTCAGCTGCTTACAAAATATTTTATTCTATATCATAGATCTTGTCATCCGTGAGATGCCGAGAGATGCGCGTCATTTCTTCAAACTTGGTCCAATCAGCTTTGTTCAACCTGAATTTGCTGTGCACTACAGTGTGATTTCTATTCTGTATGCTGCCCATATTAATGTGAATGAAAATAGAAAAATGATCACTACACAGCACCTACATACCATTTTGTCACTTTTCTTTGAATGTTAGGAGTTACCAAAGAGAGGTAAATAGTACTGAGAGTACCTGTCAACGCAGTTTGATAGGTCGCCTGTCTTTTTTTGTTT
The DNA here is from genome assembly GCA_036971475.1 of Prosapia bicincta. Lineage (NCBI taxonomy): Eukaryota > Metazoa > Arthropoda > Insecta > Hemiptera > Cercopidae > Prosapia > Prosapia bicincta. Next base: position 144,224,016 of record JBAIZL010000004.1, on the reverse strand, counting down.
AGTAGTAACAGGTTACTGGTTAATTTCCAGTCGCTCAGCACGGTGCCATTTCCATTACTGGGACCATCGTTCCAAGTGCAGTGTTTACCGTTTAAATCTTCAACAATTAACGTTTTTTCATCTATATTAGACAAAATTTGCAGGTCGTCACATCTAAAGCCTTGATCGGGGATGTAAGTATTAAGAATAGCAAAGTTAGTGTTATTGTCAACCCTTATCTTAAATTTTGAGACTTCAGCCCTCTTTGTCATAGATTTAACATAATTCTCTATAATTAAACAATCTTTAATTAATATCAACAAGCATCCCCCAGTGTGTGATTCACGGAATGCGTTATACATTTTGTAGTCAGCAAACTTTGGGTGGTACTTTTGGTCTTGTGGTAGTGACGCCTCCTGTATGCAGGCAATTGTGACATTTGCCTCTTCTAATATTCTCTTCAGTTTCTCCGATTTGTTACGCAGAGATCTTGCATTCCAATGCATTATTACTAGGCGAATTTCTGGCTCACTTTTTGGATTGCTTTTAGTATCGATTCGAGTTTGAACTTTCTGTCTCTCCCTGTAGGTTGTACCTATTAAAACATGCCCTCGTTCTTGGTCAGCTTTCCTTAGAACCTCCATATGTAGATTTTTTGCGAAGGTTCTGCTTGGGCACCAAACTTCTACTCGGTGGAATATTCCCACTCCTCTTCTTCTCAATATAATATTTTTTATAATATGTATCCTTGAGTCTTCCAAAACAAGGCTTTCAATCGGTTAGGATGTTCTCGTCCCGAATAGAGACATGTTGAAAATCATGAAAAGGACTGTTTGAATCAGACTCTTGTTGACTCATGGGACTTTCGTTTCTGAAAGCTAATGCTGGTGTTCAGTTCGCTGTTAACAGCCATCCAAGGGTAGGATAAGGACCAACCAGCTCACGCCGACCATTGTCAAAAATTAATTTTCTTTATTTCTCTGGTGTGGATGTTCGGTCCGTGATGTTGGTATTTGTTGACGTCATACATATTTCTTCGTGAGCCGCGTGTATAATGTTTTTGAATAGTACGTCGTCTGCATATGTTGTCTGTAGGTTCATTAAATTGTTGTGTATGTTTTTATAAATATGACATTTTTCTAGTGAGTAGTTCTATTGGGTTATTATTTATTTCTAGTATGGTTAGGTTATTTTTGTCATTTGTTATTTCTTGTTTATGTAATATTAGGTATGCTGCTACATTTGATGCTTTTGTATTTTTATTTATGAATGCTCTGTAATGTTCTTCAAATCTAATTTTAAATGATCTAATGTTTTTTCCTATGTAAAATGTGTTGCAGTCATTGCATGTAATTTTGTAGATGCCTGATTTTCTAGATTGTTATTGGTGTATTTATATTTTAGGTAGATTTTTTTATTATTACTTTAGTGTTCATGTTCTAGTGTTGTGTTGAGGTTAGGTTTTTTGTAAATTTATTGTATATGTTTCTTATAAGGTGTTTGTTGTATCCATTTTCTATTGCTATTTTTGTAATGTTATCTAATTCTTCATTTAATTTTTGTTTGTTATCTTGTGTGTATTTTATTGCTTTATTTATCATGTTACTGTAAGTGTTAATTTTGTGTCCAGGGGTGGTTAGTATAATAACGTCATAAAATCAGTGCAACGGAAAAATAATGGACAACGTGAAATATCATGATTTTAACACCAACCAAGGAAATTTCTCAACTTAAACATCAAACTTCAAAACTGCATTAACAGGTTAACGTTCAATAAAAAATGCATATCTTTCAACATTACACCAAAATACGCTAAACTATATATACAAAATAAAGAAAATACCGTCATTAACAAAGGAACAAAAATAGCCGAATTACACGTCATAAAAGAAAATAATAAATCTGCTTACCATAAAAAAAAAAAATTAACTTACAACTGTACACAACCAATTTAGAAATTATGAAAACCTTTGATACACTTACACCTATAATATACGAAAAGATACAACAAATCATAATAAAACAAAATAAATACAATAAATAAAAATAACAAAAACATAAACATACAAAAAAAAATAATAAAAAATTTAATAAAATCAACATAACCTAAAAACTAGCCTAAAAACAAAAAATTCATAAACCTAACTAAAACACAAATCACTGAAAAAGAAAAAAATAATAATAACAAATACTTTTAAATATAACCTGCCCAATTTTAACAAAAACCAAATAGTAAATAGCCTATTAGTTGACAGAGAATCTAACATCCATAAAATTACCCACCAAAACAGAACACATAAGAAACAGCATTAATAATAATATTAACCTAATAAAAACGCAAAAATACAAAAAAGAACAAAACAATATATAAACCAAAAAAACCTATGGAACTCAACGAAAAAGTACAAAATATATCATCAAGACATACAACATAAAAAACAGATACGAATTAATTAATAAAATAGAAAAACATAGAAACAAACAGCAACACAAAAATAATTAGTTATGATTTAACCAACATGCATAACAATATATGGTATTCTAAAGCCGATGAACATATGGTTTTTCTCTTATACATTAAACTTAATCATATATTTAGCATTTTGTTAATTTTGCAGACATTTGAGTAACAGTAATTTTTACAGGTTCCTGTGGGAGCACCAAATCGAGTAGTTCGTAAAAACAATTCTCCTAAACAGCCAGAGAAAAGACCGAATTTAAACAGCAAAAATGAACAAGGTAAGTTTTTATCCTATACTAGAGCTGTTTATTTTTTAATTTCCGATCTCACAGCAAAAATATCAAACAAATAACAGGCAGAAAGTATATGCAGTAGTCAACAGTGTATCTTCTCCGCCATTGACTCTGTCATTGCCAAGTTTGAGACTTCAGTCTTTTCTGGGCTGCAGTTATACAAAATAGATTCCTAAATTGATTCTCCTGCAAGAAAGCACTCTTTTCTTTGTTGCATGAACTACCTCAGCACCTATGGGCGCCCCAACAGGGTTTTTATCATTACTGGCATGATATGCCTGATGCGGGTTAATGATAATAAAATCAGTGACATATTTATAGACCCACTGCATCTATGTGGATTCAGATGAATAGACCTTAGTATGGAGACCAAGTCAGTGAGGGGGACAGTGTATATGCAGGCACAGGTATCCCCAACAATATACATCCACTGACGATCATCTATGTATCCACTGTTAGCTTGCTTTGAAAAGGGTGAGCTTTCCTGATTGCTGGAAAAAAAGAGAACGCTGACTGCTGTTGGTGGATCCGCTTTGAGGTCAGAATAATCTTTTGACACAGCTCGGCCTCTAGTTCAGCTGATGTCATAACCACCGATAAAGATTAACCCACTTTAAAGATGGCTAAGCATGAGCCCATTGTGATATTTATAAGTAATTATTGTGTTACTGAGCGAATACTTTTGAACTTACTTGAATAGAATAATTTTACTGTTGAAATTTGAAATATTTAAACATAACAAAATATCATATCTTGAATGACTATACACAGTTCGAATCTAACACTTTATTTCATTATATAGTAAACAACCTGCTTAAACAAAACCTCCCTCCGCATCATAAATCATACGTCCAGCAACCTTAAGCGATCACCGCCAGTAGCAGGTTGGCTTTGTTAATGAAATAATTATTTTAGAACCTGTCAAAAGTATTTTCTCAGTTACACAATAATTACTTATACTTTAATGAGTGAATTCAAGGTGATTACACAAGATGATAAATAATCATTGAAGGTGTTGACATGCAGTGACAATGCAAATATGACTGTATTCATTGATGAACACATTTTATGAAGAGGAATTGATAGAAGGTTTATATTAGTGTCATTGTTTTTAATTGTATTTCAAATTAACAGTGTTTAAAGGATGAAGAAAATTACACCAATTTTAACTTTCTAGGTCAATTAATATCTGAGATGTCATCTTTTAAAAATATAAGGGAGGAGATATAATATTAACTTTCTTACATTTTTACCTTCAATAAAAAAAATGAAATGCTATAAAAATTTTAAATTAAGAGATTTGATATATTCTTGGTAGGTTTTATTTAGTAAATTAAAAGTTAGAAATCCAAGAGGTCACGGTCCAAAATTATTTTTTACAATAAATATTGTTTGGGTGGGTGGCATCTCAAGCTAACATCTTTGTCATGGTTCATATTGGTGTAATGCATGCAGTTTTCCATGTTTGTGGAATATCACCGATCTTCCAGACATTGTTGAAGAGTGTTGAGATATGGTCAAGGAGTTGTGGCTAACAATGCTTTAGCATTTCATTGTGTATATTATCCATTCCAGAAGCTGAAGTGGTCAATTGGCACTTTCTTTAACTCTTGTAAAACTCATCCATTGGGTACTTTACCAAAAACAGGAATTCCAGTTTTGCTGAAAGCTCATTTTTTAAAGGCTATATATATATATATATATATATATATATATATATTTAAGGGGAATGTGAACTAATAGTAGGAATTAAAAAGGAACAGATATAACGCATCAGTCTCCTTAGTAAGAGAGGAAAGTATAGATCTAACCATATTATGTCTGGTTTGTTAATTTTATAACACCAATATTATCAGTTTTAAAGAAATTTTATAACGTCATTGCAAAAATAATGTAAAGTATCTGTTATGTATGAAAGACACTACTATATGGATGTGTTAGATATTGTTTTGCTGACTGAAATGCAAGAAGAGATGCCGCCCATCTATACTTTGGTAACATCTCAGAAAGGTTGTTCTTTGTTTATTTCTAGCTGCCCCATTTTTTTAAACCAACTGTATAATATACAGTTTGAACCAAGTATTTTCTTTCTTGTTTAGATACTTTTATTAATATTTTCCTTATAAAAAATTGTTCAGAACAAAATTAATTCTAACTGGCTGGGTTTTGATGGGTCAGGTTGACAGGTTTATTTTTAGCCAGTCTGCAATAACAATAGTCCACTTTGGCAAGCAGGATAATCTTTGAAACTTTGTTCATTTTTGTTGGTAATTTGAGTGAGTGTGAATATGTCTGGTATTCAGCCTGATATTATTGCCTATGAAAACTATAATTTTAGGTTATGGTATGAACATAAAACCTCCTTGCCTAGAATAGAGGAAATTATTATGGATTATGTATTTCAGTAGACTTATTCTGTATTAGTGCCATATAAAGATGTCTAGCTGCAGAAAGAAGTATAGAAAAGCAGAGGAATAAGAATTAGGAGGGTGTAGAGATAAGCAGCAAAATGGCTACTGTATGAAGTACTTGAAAAATAATCTAAAAGTACAGTAGTGCTCTTGATTTCTATAATCAAGATTTAAAAATCGAAAAGTTTAGAAGAGTACAATGAAAATATTGGAAAGAACCCTAATACCACAAAAGTAATAAAAAATAACAAATTAAACAAGCTACTTAAGATTAAACCCTTATGTACATTTTGATGACCATGTCATCACCATGTGATCACTCTAATTTGTAACTTCTTGTTTGCTAGATTGTAATTTTGTAATAAGACCCTCTGATGATGATGACATGGTCATCGAAATGTACATAAGGGTTTAATCTTAAGTAACTTGTTTTATTTGTTATTTTTGCATATTTTTGTGGTATTGGGGTTCTTTCCAATTTTTTCATTGTAATATATTGTACCACTGTGCTCTTGATATTGTGTACAGTAGAGTCTTGAAATTCCAAGTCCTGATATTTCTAGCTTCCGTTAAACTCAAGCCTTTTTCTATTTGAGCATATTTTATCTATTAGAAGAGAAAATGATGAGCCGGGGTATCAAGAAATGTTTATAGTCATACGGTATGCGAAGGAAATGAGTTGGGCTTCCAAGATATGTTTATATCAATACGGGATGCAAAGAAATGAGATCGGCTTCTGAGAAATCCATATATATAATTTTGTAAGCCGAATTTTGAGAGAAAAATTGTGGGAGCTTGGAAGGTTGTACAGAGCTGGGAGATGGCTCAAATTAAAGGCATTGACAAGAAAGGGACAGGAAAAAATATAGGGTTTTGTCGATTTGCAACATTTATAGGGTTTTGAGGAACTTGAAGTTAACAAAAATCTTCATAAGAAATACATTGCAATGAAAACCGCTGAGTATGATTTTCAAATATTTCAGCTTAGAAACAGCTGTACAAATATTATATTAAAAACAGCTGAGTACAAATATTTTAACAGTATTAAAGATTAATTAGACATATGAACTTTGGATCAAGTTTAGTTAATGGAGTATGTCTTATCGTACTAGATATGTTTGACAAGTGTATTAAATTAGAAATAATCACTGGTTCTGGAAAAGGAAACATCATATTTTTACCAATAATTTAATTTATATCAACAGATTAGATCCTAACATGCCATTTCAAACAAAAAGGAACTAATTTCCTTTAAGACTTAGATTTTCAATAACTGTAAGTAAGTCTTCAATCGACTAAACCTGTTTTTACACATGATCAGCTTAATGTTGCACTAAGTCGAGAAAAATATCAAGATGGATTAAAGATAATACGATTGATTGATAATCAGTACGAAGATAATCTCAAGATTCATAATACGATTGAAAATGCATTCACAAAAAATATAGTTTATAAGGAAATTTTGTTATGAAAAACTTGAATTATATTACATTTAATTTGTATTAACAAATAAAATTACGATACAAAAGTTTACAGTTTGTTTCATTAAGAATAGGGACATTTGCCCCTAGTGTTTATATAAAGTTCTATAAACTTATTTAGCACGTTTTTAATTACAGTATTAGGGTTCATTGAAACTCCTATTTTTTTCTAATGCACAGAAAGGTATTGCCAGTAATCTGAGTTTTGTGGCAATTTGAGGGAGCCTCGGTCCCATCTATCTCGAATTATTGACTCTACTGTACTTCATTTAATCCCCAGTAGTGCCTAAAGAATGTTTAGGTATGGTACTTTTCAGCCACTAAGTTAACTCGGTCTGTGAAAAAATCTGCATGTGGTACTAACGGGAAGTTGTAGCATAGGTCTAGCCACATTATCTTAAAATATCATATTATATAAGTATTATATGGCTGTGTCTTCTATACCATTTCCATGACATAAAGGTTGGTAACTAAGGAAGAGATAATAGTCCTACATTATTAAGTATAGGGGAAAATTATGGCTTACTTGAGCAGCACATTTTGCCTAAATTAGTCCTACTCCATTGGAATTATAATTAGGGGTATAACAGCTTCCTTGCTAGAGTTGATAAACAAAATTCAATTTTATTGGGTTTTACTGTTATTAAGATCTTTCCAACTAAATGTGTAATTTTGTTAGAACAAAAAACGTATTTTTCTCTGAACACATCAACTAATTGTTGATTATATTCACTCGGTGATATTTTTCTTTGCCTTCTTATTTGAGTAGGATTAATAAAAATCATTTTCGATTGTTTGTATCATGGGTATTAATTTAAATTAAGATGATTTGTCAAGCTAAGTTGTTACAATTTTATTACCATTAATAAATCAATTGTGTTCTTTTTTAATTACTTATAGATGAATGTTTTATAGATAGGCTGTTATTGATACGGCATTTTAAAAAACATTGTGTACTCTTCGACAAAATCCAAATTTAAATATTTTAGAAGATGATGAAATTCTACACTTTAATTTCTCTAGCATGATATACATGTGCTCATGAGTGTATTTTATCACCAATATTGTTTCTTTTCAACGTTGTTATGTACATCCACACATTTTAACATTGAACATTGTTAGTAAACTCATTGTTTTGAAGTGAAAACTTTTATAGCGACGTAAAAGCTTATTGGATGGGCATAAAATTTTGGGTCAGTATATAATTTTTCTTCGACTAATAGTGTCGGAATACATTTTATTAGGTTAAAGTGAATTAAATTATAACATATGACTGACCTCAACTGATTTTATGTTGTATAACAAGTGTTTTAACACGCAAGTTATGTTACATTATTTATTAAACAATGTTAAGGAAAAAGGTTATTATTAAGTAGTTTTTAATCAGTTAATAATTATATTAATTTATTTAAATTTTGACAAATATCAATACAAGTAATGTAATATGACAATAATATTAAGATATGTATTTTTAATTCAATTCTTGAAATGATAACATTCTTAGGCTTGTTTTATAACAGATTTTTAGATAATTAAATATCTTTAATATTAAAGAACTTTAAATGCAAAATTAAATATTTTTCTCAATTAAAAATTTCTGTAGATGTGGCTATAAAAGTTTTCACTTCTGTCAGCACTTCCCCTAGTGCCACAATCTAATTTTTTATGGCTGTGTTAAAACATTGATGCTTCAAAAGGATTCATCCGTATGTCAGTTCTGTGGCATTATCCTTAAATCCAAGCATGTAATTATTGAATATTATGAGTTGATCAATGCTCTTAGCAGATATTATCTTCAAGAAAATGTTGTGTAGAAGCTGATGTATCATCACCTTTTTTACAACACCAAAAGCAGGGGCAATTCCTTCTTTTTAAATTCCTTCTATTAGCTCACACTCTCGTGATATATATCTTGTCCAAATTTTCAGTTGTTAATAAAATATGTTTTTATTCATCCAATCAAGTTCAAATACATTTTTTTAACCTATAGTGGATGATAGTTGATGTTAATACAGTTTTATCAAATATTTATTTAATAATTTAAATATACAATTTTTGGGGTCCAGCTGGATTCGAACCAAGAATCTTCATGTTCAAAGTCTGGTGCGCCTTTGTATTGCGCTAACGTTCTAATACCTAGAAATATATTTATCAAAGATGTATATGAATTTTTCCCCCCATCTGGTTGTCGTCGAAATCTCCACTGTACAACCTTAAACTGTTACTATACAATATCACAAATAGTGCTCTAGGGTAACTAAAATAAATTTTTCTTTATTAACCTCAGTAGGAATTAACTTGATTTTTTTTTATATGAGTTGTTCTGTCCTACATTACCAAACTTCTTAAACATTTTGTATTTTATTTTATTGGTTAATACCACAAATATAATTTTTGCTACTTTTTGCATTTAGTTTTACATTGTGTTAAACTTATCTTATATACTTTTAGTTGATTCATTTTTAGTTTATTCTATTACTATTTTGTTAGTGCTCTAATACCATTCCCTTCTTAAATTCATGAATTTTAGTTTTCTTTTAGTTTTAGTTGTTTGGTATTAATCATTTAGAAGTAATTTAATTTTAGTTTACAATGAAAGTATTGAAAAGAACCCCAATACTACAAAAATAATAAAAAAATAACAAATAAAAGAAGTTACTTAAGATTAAACCCATAAGTACATTTTGATGACCATGTCATCATCATTAGAGGGTCTTATTACAAAATTACAATTTAGCAAACAAGAAGTTACAAACTAGAGTGATACCAATCGTTCTTTGCGGTCGCTATATATAGGCGTGAGGTAAGCTCCACCTCCTCTCCACCCTCGACCAACAACGATCAGCCATCTTGAACCAAATAGGCTATGTCAAAAAGTACACTGTATTATTATAGTGGGGCGGAGCTTACCTCACGCCTATATATAGCCACGGCAGAGAACAATTGGTATCACTATAGTTTGTAACTTCTTGTTTGCTAGATTGTAATTTTGTAAGACCCTCTGATGATGATGACATGGTTATTGAAACGTACATAAGAGTTTAATCTTGAGTAACTTGTTTTATTTGTTATTTTTTAAATTATTTTTGTGATGTTGGGGTTCTTTTCAATAGTTTCATTGTAATTTATTATACCACTTTGCTCTTGATATTGTATAAATTTAGTTTAGTTAGGTTTAATAATTGTTATAACCAGTAAAAATGTTCTTTTGTTCTTTACCAAAAACAATCTCTTTCTCAGTAATTTTTGTGTGTTCCAAAGATTTATATAACTAATTATAAGGATGATGAATAACTGAGAACTGAACACAAAATACTTAAACCTTAAATCTCAATTGCTAAACAGAACAATTTTTTGTAACAATTTCAAAAAAAGATTAATTTGTCATATTTATTGGCTCACAGATTGGCCCACTGATCAATGATGATTCATTGTTTGTTCAAACAACACCTTTCTAACAAAAATATTTGAATGTCTGGTTGTGCTGCCACACTTAAAATAGCCTAGTCCCCATCTTTAAATGAGAACTGAGCTATTGACTTGCACAAATATCTACACCAATACACAGTAGAAACAGTTAGGGTTTGAAAATTTGGTTTAGAAATTGTGTTTGGGTTATTGAACAGTGCAAGCCAAAAGCCACTGAATTCTCATTGTAAATATTATCTCAGTTTTAAGTAAATGTTTGTACATGAATTTATCCAAAGTTGCCAATTTTCAAAGAGAAGTTCCTCCAATGTTTTTGCAGCAGTAAAGACAAAAACATTTAGCAGAATACTTTGAGATTTAGCTGAACATCATGTGGTTTTGTGATGTGTAAAAATTTTAGGTAAACAATACCAAATGAAAATGTAAAACAATTAACATTAGTAATAACCCTACCGCCGCCATGCTATCTCTTGAACCAGGTTCTTTTATTCCTTCTATTAGTTAACACTCTTCATATATATATATATAGCTTGTTCAAATTTACAATCGTTATTGAAATAATTTTTCCACTCAAATTCAAATCCATTTTTAAAATTTGTAGTGCATGACACTTGACGTTAATACAGTTTTTTTCAAATAATTCATTAATTAATTTTTTAAAATTAAAATTTTAGTTTTATAATGGGAGAAAAACTTTACACAAAAGGGGCAAGTTATACAATCCATAGCTTGGGACTGAATGGGATATTCAGTTATTTCATCCCATTTAGCTTAAAATAAGTGATAACATATGATTTCATAAAACAGCTGATTTTATGTTAAGGCTTTGTGGTAGAATGACTGTTTCAACTTATAGGTTATGTTGCTTATTTATATTAATTGTAATTATTTATTACAAAATAACTCAAATAAAATTTTTCGTTGTTGTAGGAATTGACTTTGGAATGGTTTTGTTTATATTACTTGTTTTTAGATCGTTCAGTTTTGACTCCAACACTATCCTTATAATTTGAACAGATATTTCAGTTGAATTTTCAAACCCTACTAGATATCAAGCCGTAAACAACAGGGTTAAAATGTAAGAGAAGCCATTACTTTTTCATGATTAAAAAGCTAAACATAAATGTTACAGTGCAGAGATGTCATTCTATTTAACAGATCATTTGAATAGTCATAATACAGTATATACATCTGGCTAGGTTCCAAATGGATTAAGATTTCTGCTAACTCTATACAGTTGGAAATGTAACATGCATTAGTTATGTAAAATTATTTGGACTATATTTTCTAATTAAACTGCTTTTTTAGAGGTGTATACAGAAATTCTTTCTATTCTACTATCAGTTACAGTAGGACTGCTCTGCAGTGACACATACACGTTTCAGTGCCTTATGTCATCATCTGTGAGACTACTACATAACCACAACTACTTTACTGCTTAGCAGTTCAATTGCAGTTGTAATTATGTAGGGATCTCGCTGCTGGCGATGATAAGTCATTGGAACACTGAGGAGAATAATTATGAGAGAGAATAAACACTGAGAGAGTTTTATTATGTTTAAAAACTGCTGTTAAAGAAAAGATTAATTACATAGTACCATTATTCTAGTAAAATTAAAATTAGGAAACTATTTTGCCAGCCTATGACACGTTGCTAATCAAAAACTAGCTGTTTTCATAACATTCAAAATTGACAGGGTTTTATTGTTTCTCAGTGTATTGTTATCGCGCCACCACTTGTAATTGGCCTTCTTCTAGTGTTATAAATGTCAACTACACCTAAAAAAGTGACAACACTAGGGGCCTCTCCCCTACCAACTGCCAAATATCTCTCTAATTTTAATTTTACTCTGGTTTTGTCTGGTTTTTGACAAGGCATTAGTAAAAAAAAAAACTAACAAAAAACTGCACAGGACAGAGGAACCCCAGTTTATTTTTAAGGTGTAGGCTTTGCCCGTATTTGTATCCTCCTGAAAATCTTAACAATAAAACTGCCCAGCTGCTTTTGTTTGCAATAGAATTGTAGGTCCAGCTTTAGTCTATAGTAATTATTTTGTCTATGGTCAGGCTCCTCGTTTTAATCAAAGACGTCCTTTACTCAAAGTACTTCGTTTCGTCCCGTTTGTCTTGTACTATACGAAAAAAAAACAGTTGATAGAAGTCTTCGGGGGATCGCCGATCGACTATCACCTATATTTAATTTTCGAAGCTTTTTTATTGTATAAATAAATAAGACGGTACGATGCCGGTTTAGCTTAGTGAAGGGTAAGTGCCCCGGAAGATGGATGTAGGCCTACTTGAGGTTTATTCCGTTTCCGTAAAGACCCTATTACATCACACGGCAAAGAAATCGGACGGGCGAAACTATCGAGCTGCCACTGTGACTATGGATGTCGTATTTTCTGTCACGGTGACTTGTCTTTGATATTCGTTTGACAATGGATCGATCGGAGGCTATCTCTGTTGGGAATGAGCAAAATGACGTCGTCGCTGGCTGAAAAGTTACTAATATATTACCGCGGCAATTATTGGTTGGTTTGTCGCGGTCACTGGCTCTAATCTCGCCGCTCGGTGTAGATCATCGTGCAGTTTCATTTACTAAAGGGGGGAGGGGTTGTCTTTATTGTGATTAGGCAAATTGTTACCGAAGCTGGCTGAAAAGTTATTGGAATTTTACCACGGCTGTCATTAGTTCTACTCATTTACGTCGTGTGTGTGTGTGTGTGTGTGTGTGTGTGTGTGCGTGTGCGTGTGTGTGTGTGTGTGTGTGTGTGTGTGTGTGTGTGTGTGTGTGTGTGTGTGTGTGTGTGTGTGTGTGTGTGTGTGTGTACGATTTGTGACAGTGTTGTGTACATTAGACGCTACTTCATTGGTGGTTTACCTAATTTCGTAGGAGTTAATTTTTAAATTAAATGAGCCTTCCAAAAAAAAGGTGTGGAATCATTTCACCATTTTGGTAAACCTGCCTGTTATTGGCACTTACAGAGCGGTCTCTGTACCTCTTGTCACTGGTAAAAGTCACTGATCGAAGCCTCGCGCCGTAATCACCGATTCGTTAAAGTCACCGGATCGACCATCTCTAACTGTGACCAGAATCGCCTTGCAGGGGCAGTGGATGAGTGCTTGCTGCACAGCACTTTCCCCCGAGGTCGTGTGAATGGTCCAATGCTTTTCAGTTTATTAAAAGAATAGTTCCGTTCGGTTTTTGCCGAACGATCAGAACCATACATTGTGTGAATTAAGCTTACCTGTGCAAACAGTCATAGTTAGCAACACGCCAACGTTACTTACAGAATTTAAAACCAGAAAAGCTGTTAAAATAGACTATTAGGGACGGGTCAGATTTTGGCCGCCTGCCAGTATATTGACATCTGACGTTCATTTTGTGAATTTGGTGCCATGTGAAGTAAGTAAACCATGGCTAGACTTGTGTGAACATTCTAGATAAAACGATTAATTTGGCCTTTGACATAGCTTTATATGAAATAAACGTTTACCGTCCTTAGTCCCGTAAGGAAATGTAAAGAAACTTTCTCGAACGCTACACCGGTTCTGTTTTTACAACGGGATGGATAATATCTTAATGTACCCGATTGAAAGTATGAATGTAACCGTGTACAGATGAACTTCCATCATTCTTTTTATCTCAGACAAAGGGTTATGTCCTTCCTCTAATAGTTTTATTATTCACTATATTTTCCCCATCGTAGGGAATTTATCGTAAGGTATAAAAGGAAAAACTTTGATAAGATTTTTGTTTCTTCGAGAAATCGGTTTGAACAAGAATTACATCTATGGCTGTTGATGGACCAGCCGTGTCTCGTGCTTAAATTAATAAGAGACGTCGTTTGAACTTAATGAACGAACATTTCCCCGAACTTGTAATATGAGTAAATTTACGAAATACTATACTTTGATTTAAAGTAGAATAGGAATGGGTTTATGGCAGGGTGGGGATGCGGTGTTGTCAGTTTGAACGCCGTGACTCTCAACCTGCCGTCGCCAGCGGCAGAACGAAGCGAGGTACAGCACTAGTAAATTACTCCACCACAGCTACGATGAAACGGAGCGACGAACGGAAGTTAAGCGTCGAATTTGCAACAAGGCTCGCCCACGCAGCAAGTTGTGTACTTCTTATTCGCTCAGATGGCGGTATCCCCACTCCCTCTGGCCAACTTCACCTACGTAGAATCCTATTCTGTTTTAATTCAAACTATAAGACGAAATGTTATCGATCTCACTGAGCTTTTTTCGTCAGTGACGAGGTTTGACCGCTTGAAAGCTTTGAGGCAGAGAGGAGGTTTTAAAGCAATATTACTACAACGTGTTGAAAAATTGTTTACTACAGTAAACTCCCGATTATCCGTGGGCGGATTATCCGGGGTCTGCCGTTGTTTTACAAATATCCAATTTTTATTCCAATCAGATTATGTGTTTAAATTTCCAAACGGTGAATTACGACGTAAATACATATAAGGCTTAATAGAAGTTAATATGAAGGGAATAGATATGAAAATATGTAAGTACTAATTTTCACATTGAAAGGGAAGCATCCCGACGCGGGCCAGCGAAATAAAATGGGCGAGCAGACTACTGTATATAAGAGACAATGACAAAATGCTTGGACGCCCGAAAACCTGTGTATCATAAGATTGTAAACAAATGTCAGCTAATCTCGGTTATAAATAGTCTAGGACGTGACATATGCTTATCCATGTCTGTCATATACATTATCGATCTTTATGACTTTGTGACACAAGTAGACACTGTGCTTCAAAATGATTCTCAAGAAATTTAGATCGCACATTAAAGCTAAATCAATGCTCACAAAAAAAGACGAAAGTGACAGATTTTTTTGTTAAAAAGTGAAAGTATTATGTGTAAAGGAAATTACATACATACTTACGTTTGACATATACTTATGTACGTATTGTAAATAGTTAGACATATAAATGTACATGTTATAATCCGTCAAATACATCGACATTTTAAATTATTGTCTGTATTTATTTTGTCCTCTGAAGATTATTTGTGAATTGCATTAACCGGGGTCATTATTTGTGTAACTTATGGTATAATAATCGATTATCGATCGTTTTGCGTATTCTTTGTTCATAGCGGATTATCCGGGGAATTCGTTATCCGGCGTTGCCGGGCCACCCTATTCCACGGATAATCGGGAGTTTACTGTATTTGTAAAATAGGTTCATTTAATATGTTTTAATAAAATAAAATAAAAACAGTTGCCTCCTAGCACAACAACGCTTCCTTAGAGGTCAACCTAGGAACTAAAGACGTTGAGTTCTGTTTTGCCTCAGAACTTTTTTCATAAATTGACTTAAGTTATTAATTATGTAAGTCATTAAGTTCGAACGTAAAAGTTTCGTCGATCGCAATGGACAATAAAATACGTGAAATAAGGAACATTAGTTAATAAATAATACACACAACCTCTAACAACAAATATTTTAATTCTAGTCTTATTAATATTTCGGTTACAAAGTAACCATCCTCAGAAACCTGACAATACACACTGAGTAGGTATTGTCATGTCTCTGACGATGGTTACTTTCTAATATGGTTTTAATATAAAAGGCCGCGAACAATTAAAAACGTTGTTCATTTACTGCTAAAATACTATACATAACGTAATGGTTGGATGAATAAGAATGCCTGTAAAGACTGGTTTTTGAGTAGTTTTGTTCCCGCAATAAAAGAAAATTCCCACAAAATTGGACTGCCTGTAGACAGCAAATGCACACTGCTTCTTGATAGTTGTTCTGTTCATACCATGAACTTGAACTTCAATCTGGAAATATTCGTGCTGCATGGCTTCCTCCGAATGTGATTGCTATACAACCGATGGACCGAAGGGTGATTCAAAATATTAAATGTCATTGCAGGAAAATATTTCTACAAAAACCTGTTTACCATGAAACCTCAATCAAAGACGTCCAGAAATCTTACACTATAAAAGATGCATTGTTTGATGTGGCTATTTCATGGAATTCTGTTAAAGAAAAAACATTGCAGCTTGCATGGAAGAAATTATCATCGAACGGAAGAAGTAGACACAAGTTTAAAAAATCCAATATGAGAGATGGCTAGAAGCATACAAAATCTGTTTTTCAAAATTTATTGAAGGTGGGTACATGCGTATGAAAACAGATGCTTCAAACGATGTAAATGATGAAGATTTAATAAGGCCAATCACAGAAGAAATAACGGCTGACAGTGAATCATCAGATGAAGATGTAGTTCAAGAAAAGGTAAACATTTCATGGACTAATGCTGCGTGAAGGTGATAAATGCTACTCGGCTCAAGAAGTTTTGCAACTGCATTACCATACTTCTTTCAAATATTTTGAAATACTGTACTGTCATGGCATATCAGGCAGTCTGACATTCGTAATTATTTTAAAAACCATTAAAACATTATAAAATCATTCAACTTTGTATAGTTAAATGTACTGATACTGTTTTATTTTAACGTTGTATGAACGAAAAAAGTTTTTTAGCAATAAATTTCTTTTCCTTCTTCAATGTTTTCCCTATAAATTTTGTGTGTACAAACGTGTGCTTTTATTAATACGTACGGTATAACAGTATAGTTCAGATCACGTAACCGTACACTTGGCCTTGATAGATCGCAGTAGGCGAGACGGGAGGTAGAGAATCAGTATAAATACTTTTCTACAAACATGATAAGGGCTGTCAAAACACTGACTTGCATAATATTGTCGATATTAGATAAAATCGATGATAAATTAGCTTCGGTATGAAATAACAAACAATCTTGAAATGTATGTAGACATATCGGATGTAGAACCTGTTGGTATATAGAACATTTTTAATATGTAACATGTTTTAAGAAGTAGTAGTACACAAGAAATCTCACTAGGCTAGGTGCACGGTTACGTGGTCCGCACTATATACAGTATTCAATTTCCCGTGATTTGTAGCATAGCGTTATGTACAGTACGTACTGTATATAGGTCCGTTCTATCATCTGGAAATTTTCGATAACCAGAAACAAGCCGACCCTAAGGGTTCCGGATATTAGAGCTTTACTGTGCTGCAAAATAGTTTTAAAACATTCTACGAAGAAGCAATTTGTACTTCGTGAAAGTAAAAACGTGATCATACAGTTGTATAGTACATACAACAAAAAAACTACTGTTGACAGATTTGAAAAAAGTAATAAAAATTGACGTTTTATACCATTAAATGAATTTCATTGAATTGAATTGAAAATAGTTTTAATTTATTATTCTTCGCGTTGAATTATTGAAGTAATTTCCATATAATTCTGTTGAAAGT
Source organism: Prosapia bicincta (assembly GCA_036971475.1). Classification (NCBI taxonomy): domain Eukaryota; kingdom Metazoa; phylum Arthropoda; class Insecta; order Hemiptera; family Cercopidae; genus Prosapia; species Prosapia bicincta. The sequence goes on along the minus strand of JBAIZL010000004.1, from coordinate 144,206,642 downwards.
TAAATTTAAATATAACAATATTGATATGTTAAACAGAGCGTTATTTGTAATTACAGAAATTTTAGCGCACTTTTTGTTTTAATAAAAATAAATTAAAATAAATAATTCATTTAATAATTGAATAAATTTTACTTTGTTGCTATGATCGAGCGGTAAAATTGGCCGACAGATTTTAGTCGGCTAGCGACAGCTCCTTCCTTTGTCAAAGGGGAAACGAGAAGATTGTTTTCTTTTTTGTCTGCGTTTATTGTTCGCAGAGGCACGACGGAGGTAGGGGAAATCTCAACTAGACTGCGGCCTCCCACTTTAGTTTAGTCAATCGCCGGCTGTGAGCAGTTTTGAGTTCTGGCTGTCGATCAATACATGCCTATTACTGAAGTGACAAGATATGTTCGGTTTTTTTATTGCCTATTACTTTTGAGGGAAAGTGGAATTGTGTAAACAATCTATGTTTTGAACAGATGAAATTTTACAAAACAGATATTTTTTTATAGGTTATGTAAAATTGTTTCTTGAGTTTAATTTAGAATTTATGCTTTTTAATTTTCATTTGTGACAGAGAACGTTTCTTATATTTTTGTAAAGCGACATTTGAATGGTTTAATAAACGTTTCGCGTCATAAGATTGTAGTTATGGATTACAATAACAGATTACCACCACTACATGGACCTATATTGCATCAAAATAATGCGGCAGGATATCCTGTGCCTTTTTATTACCCTGGTGAGTTGGGTCATTAATCATTCATATACTATGATAATATAACTCCAGATTTGTCCAATATATTTACATTAATGTTTATACCTAAAGCTCTATGAGCTCTATGTAAAATGTTTGGTGAGTTATGTCTTTAACAATTAACCATTATTTTAATTCCAGATTTGTCCCTTATATTTACATTACTGTTTTTGTGACATAAACATTTATTTGGAGTTATTATTTTCCAAAAGTTTTTTTTTAATATTATACATTTTAACTACTGTAATTGCTGTATTGAGTGAATATTTTAAAATTAAAATAAATGAAATATTTTTAAAAATTATATTTTACTAAAATTAAAATTGATGTGAATTGACTTTTACCGAATTGACAAAGCTTAGGATAAAATAAGTAACAAAAAGATTGACCTAACTTACAACAAATAAAAAATTATAAAATACAATCAACATCTGAATGGGTTTACAAACTAGTTTCAAATACTATCAAAATATAAGTTTAATTTTGAATATGTATGTAATATTATGAAGAACAATAATTGTAAACTACCAGTTAAGTTTATTTAAAATCATATAGTTACATTTTTTGTATGCTTGTAGGTTTTTTGAATTAATTTTATTTTTTGACCTTTAAAAGTAAAATATAAATTTAACCTATTTCCTAAATTTGTTAATGTGATTTTGAGTAGAGTGTTCTATTTGGTGGTTTTGAATAATTGTGCTACGTATTTTTTAACTTGTGAAACATTTTTAATGAAGCTGGCTTAAAGTTTTGTAGTTTTTACAACTCACCTTTTTCTCTATGTATAGAAAGGAAACCTCATATTAATTTACTTTTAAAATGTTAGCTAAACTAGTATAACAAATATTGTAACTGATAAATACTAAACAGCAGATAAATTTATAAAATTTCTGATTTGATTTTAAGAATTTACCACAAGGTTAGGAAATAAACTATGGTACATTTAAAAATTATCTTATAACAAAATTTCACATTTCAAACTCATGAATTTTAAACATTTTTCATTTTATGAAATATGATTTAACAGATGTTGATAAGAAGGGTTATATCATTGATTAATCTGTTATGATTAGTATCTATGGCAGGTAAATTTGAATTTTGATTTAACTATACTAAGGTTATGGATAGAAACTTCAATTGTGAGAGTTTCTTAGTGATTTTAAGGTTGGAATTTAGTAGATCATAAGGGTATCATTCAACAGAGGCTTACCAAGATGTGGTGTCTCTTTCTTAGGACTTATTTTGCTCAGAGACTTGGTATAGAGGGATAAGCCCTTTGTTACAAAATTATGTATCCAATTAACTCACTAGGTAAAGGTAGTGTAAAGTCTTCTAAAATAACTATATATTCTACACATAGTCTAATCTTGAAAAAAAATATAATTATACTTGGCGTTGTAGAAAGTCGTCAGAAACACTGAAAAATAATTAAAATTTGTAGCAATATCCCCCCAAAGTATTGAGTTTTGTAAAAAAAAGACAAGAATAATTACACAATACACAAAAAACGTTTTAAAATCGTGTTTTTTGTTCTCAACAGCACAATATTATATGTTACAATATAACTAGGAAGTACCCAGTTGGATTGATTTCGTTTAGAAAAAATTATGTTCCCTAATGTACCAGATAAAATATTAAAAGTTATATTCAGCCCCTTTGATCCATGCAGCTATACAAAAACGTATATTATAATGTAGGCCACTTGTCAGCAATTTGACCTCTTGCCCACTTTTTATTTATTATTTTTTTAATGACTAAATCAATCCTAACCAAATATGTTGTAGCTGTAGTTTAATGTAGAATATTATAATGCTGTGTTTTATGTGTGTAAAACCATGATTTTGACCCATTGAGTCCGTGAATTTTATGGTTTTTACTTAACATTTGAATTACACTAAATAATTTCAATAAAAATTATTTTTTTAAAAATTGTCTACCATTGTTTATAAATTAAATCATGAGTAAATAAACCCCAGCTGGGCATAGACCTTAAAAGTAACTTTAACAAATGATTCTCTGCCATATTTCTTTTTTTGTTTTTTTTTTAGTAGTTATGGAAAATAAAGAAGACATGTTGGGTATATTTTATATTTGTAATTGCAATGAATATATTGTAGAAGGCAGTACTGAGTTAAGGAAATTATTTAAAATATATCTCAGTACATTGCTTCTCACAAAAATGTATAAGCACACAGTACAATGAGTGCCTATCAATCTATATCACATTAAAACAAAAAAAAGGGGGAGATTACAAGAGAATAAATTTGTGGTAAAACTCAGCGAAAATGACGATAAATTTTAATAGATGTCATCTTACAAATATAACCTTATATTTAGACTTGTAAACATTTATAGTGTCTATACACATAATAAACAGCTTTATAGCATTGTGAATTTTAGTTGGGCTTCCAAATCGGTTTCATGACTTAATTTTGAATACCTGGCAATATAAACAACTCAATAAATTGCTATTAAAGATGGTCGTGAGTATTTCCATCTTTCCTATGAACTGTGTAAGTCAAAATCACTAAGTACGAAATGTTAAATGAGTCATGAAGGACACCTCTTGCGGTACTCTGTAAAAGAGCACTAGTACGAAGTGTTAAATGAGTCATAAAGCGCACATGTTACCTCTTGTGGTACTCCGTAAAAAAGCACTAGTATGAAGTTTTAAATGAGTCATGAAGCGCACACGTTACCTTTTGTGTACTTCGTAAAAGAGCACTAGTACGAAATGTTAAATGAGTCATGAAGCGTACATGTTACCTCTTGCTGTACTCTGTAAAAGAGCACTAGTACGAAGTGTTAAATGAGTCATGAAGCGCACGCGTTACCTCTTGTGGTACTCCGTAAAAGAGCACAAGTACGAAGTGTTAAATGAGTCATAAAGCGCACATGGTACCTCTTGTGTACTCTGTAAAATAGCCCAAGTGCAAGGCAACATTTCAGACACGCATACTAATCGGTCTTCTTTTGTAAATCTGTCAGCCTCTGCTGGTTTGGTTTTCAACTAAAAGATGACCAATATGACTATCTCACATGACTTAAGTCAAGTACATCAGTGTAATGTTAACCATTACATGTGGTTTTAAAAAAAATCAATTTGAAATTTTTTTATAAAACACTGAGTTTTGGATAGAAAGATAAATAAACGTAACTGTACTATTGTTCTATGCTTTATGCCCGTTAGTGATACACTCATTGTTTTTTGGTGTATAATTCAACAACTAATATATAAAATACCATTTGTAAAATTATCTAAAAAACCATCTGACATTCCCAAACAATATCAACATAACAAATATACTTTTAACCACTATTGTTACCAATAATAGTGGTGAGAGTGTGATACAGGATCGAAATATGCTTCAACATGCCATCAACCAGAGAAATGGAGAGAGGAGGCCATCAACCAAATCAAAATGGTGCTCAACTGTACACTATCCACTAAATGAATCGAAACAGCGAATCCACAAACATGCTAGTGGGTTGTTTGACATTAACCAACCTGCTGGGTATAAATGGGTTAAAGATTTGTGTTTTTTTTTTAACCTGTATTGTTATTTTTGTCCTTTTTTCAAAATTTTAAATTTTGAAGGCATCTGCCAAATTTACCTGTCCCTGAAGAATATTAATTACTTCCCAGGAAAAATATGTTTGCCAATATTGAAATATTGTTTAGGTGTAGAATGTATGTAAATAGTTGCGTCTTAGAATTGTGATGCTTAAATAAGATTTTTCACTAATTCCATGTGAAATTGCTGCTTCAGTATTAAGTTTTTCAGTATATTCCTCTCTAGGATCCAGCTAAAATTTTAAAATTATCTCCGAAAGTTTAATCCTTTTGTGCTGTTTTTTGTTAACTGAAGAGTAGGTAGTCAGGTTTTAAATTATTAGAAACATTTTACCTTACACAATTTCTTTATATATAAGATTTTAATCAAATTACTTTTTCTATATATGGAAGTTTTTTTTTCAATATTTTGTTTTAGTTTGATACCCAAAAATGGTTGGTACAATTTAAAGACTTCTGTTTTTATATTTTGTACTTAATTTAGATTTCTATATTATTACTTGTAATATTTCTATGTTATTAACAGTCAGTTTAAGGATAAAAAAAACATCAATTTTGTTTTATATCATGTTTCTTATTATTCCAGAGCATAAAACAGGTTATTCTGGCTGTGAAATCCATTAAAGTAAAGCTTTGTCATGCATGATGATCCTTTTGACCATAATTAGTGGTCAGGTTTAGAAACACCTGGCCAGGGAAAGACATGGTTGCTTGAACATTTGTGTGGGGATGGGACCGGTTTTGTTCCCAGTTTATGGTTTAATGTAGGTAGGGTTTTGGTCTGTAGATATAATTTTCTAAACTCTATGTGTTAGGGGTATATTTGGCATGGAGGACCTAACATGTTAGAGATAGCATAATAAATTAACTTATAAAATAACGTTTGAAACTATGATTGAAATAAAATATTTAAAGATTTTGCGGCAACATTACTTAATGGCTGGAAATATTTGAATTAGTACTGAACAGTATGTAAGGCTACAGAGTTTGAATGTTTTTCTTGGTATATAAAATTAAAATGTAAGCCTATATTATATTTTTAATGTTTAATGTAAAAAAAGGTGAGATAGAACAATACACAAAATAAAAATATTCATGATATCTGTGTATAAGAAATGTTAAATATCATTCTGATAAATACCATTAGGACATGAAATAAACCCATTAGAATAAAATTATTTTCCCAAGTAAAACCTGTTTCAATGTAAATGGGGGAACCTATTACTGTGTGCCTTAATACTGTATAAAAAGGAAATTGACAAATATTAAAATAATTTAAATAAAACAAAAGTTTTAAGGTAGTATAGTTTAAATTAGTTTGTTTTTGTTTTACGGAGGTATTTTTTTATTTCAATTATTTCTTACTGTTATTTTCTAAAAAACCATTGATTGAAATAATTAAAAATCAATTTTTTTGTCTCTATATTTTCATTATTAAAGCACACAATCTCATATTTAATAATTAAAATACAAAAAATGTTTAAATAAAAAAAGTTTTACTATTTAAAGTACAAAACTATAAAAGGATTTTTAACACTTAGCAAGTTTTAGCCAGAGCCAAAAGTGTTTCACTTAACTAAACCAATAAAAATAACAGGGATCTTGTAAATATATAAGGTTTGAGCAATAAAAACTGTAATTGTTTAAACAGAACAGCACTCAATTTTTTCATCAAGGATAGATCCTGACTCATAGTTGACTGTGACCATTTGAACAGTTGTCCAACTTACAAGGGGGGAGGGGTCTGAAACTCAATCTTTGGGCCAACCACAGGGCACACCGTTCATGCTCTGTTATTTCGTTCTCACTCAGTTGTTCCAATCCCTCTTTGTCTCTGTCATTTTCCAGCCAGTTTTTCATGTCATCCCAATCAACATGAATGAAATCCGGGAGAGCTTTGGAAATTTCAAGAAATGATTATGTTTCCAGTTCTTCTGAGGTTTCTTGTACATCATCTTGTTGCAATATTTTCAATGTTTTGGAGGGTAAATTTACCCAGGCTTCACAGACTGAAAAGAAGGCGTCTTATGGTCAACGTTTTTAAAATTTCTTTTATTGAATCTTTGCTGTTATTCTCTTCAAGGAGAAATCTCAGGAATATTTTTGTGTACCTTCTAAACTGGATATTACCCCTTGATCCATCGGTTGGATCAGGGATGTGACGTTTGGTGGAAGATAATGACAAAAATTTGTCGACTCAGCTGGGTGGGAAGGAGCATTGTTGAGTAATAAAACAGCTCTAAGAGGTAGACTTTTCTTTTTCAAAGGGTGACACACTGAAGGTACGAATTTATCTTTAAACCACGACGAAAAGATTGTTTAGTTCATCCAAGCTTTTGGATGGTTGTAATAGTCAAAAGTAAGACATCTAATTTCAGTTCCTTTGAATGATCGAGGTTTTTTCGCTTTTCCAATAACAATTAATTTTAATTTATGATCTGAAGCATTACAACATGTCATAATTGTAAGCCGTTCTTTGCTAGTTTTGTGACCAGGAGTATATTTCTCGAATTGAGTGGCTAAAGATTTTGAAGGAAGCATTTTCCAAAATAATCCTCATCAGCATCAATAATTCATCAGCATTATAAATTTGATCGGGAGTTAAATTAAATTTTTCGACTAAAGAGTTAAAATTTTTAATAAATAATGTGGCTGAAACATTATCACCGCTAAGACTCTCCCTTTGAATAGCCAACTGCCCGATACCGTGTCTTTTTTTGAATTTGTGTAGCTATCCTTGGGAAGCAGAGAATGGCTCCTCAATTTTCAAGTTTTCATGAAACCATATAGCCTTTTCATTTACCATTGGCCTCAAAATAGGAACTGCCTCAGCACGTTTTTGAATGAACCATTGGTAGACGGCTTCATCTAAGTGTTTTAATGAAGATTTTTTCATTGTTTTCTGAGGACACATTGTTTGCACCGATGATGAGACGAAGTCAGAAATGTCTTTTTTCTTCTTTAAAATATCACGAACAGTTTGCTCGCCAATTCTTAATTCACTGGCCAATTTTTTAACACTTTCACCTTTTTCAACACATTTTATAATGTTTAATTTCTGTTCAAGCGTTAAAACTACACGTTTTCTTTTCTGTGACATTTCGTAAGATGTAGTTTAAATAGAGACTAAAGCACAACTGAATTGTTTTTGTTCTGTAGGCAACAGGCCTGAAGGAGTTTCTGAGAAAGTCTTTAACATTTTTGTTCCTAGAAGGTTTGAATAGGTCGATGTTGACGAAACCCATTCGTATGACACCACTTCTATGTTTTTCTGTATATTTTATCTCATTGTTTATTTACTTGAGTAACAATTATGTATTTAACTGTTAAAAATAGAAAATAATCTTTTGAATTCATTGTTTTTATAATAAACATTAGCCGCATTCGTTATTTATAACCGAAGGTTATAACAAGCAATATAACCGGTGATATAACTTAAAATTTAAACCTAAAAAACAAATGACCGATGTAAACAAAATGGTTATAATAGATAGTTATAAAATAACTGATCTAATTGAGGTAAGGAGTAAGGCTTATTTTAACCTTGTTATAAGTACTTCCCAAACCACCTAAATTGTATAATAACAAAGTGAATTACAAAATTACAAAATATATTGCGTATAAAACACTTTATGTAAAAAAAATAATAAAAAAATAAGCTTTTTGTCACCTCGGTTAATAGAGCCCCGGATAATGGGGGTCCTACTGTACTTGCAAACTGTTATTTTATAAGCTCATCATATATGATGGCAACTTTATTGGTGAAACTAGTCCTTAGTAAACTGTTAATTGATGGATCATTTATTTATAAAGTGTTTACCTTTGTAAAATAGGTAAGGTTTACAATACAAAATACAAAGGTTAGAGCTTACGCTGGGTAAGTTCTAATTAACATTTAATGATGTTTCAGAAATTTAAGAGAATATATATTGTAGTTATTCATCTATTACTGTTTATATTTTATTGCCATTTAGTTACTAACATTGGCTTAATAATTTGTGTTTGCCAATACTTATCCATTGGCCGCTGAAATTGTCTCACCTCCAATTTTCGTGAACAAAAACCTCGAATAAAACATACTGGCCGCTGTCTGACCCTTTTGCAGTTTTATGTTGCTTAACATAATTTATGTGTTGGCATGTATTGTGTTAGTGAAATAGATAGATTTATTGTTGATGTTAGTTTCTTGTTAAGCTTTGTTAAGAGAAATATGCCTAAGAATTAAAAAAAAAGAACTTGAATAGATACGGAAAATTAAGATTACATGGAATGTTATGGGCAGAGTAGAACTGTATATTTCTAGCCAAATTGTTGAAAAGTAGTAATAACATATTGAAATAAATTAAACAAATACCTTAGGGAACAGGCTTTTAGAATTAACCAGACATTGTTTCAGATTGATCAAGCTAATTAATCAAATAATTTAAAGATAAAACATAAGGTATTTTATTCTCTTTAGAGAGTCGATATAAAATATGCACTGCATATAAGGAGAGTATATTATTTCAAAATTTTCTGAATATAAGGATTTTTATGTTATAGTTACAGTGTAATTGTACTCGTATATTACATGATGTGTAAATATATTTAATAAATTAATTGCATCTTACAATTGATGTTAACTAATGGATTAAAAAATATAAAAGATTTGCATAAAAAGTAAAATATGCAATTCTTTAGAAAAATAATAATTACCGGAGACTGCAAGAATTTAAACATACTTGTAGTCAAATTAGACTTGAATAGAGGTTTTTTAAAGATAGGTTATTGAAAAAATTAAAATCTAATAAGATTATATTTTAAGTGTAAAGTCAAAGGACAGTTTGTGGAACTTGGTATAATCTAAGCAGGAAAAGTGTTGTATTATGTTTGTTTTGTCTAAAGAAAGGTCTTATGAGGTGATATAGACAGGAAGTAGGCTGCACCATCTGGCATTGCTAGTATACTAACAGCTGCTCTCCAGTATCTAGTTTAGATTTACCCTGCAGGAAACCACTAGGCATAGTGGGGAGGGGTGAGAAGGCCTTTGGTTAACCTCTTTAGCATGCATATAGGGAGGGGTTATGAATCACATAATGCTTCACACAGTGTTTATTCTGGTTTATATTAGTAGGAATAGAATATCATTTAGCAATTATATATATATATATATATATATATATATATATATATATATATATGTTATCCATTGTTTTTCCGTTGCACTGACTTTATGAAGTTAATATATTACTATGTAAGTAATTTTATCCACCATTAAGTGCAATAATTTTACCTTGACCGAAAGGTGCCTCATCACTCAAGGTAAAATTATTGCACTTAATGGTGGATAAAATTACTTACATAGTAATATATTAACTTCATATATACATGTATATATATAATATAATACATATAATATAATATATACATGTATATAACAACATAGGTTATTCATATACAAGAATATTTAATTACACTGCACAACAAAGTTTTTGTTTCGAGGTTGAAATTAGCTGATTTTAATGTATTTCCACGTGTTAAAACCGAAAATGACCATAAAAATTATATATTAGCTCGTATTTCAGATATATATATATATATATATATATATATATATATATATATATATATATATATATATATATATATATATATATATATAGAGAGAGAGAGAGAGAGAGAGAGAGAGAGAGAGAGTTTTCAACAAATGAAATATTTCATTACCAACAGTTGGTACACAGGTTTGTTTACATAATTTCCCTCTCTTCAGCTGTTCATAAGTAGTAAACATAACCTATGTGAGTTTGTCAGTTGTACGCACGTGGTTGCTATTGAAATTATTGTGTGAAGTTGATTTTTAAATTAATTTTAGTGCTGATCTGAAATGCCTCGAAAGTGTGTGAATTCTGTCGATAGCTTTTGCTATATATGTGGTGAAATAACATTTTTGGCTCAGAAACGTAAAATGACACCTATCGTTAAGACTGCCTATGAACATTATTTTGGTGTGAAAGTTGGGGACCAAGATAAATCATGGGCTCCTCATATTTGTTGCAATTCTTGTTCCGTCATATTGCGAGAGTGGCTGAAAAATAAAAACCGGGCAATGGCTTTTGCAGTACCTATGGTTTGGCGTGAGCCTACCAATCATACAGACGACTGTTATTTCTGCTTAACTCCTCCCATTAAGCAAGGTTTATCTATGAAGAAAAGAGGAGCGGTTAAATACCCTAATCTCCCATCTGCTCTTCGGCCTGTACCACACTCAGACACTTTGCCAGTCCCTTCTCCACCCCAAAACTATGAAATTTTAGAGGAAGGTGATGAAGACTGTTTAGAAGGAGCAACCCATCCTTCAACATCTTATGACCCTGATTTTCAGGTAAGCGATAGATCTAGTGATCCGCACAAAATTAGTCAAGCAGAGTTGAGTGACCTTATAAGAGATTTTGGCTTGTCTAAGGTAAAGGCTGAGCTTTTAGGGTCAAGACTACAACAGTGGAATCTTCTAAAACATGATGTGAAAATATCTCAGTACAGACAGCGTCAAAAAGATTTGCTTCCTTTTTTTGAGAAAAAAGAAAACCTCGTAGTTTGTTCTGATGTTAATGGTTTGATGGACTGCTTCAAATTGGTTCACACTCCATCTGAATGGAGACTGTTTATAGACTCTTCAAAACTAAGCTTAAAAGCTGTACTTCTGCATAATAGAAATCAGCTACCTTCTATTCCTATAGGTCATGCAGTACACATGAAGGAAACTTATATAAATATGAAAACACTTCTCCAATCAATCAAATATGAACAACACAAGTGGCAAATCTGTGGTGATCTGAAAGTCATTGCTATACTCCTAGGAATGCAATTAGGGTTCACCAAGTACTGTTGTTTTTTATGTCTGTGGGACAGTCGGGATAGAAAATCTCACTATAAAAAAGTGAACTGGCCTACACGAGACCTAAACCTTAATGAGAAAAATGTAGTTTACGAGCCTCTTGTAGATCCTAAGGATGTTCTCTTACCCCCATTACATATTAAGTTGGGACTAATGAAAAACTTTGTGAAGGCCATGGACCAGGAAGGACAAGCTTTTAAGTACTTGAGAGCAAAGTTTCCCAGGTTAAGTGATGCTAAAGTCAAGGAAGGCATCTTTATTGGGCCTCAAATCCGTGAAATCGTAAATGATCCTGCTTTTGACATGATTGTAACAGGAAATGAAAAAAGAGCCTGGGAAGCCTTTAAGGGAGTTGTACATGGGTTTTTAGGTAATAAAAGAGATGATAACTTCACAGCATTGGTTAAAGAGCTTCTTCAAGCTTACCACCAACTTGGATGCAACATGTCCTTAAAAATTCATTTTCTTCACTCTCATCTTAATTTCTTCCCACAAAACTGTGGAGCTGTGAGTGACGAACATGGAGAAAGATTCCATCAAGACATTGCCTTAATGGAACAGAGATATCAGGGCCGTTGGAATGAAGCAATGCTTGCAGACTACTGCTGGTCTGTGTGTAGGGATGCTCCAGAAGTGTTTTATAAAAGACAAGCTAAACGACAGCGATCTTACAATGAATCGGATTGACTTAATTGAAATTTGGTGGTACAAACTTCTTTTATTTGTCAAAACACTAAGAATAATGTTTTTTTATTCAATTTTGTACTTGAAATATTGTAAAAGAAACATAACAATATTGTTTTATGTACTTTCACTTTTCACGTATAGTATAACTACTCTTTAAGATTAAGTACTGTGTATCTCAAAAACCAAAGCTAATAAAATTTTTTCATTGTTATTTTCGTTTTTATCACCCCAAAATTAGTAGGAATTGACTAATTTAGTGTAGGAAACATTCAAAAAATATTTTTTTGTTGTGCAGTGTTATTTATATTCAAAGCTTTTTGTTGGTAAACAGTACCAACATCATCAGGAATGAATAATACAATAATGCAAGATATAGGCCTAAAACTTATATTAAATTTATAAGTTTCATATTTTCAATATTTGGAAATTGGTGCTTATTATTAATACAAAGGACATATTTTCTTACAATACAATTTTTTAATCACAATATGTTTTTGGACAACATGTTGCCCTTGTCATTTAATAATCTGCACTGATTAATCCGTAGTAAGTGAAGGTAAACCACTGTTGAGGGCAACATAGTTGACAAAATCTTGTTCTGATTAAAGAATTATATTGTGAGAAGTTATGAACCACCAGTGTATTTCTTGTACATTTTTCAGTCGCTTATGTAACATGGAAAAATTTGTGCCATTGATTCTTGACTGTGATAACTTAAATAATACTAATGAGAAAACCCCACTTTTATCACTGTAATGAGCTCACTGGCAATTATTTTTAATTTCATATCAGCTATCTTTGATCACTCACAGTTCCTTGACAATTATATGGCCAATTAATGTCTTAAGTAAAGCAATCAACATTTTCTAATCCTTGTAGATCAGTATTTTTTTTTTTACTGAAAACTTGAGAAATAAAACAGTATGAATATTACCTTCATATTCCAAAACTGAATGAAATATATAACCTTATCTTGAATTTGGCTAAGAATTATAATCCTTCCTAGTAAGGAGTACCATGTTGTTTATTGTTTTTGTATCTCTCCTCTCATTTAGTATTTTTAAATGAAAATACTTATTTCTGAAAAAAAACCACATCTTCAGAATTATTGAATTTTCTCAATTATGAAAAATATTTTGTTTACAGGCATGGCTAAACCGCAACCTAGTAGCAGTAAGCATCAACGAAGCGCGGCTCCAGCACCTTTACCAGGAGGGCACACGGTTCCTGGCCCAGGACCAGGTGGACCCAGTCAAGGAGGCAGGTCTTTTGCAGCTGCTCTAAGAAACCTAGCAAAACAAGCTGGACCGCCAACTGGTGAGATTGAGAAAAAACTTGTTCTATTTGCAAATGAAAATTGTAGAGCAGAAGATATCACATAGTAGATGGCTTTTAGAACTATTCAAAAGGGAGAGAAGAATAATTTTGATGGCAAAAAAGAATTTTCCCTATGACAGGAAACTATAAACTCTGCCATCTTGATTACATGATGTATAGTAGTTTTTTAGAATTTTATTTGAATCTGTTCATATATTAGTTTATCATTGCGTTATGTTTATATATATCCAGATTTTTATAGATATCACTCTTCATTGAATTACTTTATTATATTGTTAAATCTTTTTAAAAATGTGGTTAATACAAGGTGTAGCTAAGTGGGATTTGCAAAACTCGAGTTTTTTATGTAAATTTAAATGTTCTTTTTACGGATCTTTTAATTTTATTTCATTTTTTTGTTGCAATTAATACATTTATAATATATATTCCACATATATCGTGTTTACAATTTTGAATCTTTTTATAAACAAATAGGGCATTAGCATTTTTTTAAAATACGTAAAAGACACCAGAAAAAAAATCTACATCAGCCATAATATTCTTAGGTTTAGATGTAACACTCAGAAGTGAAAATATATACATAGAAGTCTATATCAAACCTATACAGCATCTAGAAAGACTCCTTTTCAATACAAATTATCCTATGAATATAAAATGAGCTAATACAGCCAGACCATTATCACGGGCAAAAGAAATAGCTGCAAAACTTTAAGACTAACAAAAAGATACCAACGGCCATCCAAAGAAGAAGATATTCAAAACAAATTGTTGAAGATTAAATACACTTAGTAACACAATTACTATATATTGTGAATAACTATACTATTGTAACTGTCACTTTTGGAAAAAACAAAAATCAAACAAAAGTGCACTAAACAGTTTTTCACAAAACTAATACATCAAATACATTTACACTGTCTTTATTTACACAAAACAATTGTTTATATACATAGACAAAAGTTACATAAATATTAAAATTTTTGTGTGTTAAACCTTCAAACGTGGTTCCTTGCATAATGAGACCACATTCTAGTATTTGTTTTTTTCCTGGTGGTACTGGTATTGTTTCTAAAAATGGTTCCCAGTAGCAAGCCGACTGGGTGATGGGCCACTTGACCTCAGTCGGGGATTTTCTTGTTCTATCAAACAACTCTGCACAAAGCTCTTTTATGAACTCAGTAGTTGTTACTTTTTTGTTTGCGACTGAATTATACATAATCATTTGCATTTACTACGCACATCAAAAACATGTGAAATATAAGTTTTTGCCACCATTTTATAGACTTGTATTCAAATGCGCCATATGACATACGCTGATCTGCATGGTCAAAACCAAACTTATTTTTGTTCTAATCTACAACGCAAGTAGGCTTGATTTTTTGTCTACCATATCTATCTTGGTATGTTATCATATCTGCTCAGTGTCTGATGGATATCATGTATGTCCATCCGGCGCACTGCAAGTATATTTCCATTTTTCTGGTAAATTTTTTCCCCTATATTCAAGTGTGCTTGTTTTATATCATTTGGGATTATTTTTCTATTTTATAAACAATTACCAACTAGTCCTATATACTTTGCCTCTAATACATCGGCTAACTCAGGACATGTATAAAATCTGTCAGTAAACAGAGTTCGCCCAACGATTACATCATCTTTGTAAACAGCTGACAATAAATCAGTAGTATTGCGTGTTACTAATATTTAGAAACACATCACTAAATATGATAAACCCGTAAAAATACAGAATCCGCGCTCAAAGTGTTAAGATTCTACCAACAACAAAATCTCCATGCTGTAATGTAAATTTTTCTTGTGACAAATCCTAAATCTAACCATGAATGGGCTAAATATCAAAACAAATGGCGTTAAAACTGTATATATATATAGCCCAACAGCTCAGCATGCTGGTTGTACTATAGAAATAATAAAATAATAGTTGCAACCCCTTAAAACTGGAAAGATGTGAGATATACCAAATCTAAGAAATATTCAAACCTCAACATCAGAGATCTCCACCTTCTGCACATAAATAAATATCTAAATTATAATCATTATATGATTATAATCTAAAATTTTATATATATATAAAGAAGTAGCTAGGAGGTTTATTATCAGAAGGTGTTCATTATAGGTACAAAGTATTTGTATCTTTCTAAAAATATAGGATACTGGAATGTTACAACTGAAATCTCTTGAACTACATTACAAATGATAAAAGTTTTTTTAATTTTATATCTTTTTTCTTTATGATTTTGTGTCATTGCACTTTTCATAACTGTTTATTAAATGCTGTCATAAAAAATCATTTTAAATTTTAATGTGACAATTTGTTTCAGAACGTGACGGAGAGGTTGAGGTTAGACAAGGTTCTCCTAAGTCTAGGCCTCCTCCACCTCCATTAGTAAGAGGTCCATCTCCAACTAATACCAAGCCTGCTGTCGAAAAGGTACAATATTTTATAGTTTCTTTGACATCATGTACCTTCTTTACTTTAAATTTGTTTCTAGATACTATATATTTACTTTTAAATAATAAGGTTTAACTTAGTATTCACCTTTTTTCTTAAACTGATTTTGAAACCATTTATAAATTAGTGTTTTGTCAAAATTAATTTGGTACCAATTAAATTTGTTTTAAATTTACCTATCTAAATAATAATTTCTACAACATTAGTCCAAATTTCTATCTTCTCATAAAGTAAATGAAAATTAAAATTTTTTTTTTACTATTTTAGTTGCTATTTTTTTCTTTCTTGTTTTAAAGTAAAACAAAAATTACATTAAGGTTTTATCCATCTAAAATATGAAGTAGAGATAGGACATAACCCTATCCCTAACTAAATTTATTTGAATTCATTCGGCAAAAAAAAACCATTGCAATAATAGTTAATTTGCACCAGGTTTCAAAGTTGAAAGAGATTTTCTAGAAATTAATGGAAGTAGAAATGTGTATTAAGAATATGCTATATATAATATACCATATTATGTATAACGTACATCACAGCATCATTTATCTAACCTTTTTGCCTAATTTTCTGGATTAGTTTTAGATTCAAATATTTTGTTGAATACAGACTTGTTCTTTCAACACTAGACAATTTTTAAATATATGTAAACATAAATGTTCAGTTATTTGTTAAAACGTCTATACTAATTTTTTATGAGGAAGTAATAAAACACAATAATGGACTATGGGTATTTTGTGTTTCATTGGTTTGTGAATATGATTCGGTCTGCTCTATTCTCATGTATATTAATTATTTCTTTTCTTTGCTGTTTTTAATTGCAAATATTTGTTGAGTGATGATATTTCATCTGGCTTTTCACCACATAAGAAAAGATAAAGTATGCTTTTTAATCAGGTGGATTAAGATGTTAAACAAGAGGCAAATATCTGAGAAAAAACACTTTTAGTTATACTTTTTAAAGATTTTTTTACTTAATTGAGAATTAGTTGGTTTGAATTTTTTTTAGTTTCAGATTAAAGTTAAAAATTCATACCTTTTAATTCATTTATCTCTCTTTAAAGTTTGCTATATATAGTCATAAAATAAATTTTAAATTTAACATCCAGTATAATGAAATACTTTATACTTAAATAAAAATATTTGAATAAAATTGTTATCTAATTCTTTTTTGTTTCTAAGGAGAGACCTACAAATTCAGAGCAGCGAAGTGGGTTCCAGCCTTATCGACCTGAGGAACCTAGAGTACCGCCTGCAACTGCTGGGGTACCTCCGCCATTTGCTATGGATTATCCATCACCATATCATCATCCTCATCCACACCCAGCTACATTATACCCTCCACATATTCAACATGCATATAGGTAAGTTAGGTTTCCATTTCAATTAAAAGTAATAGATTATTATTACAGTTTATGGACATAGGTTTTTCAAGTTCGGATGAATCATGTTAGTGTATTGTGTGTAACTCCTTTATAATAAAAATATTGGCTAAAACCCAAGTACCACAAAAATAATAAAAAATAATTAATATTACAAGTTACCTAAAATTAAAGCCTTATGTACATTTCAGTGGCCATATTATCATCATTAGAAATTCCTATTACAAAATTACAATCTAGAATACAATAATTTACAAACTAGACTGACCTGAGTGAGTCGAAATATGTAATCATTGTCTCCAACGAAGCTTTACAGTTTCCTTTCTGTTCTGTCACTATTTTTTTACTTTCTTCTTCTTCTCTCATTCAAACTTCCCTTGGATTTCATTTAACCCTTTGATTAGTAACATGTGCCTGCCCTGATATGGGCCTTGAGAGCAACATATTTTTGAATGATTTTTACACTTTTTTAATTTTTCCCTAATTTTTTAATTTATAGTAATATTTGTTAATTTTTTTTTTATTTACTCATGTTAACCAAACTTTACCTTACATTTACTGACAATTCCTCTGCTAAAAATTATCTCTTTTTTGTAAAATACCTATTCATTGTATAATGGCGCACAAACTTTATCTACAAAAACGTGAAAAAAACAAAAGACTTTGAATTCAAAAAAATGCCTTAATTATTCAATCGCATATTTATTGTAATATACCGCACAAACTTCGAAACGATCTGTAAATACGTGGGGAAACCCATAGACTTTGGACACAAAAGAATGGTGACTATGTACACTGTGTAATATTTACACAGTACATAGGAAAACAAATCGTAAATATAGGGCAATGCTAATCTTAGAAAAATTGTAGAACATACATATACGGGAATGCTCCTGCTTGCCGTTGCCCGATCTCACGTAGTGGTACAAAAATCCTAATCAAAGGGTTAAAACTCCTTCATCACTAAAATAAGGATAATTTTGATAAGGGTCAATTTCATCACTTTGTATCTACAGGCTTCATGTTCCTTGCTTCCTACTGCTTTTATCAACATGAAATTCTTTTACATCACGTTTCATCATAATTGCCTCCATGTCAGCTAAGGTAGTGTTCGTATTTTCAAAGCTTGAAAATGTCTGTTTCAGTGAATCCTTCACTTTAGATATAACGTAAATTGTGTCTTATAAAAAGATAATAAAAATTTGTTTTCTTTTTAATTAAAAACATTTTATTGATTTATAATTATTTGGTTACATTTTTATATAGGTTAGAAGAACAGTTGTATTTGGAAAGGTGTGGAATGCCTATGTTTTCTTCTTATCCAGCAGCTCTGTATGGTTTAATGCCGTCGCCTCTAGGTCTTATTACTCCCGCCATGCATGAGAGGTATGTTTTTTAATTCAGAAAAATCTCAACATTTTATATAATTTTGAAGTAAGATATGACTAATTAAATATTTACAACATGATTTGGAATAATCGTAACAACCTTTAAAATTTACTTCAATATTGTCACCTCCTAGGTAATATCATATCTGACATGCGTAGAGGCATACTATTTCAACTCAATGACTGATATGAGTTACAAAATGTATTTAATTTACATTTTTTCTCATTAAATTTTTTATTTTTTTTGTTTTAATTTATAATAATTTATTTACTTCAAAATTGTGTTATATTGTTTTAAATTGTGTAATTGTTTATATGGTTGTGTTTTCATATCTGCGTAATATTGGGCTCTAGAAGAGGATACCATAGTGGAATCGAAACATTTAGAATATGTATTAAAAACCTAATTAACTTTTAAATTTTCTATAACTGATAGTGTAGAAGCTACTCATTATTACTCCTTTTGCTTTAAAAAATCAACACTTTTATAGTTCAAAACATATAGAAAGAGATGAATTACTTAAAAATTTGTTTAAATACACAGTAATATAGTATGTAATTATTCTTTTATAGAAAACATCATTTATACTAATTGAATATTGTGTTTAAGTAAAGAAAACATTAATAGTGGTTTCATCTTCCAGATATAAACTTGAAGAAGAACATAGACAGAGAGAACAAGAGCGGGAACGTGAAAGAGAGAGAGAAAAGGAAAGAGATAGAGACAGGGAAAGAAGAGAAAAGCATAAAAAGAGTCCACGCGCTTCACCATCACATAGTACTAACCAAGAACATTCAGGTATTTGAGGCAAGATGCTACTCTTTTATAAGTTACAGCGCGCACACATACACACACACACTGCTTCTTCAAAGATTTAAAGATCTTTTCTCAAATCTACTACATATTTGGTTCAGACAACCTTTTAATTTGAAAAGTATTTGAGTACATCAAAAATTACCAGATCCAAGTACTGAAAAACAGCCTAAACTTCCTTATGGCTCCTTTCTGTGCAATAGACCTAGATGCAAGACATGTCCAATACACATCCCAACAAATAGTTTCCATAGCCTAACAACCAATGTGGACTTAAAGATTCAGGGCCATCATACTTGTACATCCAAAAATGTAATATACCAGTTGCAATGTAAAGTTTGCCCGGCACAGTATATAGGCCACGGATGGTCTGAGCATCAAAATGAATGGCTAAAGACATGACGTTGGAACCATGAACATAGACAGGCCAACCGCTCAACCCGCTGCTAGTCACATCATATCTTTCAATGATTGAAGTTTCTTGATGTAATCATCTTGAATTCACTGATTAAACTAATTTTACACTACTTAACTAAGTGAATACGTAATTGCTTACTTGCTGACGCGTTTCAAAACGGTCGTTCCTTTTACGAAGCTAACCCTCTAGAGAGTAGATACTAAATTGGTTATAGTAGTGTAAAATTAGTTTCAATGATTGTTATACCACCAAAATAATTGTTATCATACCAGTGGTACACCAAATCTAGAGAGTCTCCTAACCTCAACATCAGATAAAACTCCTTTTACCTTCCCCCTAACTTCTACCATTTTTAACAACTCCATTAACCTTCCTTCTGACAGACTATTGATATCTAGTTTTAAATAATCAATATTTATACAAATCACTAATATCTCTGTATCATAAACTATAAATCTGTGACATTTGGATATTTATACACATCTGTGGTTCATTTCAGTCTTTTCTTTTTCTCTTTGTTGATTGACAAAGATCATTTTGATCGAAATATTTCAATAGTCAATATTTCAATGTCTATTTATTTCCAAGAGATTGCAGTTTTGGACTATTGCCATTAGGTAAGTCTGTCAGTCTCCTATCTAGTCCAAGAATTCCTATATATATATATATATATATATATATATATATATATTAATTATGGTGATACATTTTCTTGTAATATAGTTATTAAATTAAAATATTTCAAAAACAAGAATATAATATAGATAAGATTTTATTAGATAATTATTTTCCTGAAGATGCTGGTACTATTTTATCGGCGAAAAGCTTTGAATAAATATATTCATTACAAGTATTCTTGTTTTTGAAATATTTTAATTTAATAATAAATATATATATATATATATATATATATATATATATATATATATAGGTTAGATTTGTTGGTAAAGATTATTTAGATTTTTTGGACTAGGAGACTGACAGACTTACCTTGATAAGAGTCCACTCTGTAGTCTTGAAATAGAAACACATAAAAGCACTTAACCAATGATATATTTCAACCACACAGCGGTCTTTGTCAATCAAAGAGAAAACACAAAAAGAAATATGAGAGAATGAAATAAAATAAATATCATATTTTATTTTATTCTCTCATATTTCTTTTTGTGTTTTCTCTTTGATTTACAAAGACCACTGTGTGGTTGAAATATATCATTGGTTAAGTGCTTTTATGTGTTTCTATTTCAAGACTACAGAGTGGACTTTTATCAAGGTAAGTCTGTCAGTCTCCTAGTCCAAAAAATCTATCTATATATATAAAGTTATTATTGTTAATTGTAAACAATTGTTCTACCAATAAGTGTAATTAACCATTGACAAATCACTGAATTATTTTTCTGATGTAGTTATTCGGTCTGTAATGTTGGTATTTGTTGACATCATATACGTTTTGTCATGTGCAAGATGCTTTTAAAGAGTTCGTCGTCTGCATATGCTGTCTGTTCGTTAATTAGGTTATTGTGTTTGTTGCTATAGATGTGGTATTTTTCTAGTGAGTTTAGTTCTATTGGATTATTATTTATTTCAAGTAAATAAATATATAAATGTTTTACATTGTAATAAGTCATAGATTACAGAATCACTATAGATTCAAAAAGGCTTGAGTTTATATTAGAATATTTTTAACCATAATTTCATATATGAAATGTGTAACATAGTTTAAATTTAAGTATAACGCGAATTGCTTTGTTCCAGCTAGGAAGGCGCCAATAACCCAACCACCGCCCACTCCACAATTTGTACGACCATTTGAAGACAACTTTTCACCAAGTAAGCATGTCAAGAAAACACCACCTCCGCCTACGTTTCATCAGAATGAAATATATCCACCTCCGATGATGCAGAAATCTTCGTTACCTTCACAACCACTAGTCGAATCTCAGTTACCTTTATACCCACCTGTTTCAGTGAATCAAAAGATAATAGAAAACAATGTACCGTTCACATCGCCTAAACCAGCAGTGAAGCCTCCAGAGCATTTTCCTATTGCTCAATATGAAAGTGTTACTCAGAACCACACTACACTTGTAAAACCCGATGTCGCAAGGTTAAGACTGAGTAAAAGTGATAAACAGTTAGTGAACATTAATAACAAAAACCACGCTTTAGACATTTCAAACCTGTTACCCAGCAGGACACATCAGTCCTGTGAGTCGGACACACCTGTCCTTAATGTTCCAGATCCTAAGAAAGTTCTTGCTTCTCTCCCGAGTGGTGCCACCTTATGGGATTACAAATATTCTGCAGTAAGTTACTATACATTTAGTCAATTATAAAAAATACTAATAAAATAGTCATAAAGTTGCTTGTTGTAGTCATCTTGAATCCATTGATTAAACTATAAGCAATTATTGTGTAACTATGTGAATACTTTTGAACTTATTTGCTGACACGTATCGAAACAATCGTCTGTGAGTAGCGTGTCAGCTTCGTAAATAAAACGATTATTTTGAAATGCGTCAGCAAGTAATATCAAAGTATTCACTTAGTTATGCAATAATTACTTGTAGTACAAAATAGTTTAAATTTTTTACTATAATTAAAAGATACTTAACTAAGTGAATACGAGTTTGAGGCTTTGCTTCGTAAAAAGTATGATTGTTTCAAAACGCGTCAGCAATTAAGCCATTCTGTATTCTTACTTAGTTAAGTATTTTTTAACTATAGTTTAATCAGTGAATTCAAGATGATTACAACCAGCAACTCTATAAATTTTTTGTCGTCAATTTTTGAGAAACATCATTGGTAACCTTTTCAGTAGCACCTTTTTCAATACTAGTAAAATCAGCCAGAGCGATTTTTTTATTTGCTTAATATTTCCGAATATGATTTTCAGATAATAAACTGTTTTATATTCCAAATAATAAATAAAACAAATGAAATACAAAACCCTTATTTATTCATCAAAAATATTTTTTAAAATTTCTTTAAAAATTAGTTTCATTACAAATATTTGAATCAAGTCTCCACCAAACAATTCTAAAAAGCAGCCCAATTCAGTAGGATCAGGATTTGCTTCAGGACGGATTTTGAAGTCTCAAAATTACCTAGTTTTATTGTTGATGGTCCTGTTTCCCCCAATGAATATGTGGTACACTATTGTTAGAGTGCCTATTAGAACTTTTATCAGTCTCAGCATCACTTGAAAAACTATTTTCCTCAACATCATTATTATCATAATTTTTCATTAGAGAAAAAACAACAATTATATTCATATTTAGTAAAATAATTAGGCTTACTAACACACAAAAATATGTACACTAATAACTAACTGTTTACTAAATATTCACACTAACACACTGTAGAGCCATAATTTAGTTATAATAAACAAAACTAAGTAAATAGAAAATGTGATCAGAATTAGGCTTGATTTACAATTATAAATGAAAAATTACAACTTTAGCATGATCACATACAAATATTTCTTGTCTGACAAACGTGAAATGTCAGCTACTTGATCAAAAAGCATCACAGAAATATTAAAAGTTATTTCTATTATTTACCGATAGATGGCCTAGCAAATGACACCAAAGAAGTTCAAATATTGACCAATAGTGTAGTAATGCCATTTGACAGAAAAGAATATAATCCTCAGAAGAAGAAATTGACAGAAGAAATATCAATCCGAATATTCGTACGTGCTCCGACATCGCTTAGCGATCAGGATCGAGTATTTTCGGGAGTGTTCTTGAAAAGGTTAATTGTTTCCCTTAAGCTAGATTCAATTCCTCATAAAGATTCAACACATCAAGAAGATGATAAAGTTAGTATAATATCCAGTTAAAAAAGACAAGAGCTTTCATAGAAATGTGGTTAAAAAAGTTCATGAAATAGAGTTTGTGTTTGTCATTAGTCTGTTTCTGTTTTTGTGGCCTGTTTAAAGTTTCCTGCATGCTTTTTTTATTAAGTATTCTTGAAAAACACTATTATTAGCAAGCAGCATATTTAATACATTTACAATAAAGAATTACAGATCTTTTTATAATATGGTGATAACCCGTTTAGTATTCAGCAACATACAACATTAAACAAAACAGCATTATATGGGGGTGAAGATTATGTCATGTTAGATAATATAGTATGTTAGTACTGTAGTATGTTTCTGATTTGTTTGTTTTTTGTAATTGGATTTAAATATTTATCTTTTAATATTTAAATTCGTTACATTGGTGGTCATCATGAAAATTGTTATCTTCACAGATGTTTTAAATTTGTTAGATTTTTAAAAATATCTGATTATAGATAGTGCTAAATTTATTAAATTGCCTATGCCAATTTGACACTACCTTACTTCCAACCCCTTTAGAACTTGTAATTTCACAACTGATACATTTCTCAGTGTCAGAATTTGTTGACAATTGTTAGTAAACGGGATTGAAATAAACAGTCAATATTATCACAGTTTCTCATTCAACAAGACTGAGACCAAATGACTTCAACCTGGTCAAAGATGATAGAGAACATAAATGGTAGAGTATGTTGAAATAATAAAAATTTACAGGATTTCTATTTATACAGAACAATAATTAAGGTTAGAACTATAAGCTCTTTTTTGATCCTATAGTGATAAATTCACGCCTTAAATAAGCTCTTAAGTATTCACTTGGTTATGTATTATTTATTTGGGATTATATAACTTAAGTTTAATATATTTTAGTTTTTTAATCCTGTTAAATTTCATATTTAAAAAAAATTATGTTTCCTCTAATTAATGTCACAAGGGCTGGTGAGGGGGGCGGTTGCTCTGTGGGTGCACATTTTTTTCTTTTGTATTATATTTACAGCAAGTTTCATTTTCACAGCTTTAGTTACTTTATTGGTTTGGTATTTTTATCAATAGTTTTAATTTTACATCAAATATTTCTTTTGTAGTTGTTATAATGCTAGTAATAATAGGTAAGTAATTATCTAAATTAATTTTACAGTATACCTGATTTGCATTTTTAATTATTCCTGCTATCTCATTATTTTGCAAATTGATCATTAACCCTTTGATTAGCATCATGTGCCTGCATTGATATGCCCTCTGGGAGCAACATATTTGAAAGATTCTTACACTTTTTTTTCTAATTTTTTCTTCATTTTTCTCTAATTTTTATATAATTTTATTATAGTAATATTTGTAATATTTAAAAAAATTTTTATTTACTTATCTTCTCATGTTAACCGAACTTTACTTTATGTTTACTGACAATTTCTTTGCTAAAAATCATCTCTTAATTTTTTTTTTCATAAAATACCTATTCATTGTAAAATACCGCACAAACTGCAAAACGATCTGTAAATACATGGAAAAACCTTAAGACTTTAGACAAAAAAAATTTTGTCAACTATTCAATCGCCTATTTATTGTAAAATACAGCACAGACCTCGAAACGATCTGTAAATACATGGGTAAACCCATAGACTTTGGACTCAAAAGAATGGTAACTATATACTCTGTGTAGTGTTTATTGTCCAGATAGTTGCAAATGTTTAACCTAGAATATAGCACAATACATAGGAAAACAAATCGTAAACTTACATCAATGTTAATCTGAGAAAAATGGTAAAACGTACATATACGGGAATGCTCCCACTGGCTGTTGCACGATCTCATGTACTGGTACGTGAATGCTAATCAACAGGTTGCATAGGAGAAATTTATTAGAATTTGCGGCATTTATTACATATACTTTATTATTTCAGAAAGTGGTGAGTAAACTCGATGTTGCTGAAAAGAAAGGCTTTGGTCCAGCTATATCTGATGATGAAGGAGATTTTTCTCCTCAATTAATACTTACCAAAGGTCCACCTGATAAACTTGATGCACCGCCTCGTAAACTGCGGTTTCTTGCAATGTTTGGACTAACAACACTCGCTAAAAGGAATGGTAAGTTATTTTTTCCTTTGTAGCTTATATGATTATCTTTCACCTTCTGGTACCATAGAAGAGCAAAAATATTTTTCTTATATTAACTTTATCACTTTAAAAAAGTTAGGCACATCTATGTATTTGATACAGACTTAATCTAATTCAGAGTCATGATCTTACAACATGAGCAATAAATATTCCCTATATCTCTAACAATAAACGTTATGATTATATCTTCATTCTATCTATTTTTTCATATTTTCTCATCCTTACCTAAGTCTATTGCTAATTAGACATTAAACATACGAAAAAAAAATTTGAAAGAATAATGAAATTTTAAAAAATTCAACTTTTTACGTCCAAGTAAAACTAAATTTAATTTACATTTAATTATGTATAATTTTTTAATTTTTTTAAAGCTTTGTTTTGATTAAATTATGAAGTAAAATGTTAAATTAATCACATAAATAATTTACCATATTTGCTATTTAGTATTCAGTTTAATTTCTCTAAGACCATACAAAATTCAAGTATATATAAATGTTGGTTTGAAAAAATTTTTAATGAAGTAAAACTGTTTTGAGATGGTGTTGGCCAACCATATTTATTGAAAAGGATGTGTGTCTTACTGTATCCCATTCAAACACACAACAAAAGTACAGGCAAATATATATATCAGAACACTAAATGAACTATTTCAATTAATTAAGTACACTATCTCGCTCGCATAAGTTTTAAGTGGTGTAAACACCTCTATTCAACCTCCGTATATATAACCTTCAAGTAAACAGCTCTATCCTTGTAAGCCATAACTGTTTTGGGATTCCAATACTGGGGGATCAGTATATCATTTCTTTTGCCATATTCAATTTATCCTTCTTCAAATACTTTAATGTAATATTTAGACACCTTCCTGTAACACTGTTAGAGAGTAGATCAGAAATGTAATCTTGGATACCATTGTTTCCTACACCTGATTCCTAGAAGAGTTATTCTTCCACTCTTATTCTATGTTTATTTACATTATTTAAATTTACAAATGAGCCATTCTCTAAACAAGTATTTGTTCATCCTTGTTGATTTCTGTAACTAGTACAAGGGAAAGGCATATTAATATTCCTGAATGCCCTTGGCTTCGCCCAGTCAACATAAGAGTTCTTTGTGTCCCTGATGCATTTGACCATAACGCTACAGTAAACTCTCTCTTTAAAGTATAAAGCAGAAGTTCCTTATGCTGTGACAAAGGCATTTTTGGGCAACATTTTAAAGTTTAACCCACTATAGACTTGTTCTTGACTAAGATCCTCCTCGGCTCACTCAGAATTATTTTGAAAATTCTTTTGCTGAAGTAGAATTAACCAATATTGTTTTACTATAAACTTTAAGGAAATCTTGTTTTCCAATGTGAGAGACATTCATCACTGGCTACAAACTGTCCACCTTCTTGTAGTTTAAATTACGGGATGACCACTTTTTATTTCAAGATGGGTCCACTTATGAGTGTATCTCTTGTATGTTATTGTGCAAACTACAACTACAGAGCATCGTTCAATTAATTTTTTTGGTATTTTGAAAGTGCAAAGAGGTTCTAGTACTTTTTCACCTTCAACTTCAGTAAAGAAATCTTTTATGGTTTTTGTGTTTGTCATATTCTGTGCTTTACCCACATTATTATTTTCAGCATGTTTTAACAGATTCACCTCTTTCTAACTATTCTAGGCATTTTACCTTTGTTCTATGCACACAAAAATATGTTTCCATTCAACACACGTAAAGAAACTATAAAAAGCACTACACTATATTGGATAAAGTTATATTTGTACTCTTAAAACCAAAAATATATACAATACTCTCCTACAGTATTGAAGGATAAAAGCTTTACACAATATTGGCAATATACAGATCTTCATAGTAGCAAAAAACTAATGATTCTTAAGACAGACTCATTTTCAGAAATTCCATAAGACCGGATGAGCAAAATTAATTCATGTTTTTTAGACAACCCCTATGCACGGATATGACATCTGCGTAATCGTTCATGAGAGTAAACTATTTTTAATTCTCTTAGGAGTGTAACGGTAATGACTTCTTGGCAAAAAAGTGTATTTTTGTTAGAGTAGGTAGTGACAGTTCAAAATTCTTCAAAGTAGTGCTACTGGAGCATGTAATTCATGGGTCAGGTGGCTGTCCAGCCTAATGGTTCTGAACAAGAGCACGTCTACTGTAGAGATAAAGGATAAATAATGGGAGGTGCCAATATATATATACAAAATGAAATAAAGGTAAAGATGAATAATAAAAAAACTAACAGCCAGAAAATCATCAAACTAGAGAAATACGTGTATAATTTTACTAAAGGACATTCACCGCCATTTAAATTTCATCTTGTTTTGAAGACAGACATTGATTATCAGAAACAGTTTTAATTATTACACTGGACTAGTAAAAGCAGTACAGTTTATACACTATTAAATACAGTTTAATAATGAAATATTGATTTATAATTTTAATAACTGAAATGATAACTTTTTAACGAATAACTTATCTACCATAAAGTCATTCATGAGGTTTTAACTTCAACATTAGGGTGCGATTCAGTAGAGACGCCAGAACAAACATGTCATTGGACTTAATGAGGGAAAATATTGATGGTAATTTTGCAATTGATTTGGAAATTTTATTGATTTTTAATAAGCATTCCAATATGAATTTCAGCTAAACCAAAATTCTCAATTCATTATGAATAAATTTTATTGGTAATAGAAGCTTAACTCGGAATCGCTCGCGCTGTAGAAACTACTGAGATTACTCGTGCCGTTAGGGCAAATCTAACAATGTTATTATGTTTTTTAAATTATAAATTTCAATTGTATGTATTATATTGGGCTTTAAACTTCTTCATTGATATAAAAACATTCTATTTAATACTTTTGTGGTTTATTGTAAAATTACAAATAGAAAAACTGGAGTATTAACAGTTATGCAATTACTATGTCACATACAATGAAAAGATAAAATAATTCTTTCAGAGCAATTAAAACTGACATCCTCGAGAAAGCATATTTAGAAGCTTAGTCATATACAATGAAAAAATAAAATAATTCTTTCAGAGTGACTAAAAATGTTAGATTCAATCTAATAGCGCGAGCATTCCCAAGTTAACCATGACAATCAAACATTAATGATTCAAAAATACAATTAATATGACTCTGAAAAACTTTATTAACACGTTCGCGACCGCAATGTTAACAAATTAACTATTGGTATAGCCCAGCTGGCTCACATATACGCCATACAGTCTCTCGTCCTGGACGGATGGCTCACATATACGCCACTCTGGGTAGTTGAAATGGATCGACGGCTCATATAGACATGTCTGACGTTAATGTGGGACATTTGGTCTCTCAGTTATCAAGGTCAATGATGTCAAAATACTCCTGACACATTGTTTATTCTTTCATGCACCATTCTATTCCATTAGAATCACAAAGAATGTACTCTAAATGGCATTTATCAACACAGGATGTAAACCTGTCACATGTGATGAGTGTGTAAATATTCTGTTACCTACTGTAAATGGAACACAAATGTAAATATATTTTGTCTCTAATACAATATTGTTTATAATGTCAGCATCTTATCAATAAGATATTTGGCCTATATAAGCAATCTGTCTAGCATGACTAGCCAAGACAAGTTAGTTGGGAGTTTGTTGAAATAAGCCTTTTTATGACATTTCTTTTTTTACGTGTATATAGTGTTATTTCTAGTATATTACACACCTAAGCCCTGATTTATATAAGTAGCAAAATTTAATAGCCTATATACTTTTTATAATTTATTAAATTTTACATACTTTTAAGAATTTGTTTTCATCAAATCATATTTGGTTTCGGATTTGAGGGTCTACACTGTAGTACCTCATACGTGGGAAGCCCGTAACATGATAAGATTTTCGTGCTATAGACCGACCGGCTCATATATGTGCCATCCTAACAAAACACTAAAAACAGCAAAAACAAAAATATACAACAAACACACATACACCAAGGGCTTGTATGAAGTATAATAAGTTATGATAACAACTTTCCACGTTTGGTCTGTGATGAAGGTCAGGCCCACGTAACTTGGTCTGTTTGGAAAGATCGAATTCTTACCGCCAGTCCCTCGTGAAAAACCAGACAGCGCATATATGCGCTGCTCGGTAGCGAACGTATTAACTAGGATAAGAAATGAAAAGTTTCCATTTGTGCAACACAAGTTTAAAACAAAAGCTCCATATTTATCTTTTCATTTAGAGTAAAAAAATACTATATGAAAAGTTGATGTTTAATTGTGCGAATTAACTAACAGTATTTATAAATGATATATTCATTAGATATATAGATAATATGAGAACTAACAATTATTTATTTTTCATTCAGATTTAGAATTGCTTAAACTTGGCCGTCGTAGAGCTGTGCCCAATGTAGAACTTGTAGAAGAAGTGATCACAGAAGAAGGGAGATGTGATACGCCTTTAAGTTTACCATTGCCTCAGCGTTCTCCTCGATCATTACATCAGTCTTCTGAAAAGCTCTCTTTTATGTCTGCATTGGAATTAGTATCAGTCGATAGAAATCAACGACAAGGTAATTTTTCATGCTATAACAGGGAGTCTATTGACAGGGAACACCGGGAAAACCTGGAAAAGTCAGGGAATTTTAAGATTCTGGAAAATTCAGGGAAAAGTCAGGGAAAATTTTAAAAAATCGGGAAAATATTTATTTTGATTAGAAATAAAACTAGTGGCCGTTGCTCTCGAATATTTGGTATTGTAAGCCAGCGGTTTAGGGGCAGGGCAGTCAGGAAATAACACTTCTTTATTTAGATGCCCATTATTTATTTGATAAGCCCAATGCTATGACTTCAGGACTTATGTCAATAAATATTAAACGTGTCGAGTTGGTACAGCTGGGAGGTTTTAGCCTGGACCGTGGCCTTGGGTGCGCAGTGGTTCTGTTATCATATGGACAGGGGGGGATAACAGATAACTCAGTAACTCAGTCTGTTTCTGACCACACAGAACGCTGTGTAAATATTCGTAGCCAGCTATTTGTCTAGACTCGTGATAGTATGTGTTTTATTTGACAGTGATTATTTGTACACTGTTTATTTCAACATGGAAGGTTCCAGTTTTCATTGCCGTAGCGGGCAAGCGTGTCATGCAGATGTCGTCATTACCTCC
This sequence comes from Prosapia bicincta, assembly GCA_036971475.1. Taxonomy (NCBI): domain Eukaryota; kingdom Metazoa; phylum Arthropoda; class Insecta; order Hemiptera; family Cercopidae; genus Prosapia; species Prosapia bicincta. Next base: position 144,175,820 of record JBAIZL010000004.1, on the reverse strand, counting down.
CCTCCTTCCTTAGGATAAATATAAACTAAAAGATGAAGTGACTGAAGCAGAGATTATATGGTGCGTGAATTTAGTAATGCAACACTTCTTTACGCAATGCAGAAGGTAGTGTGTGCCTCTTTCTAAGGATGTTCCCTGATAGCACCATTGCACAGAACATGAGATTGGGGAAAGATAAAATTTCCTATAGTGTTGTATTCGGTTTATCAAATTATATTAAAGACCTGTTACTGACATCATTAAAATTCAAATTCTAACTATGTAATTGGCTTTGATGAAAGTTTAAACAAAATATCACAAAGAGCCCAAATGGATTTGAGTGTTAAGTATTGGGATGCAGAGACGGATGAAGTGAAAGCTCGATATTTTAGTTCTGTGTTCCTTACAGACACAAAAGCAAAAGAGTTACTCAATTCGTTCTTCAAAGTCTGGATTTATCCAAGATCCTTCAGATATCAATGGATGGGCCCAATGTAAACTGGGCTTTCTATAGACATCTAAAAGAGGAAAAGTCAGGGAAAACTCAGGGAATTTCTTCAAGCTATTTTACTAGACACCCTGTATAATTACTTGTATATTAATATGAACTGGATTGTTTGCTTTTCCTTTTTATATTAACAGTTGTGAGTATTTAATTATTTACTTTTGGGATTATACATGTAACTTTGTAATAAATAATTGGTCCAATTTTTGAATAACCATGTCAGAGTAGAAACTCGTTTCTTTATATTGAAGCAAAAAATTCTTGTATGCACAAGGTGTCTAGTGACAGGGAAAACCGGGAAAACCTGGAAAAGTCAAAGAATTTTAGGATTCTGGAAAATTCAGGAAAAATTTTAAAAAATCGGGAAAATATTTATTTTGATTAGAAACAAAACTAGTGGCCATTGCTCTCGAATATTTGGTATTGTAAGCCAGCGGTTTAGGGGCAGGGCAGTCAGGAAATAACACTTCTTTATTTAGATGCCCATTATTTATTTGATAAGCCCGTTGCTATGACTTCAGGACTTATGTCAATAAATATTAAACGTGTCGAGTTGGTACAGCTGGGAAGTTTTACCCTGGACAGTGGCCTTGGGGTGCGCAGTGGTTCTGTTATCATATGGACAGGTGGGGATAACAGATAACTCAGTCTGTTTCTGACCACACAAAACCTGTGTTTTATTTGACGGTGATTATTTTTACACTGTTTATTTCAACATGGAAGGTTCCGGTTTTCATTGCCGTAGCGGGCAATCGCGTCATTACCTCCCCTCCTTCCTTAGGATAAATATAAATTGAAAGATGAAGTGACCGAAGCAGAGATTATATGGTGCGTGAATTTAGTAATGCAACACTTCTTTACGCAATGCAGAAGGTAGTGTGTGCCTCTTTCGAAGGATGTTCCCTGATAGCACCATTGCACAGAACATGAGATTGCGGAAAGATAAAATTTCCTATAGTGTTGTATTCGGTTTATCAAATTATTTTATAGATCTGTTACTGACATCATTAAATTCTAATTCTAACTATGTAATTGGCTTTGATGAAAGTTTAAACAAAATATCACAAAGAGCCCAAATGGATTTGAGTGTTAGGTATTGGGATGCAGAGACGGATGAAGTGAAAGCTCGATATTTTGGTTCTGTGTTCCTTACAGACACAAAAGCAAAAGAGGTACTCAATTCATTCTTAAAAGGTGTTCAAAGTCTGGATTTATCCAAGATCCTTCAGATATCAATGGATGGGCCCAATGTAAACTGGGCTTTCTATAGACATCTAAAAGAGGAAAAGTCAGGGAAAACTCAGGGAATTTCTTCAAGCTATTTTACTAGACACCCTGGAAAAGTCAGGGAAAACTCAGGGAATTTCTTCAAGCTATTTTACTAGACACCCTGATTCATCAAAATTTTTCTCTTGAACTTGTCTAGAGAGATAAACGTCTGTGCTTGTCACAGGAGCCCTAGCATCAGTTTGCTACGAACTACAGGATAGTGTTTAAAATAGTAGCATAATAAGTATAAGACTGTTGTAGCCATTAATACTTTGAATTTTAGCATATTTGCCTGGAGTTTTGAGGTAAAATATAAAAAATTCCTGACCTAAATACCATATTTGCAACAAGTTATACCTTTTTGTAAAGGGAATGAAACAAGCTTTCAAGAAATATATACATATGAATTGATTTCTTACATATTGATGGTGTTATGCTCTTTTGAAAAATGTATAAAAAGGTCAAAAAAGTAAAATAGCAACACTGTACATTACTGCACTTCACCACACATATTTACGTTGGAATGAAAATAAATATTATATGTTACATATCATTTTAAAGCTAAAAGAAAATGTAATTTAGAAATATTTCCTTTTAGAATCTAGACAACTCTCTAAAATCCGGTTATTTACATTTTCATTCAGTTCATCAATAAAAGATAAGTCGATTGTACCTCGGTCTAGATTGTTTTTACTGTCAATGACACTGTCTAAAAGCAACATATCTCATATTAAATCGCTTCATAAAGTGTCTTTAGCCATTATATGTATAATGCCAGGGTGTCTAGTGACAGGGAAAACCGGGAAAACCTGGAAAAGTCAGGGAATTTTAAGATTCTGGAAAATTAAGGGAAAAGTCAGGGAAAATTTTAAAAAATCGGGAAAATATTTATTTTGATTAGAAACAAAACTAGTGGCCATTGCTCTCGAATATTTGGTATTGTAAGCCAGTGGTTTAGGGGCAGGGCAGTCAGGAAATAACACTTCTTTATTTAGATGCCCATTATTTATTTGATAAGCCCAATGCTATGACTTCAGGATTTATGTCAATAAATATTAAACGTGTCGAGTTGGTACAGCTGGGAGGTTTTAGCCTGGACCGTGGCCTTTGGGTGCGCAGTGGTTCTGTTATCATATGGACAGGTGGGGATAACAGATAACTCAGTCTGTTTCTGACCACACAGAACGCTGTGTAAACATTCGTAGCCAGCTATTTGTCTAGACTCGTGATAGTATGTGTTTTATTTGACGGTGATTATTTGTACACTGTTTATTTCAACATGGAAGGTTCCAGTTTTCATTGCCGTAGCGGGCAAGCGCGTCAAGCAGATGTCGTCATTACCTCCCCTCCTTCCTTAGGATAAATATAAACTAAAAGATAAAGTGACTGAAGCAGAGATTATATGGTGCGTGAATTTAGTAATGCAACACTTCTTTACGCAATGCAGAAGGTAGTGTGCCTCTTTCTAAGGATGTTCCCTGATAGCACCATTGCACAGAACATGAGATTGGGGAAAGATAACATTTCCTATAGTGTTGTAATCGGTTTATCAAATTATATTAAAGACCTGTTACTGACATCATTAAATTCAAATTCTAACTATGTAATTGGCTTTGATGAAAGTTTAAACAAAATATCACAAAGAGTCCAAATGGATTTGAGTGTTAGGTATTGGGATGCAGAGACGGATGAAGTAAAAGCTCGATATTTTGGTTCTGTGTTCCTTACAGACACAAAAGCAAAAGAGTTACTCAATTCGTTCTTCAAAGTCTGGATTTATCCAAGATCCTTCAGATATCAATGTAAACTGGGCTTTCTATAGACATCTAAAAGAGGAAAAATCAGGGAAAACTCAGGGAATTTCTTCAAACTATTTTACTAGACACCCTGGAAAAGTCAGGGAAAACTTAGGGAATTTCTTCAAGCTATTTTACTAGACACCCTGGAAAAGTCAGGGAAAACTCAGGGAATTTCTTCAAGCTATTTTACTAGACACCCTGGAAAAGTCAGGGAAAACTTAGGGAATTTCTTCAAGCTATTTTACTAGACACCCTGGAAAAGTCAGGGAAAACTCAGGGAATTTCTTCAAGCTATTTTACTAGACACCCTGAATGCAATATACCTAACAATAAAAATTAAATAAACTAAATAACTGAAAGATAAATTTAAAGCGAAAAACAACAAACTCGAAACCTAAAGAAAAATTCACAAACTACATACAAATAAGTAAACGAATAACGATAGAGAATATTTAGAGCATACGACAAGAAACTTGAAATGTAAACAATCACACTAATAAAACACTCGCTATCAGACCAAACCAACATCTCTCAAACAAATGTCTGATAGCTAGCTCTCAGTAGTCACACTTAACTAAATAAGTTCTTTTTGTAAAAGCAACTCTGGTGTAAAGGTAAAGATATAAAAAGTAGAATAACCATTATAAAGAACGATATTAGCAAAACTGAGAATACGTGGGAACGTGGGAATTCCGTTGCTATGGAAATAAATATGAGAACCCGAGCTAATCACAGTGGTAGGAAAATAGATTTAACTAAATTACCCGATCTATACTCGGGTGTAGGCTTGAAAGTGTTAATAGTGTTGCACGATAGGGAATTAGTTTCCATTCACAGCTCTTAGTTTGTGGACAATTTTTGTATTACCCGAACAAGCAAGCAGGATAGTAGTAGCAGTAGTTCACATATTTCCTGTGTGCAATGATTTATAGATACCAGATCTATTTCAGTTACTTACAATTTTGTTCTTAAGTTACCTATAAACAATTTATAGGCATGATTCAAACTTTTGATACAAGAAACAACGATGGTATATTGGCTAATTTGATGGGACTATGGTAAACCGATGACAGAAAAGTCTCCATCAAAAGATCTGTTAACACATTGACTGCCAACCAGTTTTTCTATAACATTCAAACACATTTTTTTGTTCATTTTTGTTTAAATAATGACAAAACAATAAAATTTTGTCTTCTAGTGTGTTTATTAATTTAAACTAGTTTATTTTATATTGTCGTAGAGCACCGGTGACCACGCGCTGGTCATGTTGGGTTTACTACATATTCCCTGTTCAAATCCGATTTCCGAATGAATGTAAAATGTTAACATTTTTATTGTATTTTTTTCAATGTAAATCAAGTATAAATATATTCTATAACATATTTTCCCAATATTATACATATTTTTAAACAATAAATAGAGCTACGATTTTTCTCACGTATTTTATAGAAACACAATTTCAATTTTCAGCATAATAATAGTAATAATAATCTTTGTATATTTCTCAAATAATTGGAATATAAATAAGACACATGAAGATCGCCACATAGCAGTCAAAAACGTTCTGTCTCAGGAAGTTTTTACAAATTTATAAAATTAAAGTTCAGATAGTCATATACTAATGTTAAATTGATTAATGTAAATATAATCTGAACATTATTCTTACATTTGTTTGTATTGTTTCAATACAAGTATGTTTTAAATTGAGCTGTTTTTTTGAATTTTATATGATCTTATGAATTGGAGGTAGATATTTTAAATTAAAGTTTTTAGTTTCTAATTTTCAAATTGTTCAATTTTTTAGGTGATTTTTTTTTTATTATCGAATTAAATGCAACACTAATCTAAAACGCATTTTAGTTCTACAAAGAAGCGAAAATAAAAACTATTTCCTTATAATTCTGAACTTTTAGTTTCCTAATTCTTGTAAGAAAATAAATTTTTTTAAATTTCTTATACATTTTTAAAAGTCAAGTTGCAGGAACACACACAGAGGCAGTGTCGGACACCTCATATGGTTAGATGTGAATGTGCCCGACAGCCTTGTGTGATAATCTAAAGTTAGACCTATATTGTCAGCCGCGACCCTGTGAAAAAATACGGTGTCAGGCACCGGTAACTGCCATGGCAGTCAACATGTTAAATCCACCATGTTGAAAAATAACAATTTGTATACATGAACGACACAAAGATAGAGTTGCATATATTATTCAAGAAGCTCATTCATTTTATTAAAAAAAATTATCATAAACATCAAGTATCTTAATTTATATTGTAAAATTAAATGGTATAAAAATTTTGAGAGATTTTTCAACCTATTCTAATTTTTTTCGAGTTTTTTAAATTAATAATTTAGTATGATTCCACTTTGATAATTTTAATAATATATATAACTTTTAAATTTATTAAAAGTGGTAAATTTTTTGTAAAGTAAATTTCTTTTTTGAAAATAGGCAATTCTATATTTAATGTTGCATAACCTTTTAAGTATAAATTTTGAAAAAAAAAAACATTTTATTTAGAACGAGAAAGTATGTGGCAAGAAGTTTTAGCAGAGCGTAGACGGCGGAAGCGAGTAACACCTTTGGTGAGTTACTGTTCACAGCAGCGTGTCTATTCACCAGAGAATGCAACAATGCGTTGGTCAGGCATCGAAGAAGTAATCGAAGCTTACCATACCTACCACTCAGGTGAGTAAGTAAAGACTATCTACTAAGTAACTAACTATAAATAATTATCATTATTTAATTAATAAATACTATATTATATATGCGTATGTGATATTTAACGTCCATTATTATTGTTTCGCTGACTTTATAGGGTTTTGTTAATTGTAAACAATTATTCCACCATTAAATGCAATGAATTTTTACCTTGTGATGAGGCACCTTTTGGTCACTTGATCATTGTCGAATCAATGAATTATTTTTCTGATGTCCTTTTTCGATCCATGATGTTGGTACACTTGTTGGGGTCATATGCGTTTTGTCATGAACTTTGTGTATGATGTTTTTGAAGAAGAGTGTGTCGTCCGTATATACCAAACACCAAATTATAAATGAATAAAACCTATTAAACCACAAAAACATTTTATTTATATCCTGATGTACATTTTAATTCCAAATCAAACACCTCCTGAGGAAATTACGACAAATCTCTTTCTCGTAATAGTAATTGCTACAAGAGTCTTATAGTAATTTCCTCTGAAGATGATTACTTTGCAATCGAAATGTGCATCAGGAAATAAATAAAATGTGTTTGTGGTTTAAGAGGTTTTATTTATTTGTAATTAAAAATTACACTACAGTTGCTCCCAAGTTATCAATCACCAAGGGTTTACATTACTAGCTGGCATATATGGAAAGCACCCACTTCTCTCTCACAGAAATGTTATCCTGGCGTATAGTAATTTCCTCTGAAGATGATTACTTTGCAATCGAAATGTACATCAGGAAATAATTAACAAGTTTTTGTGGTTTAAGAGGTTTTATTTATTTGTAATTAAAAATTACACTACAGTTGCTCCCAAGTTATCAATCACCAAGGGTTTATATTACTAGCTGGCATATCTGGAAAGCCATTATCCACTTCTCTCTCACAGAAATGTTATCCCGGCTTCTTTCAAATCATTATACCCTTATGAAGCAATAAGAAGATGCCTTGAAAAACTATAAGGGGGATTATGGTTCATATTGATTACCTGAAGACTTATATATCAGAACCATAGAGCGGGGACTATTCTGTCCAGTTTAATTATATTCAATATTTCTTGTATGGAATAAATTAAATTTGTTATTTGCAAGTTGTAAAAACAAATCAAGATTTATATAATAAAAATAAGTAAAATAATGAAGTATTGTATTTTTTCTAAATTCTGCATAAATTTGTATAATATTGTTTGTTATCAATTAAAATTGATTGCTATTTAATTCATGCATTTATGATTATTTTTTTCCAGAGTGTTCATTAGAAACAAAAGTTTTAAGAGACGAATGCAAAAGATTGGAACAAATAATAAGCCAGCGAAGGGAAGAGGCAAATGTTCTAGAACGACAGTTAGAAGAGTTGCGTTCATTAAGTGAATTGTTGCAGCGAGAACGAGAAGCAACACAGCGTTCGTTGGACTCTTTGATGGGTGTTGTCCGTGAAATAACCTCTCATGGTCACAGTAATGATTAACAAAAGATATCATTCCAGTTTGCCGGATATGCACAAAACTTTTACAACCCTGTGTGCCTACTTATTAAAATAACATTTTATATTTAATTAACATTTAGAATTGAACCGGGCTTGGCAGGTGCTAAAAGACACATTTTTAATGAGAGATGATGATATTGCTTTTTTATTATTTGGAGACTGATGAGAATCAAAAGTTTTAAATGAATGGAATTTAATTCTTAAATTTGCACTATTTCTAAAGAATAGCCTCTACAGTAACAATGGTTTTATTATACTTACAAAACATGTGTGTCTGTACTATATTAAATTCTCTCTTAATCATTTTTATTTATAAGTAATTATTGCATAATTGAGTGAATACTTTTGAACTTACAGACGGGTTTCGAAACAATAATTTCATTGACGAAGCTGACCCGCTATATACATTGGAGAAGTGAGTCGGCTTTATCAATGAAATGGTTGTTTCAAAACACATCAGCAAGTAAGTTCAAAAGTATTCACTCTGTTACACAATAATTACTTATTTTTTTCTATTGATACATTGAGTTGACGATTTAAGAGGCTGATTCTAAGAGTTCAAAGGTAATTTGAGATGATTGGACTGGATAGAAAAATAACAAGTTATAACGGCAATAGTCTTCATAATATAGATACGTAAAAGAAAACTATATTTCGAGAGCATAAGAAGTCAGTATTTTTATTTATGTATCTATAATGAGAGGTTTAGTACCAAGTAAGCCATATTGATTAGATCATTTCTTTAACACATTTAGCATCATCAGAATAGTACAGTCATACTAATTTTAAATATTGCAACCATCTGATGGCAGAAACTGTATTAACGAAGTATGAATTAAGTAGTTCCAAGTTTACATTTCTTTTAGTTGAGGGTTCTATGTTGCAGTACTCACAGTTAAGATTTATAAAGGTCGGCTGTTAAATATAAGGGATAGATATTTTGAATTTGGATGGTTAAATGTTATTATTGGTAAGAAGGGTTGTATCTGGGATTATTAGTGTGGAAAAAGATTACTTACTTCTTTTTTTTACCTCTTTGCACAGGCATCCAGTTTCAAGAGTAGCCAATAGCCCGATGTCTATGGTATATTATCCTTGCCAGCCCCCAATGCTTCTCGTTTATGAGAATATCTTTCCGTGTTTCCACTTCGGTTTTCAGAAAATCCCTCATTGGTATGGGGTACGTGCAGTCAAACAAAATGTGCTTTACGCTTTCATCTTCACCCTCAAAGTACACAGATTGGAGAATTCGAAAGACCAAATCTAAATAAATATTCCTCCGTCACTAGATGGCCGAATTGTGGTCGAGCTGCAAAAGCTGCAATCGTACGTGAAACTTCCCTGAATTTGTCCAGTGTGGAAATCGTTGGTTTTACCAGTACATCCTAGTGCCCAATTTATGATGGTAGAAACTGATGTTGGTAGGAAAATAAAATTAAAAACATTTTGCCTTTGTAAGTTTTTAAAGATTTATTTAAATTTCAAGTTGCAAATTGCGTTTTTGATCTTATATTAAAAATTACTAATTATCAATGTGCTGAGACAAAGTGAAAGGCAGAAAAAATTACAAATTTGGAGTGAGAGGCAGAAAAACAGGTTTCTAAAGACTTTTAATATTTTAAGCATTTACTGTCATCTTTAGCATACAACTTTAAGATCAGAAACTATTATACTCCATCTCAGAATGGTATTGCATTAGGTGATAAGATATACTCTTTGTTACAATTTTTTAAAAAATATCTCAATGGCAATATCTTTATCTCTCACTTATGTTTATACTACTATATTTATATTATTCTTTCGGTCTATTGGTTATTAATGAAATTAAAATATGTAAAAAGTATACAAAATATTTTTTGGTAATTTGACCCAATGAGTTTAATTTAAAAATTATTAAACGTCTTGAAATTAAACTTATGAATCAATATTTTATTTTCCATTATCATGAAATAAATGTAATAAATGACGATGTTTTTAAATTGGTATAATGGATGTTGAAACCTCTTTTACAAAATGTAGATACGGTTTTTTAAAATCATTCAAACATAATGGAACAAGAAACCCCAGTCTCTATATATTACCTTCATAATTAAAGTTTTCGTTCAATAAAATTAACAAATAGCTAATGTTTATTACCAGAGTTTTGTTGAAACTCTATGTCAAGTGTGCAAACAATACATTTCAGTATTTTCAAATGTAATAGTATTTAAGTGAATGATATTATTTCATTACAGTCAGTTTGTTAGGTTTCATTTTATGGATTAACTGATGTATGGATATATAAGGTTTATGTTCTTCAGCAGTAACGGGGAAGTATTAATGGGTACAGTACTCATATTTTTATGAGATATAGTCTTCATGTTTGTATTATTAGTGTTTCGGTTTATAACCATTTGTGTCTATTTTGTTGCAGTTAAATTTGGAAATATTTTGTTACTAGTAAAATACCAACACACTACGATTAGCCTGTAGGTTCTATTTGTGTGGTTTCTGTTGTAAATTCTTATTGATATGTTTTAGCATGTAAAATTTCCAGTTTCTGTCAGGTGTTAAGATTTATTTTGTCTTTGATATGAGATTTGGGAATGCCATATTTATGACCTCTGTAAAGACGGATCTACTAAACAAATGATTTTACAGAACTCATTTACTCACTACTACCTGTAATGATACATAAATTTCTTTAAGCTATATATTTTTGAGGAAAACAAATTTGTATACAATGGCTTTTAAACATAAAATTCAAGTAAAGTTCTACTTTCCAAGACGAATTATTTTTACTAGTTCTGTAATTTACTACTTCTTTAGTATCTAATAAATTTACATACAAAATTTATGTTCTCGCGAGTTGTTAAAAAGAAGGTTTATAACTGGAAAGATTACTGAACGTCATGGAAAACAAAATCAACAAGAAAAATTCATTTTCTTGTTTCAATATTTTTGACACTATTGCAGAACTAATTTCAATTGTTGCCAACCTTGAACGTGAAATAATTAATGCTTTGGATATTTCATGAAAAGGATAATGCAGTCATAATCCATTTTCGATGTTAAATTCACCCAATAATTTTTGAAACTAACGTTTTGATACTCTTTTAAATAATGGTGAATCTAGGGGTATTTATTGAATATCAGTATATGTTGTCATTCAATTGTTTATTACAGTATACTCCCTAGAAGTACTGATTCATCCTTAGTATAAGATGTAAACAGGAAGTGCAATATTAAATAACAAGTGTGTTAAATCAAAAATTAGGTATTGAATAAGGTATTGTTCATTATACTAGAATGGAGTTATATTAATATGGAGTTTAATATTGAAATAAGTTGAAAATCTTCATGTAACCATACATTTCTTTGGATCAAAAAATGCTTTTGAAGAAATCTCAGAGAATTGGCGTTAATAGCTGCTGCCTTGGGGAATTTAAAAATAATGAGTAGAATAAATCAGATTTTTTGAGAATGTATCGTGTTAATTTTTCTAACAAAATTATTTTTTATAGAAAGCAAACAAAAATCTACAATTGTCTTTTTAAAGCATTTTTTAAAAAAATTGGTATAAATTTTAAAAATGCATATTTAAATTCCGTCATTTAACTAAGTTTAGAAGTTAAAAAATTTGTTTAGTGGTATTTTTGTTTGACTTATTTGTTTAAATTTTCTTAAAAGAATTTTCTTATTCTGCCACTTTCACTACTTTGTGTTTATTACAATTTAACAGTTGTGTATTGTTATGTAACAATAGTTATATAACAGATTTTAGTCTTGGAAACTTTTAAAATTACATAAGGTGACTTCTGTTTTTAATTATATTTAGGGTTTGATTATAACAGCTGTTGTTAGATGAGTTGAGTTGTTAAATTTTTTTAAAAACTATATTGAGTTATTTTCTTATCACAATATTTATACTTTCTCTTTACAAATTGAATTTTAGTAAAATAAAAAATGAGTTAAGGTGAAAAATATGGATTTTTTTATTGAAGAAGGTAAAACTTTTTAAATATTAGGAATATATTTAAATAATTTAATTTAGGTTATATTAAATTTGTCATTAATTGTATATGATAATTTTTTAAAATCCAAGAAGTGTTCTAACTTTTCAGGAATTTGAGTAACAAAATGATAAAATTTTACTTCCTAACCTAACCTAATTTTACCATTTCTACTCTTGACAGTCGAACGGTATATATCTCCATCTTATTTAAGACGCATACCTAATTTAATAAGCATGGTAAAACTTTGATGCTATTTAACCCATTCTGATCTGAGAGTAGGGATTAATTTTTTACAACAATTGAGATATATTTTGCTACAAAAATATTCTCTCTTATAAAGCACTAAATGTTATATTTTTTGTTCACAGTTTTGTACCTTAGTTTATTATTTGTTGATTATTTTGTATAATCATAATTATTAAAAACAAATTGAAAGTTACTTCCTGTTTGAATTCTGCTTTAGATTCTAGGTTCCCTAAATACTTTATTTTTATTACTGTTCATTTCAAATGTACACAAGAATACACTCATTGTAAAAAATATTTACACATATTTTTACACATCAGCTACTGATCGACACCAAATAAGAGCTATACTGACTTTCTCACTCCAGTTGATATGAAAACTGTGAAGTGTTCTATTATGTTTAGACGTCTGAGAGAAGGTCAATGGGCCTTAAATATCTTTCTTTATTTATGATGTAAGGTTTGAGAGTCGATAAATATCGCTTAGAAAGCATAGACGTCTAGTCTTGTCTGTGATATATCAGACAAAATAAACTCTTATAAAACAAACAAATCAATCAAACAATGAGAACATTCATGACTAACTATGCTAGTGTTTATACCCACTACTAATAATAATTGTAGTGACTAGCTGACCTAGTTCGTAAACAGCAATTGGTTAAATACAGCAGTTGGATTCGAAATACCAAATATATTCATTTTTTAATCTATTTGAACATGTTTTTCTTATATCCTTTGACAAAAGAGTTTGTGCATGAATATGAAATAGTATAAAAAACTAATTGTTTTTTTTTATAATCTGTATACCTATCTTATAGCAGCTCTATGCTGAAGATATAGGTTATAGCCTTTGGAACCATAAGTCTAAATCTCTTGATAGTTGTTATTAAAAAGACATACACCATGTCACTTTGATACAATTCTAGAAATATTCATCCAAATGGCCGATTTTAGTGACAGTGCCAGGTTTGGATCAGTGACTTTTACTGGTGACTTTAGTACTGATGACAGAGGGATATTGAGTTACCTCTGTATGTGCCAATAACAGGCAGGCGTACCACTATGGGGAAATCATCCACGTCGTTTTTTTTTTGAAGTCTCATTTTATTTTAAAATAAACTACGAAATATATCATTGTTTAAGTGCTTTTATGTGTTTCTATTTCAAGACTACAGAGTGGACTCTTACCAAGGTAAGTCTGTCAGTCTCCTAGTCCAAAAAAAAAAAAATATATATATATATATATATATTTACTTCATAAAGTCAGTGCAACGGAAAAACAATGGATAACGTTAAATATCAAGAATAAATATATATATATATTAATACAACATAGGTTATTCAAATACAAGAATATTTATTAATTATATTCAAAGCTTTTCGTTGGTAAACAGTACCAACATCAGTCCCTGAAAATTGATAACAATATGACTGGAGTATGATTATATTTTTGTTTAACATTCTGAATTTTTAAAACCCCTTTAGCTGAAGGGGGTGGGACTGAAAGTTTAATCTGATTTAGGCAAAGTTTTCTGAAACATGTTTGATTGAAGGTTGTGGAGATGAGTTTTTTTAATTAAAAATATCAAGAACTTTCAATTTGTTAGAAAGGACTGTGATTTTAAAATAATTTAAATTCTGACTGTTGCTTTCCATGACTTAAGTCATTACCAGAATTAACAAATTCTACCTTCTTGAGGCCCTAAAAAATGGATGTAATATTGTATTGAATATCCTCCCAAATCAACTCTCAATGAACTATTTTTAATTTCCGTAGAGATTAGCTGTTAATTAGGATTGGATTTTGAGTGTGATTTTGGACTGGAAAACAAGTTTTAGTTTGTTGTATGTGGTGAAAAGAAAGGATTGTGAGAAGGATAAGTATATTGTGAATTAGAAGTTTAATAAGAAAAATAAATGCATTGTAGTTAATGACACTGGCTTTTTTCCTATTTATTATTAATGATTATTAATATTTGTCTTTTTAATCCTAAACCTTGACATTTAGGAATGTTTATATTATAACCAAAGTAGATTTTATAACGGATTTGTTTGATGTTCTCAAAACACAAACTGCAAATAACTGAGAATTTCTTCTCTTCTTATTAAACGTTATGTCAATTAACAAAGAGAGAACAGTGAAGGTGTCAACAAGTATTTATTGAATATATGTTTATTTATACTACAAAATTCCTAAAACTTTAGAGCACTTCTTATAATATTCATATTACCTGGTTTTTTTTATAGTGTGATACAAATGAGGACTAATACAACGGACTCTAGTTAGCAATTTTTTAAATTTTGTTAGGTTAGTAGGATAATGAAATTGGAAGTGTATGATGTTAAGAACAAGACAGAGGTTGTAGAGAACACGTCACTGTTTTTATTTGATGAATAGCGAATGAGGCAAATACTGTTCCTATAATGTATATTGTTACCATTTAACATTATTTTACGTGCCACAGTAATTTGATTTCAAATCTGTACAAAAGAATTAGTCGTTATTTTTTATTTATTTTAATTATAGTTATAATTGCTACGTATAAAAGCAACAGTTTCTACGTCAGTGTAGGTTTAGAGCTGTGAATATGCGTAGTGTAGAATGTTAAGTTTTAACATTCAATTAATTTATTAACTGAATTTAGTTAATGAGTTTAGTTGCAACTCAGTGTATAATAATTTAATTAATTTCTAGTTGACACATGCAAATGTAAATTGACTGAGACTAAATACAGGTTATGGTTATGGATATGGGTTCATTCAAACATTTCTTGGCATTTCATAGTAATGGAAAAAAAGTTCAATTTAATTTAATGTTATATTTGAAACAAACATGTTCACGGTTTACAAATGTTATTAAATATCTTCTAGGGAATATGTTTGGAAACATATTGTAAGTTTTTTATTAAAAATTTAAATGAATATATAAATATCAGATTTTTATCATCATTAGTTGTTACTCCAATTTCACTAAATTATTGTTAATTTTCATTAAATCTTTGTGTAAATTCACATATAATTTATTGTTTGTTAACTGTTAATTGCAATTTTTGAAAATTAATCAGTAGGTTTTTATGTTATATTTTGTGGTATAATAATTTTAAGTCAACAGAGACAAATTATTAAACAGAGGCTTTGAAAGGTTCACAATTTTGAGATAAGTGTTTCTTTTAAAACAATGTAAACATTTGTAATTTATTTTTACGTGGTGTCAGATGATGTGGGTAAAGTTGTATTCAAATATTCACTTTATTTAAACTGGCATTTTCTTAAATTGAAAGAAAATGTTTAATTTTCCAACTTTGTTTGCCTATTTTACTTTTTATGAGGTTTATTAGATTTTCAGAATATTAAAATATACAATTTGGAGTTTTCTTTATAGAATTATATAATATAGCCAAATCTTGTGCCAAAATAATAATAGGATTTTTTCCCTACCCACAATTAATTTCTTTTTAAGTTAACAATCGTTTCTGTGAATACAAGTGTCATTTTCATTATTAAAATCAAAATTACCACAATTTCTATTTTTATTTTCACAACTAGGATACTTTCACTATTGAAACTAAGCTCAATTGAATATTTTATATTTACTAAGCTATTTTATATTTTTTCTGTGATATGAATGGCCTTTGTTTTAAATTTTCAATATCTTGTTAAAAATTATTGATTTAACTTTTCTTTTCTTCATTTACTTCTCTTCATTCAGCATTTGTTTACTTTCTGCTGTTGCCTTCGTTAAAATTTAAAATAGACTGATTTATTTCATTGATATAATGACTTATGTTTATTTCAATGGCAAAAGGCATATAAGATCGTTAGTAAACAAAAAAAATATCTACTCCTACTTGTTTCGTTTAAATTTTAAACTTCAAAATAAACCATAAGAAATAGTTTATTTATTGTGAACAAACACATAACAACCGACAACATAATTTAATCACACACTATCTATCTGTGAATTTCTGAGTTTGTGTATAGTTTTCTTGTTTACCAATAGTAAAGTTATTAATAGTTTTCATAAAACATTATTTAGGAAAAAAATCAGTTGCAAAATTTAACCTAAAGTCTAATGTGGTACGTAATAATTCTGAAAATGATGCTTGCGGTAAAATAGAAAAAAATGCTAGATAAAAGAAAATTATCATAAAATATTTCATTCATTGTTTACCCAATATTTATGCTTGTACCCTGATGTTTGAATTTATAAATCGTGCTCCATCATCTGTATTTAGAAATGTCTAAATACTTGGTATAGACAACACAATTTACAGATACTGTTGATTTTTCTCCCTCAGTTTTAAGTGTTTTTGTGTCTTAAATGTAAAATGAATGTTACATACTGTATATGAATAGTAGAGTATACATTTTGTCACGGACAAGCAAACCTGTGTGTGTAAATGATGTATTAAATTGGGAGTATAATAAACTTGTAAAATGTTGTTTTTGTGAAAAAGCAGTAATAAAATTATTATTTCGTATTGAATACAAAGATTTTCAATATAAAATGATAATATTTATGTTACGGGTGAAATGATTCATGTTAGCCTAGTTCAATGACTAATTTTTATGTAATTTTATTCAAGACGAAGAAAACTGCTACTTTTTTATGATAATTGTATATTATTGGAAAATGTGATTTATTTTTATTTGTAAGATGTAAGAATTCAACAGTGCGAAATGGATTCTTACTTTATGACTTAATAAAAGTAATAAATTATTATTTATTCATATTTATTTTATAATCTTCATCACCATGCTCAGATTCCAATTACTTGTTATGTAATTTCAACACCTTTCTTGCTTTTGTTTCTAAATAAACCTAATGTTCGTTCCTTATCTCAAGTAGTAATCAGTCTCTTCACTGTTTCTGGCATTGTTCCTTTCTATCACTTTGGTTTTACATCCTACAATTGTTTCTTTACCATCTTATTGTAACTCATTCTTATTATGTGATTTTCTACCAAATCCTGTTCCTTGAGAAAAATAATTCAGAATCAATACTTTTTATAATGAGGGTCAAGAAGTGATAAAAGATGTTAAACAACAAATTAAAAAAAGTGAAGCCATTAAAAACAACGTTACAACATGGTTTCCAAAATATTGTACTTACAGGTTACGTTTAGGTTCTCAGTTAAACATGTGTTTAAAGGTCATGAAGGAAGATTAACACTAGCTGCTGGCCACAATATCGGCATTTTCCCGGAGAGTTGCCAAAATATTTGAAGCCTATTTTTGAATAATGTGTACTTATGTTTTGTTCCCCTATCATATCTAAGTACCATACGTTTCTTATCATAATACATTTATGTAAACACATGTCTGGGCAATTGGCCCAACATAGTATTTTTATAGCATAAATGATACCTAAATAAACTCTGCCCTGCTTTCATTGATTTGAGGTATTTATATTCTCTTATCTCTGCAACACTCTTTTAATATATTTTTGTTTGTGTATAAACAATGAACATCAAAACCACAATTTCATATTCCATTTACCCATATAAGAAGCTGACTGGGGAGTAAGGTGTTTTGGCACTTATCAGGAAGAGATGTAAATGTGTCATATGCGAATTATTTGTGAGTTTATGAATATTTTGTATATAGAATGGAAGTGTAAACATATTCTCTGTCTGATAAGTAATGCCACAGGTCTGAAAATTACTACACAAGATTCATAACAAGCAAAAGTTTTAAAACCAAATAATTTACTTTTTAAGGAATTTACGTTTTAATAAGGATAAGTTTATCTAGGAACTTACTTCAACCAAAATAGTTTTGTAAGAATTATACAACTAAATATTTAGTCAATATTTCTGACTTATTTTTTAGCTTTTGTGAAATTTTAAAAACAATAGTGTAAATCAAAATAATACGTCATTGAAACATATTTATTTTATTGTGAAAGTATATAAAGATAAACTTTTAATGAAATAATTTGTTTGATTGGAATAATCAACTCAACTTTATTAAAATTGTTAACAAATATGTGTGTCCGACCATAAATCCTGACAAAAAGTTCCTAAAATAACATCATTTTTACTATAGGCGCATTTATCTGTCAAACAAAAACCATCAATTATATCTGTAAGTAGTGTGAAGCTTGTTGTTTAATACTGTGCATTCATTTTTCCAAAAGTAGCAACGCCGGTTGAGTAGTACTAACAAACATAAAACGTTACTAGACAATGATGTTGGTAAGTAGTGTGAAGCTTGTTTAATACTGTGCATTCATTTTTCCAAAAGTAGCAACGCTGGTTGAGTAGTACTAACAAACATAAAACGTTACTAGACAATGATGTTGGTAAGTAGTGTGAAGCTTGTTTAATACTGTGCATTCATTTTTCCAAAAGTAGCAACGCTGGTTGAGTAGTACTAACAAACATAAAACGTTACTAGACAATGATGTTGGTAAATAGTGTGAAGCTTGTTTAATACTGTGCATTCATTTTTCCAAAAGTAGCAACGCTGGTTGAGTAGTAATAACAAACATAAAACGTTACTAGACAATGATGTTGGTAAGTAGTGTGAAGCTTGTTTAATACTGTGCATTCATTTTTCCAAAAGTAGAAACGCTGGTTGAGTAGTACTAACAAACATAAAACGTTACTAGACAATGATGTTGGTAAGTAGTGTGAAGCTTGTTTAATACTGTGCATTCATTGTTCCAAAAGTAGCAACGCCGGATGAGTAGTACTAACAAACATAAAACGTTACTAGACAATGATGTTGGTAAGTAGCCCGACGGTATTCGGTTCAGCCTACTCTGCAGCTAAAGTGTTAGATGTACTCTTAATAAATTAATTTTTGAAATTTTGTTTGCTGTATAACCTCTTAAAACCTGCTAGAAAATTTGTTCATCTTCGACAAACAATTAAAAAGATTGTTCCAAGTCATCTGTATGATGGTTTTTTTAATAATATAAAGACCAAATTATTCTATATATAATTTATTTAATAAATTTTCATAACATCCATGTTTATGATATATATTTAAGGAGCTATATACATAACTATTTGGTAACAAATACCAAGTCACATGGTAAGACAAAAAGTGGATAAAATATTTAAATTTACATTACAATGAATATTCTAAGCCTTATAATTTTACAGATATTTACAAAAGGTATCACAATTTTATATTTTAATTAATTTTAAAATGAAAACCATTTTGTTTGGGTACTTATTCTTGGACCTGGTGCACCACTATAGGCAAAGGGTGGGTGGAGATTAGGGAAAGACAGTTCTACGAACATTTCCAGGGATATAGACATACATTACTTATAGTATTTCATATACTGAAGAGCTTTCATGAGGACAAATGACGTTACCCGCATGACGGCAGACAATGGTTTTTTTTATCTACAGGGGCTAGTACAGAATTTCTATCAATTGGTCAAGTGCCAGCTTATTTAGTTAATTAGAGCTTAGCTAGTGAGAACTATTCACAATGGTGAAAAACAAAATAGTTAACTCGAAATCTCACCAAAAATTAGTTTTTAATAAACAATCACACTAGTTCACAGCAGACTAGTTTCGGCTAAGATGTCGCCTTCCTCAGTGCTTGGCTACTACTAACATCTGCTTGGCATGTTAGTAGTATCCAAACACTGAGAAAGGCGACATCGTCGCTGAAACTAGACTATAGTGAACTAGTGTGTTTGTTTATTAAAAAAACTAATTTTTGGTGAGATTTTGAGTTGAATATTTTGTTTTTTCCGTTGTGCCAGCTTATGTTTCAATACTAATTTAATTTCCTATAGTCTATCAAAACATCAAACTTTTTTTCCGGTAATGTATTTCAAGTAATTGAGTAAAACTTTTTAAACGTAATTCTTCGTAGGCTTTATTCATTATGCTTCATAATCCCAAAGGTTATGTCTTTTGTGGCCCAGATTAGTGTAGCTCATTAAAAATGAATTGTTGGAATAATTTCCTGTGTTACTACATCTTCTAAACCAGAAATATGTTTTTCATTCACCTAATGTTTTTATAAGTTTTCATTGACTGAGAAAAGGTAATATAGCTGAAATAAAGTAATTCCCGTTACACTTTTCATCGAGTGCAAGGATGCCTAAAGTTTTTTGGAGATGGTTTTCCTTTTGTTATATATTGGAAGTTACTCAGGCGTATTTCAAGTTTTTTATTTAAAGAAATAGTGTTCAAAATTTCTTGCTTCAAATATGTCTGAAGAACCTATTTCAAAAAGGTTTTCTTTGTTATAACAATGAAGGTTGGCTTATTTTGCCTACAATTGTTACTAAGAAAGCTTTTGACTCAAATACTATGAATTTCTCAGAAAATTTTCTCTATGTACATAAAATTTGAAATATTTTACTGCATCCTTGTAATGAGTCGTGTTTAGTTTAAATTTAATTTTACAATAATTTGTAATCATATTTGACAACTAAACAGTACCATCTGAAATAGTTTTCATTCACCCTATGGAATCACTTCAAAACAATAGCAACATTTCTATTATTTTGACAAACATTTCAATTGTCATGCACTCAATCTTGTGTTTTTCTTTAAAATGCTGGCTATGTAGTAAGCAAAAATATATTAAAGCATTGGAGAAAAGTACTGAAACAGATTGTACTGTGAAACAAATATATATGTGTTTACAGTCTAAAAATTTAGAATTTTAATAAACTATTAAATACATTGAACAATTAATGAAAGCTTCATAAATTGGAGTCCCGATTTTCCAAGCTTCTGTTAAATTCGAGCCATTTTCTATTTGAGCTTATTTTATCTATTTGAAAGGAAATGTGTCGGGTGTCCAAGAAACGTTTATAGCCATGAAGAAAATGAATCTGGTGTTCAAGAAATATTTATATCAATAAGTCATGCAAAGGAAATGAGTCCTGTTTCGAAAAAATGTCTGTATCAATGCACAGGAACTTATTTTTGTGTAGTCCGAGGGAGCCTCGGTCCCATTCACTTCAAATTATCGAGACTACTGTTCTCATAATTATTTTAATATTTGCTAAATAGTTGTGAAGAAACTTGCGTATCAGACTTCCAACTTAACAAAAAATATATGCTGATCAAAGTGTTTACAAATTCTTTGTTAAATAATTCAAAGTTATCTGACCATTCCCAAAATTTATATGAAAATACGATTAGCACTGGTTTGATATCAGGAGTTGATATTTGATTTCAACTAATGATTTATTTAGGAAAGCAAAACAAGTGAAGAGTAATAAAGGTTATTATAGCTTTACAGAAATATGTATCATTACTACATAAAAATATCAATCTGTGCAAAATACTATCTCCATTCATTACAAGAAATTAAATTTCTGAAACTCGCACAAATATTAGTTGTGAAATGATATTGTTCTATTCTTTCATAATGGATTGTAGTTGCAACCAACATAGACTGAGGATTGAAAGACCGAGACAAGATTGACCATGCTGTTCCCATTCAGGTGGTGTTTACACAAACACATGGTTTAACTAATGTAAACTGAAGACCACTATATACTTCAAGGAGTGATTATTGCTTTACTTGTAAGATCTAGTCCAAGATACCGATATTGCAGTTTTGAATGTGACAACATAATTGTTATAACACAACTGAAAGTCATGCCAAAAGAGAAATTGTTTCAAGCAATGAAAGGACTTAGTAATTGAAGGGAGTAGAATTTGAAAGTTACAATTAATTTTCTAGTTTTTTTAGTTCAGTACTTTTAAACACACTACAGTGTATATATTATTGTATTTTATAGTTTGTAAAAAAAATTTAAGAATTTAACCCAGGAACACTCGCACTATTAGATTGAATCTAATATTTTTAGTTACTCTGAAGGAATTATTTAATCTTTTCGTTGTGTGCGACTGATCTTCTAAATATGCTTTCTCAAGGCTGTTGGCCATCTTCTATCTGAGTTTCGAGTAGATAGCATAGTTAAGAGGGTAATTAGGGGTGGGAGTATTGGCAGGTGTTGCCAGTGTTAGAGAGCGCTTACAAGTATGAGAAATCATGTGCTGCGTTAGAAGGAATTTAACGGCACAAGTTATCTCGTAACTTAATATAATTTTTTTATATCAATGAACAAGTTTAAAGCTTATAATTCATATAATTGAAATGTATAATTAATTACAAATGTTAGATTTGCCCTAACAGTGCGAGTTATCGCGTGAGTTTCCATAGCATGAGCTTTTACTTTCAACATATTCACCAGTGTTCCAAGACTTATTTAAATCTCAAAAACTTGTAACTAATATCTTTAAGCCTAAAAAGTAATATATTATACAGACGATTCTTCTGCATTTGATGATGATGTTGTAGTACCTGAAAATGTTCCATCACTACCTCCATGATGATAATCATATCTCCGTAACCTCCTTTGGTAGTCAAAAGAAAAATAACTAACATCCCTTGTTGGATAAGTATCCCCAATCTCTGCATACACGTTGTCATCATGAGTTGAAATTTGATCTGCCACAACTGAATAAGGCAAGTCTGTCCCAGCAGAATATTCAGCACCTATTTGAACTCTTGTTTTAAAGAAAGGTTTTGCAGTGATTGTAGGTTGATGGTTCACAGTTTTTCTAATGACTCTGTACTTGGCATTGTTGTTGGCATAGTTGTTCTCATCAAAACCTGGCAGTTGGTTGCTATTGTGAACAACAATCCTGGTTTTATATTCTTCGGATTTATTTCGGAGTTCTGGTTTTGTACGTGGTTCACTTTCATTGCGGTGATTCTTCTCTACAGAGCGTTCCATTGGTTTAGCCCACACTGTTTTGTGTTCTGATTCAATAGGAAGCCTTGTAGGTGGTGGTTCTTCTGGTTCTTCTGCAACTTTTGAATATATATGTTGGCTGTCGTAGTTATAATCTTGTTTTATAGGTGGTCTAGGTTTGTTTTCAATAGGTCGACGAGGCAGGGGCCGATTTATTGGTCTTAAATCCTCTGGTAAATATGAAGTAGAAAATCTAAATGATGCTGACTTGACTGTCTTTTTATCACCCAAAGACACTTTTCTAGGTTTTGAGTTTTCCTTTCTTTCAACAGTGTTTTCTCTTGGATATATGTGGTGGATGACTTTCAACTGGCGACACCATTTTTCACCATTTTCCTGACAAAACCGTAATGCATTTTGTACTGGAGGTGAGTGAAACAACCGTCTCTCATCAGAGTCTCGTTTTCCTGCACGGACAACATAAAAGCGAGAGTTTACATCAATTTCTAATAAACGAAATTGTGATGTGTCTGTGACTTCATCTCTTGTTGGCAAGATGCATGTCAAAATAACATCCTCTTTTCTGTACGACTCTAGCAGCATAGAACCTGAAATAACAAAGAAAATCATTAGCTTTTAAATAAATATGTATAAATTTTTCTGATTCACTTAATATACCATATAAAAGTAGTTATTTTTACATTAAAAAATTAGCATTTTACATATTAATTGAGTGTTTTTGATAAATTTCTTTTAAAATTATGACTAACACAATACAACTATAATAATTTTGTTAATAAGTAAGCACTATTTTTCTTATAGTGAGTTTATTAGACATATTTTAAATGTTAGTCAATTTTATGAGATTTTTTATTCGATTTTCTTTATGTAAATAGTACAGAAGAGAGATTAGTATTAACAGTTATGATACAAAAAAATAACTTCCATATTTCAAATATGTAAAAGTTAAACATAGTTAGATTTCTCACCAGGGGCCCCCATACAAAATTTTGTAGGGGACTAGATATGAAGGCATTGCATACTAAAATTCAACCAGCTAAAAAATTCAATTTTAAACCTTGTTTAACCTACCACTTCTTATAAAGTACTAGACAATGGTATTTACATGAGGTTATTTATATATGGAGAAAATAAACACAATCTAATTACTCGTAGTTTTTTCTATTAAAAATCAATAATATGGAAAAGACAAATAATTTGTACATGAATATTTTAGTATAAAGTCACCAATTTTTAAGATAAACTATAATTAAATGATACTTAACAAAGTGAATATGTAAGGGCTTACTTGCTGACGCGTTTTGAAACAATCGTTCCTTTTATGAAGCAAAGCCTCTACAAGCTTGGTACAGAGGTTGTCAGTGTGAAATATATGAGTGTAGAGGAGGTGGGTTAAGTTGGTTGCGGGCTATATAATGGAACAGGGTGTTGGCCTCAAAATGTGTGTGGAGTTTGTATATTTCGTATTTTTCTAATCTTGTTAGTTTTTTACTTTGTTTTAATTTGTGGAGAATGTTTAAATTAGTATGTATTTCCATGTGTGTGTGTAGCATGTTTTTTAGTTGTGTTACGTAGCTGGATTTTGGGTTTCAGTTTTTTCTCTGGGTAATGAATTCTTCGAAGCATGTGAAGAATGACCTACTGGTTTGGCTGATATAATAGCTGAGACATGTTACTTGTAACGTGTTAAGTTGTAAATACCAGATAGATTGTATTTGTCCGTTTGTTTTTGAAATGGTTGTATGTGTTATCTTAAAGTGTTTGTTGTTTTGTAAGATATTTTTATATCTTTTTGGTAATAAAGTTTTTTGATTGTGGAAGCTATTTTGTTGTGATAGGTGAGGGATATATATTTGTTGTTTTTTGTATAGTTTGTCAGTGTGGTCATTTGGTGATGTTTATGTTTAATTTTCATGTGTATGTTGTCTTGAGTGTATGGTGGTAGCCGTTTTGTGGAGCGATGTATTTTACTGTATTGAGTTCTTCGTCATAGTCTTTCTATAGCATAGGTATATTGATTAGGCAGTGTAACATTTGATTAAATGCAGGATGTTTGTGTTGTGTGGGTGATTAGATGTATTATGTATGATAATATCGGTATTTGTTGGTTTTCTGTATATTCTGAAAATATGTCTGGTGTTGTGTTTGGTGATGGTAAGGTCTAGAAAGTTTATTTTATTGTTTTCTTCTAATTCGAGGATAAATGTGAGGCTTTTGTGTATGGTATTAATGCAATTGTGTAGTTGTTTGATTTGCCCTTTGTTGTCATAGTATAACATTAAAATGTCGTCTACATATCTATAGTAGTCAATTATTTTCTGTGTGTTTGTTCTGTAGAATCTATTGTTGTTAATGAGATGTAGGAATATTTCTGCTAGGACACCTTAGAGGGGAACCCATAGGAAGGTTGTCTATGTAGAATTTGTGTTGGTATGTGAAGTAGTTTTGTAATGTGATGAGTTTGGTGAGTGTTATGATTTTGTGAGTGAGTTTATGTGGAGTTTTGTTTGCTGCTAGCATGTTTTGAAGTGTTTGTTCAATTGGTTCATTAGTGTAGAGGTTTTTTATGTTGAATGATGCAGTGGTGGAGTTTTGTGGTATGTGGATGTCTTTAACTTTGTGAATAAGGTCTGTGTTGTGTACGGATGTGTGATTGTGAAAGTTTATGTTGTCTCTGATAAATTTATCAATGTATTTGCCTAGCTTGTGTGATTGATTAGTGGACGGATGGTTATGTTTTCTTTGTGGATTTTAGGTAAAGCATTTAGTGTGGGAGCTTGAGGTTTTATTTGTTTGTAATATTTCTTTTGTTCTGCTTTCATGATTTCGGTGCATTTATTTAAAAGATTTTTAATTTTAGTGAAATTTTGGTGTAGGATCTGATTGGAGTTTGGATATTTTTTTTATGTTATGAAGTTACTTTCTTGTCAATGTTTTGTTGGTGCATTATTACCATGGAATTGTCTTTGTCTACTTTTAAAAAATTTAGGTTGTGTTTGTCGCGTTTTTGTTTGATTGATTTAAGGGTTGAAAGTTCATTATTTATGATTGGTTTATTGTTTAAGGTGTTTATGCTGGACATATTATGTTTAATCTCTTGTCTAATACATTCATGGTGTGTAGGTTCTGTGTTTTGAATTCGTAAAAGGAACGATTGTTTTGAAACACGTAAGCCCTTACGTATTCACTTAGTTAAGGATCATTTAATTATAGTTTAATCAGTGGATTCGAGATGATTACATCAAGCAACTTTTAAAAATAAGCTTCTCAAAAAAATCCCATAGCCTATTTATGTTATTTATTTTGTTTTTTAAATCTGGAGGGGGTGCTGCAGCCCCTCTTGCCCTTGTGTGTGGGCACCTATGTTCATCACTGATCATTGAGTTTAACTGGCATACATTTTAAATGTAGACAATGTAATTGTCTATATGATTGTCAAAGATGTTTAATGGTTTATGTTGAAATAATCATAAGATATTTAATTAAATAACTTTGCGGTGATAAAATGAAAAATAGTGTGTACAAAGTTTTTGTTGTATCTTAATTGCTTAGTTTCAGTGACAAATATAGAACTTTGTTTTTTTTCATATTAATCTTGCAATAAGTTTTCATAGCCTTTAATTATTGATGACCTTAGTTATTGAAAAAACTGGGATTTTACCCTACTTGTACCAGACCCACAATGTGCATCAGTAAGTGACAATGAGTTGCCATTGTCTATGTTTGCTTCAGTAATCCCACAAGGCTGTAATTTAATTATTTATGGGATGAAGACTATTTATTCAAGCTTTCAATTTAGAATGATTTTCCAAATCAGGTGTACTTTTTTTCAAAAATAACAAACTAGTAAAGTAAAATAGAACATCATATTAATCGATAATTTTTTTCAATTTATTTATTATAAACTGCAACTAAGATAAATCCTATCTAGCAGCTTGCTTTCTGATGGAGATTACAATGTTCGTCTTGTTCCAATGAACGAGACTTACTTAATGTTGCTCTGGAATCAAGTCCAAAGGTTTAGTGCGCTTAAGTCTACGCACTGGTATCCTGTGAGCTAGTCGCATAGCTGCAGGGTTCGTATGTTCCTGGAGCCGCCTGAAGTGATAAATCGATACTTTAAAAATCAAAATATGGAGTGTCCTTTAGAATCTATGTATTCTTGCAAGCATTTGTTAATGTTATCATAAACTCATGCCTCTAGATATTTCATGTGTGCAACTTAGTCAGTTTGTCTTATCACGGACAAAAAAAGTAGATACATTTACTCTGGGAAAATAGAGCATATACAGTTTTAAGCGTTGCTTTTTGCAAATTAAAATTTGTCATTACCTTTATCTTTAATATTGGAAACAATGAGATACAATAAATGAAATTTTCTACCGTTTAAAATTTATGCTAACTGCATTTGATTTGAAATAAAATGTTAACTATTTATATTTGTTAATTATAATTATTATCAAATACTTATTATTAATAATCATAATTGGTTTTTAGTATTTTTAATACACAATAAATTATTAAAAGCATTTTCATAGATTCTATTGCAGGAGAATAAAGACTTTATGGTTACAATTTGTTCAGATTTTGTTTGTGTTTTCTCATTTTGCTCTGCCCATTTAACAGAGGTTTGAAAATCTGCATAGTCCTTTTACTGCTCTGAATTTTCTGATGTTAAGGTTGTTTTAAAGATCTTTTAAATTTGTCATTTCAAGGACACAGTTTCCTCTTATCAAATAGGCAGATATTTTTCTGCATTATATCCTATAAATATCTCAGCATTTTTCTGTACTCAGAATATCTAGAAATATTGTTTATTGTGGTTTACAATGTGGTTAAACAAGAGAAGTAGGTAAGAACTTTAATGTTGAACTTCTTGTTTTGAATTACTCAGGCTGTGTATTTCTTATTTTTATCTTCATATTTACAATCAGGGTCATGCAATATATTTAAAACATTTTTTACAAGTCAATCTTGAAATTAATTACTTTTTTCAAATGTTTATGCATTTACCTTGAGGCTTGTTAGCAGTTACAATACAGACTCTGACTGGCAGTGGAAAAGTTCTTAGCAATTTTGGTAGCTGGTAGACCTTAGTAACCGTATCTTCTGTTGTATTTGTAGCTGTAGCAACTGCATAGAATTGACCGTGTGTTGTTACGGGTATAAATAAAACCTGAAAATTTCACTTTCTTAAATAACATCCTTAGTAGCAGCAATTTATATGGCACCAGCATTTAGAAGAACGGGCAATGTCTTTGAACAGTTTTTTCAATATATGATATAATAATGTATTTCACTGCAAAGTAATCAACATGTTCCTTGAATAATTAATTGTATGTCAATATGTTGCTAATATTTCCTAATAATCATTTTCACAGAATAAATTATCCATGGGTTTCAATTTACAAAGTTTGAATTTTCTAAAATATTTGTCCATTTTAATGTATTCACAAACTTTATTAGAAAGCCATTCTTACTGAAGAGCCAATTTGCCTAATACAATTTAACAAAAACAAATCAACAAGTTAACTATTACCCTGAATTTCTAGTAATGTTACCTATAGTCTAATAAAAGCATTTAATGATACAGATCTGCTTCACAGAAATTGTCTTTTATAATTTATTAGTGCCTTTCAGTATAATTTATTAGTGCCTTTCAACTTTTAATATGAATAACAAATTTGAGTTAGCAAAATTACACAACATCCACTCTTCCATTGTTAAAGTAGGTATATCAAAAGCATTACCAGTTCTTCTAAAGGCCTGTACAATTTCAAGTGTAATAACAAATATACTAACTATCACAATGCTAATTAGATTTAGATCTAAAAATTTTTTTAAATACTTTAAAATAAAATATCTGTAAGTGTTAAAATTAATTACATTAAGGAACCCAAAAATTCCTTTAAATACTCAAAATTCACTACCCAAATTTTGGTTGTTTCACTGTCCCTTTCTATTAAGTTTAAATATTATTACATCCAAGAGGTAAGACGTGTATTCCATGTCCTTTTAACAATATTCTTTTACGTTTTATTGATGGAAGTTATAGCAAAAATTATACCATAATATAAACTTTAAAACCTTATAACACAGTTGTTACTTAAAGTTTAATTTTTGCTATAACTTCCAACCATAAAACTTTAAAAAATATAGATGAGAAATATGTTTCATGTAGATGTTTTAGAACACAATCTAGTAAGATATTTGGAATAAAGAAAAATGGAGCAAATTGAATCTTCAGATTTTACTTTTTTAGATTCAGACACAAAAATACTACATGAGACCAAGGACGCTTTGAAGAAAAGTTTCAATACTTTTGCGCAGCCTGAATGAGGATAACAATATAGTTATCGAAATGTTGCCAAATTTTTAATAAATGATACTTGACGCACAAAACACCGCATTTTATTCAACAAATACATTTTGTGAGTACACATCATTATGACACTATTATTATTATAGCTTATTTTGTCTAAGGTTGGAAAACATACCTGATCACTGCTTGTCAGACATTGAGCATATCTGTTTGCTTCTGTACGACCAATAAGAGGCCATGATAGACGTTTACTTCTTGTTGACTGGTTTGCCAAATCCTGATATACGGCCAGTAGTTTCAGCACCTGACCTGGTCTAACATTGGTTTTTGTATACTGTTGTCTTGTACCATCTGGACAGAAATATTTTAGTTTTTTTTTTTGATTACTTTAACAAATGCTTTTAATTTCATGATTTTGAAAATTCAAAGATATATGCACCATAAAGATATTGGTAACTTCATTTTCCCAGGATATGAAAAACATGTGTGTTGAAATACAGACACTTTTTTAATTTTTATGTCTATAAGATAGAAGTAAAAAGAATTGTGACTCACAAAGATACGCTTTATCTGTATGAGATTTATGAGGTAGTGGGGGTGGATTAAGTTGGCCGTTTACTATGTAATGAAACAGGGTGTTTGTTTCGAAATGTGTGTGGTCACAAATATAAATTTAATTTTAGTTTAGGTTTGTAGCTAATAAAGTTATATACATGTTGTTATTCGCTATAACTTGTTTTTTTTTTGTATTTATGCTATTTTAAAGTATTACTCATAGTATTGTACATTATTTAAAAAAACAACCTACTTTTAGTTTTGTTGAACATTCTGTAGTCTTACAATTGTTTTAACAATATGATAATAAAATATTTAATAATATCTCAGCAAAGGTAATAATGATGTTTCTTGCATAAATTACTGCGATTAATTGGTATAACTTAATGAAATATATTTGTACATTTCAGATCCAAACAGTTATAAAATACACTCGCACTATAAACGTAACCTTATCATACAGTACGAACAATCATTAGAGCTCTGAGAATTTAAGAAGTCACTCTATGAAAGTGTGCCCAACATTATTGTGAGTAAATGTTCTTGTCATGTAACTAATTAATCTAACAAAAGTCAATATAAAATTTAGGTTAGTAGAGTTCTAAGTCTATTTGAGATACATTGGATTGAAGAGGAGAATGAAAAACTTGCCTTTTCTTCCGAAATAAAAAAACTCTTTTACATAAAACATAGAAAGGTTTAAAAACTGTACATAATATAAAAGTAAATTTCTTTTATATTTTATGAGCACCTCCCACTTTGTCAATCAGATAAAGGCTGGAATGTGAACTGACATCCATAAAAAGATTCTAAATGTGTAACATGGCTATAACAAGTCTATAATTTTCTTGAATTTTGTAGTCCATTACGTTCAGTGAATCTTATTAATCACTTAAACAATAGTTTATGACTATCCGAACTTTAATAATTAACTTCATTAAAGTTCAGATAGTTATAAACTGTTTAAGTGATCTATAATTTTGTTATCATAACTTATATATATATATATATATATATATATATATATATATATATATCGCAATATGTATTTTTGTGTATTAATAAAGAATTAAGTCAAAATACAAATACAAGAATTATAATTGAATTTACAATTGTTTAATATTCCTGATGATGTTGGTACTGTTAGCCAACGAAAAGCTTTGAATTGTAAATTCAATTATAATTCTTGTATTTGTATTTTGACTTAATTCTTTATATATATATATATATATATATATATATATATATATTTATATAGATTTTTTGGACTAGGAGACTGACAGACTTACCTTGGTAAGAGTCCACTCTGTAGTCTTGAAATAGAAACACATTCCCCCCCCCCCCTAATAGCTTCATCAGATGCCTCCAATCTCTTTTCCCCTGATAGACTTATATAAACTATAATTACTCATATGCTCATGGAAACAATACATATATCTTTAATGATTACAACTTATATTTATTTTATTTCATTCTCTCATATTTCTTTTTGGGTTTTCTCTTTGATTGACAAAGACCACTGTGTGGTTGAAATATATCATTGGTTAAGTGCTTTTATGTGTTTCTATTTCAAGACTACAGAGCAGACTCTTACCAAAGAAAGTCTGTCAGTCTCCTAGTCCAAATCTAAATAATCTTTACCAACCAAAACTAACCCATATATATATATATATATATATATATATATATATATATATATATATATATATATATATATATATGGCAATATGTATTCTTGTGTATTATTAAAGAACTAAGTTAAAATACAAGTACAAGAATTATAATTGAATTTTTAAATCTTGTATTTGTATTTTGACTTAGTTCTTTATATATATATATATATATATATATATATATATATATATATATATATATATATATATATATAAATGTTTTAAAAATGCATATGAAATTAATTTAAACAATAAAAATGGCAATTCCCAGCTTCTTAATTTAAAAAAGGAAATTGTGGAAGTGTTTAAACTTTTTTGAAGGTGTAACTGTCATCAAAAGCCAAGATGCGCTGTTGTCCTATCCTTATCAATAGCCCTAACGCCATAACTATTTTCATCCCTTCTAATATTTACGCATTTGTGGTTAGGACTTTTTATTGTGCTGAGCAACATAACCATAATTCTTAATCTCTTATAAAAGCCTGCGAATTGTAGAGTAATGGATATTTTCTGTTATTTGCTAGGTTGGGATATATAATCCTGTTTTTTTTAGATCGGAAGGCTACTTAATTTTCTTTAGGTTTGATAAGATACAATTATTAAGTAACTTTTGCCTTTAACCTTCTAAAAATAATAATTTCCTTTTACTAAATAGTTGATCTGTTTTAAAAGAAAGGAGACATTTATAATTTACAATACTAGCAAAAGAAGAAATAATCTCTCTAAATTAGTTCGTAAAACACTTTAGGCCTTTGAAAACTATACACTGTGAAACTCTAATCAAAGACTTAAGTAACAAAAATTCTAGTTTTTGTCAAAAAGATAAGTAACTCCAGGATAGACAAATTATTAGTTATAAAAACCCATAGAACAAAAATCACTTTCCTAGAAATAAAAGTAATAGGTTATATGTGAATGTAGCGCAAGTTATGATGAATGTTTAAATCAATCATCGACACAGGAAGAACTGGGAAAGACAATCTGTTGTTGCTAGTGGTTAAGAAGAATCTGTAGAAACTGATGTACTCGTATATTTGAAAACATCCCTATGATTAAATGTGCTAATAAAACACATCAGAATGATCCAGTCTATTTAAAAACAAGAAAAAAACTAATATAGCATGAAGAAAGGAAAATCATTGGGTCTAAATATTAAAATAGTGACATTTGTTGATTCCATCTTCGCGTGAGCTACTAGTAATCACTTACACTTTTAAAATGTTTTAATCTTGCCTATAGTAGCACTTACTTTGTTTGTTGAGGACGGCCGTGGCCGTTTTGGCCGTTTCGGGAGATGTGTCCCTTTGTCAACTCAGACCATAACTGATCTGAGATCAGTTACGGTTTGAGTTGACAAAGGGACACATCTCCCGAAACGGCCGTCCTCAACAAAAAAAGTAAGTGCTACTATAGGCAAGATTAAAACATTTTAAAAGTGTAAGTTAAAATAGTGATCTAGAGTTAATATTGAGAGTCAATCCATGCCATTAAATGTATTATGATCTTTTATGTTTAATAAAAACTGTAAAAAACTTTTTAGAGTTAACACAATATAGCTTTTAATATCAAACTTATAGTTAGGTTTCTTACCTACCTGCACTAGTTCGATTGTTATGTGTATATGCGACTACATCACTCATGTTCAGAAAGGCAGTGACCTGGGCAGAAACCATTCTGTGTATAGAGTTGTAACATCTTGCCTTCACTTGTCCCCTCTCTGTGACCACAGAGAACCATCCTATAAGAAAAATCTCTGATTAGATTTATGCTTCAAAATTTTTTTATAAAAATTT
The DNA here is from genome assembly GCA_036971475.1 of Prosapia bicincta. Lineage (NCBI taxonomy): Eukaryota > Metazoa > Arthropoda > Insecta > Hemiptera > Cercopidae > Prosapia > Prosapia bicincta. The sequence continues at coordinate 144,142,774 of JBAIZL010000004.1, read as the reverse complement.
TTTTTTTGAGAAATGTCTAAAGGATCAACAGTCAATTGTGATGTTAACCCTTACTTTTGATATGTCACAGAGCAGATAAGCTCAGATATGCCTCAATACAATCAAAAACAAACCTATTTCTTCATGTTTTTCCCCTGTAGTCATGGTAGATTTATTATTTTTTTATCACTAAAGTAAAACAAAATTATTTTGCACTAAAGAATCAAAATTAATTTTAAGAGAAGCTATATAAAACAATATCCTATATGTAGTTAAATTAACTTTAACAAACTTTATAATTTTAAAATAACATGGTTGTGTCTTTTCAGTTGGAATTTGAATATGAGAAGGTGCTAATTTCAAAAATACCTAAAGATTTTGACATAGATGGTAGAAATAGGTTTTGTAAAGGAAAGGGCAGCCTTCTCACTCAGATGAGACAACTCTTCATTTATTGGTAGTAAGGGAAAAAGTACAAAAGATTAGATGCTGGAAGAAGAAGCATAAGTTTTTTTTTATTCCTAAAAACCATGAATAAAAAAAACATTGTATATCTTAAAACGGTTCTATTACATTGAAGTGGAATTAAATATCTCTAATTAGAATATTTGTTTTAAATTATATATATGTATATATTTATTAAATATATTTCATGATTTTTGTTGTTTTATCTGTATATTATTTTAAAGGATAAATTTTATTTTAAATTAGTAACATATTCCTCCCAATACTCAACAGTTTATAAACACTATTTGTAAAAATAATCAAGACCTTCTCATATTAAAAAACTCTAACTTATCCAGTTCCTTTCTGAAGAAAAAATTGAAAATAATTTGTTGATCATACAAACATATTTCACAACATAAATCATAAAGAAAAAAGGAAAATTTGGTAATTTATCGACCAGAAGAAAGTTCATTAACTCTATTAAACAATGAGTAAAGCTAACTGACACCTATTAAATAAAACAGGAAAACTATAATTATATGAATAGCTTTGTTTAGGTAGTGAAGAACACTTAGTAATAGACATAATAATTACAGGTCGTTACACAAGTTCTTAGCATGACTGTTTTACTTGTAAGACATTGAAGGATGGTAACAATTTCTTAATATTAACCTTATAATAAAAATATGTACAAACAGTTTTTTTTAGTACAAACGTTTGTCTTTATATTTGCATTTTAATTGGTTCTGTATAAAATGATTTATTTGTATTTCACAATGATTTTTTTCTGAATCAAAAGATTTGTTTTGAATACAAAGTTACACATTAAAAACAAAACAATTGAGTAGCGGAATGGGTTAAATGATAATGAAAAATACATTCCAACGAATGTCTGGTTGGAGAATGAAATAAAAAGTAGAATATAGTAGAATTCAGTATATTAGCATATTTACATTTGCTAAAATAGCATTTATCGATAAATTCTTAATATTTGTTGATTCCATCTTCATGTGAGCTAATAGTTGTCACTAAACACTTTTAAATGTTTTTAAACTTGCCTATAGTAACATTTACTTTGTTTATTGAGGACAGCCGTTTCGGGAGATGTGTCCCATTTTCAACTCAAACCGTAACTGATCTCAAGGTTTACGAAAACACCCTAACCTACGTAAACCTTGAGATCAGTTACGGTCTGAGTTGAAAATGGGACACATCTCCCGAAACGGCTGTCCTCAATAAACAAAATAAGTGCTACTATAGGCAAGTTTATAAACATTTAAAAGTGTTTAGTGAATTCTTAATCTTAATTTACCCTAAGAAGTCAGGCCTCCACTTGTGCATGGCTACATATTTACCTCTGTAGCATGTTCTGTACTGAGAGATTAAAGAGGAATACGACCTAAAGATTAGGATTGCTACCCAAAAGTATAGTTACTTATCATTAAAACTATGATTAGTCTTTTTGTAACCACATATTAAAAACAGGTCACACTTACTTTACAATCTTCTACATAAAAAAATACCACATCTTAACACTCTAGAGCAATATGAAATTTACAAACAGAACACAAAATAAAAACATTAAGTGAATGAACCAAGTTTGGGGACTTTTTGGTCACATTATTGATCATGTTACTATAAACTTGATCCACCCAACTTAACAATGTTTCCTTGTTACTAACCTAGATAAGGATGATCATTTAAAATGGTTGAAAACATTTTTTTAAATATGTCTTTGTTAGTGTTGAAAAATTTCTTTATAGGCTTCTGCAAATCGTAGTATTCTTAAGTTTCAACACAAAAGTATCTCCGAAAATTGTCATGGACAGCGGAATTCAAAGGCATACTTTCTTTCTCCTTTAGAACATGCATGGCACTTACACTAGATATGTAACGGTTAGGAATTATAGTCAAAATTAAGGTCAACTTAAAGCATCTAACTGATGCACACATCTACTATCCTTACCTACTGCTAGTTATATGAATAGGTAATAGTGTGTTATAAGGTTATTATTATTGAATGTTTTTTGAAAAAATTAGTCAGACTCATGACATATATTTCTATGTTCGTATCTCTTACATAGACTGCTCTGTTTTGCCTATATAGAGAAATCTATATCTTTGTCATAGGTTATACTTTTACACTTATTCCATATTAGAGATTCTTGTTAATATTTTTATTTTATTACATATCAGATGTCTTATTTGTTTCTATTTATATATATATACTTAAACAAACTAATCAACATTTTAATAATTTATTTGATATGGTGTGCAATTTTACATGCTTAATTATGTATAAACCAGGCGCTCATCCAAGGGGGGCGATGGGGCGATCGCCCCCCCCCCCAACCTTCAAGAACGGTTAAACATCGACAATATATTATTAAATTAGGACTTTTTTCGATAATTAAGTTATTATATATTCTCAAATATAAAATCCTAACTGTAATAAAATAACTCAGAGTACATAATTAAAAAAAAGCTGGAATCAGATTTGGAATCTTGGTATTCCCAATGGGATCGGGCGCCAACAACTGGTGCTTTGTCAGCTCTGGATTTAATAAAAAAATGTGATCAAAAGGTCTATCCTATTATTCATTTTTTACTACGAATCTTAATCACGTTACCGATTTCTAACGCAAGCGTAGAAAGAACTTTTTCTAGTTTAAGAAGATTGAAAACATGGCTAAGAGCAACCATGGAAGAGGACCGCTTGACAGGATTAGCATTGCTTAATATCAATCGAGAAAAAAAATTGATATAGATTCTGTCATTGATCTTTACGCCAGAAAATGCAAACATCGACTAGAGTTTATTATTTAACTACGAACTATTAATTTTAGTATGAATTTAATTTTTATTTGATATTTGATTCTATTGTTAAATAAATAATACTTATAAAAATTAAAATCATTAAATATTTTAAAATTTTAATCATTTTTGTTACATGTTTTTACATACACGCATATGTGTATGTATATATATAAAATGCATCGATCACCCCCCCCCCCCCTAAAGCAAGTCGCTGGATACGCGCCTGTAAACGCTAAATAATATAGGCCTAATGGTTTTATTTTTAAATTAGTATCTATGTAACCTATCATAGGAGGCAAAAACATTACTTATTTTAAATACTGGCCTACATTTAGTTTTAAAACTTTTTTCAGTTCCTATTTTATAAAATTAAACCCTTATTACACTTTTACTATTACTTGCGACCAGACTTTTTGTTAACTAAAGGTTGTTAAATTGTTAACTTACACTTGGAGGAAACATTTTCGTCTTACGACTTGTTCAGCCTCCTAGTAAGTAATAGCAAGTAATAGCAAAAGTGTAATAAGTGATTAACAACCAACTCGTCATGAACAGCAACAAGATTTCAATATATAAAATTAAAAATAAATTTTAATAAAACTAGTAAGTAAATTTGTGTTTTTACAAATTTACTAATGCTCTGTGATTAAAAAAGCATTTTTGATTGGAAACTTTTTAAGATTGATGTTTTTATAATTGAATATTGTAATTTAACCCTGTAATGGTCATATTTGTTGATTCTATCTTCACTTGTAAATATTTTGCAAACTTGCCTATAGTAGCACTAACTTATAAGTAAGTGCTACTACATGCAAGTTTGTAAACCATTGAGTAGTGAAACCTAATTAATCTATAGTATTTAGGATACTGAACTAATAATATTGGATATTTTCTTTTAAAAATGTTAAATCCCTATTTCCCATTACAACTTTATTTGTAAGTACAAATAATTTATCTATATATGAGCTAAATCGTTATAAATACAATGGAATTATCGAATCCATTTTACTGTAGGCCTAATTTTGTATTTTTTTTTTTTGCTATATAATTAAATCGTTTCAAGTTATTTTTTAGGAGTTAGGTTAATTTATAACTTACTAGAATTATAGGGCACTTTCTAGTATGGTTTGAAAAAGTTTGGTAAATTCCATTGTTTTCACTAGACATTAATTTGATTGGTTGTAAGGAATGTTACTATTTTCAAGGTCAAACATCAGCTGCATATTTTAGTGTTATTATGATTTGGGCAAGTCCACTAGTGTTGGCAAAACGTAGAAAGCGGGTAATACTTTTTCATTTGTGCGCGTGTTTTGAATACATTTTTTTACAAACATTCGCTTTTAAAAAAGTTTAAATGTTGAATTGCGTTAGTTTGTTTAAGAAATCCGCCAAATAATAGTGTAACCTGTAAATAAGTTTGTTTAAGAAATGCATCATATTGTCATTTGTATGTAACCAATCACACACACACAATAGAAGGAAGCCGTATTAGGATTTCGGCCTCAGAGAATAAAAGGTATCAATTAATGTATTGGTATTAAATGTAATTATTAGTGATTCTTGTTCAATAAAGTTAGGTTACGTAATATACATTACATATTCTTAGCTTGTTTAAAGTACAGTATTACAATGCTGTTACAATTAGGAATGCATTTTGGGCGATTCCATTGTGTTAAGTTTAAGACATACCGGTAGTGTCATAATTGTTAGGCTTAAGTAGGGGAAACAAATTATTTAGCTATTCTACTTTAGCCAATGAAATTTATACTAAACAATTAAAGTTGATAGAACCTTATTATTCACAAGGTTTGTTATAATTGTTTTTTGTATTTGAATTTAGGATACAACTAGATGAAAACTGGGGCTTTGTAGTATTTTTTTTTAGGTTTTACATGTGTTACTCATGTGTGTAGTCAATGACGCCCCAAAACCGGGAGTAAGGGAGCCGCGGTCTTACCACCAGCTTTAAAAAACAAAATAAATATCCAAGTGTCATGTGTAGACCAGTGCATCACTTCGTCATGTGTAGGCCTATATCATTTGGTTTCAATAAAAAGTAGGAGTAATTAGATCAATGTGATTATTTTCTTTATATATCAAGTATCGGGGCCTAGTGTTTTAGAAGGTTAAAACTTGAATTTTGTAGCTGCTTAATTTTTTAGTATGCACTGCCTTACGTTTAGACCTCCCTACAAACTTTCACACGGGCGTCAATGAAACAAATGAAGGATTGCAAAGTAAGCCTATAAAGAGTGGTTTTAAAATCTGATAAAATACAAACATAACCTCAATTCACAAGCGCAAAAGAAATTGTACAAATTGAACGTTTCTCTGTAAATCAGGTTTTTTTACTATATACATTATTAAAACCTATTTCACAATCTAGTAACAAAATGTTCTGTTAGTATTGTATTGTTTTTTAAATAACTTTATTAACTTCAACACCAGCTGCAGTAAGTGGTTAGCTTATGTTACAATAATATTTGTTCAGCAAGGTCAAAATGATCAGGAAAAAAAATTTCGCTGATCGGAGCGGTAGTCGCTGATCTTAATAATTATCAATATTTCTTTTTTTTATAATTATACGTGACTTAATCTGATGCACTGTTACAATTTGCATGCATGTAGGCCTACTACATTTCGTTCTGGATTTATATGAATTGTATACCGTTTCTATAGGATATTGGAATGTATACAATAAATAGGAATAAGAAAAATTGAACTATTTATGATTATGTTAAGTTTTTGACGAAAGCCTAATGATTTGACTTCCATTATTTTAACTATTTCTTGTAGTTTACTCTTTCCACAACAAAAACCCGTTGTATCTATTTTGGTTAAAATCTTACATTTTAATTAATGTGAAGCAATGTTAATTAATTTTAAATTAAATAAATAAAAACCCACTAAACACAATATAGAAAAAAATTATTTTACTAAAAATTACTTATTTAGGCCTACATTTCTATTATATTGCAATTATCTTCAGTAGTAGGCTACTCCAGAAGATGATTACTATGTAATCGAAACAAATTTACACAAATTAATTTTTAGTAAAATAAAAGATATTTGTATTGTGGTTAGTGGGATTTTATTTATTTAGTTATTCTACCGTGTGTCTATGAAGGTTAGGTGCAGTACTAACTCATATTAGCATTAATATACGTTAGTGACCCAGAATAGTAGAGCTACCAATAGACCCTTTAGTATTGGGAGGGATATCTTTAACCCCGATTGAAACGAGATCTGTTTCAGATTTGCGAAAATGTACAAGAAGTAATAGGATCCATCCTTACGCTGTTCCACTAGGGGCTTATGTCCGTCTATTAATGCACAATTCTCTCTTGATCTTTTTTTGCCGATAGTAGCCTAACGCCTTAAAACCACAAAAGCAATTTTATTACACTTATAGTAATAGTTAGTAATATAAATAGTATATAATTGTGTTACAATTTGTTATATGTGAATGCACACTAATAATGTTAATAGGCTGTCTCATCTTGAAAGAGGCTTGCAGGTAATCTGTATCGATCCTTGTATTGCAATTAATTATTTCATATCATATGATACGCAATCACAGGTTGATTATAATACTTGCAGCCCATTAAGTTAAACACCATGTTCGCCGCTAAATGCTAGGTCTGCAGAGCGCGTAAACACAGGGCTCGGCTGTGAAAAATGTTTAATCTGTGCGGTTACCTCATCAATTCGCAGATGCTTCTTAACGGGCATCGTTGTCGTGGTAGTTTGTAGGTGGAGACGTGATGTCTACGCGCGTGATGAGCGTATTAGGCTGCAACGAGCGTTGGCAAAGGCGTAAAGCACGTGAAACCAAAGGCGGGCCGCTTGAAGAATCTGATAGCGCATAGGGTTCTAAGGCAGGATGCCAACTCGCTACACTTAGAGTTCTTGTGTAAATAGCAACTTAGAGGGTCTCCGAGGCAAAGTCGTGAGTATTGCACATTATAGGGTCTTAGTAGCCTGTTGGTGCTTCTAAATGTGACACATACGTTCACTTTATGTACCGCCCTTTCCTTATTCTTATAGAGTAAATATAAAGTGACATTGACTATATGCGTTGCTATTTCCCCCTATTTACCGTGTAAAGGATAATCATGCCCTTTTCTAAGGCCTACTTTTTCTTATCCTTCTTTGTATGTAACGAAAAGGAACTTACGAGGCTTTCAATACAGAGCAAGTCTACTTCCGGTAATCGACATTTCACATGCTAATCATCATTTCCCCTATTTCCTGTGCAAAGGATATTCATGCCCTTTTTCTTATTGGTACTTTTTGCTATCCTTCTTTGTATGTAACGAATAGGCATTTCCGTAGCTTTACAATACAGAGCAAGTATACTTCCTGTAATCGACATTTCACATGCTAATCATCATTTCCCTCTATTCCCTGTGCAAAGGATATTCATGCCCTTTTTCTTATTGGTTCTTTTTGCTATCCTTCTTTGTATGTAACGAATAGGCACTTCCGTAGGCTTCCAATACAGAGCAAGTCTACTTCCGGTAAGCAACTTTTCTCATGCTAATCATCATTTCCCCTACTTCCTGTGCAAAGGATATTCATGCCCTTTTTCTTATTGGTACTTTTTGCTATCCTTCTTTGTATGTAACGAATAGGCATTTCCGTAGCTTTACAATACAGAGCAAGTATACTTCCTGTAATCGACATTTCACATGCTAATCATCATTTCCCTCTATTCCCTGTGCAAAGGACAGTTAGACCATAGCAGGAGTTTTTGTCTTCTTCTCTTTTGATTTACGTATATCCCTTCCTAGTCCTTAAGTGACGATAAAAGATGTCACCTTTTCTGGACTGAATTTTTTCCATATGTTTGTGAAATTTGCATTGTAAAATCAAATAAAGTCCAAAAACACTAATAAAGCCTAGATTCTGATTATAGTTTAATCTTCTTCTTACGATCAAATACATGATATTATTCCTTAAGTTTTAATTATTGTTGGTATTGACAATTATGTTATTAATATTGTTAATGATATTATAAATATAATTAATGTTTTGATTAGATATATACCCCGTCTCAGGGTAAGCTGAAGCAAGCCAGTTAGCTGGGTGATGACTGCTCGGCCGATGAATAAGCGAGGACGCCCCGGCCAGTTCATTTCATTAGTGACGCACCGACGATTACTCCATTTCACAACGTTAATCTAATAAATACGCATTATATGAGAAAAACGATACGGTTTCTTTAATTATTACTAAACAAACAATTGCGTGTTTGTTAATCAGTAAACTTTAAGTGTGATTACCGTCTACGCTTCGGTAGTTAACATTTGTAATAAACTACAGCTATAACACTTCAAGCCGACCTATTGACATGAGACAACACGGTTTTATTAATAATAAATAGGAAAACCGTATCAACATTTTTCCCATATAATGCGTATTTATTAGATTAACGTTTTTAAGTGGAGTAATCGGCGGTGCGTCCCTAATGGGATGTACACCAGGGCGTTCCCGCTTATTCATCGGCCGAGCACTTCCTAATCCCCCAGCTACCTGTCTTGCCTCAACTTAACCTGTGAGAGGGCATAGTTACTATTGTGATAATTATTAATAATTATTTTTTGTTTTATTTTTATTTAGTATTCATATTTTGAATATTAGTTTTCAAGTCAGATCTTACGTTGGTCAGTGATGGCGTGGCCTTGTTCCTACGTTATAGTGCTGGTATTGGTTAAACCGGTTGCTGGCGTGGAGGGAGGGGTGGTTATAAAGCCATAGGTTTAAGATCCCAGTATGTTTATAACCTTCTAATGATGCTTAACTGTGTTAGCGAAATGTACATCAACGTTGGGTAAATATTTGTAACCAGGCTTATTGTTGTGTATTAATTAAATTTACATTGGTTTTAACGTGCTCTGTACTTCCTCCCTTTTTTGGCAGAACGTAAAATTAGGTCAGGCCTGTTCCTAAAGTTCCCGACAAACAGTTTCTGAGTTGAATCTGTTTGAGACTTAATACGTTCATAACAAACAGAATATCCTATGCGAAATGCAGCAAATAAGCGGACATTATAGGGATATGGGCCTTGGCTATGTTTATATGAAACAGATGCCCTAGCCACTCTACAAGTCAAAACTGTTTTTGAAACAGCCTGTACCCGCAAAGCATACGTACTTTTAATAGAGCAAGGAACGCACAGAGCAGTGAACAGCTTCTGTTTCCAGTTTATTAGGAACCGCTACAGTTCGCGAAGTTCTTCAACGTGAGGTCAAAGAACAAACGCCTCTTGAGTGCAGTCGCGGTTCTAGCTACTGCGCATGCGTACCTCTCGCCATCGATCTAAATACACACGAGAATTATCTGAATCTCCAACAAAAACTATACATGATGAGTATCAGTATAAAACAAGAAATATAAAAAAAAAATTAAGTAAATCTCTACTAAGGTCAACAAAGAAAAACTTTATCATTGTTTGCTTATTTGCAGTTTGTTTATTTATTTTACTCGTTTCATTAATTTTTAACCTCACAGCACTATTTATGATATTTTGTGGTAACCATGGCAACAGTTTGAGATTGTACAATGAAGGTTTCGGCGACAACCAGATGGGGAAGAAATTCATTTATGTAATTCTTGGTATTGGAAGGTTTGGAAAGTTGGCTCAGTGCTAAAGCGCGCTAGACTTTGAACATGAAAATTCATTTTTCGAATCTGGATAGACCTCAACAATTTTATCATTTAATTATTGAATATATATTTTTAAAACTTTATTAACATCAATTGTCATCTGCTATAGGTTAAAAAAAATATATTTGAAATTGATTGAATGAATAAAAACGTATTTTATTAACTATTGAAAATTTGTACAAGATATATGTCAGGAGTGTATGAACTAATAGAAAGAATTTAATAACAAGTTTGGTAAAGATTAGAAGAAATAATTATTTTATTGATATTACTTGAAAAAACCATTCGTTACTGATATTTTTCATAAGGCGCGTTTCCCATTAGAACAGTGCATTGTTCAATACTGTGAGTCACGCACAAGACTGTAGCTGAGGTGTGTTCTATTATTGTGAGTATGTGGTGTTTTGGTGTTCTGTGGTGTGTTATTGCTCATAGAGTAGTTATTGATTGTGTGTTCGAGCACCACAGACCATCAAAGCACCACATACTCACAATAATATACAACAAACGTGAGCAAAAGTCTTGTGTCAGGCTCGGTCAAATCACAGACAAATATAACATTGAAAATCCATTGCTCAAGGTTTCAACATCTAATCAGTGTCCTCTTCAGGGGCATTCATTCAAATTTATATATTAAAAATTTTTCTTTCGATTCTCTAAAGTTATACAGGCCTACACATGATATTCTCTATTAATGAAACTTGTTGGTCATGTGGTGAAGCCTTTTAAAAGTTTCGTTGTAAGTTTTGTGTAATAGGGCAAGTACACATAACATTCGACCTTGATTTATGAATAGGAATTTCTGAATCGGCGACAAAAATATTGGATAAAAGTAATGATTTATTTAAAATTACAAATATGAGCTTCAGTTCACAATTACAATATAACTTCAGTAATAGCCATTTCAGTTAGACATTTGCTTTAATCGATTAATTCATTCAAAGCAACTAATACTTGAATAAGACACAGTTGATATTTAATTATATTTCCTATAAATTACACCACATACGTATTTTCAATTAAAAAAAACAAGAATCGATATTGGCACTTTAATCAATGGAAAATCGAGTATCGACGATTCCTCGATACCATAGAATCGACGATTCCTGGAATCGAGAATCGGAATCGGGCCATCCCTAAATAAAATTATACATTTACAATAATAAAAGGAGATGCATTATAGCTGATATTGCGATTATTTTGCAAACACCATTTCTTGTACACAGGCTTCCAGGTAAGTTAATCTGGAAATGTTACCTGATTTAGATTTTGAAATGTTAACCAATGAATTTTCAATGGTAAATGTGCCTGTGATTTGGTCAAAGCCTTAGTACTAATCATCATACTGTTATAATCATTAATTATAACAGGCGTGCAAACGTTTTTAGAAATTTAACCTAAAGATTTGTCTAACGCGAGAGATGGGCATATAGGCATATTTAGGTTAATTACGTGCGATTTGGGAAAAAATTGTAAAAAATAAAACAAATCAAAAGAAAGGTATTTTACTATGCCAAGGTTAGAAGGTTTGTCATTTAAAGGTGGTAGTAGGACATGTCAAGCCTACGTAAAGGGGTGTGTAGAGTTGGGAGCTTCAAGGCAGAGGGAAATAGGAAAAATCTACAGAATGGAATACTATCTAACAAAGAAATATTTATAATAGTACGATTGTTACGGCAAGCGTTCCATCCCTATTGTATCATGCAAAGAGACCTCGTGCTACTATAGACCTGCGCTCCCGTACGTCTCCATTGTGCAAAGATGTATCTGCTTTACCTCAAGGTCATGCACCGCATATCACATGCAGTATCGTGCGTTTTGTGTATAATTTGTAAGATAGTGGAATGATGAGTTAGGATATAAAGCACCTAGCCTTTTCACTCATATCCAAGACCTAAAGAAACTCAGATAGATGCGCATATTTGGAAGTAGCTATTGTCAAGCATATTGAATCCACGCCCCCCACGAATCCAACCTCAGACTCGTGACTCCCGTCCGTGTGACTAGCGCCAGGTGCACAACCCGTGATACCAATATGCAAGAGTCTTTCGACCTCATTATAAGGCCTCAACTGGAGACCGGCCAACCAGACACTGAGGTTTCAACCGCTTTTCCAGAACTACTCGGGACCTATAGAATCTTCCGAACGGCCAGGTATTCCGTATCCTCGTTATCCCACCTGATTAGTTAGTCCAGGTAGTGCAATCAGACCTTAATCCACTCTCGGTTGGCTGTACCTAAGAGCCGGACCCTCAGTTGGGCATAAATTCATCCTATTAGTCCTTGAGCACGCATATTCCATCCACTCGTACTCTCAAGCTGTAAGGCCTGAAGCATTGCCTATACTACCGCCAAACAGCTGTGGCGGTTAAACTTTAAATGCGCTCACACCCGCCGCCTGTCACTGCCCATTTCAGTGGATATTTCCGACGTTATTAAATGCACGAGGCAGGGTAAGTACAATGACGACATGAAGTGCATGCGCTTCGGTGTGCTGGTTTCTTAACCTATAAAATGCGGAATAGGTTAGGCTTTGATTGGGTAAACCGTTCGTTGATCATGTTACTGTGACCAAGTATGGAACCATCGTAAACAGAGAGTATGCCACGGCCATTAGAATAATCCTCAACTTGTTATGTCATCCAAGTTTTATTATACAGTGATGACACGCGCCAACATATTCTGCGTAACAGTATTTTAAATTCATAACTCGCAGATCGGAAAATATGTATGGGTTAAAGTTCACTAGCACAATATTAAGGGGCACAATATTATTGTAATAAAGGGAGAGATATTTATGTTTCATAGTTTCTAATCAAAGGAAGACGCTTTACTATAATTTCCTCTCCGTTACTTTCTGTTTTGTTTTGGTTTTTTTCTACTGATCACAAGAACCATTAGATAAAGTTAAATTACGTAATGTTACCTAATGTCTTCTTCTGGCCCTAATCTTTTTTCCTTCGTTCCCATCAAGAGATTTCCTACACATGACCAACACCTTCTGTTCTTGACACCGTTGAACACATCGGTATTTTGTTACACATCGAAATACAATTGGAGGATGTCCCCTAATTTATTGTAATGCAACTACTATTTTTAATTTCACCCATTGATATTCCTTGCTCTTTTCA